>CM077597.1:22957500-23557500 GCA_039654915.1 Aquilaria yunnanensis | reverse complement strand
TATTTACATAGCTGCCAAATATAATCCACTAATTTCTCGTTTTCCAACACCGTTAAATTTTTTTTTCACGTAAATTAAGAAAGTTGGAAAAAATGAATATTGAAATAATAGTTTAAAGGCTAGTATGATCAAGCAATTTACTAAATATAGAAATGTAGTAAAGATTTGAGACCACCGGAAAATAGAATATGTTGCAATAGTTTTGGGAGGGAGGGGAATGATTTAACGGCCAATGTGCTTTATTTAACATTTGTGATGAGTTTTCTATTGGAAGATTCACTGTATTAATGTTGTCCTTGCTTGGCTAAATATTTGTGGCACAATCACTTATTGCCTAAACATGGTCACACACCTTACTTGGAAGCATAGTACTGCATTCTTGGAGCTGGATGCTCAGCTGAAAAATATTTAGATCAGTATGGATTTCATTTCACTCTCATCTCTAGCTTGTTCTTGTTGCTTCACAACCGATCAATCCTAGCTTTGTTTATAGGAGTGCTTGCAGATGACATTGGTTGTTGCACCCCTGGTGGTCTGCTTCCATTCCGGCCCGTGTGACCAACTTCGCTGCAGCAGATATCTCCTCACGAATATCAGTGAACGGGTTATGACTCTTGACTGGTTCAAATTTATGCAGGGGAGTTGAGTTTGAGTCAAGATTATACAAAACAATCACCATCATCACAGAAGCAGCACACATTGGAATGGGACCAAGTATCCAGAATAACAAGGTTGTGGCGTAGTAAATTGCTCTCAGACCAACTGACCAAAAGGCACTTCCTCTTACTTCGCACATCTGAGTTGGGCACGCTGACGAGGAAGTTAACGTGGATGTGGTGCCGAACACATTGGAGAAATGAAGCAAAAGCCACCAGGAAACAGGTGAGAAGGGTGATGTATTTGACAGACATGGTGGATGGACTTTGTGTCTTCATAGATTAGATCACTTCTGATTATATTCTGAGAAGTACCCCCAAGCCATGTTCCTATTGGAGAATTCAAGGGTCAAAGATATTGAAGCCAATAAAGTTGCTCCACCCACACACTTTAGATTATATTTGGATTTGACGGAGGAAACAAAAACCGCTTGACCTGCAATATTCTCTCCACCCACACACTTCTGATGTGGTGCTCGTATCCGATCACGGTTGTTCCGGGAAGTCTAAGGCATCTATAGGGAAGAAACAGATGGTAGGCAGACATGATCAAGAACCCACTTGGAACCAATATCACGTCCAGGTATCCCTTAGACCAAACCATATTTGCTTTGTCCGCAGGGAAACAGATTCTTAATGCTTTTCAACTCCTCAGTTCATAGTGTTTTGGTTGAACTTCTACTTATTTTAATATTCTGTTAAACCACTCTAAGTTAGGAATTTGTCACTCCTGGAGTAGCTCTTATTTCTCTCTGTTCCCTAAAATTATCTTCATGAGGATTACTCTCTCCGTCTTACTTTCTTTACTCCATTTAACTTTTTTAATTTGTTTGACTTGAATTTATTTATATTATTGTTTGTTCAAAAAAATTTTAAATATATATTTAGAAACTATAAGTCTTGATTATCATTCACATGTAAAAGTTTTTCATTTATATGCTAAAATGTTGAAAATAAAAAATTATAAATTAATTGCTACAAACTGAATGGTGTAAAAAAATTTGAGACAGAGATAGTATCATTTTACTTTCAATTCCAAGTTGAACAGTTTCCTGACTTATGGTCCATTTTATTTAAGTTCCAAAAAAAGAAACATTTTGGAAATTTCTTGGTCTTTTATGAAAAATGTGATATAATTTCATTTCAAAAAATATATGTGAATTTGAAAAATAAAAGAGCGAAAATAAAACATATAAATTTAGGGCGAAAGGTAGCCAAGTCTACTCATCTCTTTTCACTGAAAGTAAAACACAGTGGAGCTATACTCTCCTCTCTTTCGTACAATATATATTTAGGGCCAAATTTACACATTTCATTTTCCTTTTGAGATTTTTTGTTATCCATGAGCCGTGACAAGTTTTTGACTAATCCATTTAAAAGTATTTTCCAATTAATTGTAGTTTTTAAAAATATTTTCTAGTCACTTGTGCTTCAATCCTTTATATTTAGCCTTACTTTTAACGGATGAAACTTTATTACAGATAGCTCCAAGGTTAATGCAAAAATATGCCTTCAACCACAAACATGGCCTTGATAATCGACAACTAACAAGAAGTCAATTAAATAGCAAAAATAAGCACAAGTATTAATAATTAACAACTAACAAGGATTAAGTTAGGAAAAATGGAAGCATATTGATAAGCTGAAAATTCACACATGCATTAGTTTTATCTATAGAATTCAAAACACAATTTTCATTAATTTGAAAAAAAAAATGTTAAAAAGCACTAACATTTTGATAAAACGATTTCATTTTTATGGATAAGTTTAAATTAAAAAAAATTAATTTAATACGAAAATTTACAAAAATCGATTGAGCTAATTTTTCATACCTTTTTTTAAGCATATTGGATCTAATGATGGGATTAATTAAATTTGTGAGAATAAAAAAAAATCATAACCCTATTTTACAAAAAAAAGGCAAAAAAAAAAAACACAATTACATGTCCACTTGTCTTGCATGCAAAAGCACTGATAAGAAAATAATATGATTTTCTAAAACAACGTAAAAAATTATATGCGTCATCAAAATTGAAATGTATGAAATATGTGTATGTTGTTCCATACCTATTTTACAAAGAGAAATTTATTTATACATGTATAAGAATTAAGATTTTGTTATATTTTTTTATTTTATAAATTAAAAATCAATTTTTTATTAGACTGTCAATTTTAAAGTAATAGAAATTAACAAAATTTTTAAGACATTTTTCACTAAAGTAAGAGACATGCTTTATATAGGGCAAAAAAAATTGGTACAAACCATCGTACTTACTTTATTTTAAGAACGTACTTTTGAAAAATATGAGAAGTGAATTAATAAAATTTATATATTCAGTGCTTTCATTCTTACTGTTTAATCAATTTCTTGTTAATGTTAGTTTTAAATTTTTAATTAATTATTTTCAGTTGAAGTTATGCTTTTACGTTAATCTTATCAATATTTGTAAAGTTTTGTGACCTAAAATAAACTAAAAAAATGAGTGACTGAAGTATATGAAATTCGGAAACATTTTAAAAACTGAAATACTTTTTGTTGGGGGGGTGGGATCTGGTCTGGCAAATACAACTGAAATCAAACGAATTTGAAAATATAACGTTTGGTAAAAGCTCAGTTGTGACGTGTATGCCTTGACCTTACATTTTAGCCCTGATTTTTTTCTACAAAAAAAAGTTTATTTCCTCATTAAAGGAGTCAACCTAGCAGTTTCGCCTAAAAATAGAAAATTTATTAAAAAAAAATTAGTAATATCATAAAAATTTACTTTTAAAAGTATCATTATATCAACATAATATTAATTTTTAAATAAAATTGGTTTCAGGAAAAAAATATGTTAAAAAATAAATCATTTTGGGTTAAGTTAACTCAAATTAAAATAAATTGACTTTAAATATTTGAATTGATGTTTTATTTGGAAATAACATCTAGCGATCAAGTGAATATTGGGGTCCTATAATAGATCACTCTACTTGTATTAACCGAACTAGGCAATGGCTCGATGAGTGTTTCCTGTTCGACATATCTGCCTCGAGGCCTACATTTACTTGGGTTTGTAAAGTCAATGGGAAAGTCAAAGTCCAGGAACAGCTAGATAGAGTGCTTATTAATGACGCGACACCAGTATCCTTTTCTATGGCTCATCTTTTAAATCTGCCTCATTGGCATTTAGACCATCATCCCATTATTTTGAAGTTATTTGATTTACCCACCCTAGCCCATGAGCTTTGGCCCTTTGGTTGCAAGTTTGCTTAGCTCTCTCATAAGGATTTTCTAGATTTTTTCAAAAGTTTCTAGGCTAACAAATCTATCAAGTTAGGAGAAGTCTTGTACCATTTTAAGCATCAAGTCAAAATTTGGAATATGGATGTCTTTGATAACATTTTCAAGCAGAAAAAAAGATATCATGACAACGTTGGTAGCCATTCAAAAATCTGGGGCTTATGCATATTTAGATTTTTTGTAGCAACTAGAACTTGAATTGTTAAGGGATCTTGAGAGTGTTCTTTTTTAGGAGGATCTTTTATGGAGGCAGAAATCAAGACTTGATTGGATTCAACAATGGGATAGAAATATGCGGTTTTTTCATGTTACTGTGCTAAAAAAAAAGAGTGCAAATCAAGTAGCAACTTTGAAAATTAATGGTGTTTGGGTGATGGATCAAGATGTTCTAAAAACAATGTCCAGCAGTTTTTTGTCAATCTTTTTGCTAAGAGGGAGGTGTTACATGAACTTCGCAGAGGTGAAGTCATTCAGCCAATTCTAGTGCCGCATGTTGTTGATTCCCTTTCTTTTCCAATTTCTTTAAAAGAGGTGAAGAAAGCTCTTTTTGGTATGAAGGGTTTTAAAGCGCCAGACCCAGATGAGATTTAGCCTCTATTTTTTCATATGTTTTGGGAAGATGTGAAAGATCGTTTGATGGCCTTTGTCTCTCAGGCTTTTGCTACGAGTTCCTCCGATAAAGAAATGGCAAAAGGTATGGTGACACTTATCCCAAAAAGCTTGCCACTGGTGGAGGTGTCTTTACTTTTAGCCAATCATTCTTCTAAATACAATTTACAAGCTGCTCACAAAGATTATCATTAATAAGATCTGTCCCTTTTTAGATCATTTGATTGGACTTTTGAAAAGCAATTTTCTCCCAAGTTGAAACATTCACGACAATATTCTTGTCACCGAGGAAATTGTGCATTCCATGAAAAAGCACTCCAATAAGCAGAGGACTATTGTGGTTAAAATAAACCTTCATAAGGCATATGATAGTATAAGTTGAGACCTTTTGAGGTAAGTTTTACTGGAATTTAGGTTCCCATTAAATATTACGGAGTTTATCATATTTTGTGTCACTTCAGTGGAGCTTGCAGTGGAGTGGAATGGGGAGATGCAAGACTGTTTCAAGCCAAGAAAAGGTTTGTAGCAGGGTGATTCCTTATCTCCATACTTATTTATCTTATGTATGGAGAGATTGTCTTTGGGCATTCAACATCGTGTTAATGCAGGTAGTTGTAAGCCTTTTCGATTCGGAAAGGATGGGCTAGAAGTGTCACATCTATTCTTCACCGATGACTTGATGTTGTTTGTTAAGGTGTCATAAGGCCAACGTTTAGAGATGATGAGTTGTATTTCTCGTTTTGCAAAAGAGTCAATTCTGATTGTCAACAAAGTAAAGCCTTGCCTTTTCTTTTACCCCAACGTTTCAGCTTTTGTTGCTAACCCATGGAGTGTGAGTTATGGTATTCCTCTAACAATTGAACTGGGGCATTATTTGGGTGTTCCAATTTTACATGGTCGTGTCATGAAGACTTTTTTATCAGTTTATCATCGAAAGGTTAAGTAATAAGTTGGCAGGGTGGAAGCAAAATCTTCTTTCTCTTGCTAGTAGAAGAATGCTTATCCAATCTATTCTCCAACCAGCTCCAACCTACACTATGCATACCATAATGATCCTAGTTGGTATCTATAATGAGATAGACAGGAAGTGCCATGATTTTTTGTGGGGAAACGCAGATCAAAAGAGGAAAATGTCATTGGTTGGCTGGCAGAAAGTCTATATGCCTGAATATTATGGTGGTCTTGGGCTCAGTAAAATGTCTCTTATGAATAAATCTCTCCTAGCTAGTGCAGGTTGGAAGCTAGCAATAGATTTATACCTCTTCTGGTCTTTAAGTCAAAATATTTGCGTGGTAGCCCTTTTATGGAATATCACAAGCATGGCGGTCAATCTTATTCTTGGAGAAGTTTATTGCGTTGTAGAGATATTCTAAAGCAGGGCATTTCCTGGAAAGTTGGTAAAGGCACTCAGATTTGTCTCTAGGATGATAGTTGGGGTAGAATGCAACCTTTGTCTTTGTCAACCTCTAACCCAATTGATTGGGATCTTCGAAACCTAAGAGTCAATGACATCATTTCAAACTCTGGAGTTTGGGACCTTTCAAAAACTCATTAGATTCTGCTTTTTGTGATCTATTATAAAATTAGAATTTTTTTTATTCCTTGTGTGTAAAGGGCTCAGGACTGTTTGTTTGGAAAAAGGAATCAAATGGTAAATTTTTTGTTAGGTCAACCTATTTTTATGCTCTAGATCTGGATAGTGTGGGTAGAAGTAAGGAAATTAGCTGGATTTGGCAGCTCTGTACTTTTGACAAAATTAAGTGTTTCCTTTGGCTTGTGCTTTGTAATGGTATCTCCACAACAGTCCAGCTTAGGAAGAAAAGGATTCATGTTGCTGCTGAGTGTGCGTCTTGCTTGTTTGGAGATAAGGATGTTAATCATGTCTTTCGCTGTTGCCAACTAGCTGTCGGTTTTTAGGCTTTGGTTAATCCCAGTGGATAATATCACCTCATTTCGTCTACAACCATGCCAACAAAACTGGCCCAAACCAGATCCCTTGGCCATCACTCTTTACTTCAACTCTATGGCACCTATGGAACAAAGCTTGTTTTAAGCAGGTTTTGCCTCAACCTAATGCCATTCTTAAGGCAGTTACCTGTGAAGTAAAAGAAGTGACCAAAACTTTTAAATCTCCAGCTTCCATGGTGTTGAAGCCAACTAGTCTAATGCGGTGGCTTTCTACCAAGAGGGACATTTAAAGGTTAATACAAATGCAGCAATCTCTCGTGGTGGTGTCGCAGTTGCTAGTGGCTTACTTCGTGATGAAAGTGGTGGGTGGTATGCTACTTTTATGGCCAATCTTGGTCACTGCAGTGTTTTACAAATTGAGTTAATAGGCCTTTGATAGTCTCATCCTTGCTCAAAACCTGCTAATGTAGGGTTGTTTGGTTGAAAGTGATAATCTTTCTTCAGTGGGTTTGATGAGTGCCGATACCTCGTCACACCCCCTTAAAACCATTGTGCAAGATTATTATGCATTAATGCTTGAGTTGCAGGTCAATCAGATTGATTATGTTCTCCATCAGGGGAACTACTGTGCCGACCATTTAGCAGCTTTCGGGTTCACAGTGGAAGCTGGGGTCAGCGTGTTATAAAACCTACCTTCGGATATCGGACAGCTCTTGGAGGATGATGCCTTAAGGATGGCCTTTGTATGCCACTAACATTCTTTTTTTTTTCTGCTTTTTTTTTTCCTTACTTGCCAATATACCAAAAAAAAACATCAACTTTTAGTGCTAGAGATTAGAAAAGTTATAATGTCAGAGGTTTGGAAAAGTTATCACAGTTGTTGGTAATGTTATTTCCAAGAAATCATGAATCAAAGATCACGTTGCTTGCTAGAATGAGATAGGATATTGTGACCTACATGTAAAATGTAAATTGACATAATGGGCCTAACACCACTCTGCATATCTGGGCTGTGGTGTCAACCTACTTCTAGCAAAATTACAATACTACGGCTCGTTCAAATACCAATTCCCTTGTCTCTATGCATCTCTAGATAGACTCCCTTTAATCATTCTCTAGACTAATTATAGGCTTAATAAAATTGGTGGTGTTGTCCTCTAGAATCTCAATGGGTGCCTAGGTCATATCTTTAGACAAGCCATTTAGTTGCACGTTATGGGCTTAGGATATCTTTTAAACTTGTAAATTGCCAAAACTAAATATTTGTCTTAACTAAAGACAAGAACTTACAAAATATAGGATATCTAGTGCCGCAAATTCCATTGGTCTACTGGACTATAATCTTGGAGTCACTAAATACGACAAAGTCCTTGACCCCTGCTTGTTAGGCCGTTGGGGTCTAGATACTAATTCCTCATGTTCAGCTATGTTGTTAGTTACTATAGTCCTTGTTATGTCATTCCTGCCCTTTGGTATTTTTACATGGAGTCTCATTTAATGAATAATTGCAATTCTACCTTCACCAGTTTTTAGGGGGATTCCACAATAAAATCTACTAAGGTTTGGGCTTTTATAGCCACCAGGGTTCATAGTAAGCACCACTTTGCAAGCCTTTCAAAATGATTCGGTTTTGACAAAATTTTCTAAAATAGAAGATGTGTTTGTACCTTTACCAGCCATTGTTGATGTCCTTCTTCTTTTATCACAAAATCACTCATAGCTTCCTAAGGAGATGGCTAGATACAAGAATAATGGTTCTTTAAGCTTTGACAATCTAAGTATAATAAGTTTTTAGAGACAATCATTAATATGCTGGAATTCCAAACGATGTTCCTCATCCAACTAGAAAGACCCTTACCTTTTCAGAATATCAAAGAATGATATGCACTTATCTAGGAGTTTGGAGGTCAACATTCCTATAGCTGTCAGGTGGTCCGTGAGCTTTTTGATATCCTTATGACTCTCCAGGGTAAGCATATCTAGTATCACTCACATTTTATTTGGATTGGTGTTAATCCTTTTTTTTAGAAACCATGTACCTTAGGAATTTTTTTACTTTGGTACCAAAACAACATTTCAATGAATTCAAAAGCATGTGGTACTACTAAAGGCATTGGAATGTTTCCCTGAGGTCCTCCACATTTTGCTCCAAGACTTTGCTTTTGACAATCATGTCTTCTATGTATACTGCTACAATTTTTTACTATTTGTTCCTCAAAAATTTCCTTCATGAACTATTGATAGGTGGCTCTCACATTTTTTTAGCTATATCCTTTAATAGCAATACACCTCTTTACTACTTGTGAAGGCAATCATTTCTTCATCCTTAGGACTAATGGAGATTTGATGGTAACCACTGAAGGCATATATAGAACTAAAAATTTTGAACTCTGTCATAGAGTTCACTAGTTGGCTAATTAACTATAAAGGATACGGGTTCTTTGGTCATGCCCCAATTAAGGTCTGTGTACACACACATCTTCCAGCTTCCGTTTTCTTTCTTCGCAAAAACAACATTGGCCAACCATTCAATGTATAACACCTCTTAGATTATTCAAGCATTTAACATCTTGTGGACCTCTTTGCAAATAAGTTTCTGTCACTTGGCATTCATAGGTCTTTTTTTTAGCTTTACAGGCTTGGCCTTAATATCGAGCCCCCAACTTATGGGAGACCACCTTGGGATCTATCCCTTCCTTATCATTAGAATACCATCCAAATATATCCGAACTAACTTTTAAAATTTACTTAGAATCTATTTTACCTTATCCAGCAAGTCCCTCACAACTCGTGTTACCTTGCTGAGGACCAACTTTACATCTTAGGTTATGTTGCAAGGTTGAATTGAAGGTCTCCACTTTGGTGTAGCTTGGTTCATAATCCTTCCCCGTTCTTGGATGTTTCAATGACTGGGGGCCCTAAAGGCCACCGTATACACTTTCTTAGCAAACTCCTGTGGCACAAAGATATTTGCATCCTCCGTGGATTCACATGTGTCAAAAAAAACAATCACATATCCATTTGGATATGGAATTGTACATGGGTTGGCCTTCCAAAAAGGGCATTGTAAGCAAAAGAAACATCTAGAACTAGGAATTCTATCATCTAGAGTAACAAATTGGTTCTTTGTCCCCGGCACTACTCCTGAAATCATAAATGGCAATTTGATACTCCTAAATGTAGAGACTTCTTCCTTTTCTACTCTAAAAGTAGGTTTAGTTATTAGTATAAGAGTCGATGTGATGTTTAAAGGTGTCAGAGCATGGCTGAATATGATATTTACATTGGATCCACTGCCCACATAGACCCTCTTGATGTTATAATTTGCTATCCAAGCCATTATCAACAAGGGATCCATATGGGAACAAGGATACATGACCCATCTTCCCTCTCAATGGTGTGGTAAGGGTTATAGTTTTCAATTAGGCAATCTTTTGCTTCTTTCTTTTTTGGTTGGAGGACCCTTCTGCCACCATAATCATTTCAATGATCTTCACCAGGTCCCTATGCTTTTGTTTCCTTCCTGATAAGCTCCTCCCATTGGTGTCCATCATAGTCTTTATGGCTCCAGTCCAAGTCATTTCATCGGGGGTCTTGTGCCCTTTCTGTAGGGCAAACATCACACAAATATTCATGCAATTCTCCTTCCCTTATCATTTCCTCCAAGCATGACTTCAACTCTTTATAATATTCCTTGTCATGCCTATAGTTCTAATGGCAATGGCTATATTTCGCACGATGCTTCTGAGATTTGCTAATAATATATTACCAGAACTTGGTTAGCATATTCTTATGCTTTAGGACATAAAGAATAGGGTAAATGCCACATATTGTCCTTGAACTAAGACTCATTTTGCGGATTCATCTTGAAACTAAAAAATGTTACATCATTCATCCTCCAATTATAAAATTATTGCAATAACGTCCTTCCATTTGGTTGGCCCATTAAAAAGTAACAAAATTAGGTGAAAAATTGCAACAGTCAATCATAAAAATTAGTAAAATTTCTTATTTAAGTCCTAAAATTTTACTATTTTCTAATTTAGTTTTAAAACACTATATACTATTATTTGGGTCACTAAACTTGTAGTAGTTAACACCTTCCTCCTCATTTGTTCTCCAACTTCCAGGGATGACGGTGGTGGCTACAAGGTAGAGCTAGCAAGATGGGTTGCTGCAGCATCGCAATCTTGGGATGGAGGTCGGTGGTAGCATGGGCCTTCAGTGGCGGTGAAATCAACAGCTAATGAAGGACTAAAGGCTTTCGAAAAGTTCGTGAGATTCCATTAGTCACTTTTGATCATGAGATTCTGATATGCCCCCTGAAGTTCACCATTGTTGTATCAGGGATAGAGAATTCATTAGCCTGAAAGAGGGGGTCATTGAATAAAAAGATGGAAAATGCCCTCTTCCTCTCCGACAAACACGATGATTTTGTTAACGCGAAACTCAAAACCAATGATAAGCAGATACATCTTCTTGTTAATCCTTTTCCTCTTTTTTTCTTCTTCATCCCTAGCATATTCTCTTAATCAGGATGTTCTGAAGATAATTCCATTGAAGTAGAAGTGGCACTTGGAGAGAATTAACTTATCTAAGCTGGAAGTGAGAAAAGCCAGGGTTAGGATCAGCCAAGAAACAGAAGCATTGGTGAAGCAAGACAGATGGTGGTATGGTGAAAGGATGACAACCTTCACTAACTTAGGATCCTCCTCATCCTCCGATTTGAACATCTACAAGGCTGTGGAGGCTTCTACGAGCTCGGGCATTGTCACGTCAACATCATGGCGGATAGGTAGCAGTTGGAGTTGGGATGGAGAATAGACAAAGACAGTTGGGTAGAGGCTGGACTCACGGGTTGGGAGCTTGACGGAGATGGGGCTTGATCGTTAGATGCACAAAGTTAGGGTTGCGAGCAGTAGAAAGCAAAAAATTTAGAGGCGCTGCTAGGGTTTTACTAAGTAAAGGTCTAGGATTGAACTAGATATTTGTAAAGTTGTAGGACTCAAATAGAAAAAATTAATTAGTTTTAGGATTGACGGTACATTTTCCCCCAATAAATTCTCATTTTGTTACCTTTTTGACGGCCCGACCTAATAGTCAGATGTTAGGCGCAATAATTTCATAGTTAGAGGACGAATGGAGTAACATTTTATAGTTTTGGGATGAATCCGCAACATAAGCATTAGTTCAAGGACGATGGGTGCCATTTACCCTAAAGAATATTTTTCCTGGTATCCATCAAAGGTGTGTAAACTGGGCTTAGGGCATCCCCCAGTTTCTTCTAGGTCCCTCTCCCTACTTCAAGGACTGGTTTTTGCCTAACTCGTTGTCCTAATCTAGGTGATTTGTATCCTTTGCTTGGATGTGTCAGTATACATGATTGTAGAACTCCTCCACATTCTGAGCATGTTTCTCTTAGATTGACCAAGAAAAGTGAGATTTTGAAAAGATTCTGTTTGTTAAGGCAAGCAACTTTACATCTAGGGAGAGGTGTGAAATCTTGTAGGATTCACTGAATTGCCTCAAGTAGTCTCAAAAAGGCTCATTCTTCTTATGTTTGACATTTAGACGTTGGTTTGCAGTTTTCTTTGAGGAGGCTACTTCCCATGAATTGCCACAGAACTCCCAGGATAGCATGTTAATTGTTTGTTTTTCAAGGTCTCGAACTAAGTTGAAGCTATGCCAGAAAGAGTTGAATTAAATGCCTTGCACATGATAAGGTCGCTGGCTTCCTCGAGGTTCATCATAATGATGAACCTTTGCAAATGATTAGTAGGGTTGAAGAAATCATCATATTGGTTTACCATTAGTATCCAAAACATAGAAGGAGCAGGCATATAGGAGATCTCATCAGTGAAGTGCCAAAGCCACATGCAGCTAATATCAAGTAAGGGTTCTCTAACAACCCTCAACTCCTCCCTCAATCGTTCCTCTATCTCATCTAATCATCGAAAGACAGCGTTCATGACACGACCGCCCGTGCCCCTGCCCAGGAAGCCCTGTGAGAGTTGGTCTCACGGTGGATTGCAATTGGCTAGTTGTGTATGTGTGCGGATTAAATCCCATGATACTAGTTGATTAACCTAGAATATGTAAAATGCATGCTCTTATGCTTTGTCTTGGTTTATTAAAACCATAAAACATTAAAACATTAACTTGGCCAAGTAATTTCTACACAAAATAAGTATAAATAGCCAAAGCATACAAAATTAACATTTGTGTGAATTTACTACACATAACAACTCGTGAGAACATTCATACATAAAGTAGACTAATGCCCTCACCCAAGAGCAATCCTAGAGTCGAGGACTTCTTATAACATAGACTATGGAGGCAACTAAAATACTGTATAACTACAAGCCTCTACTGAGATCTCTTTAACCTAACTCCCACGTTGGATACACATCCCAGTGGCGAGTCTCAAAAGTCCTTTGCCAAGTGCTACTAGGCTCTGCAGCCAAAGAGAGATACTAGTTAGTACTGTTACTTGACCAACAAGCCAACTAAATACACCATGTAGACTAGAATCGCAAGGATTCTCAAATGCCGTACCTGTACACACAAAAGAACACTACCGCGATAATCCTCAACAATTACCCAGTCTAGCAACTTCAGGCTCTGCATAACAAAACTAGGGAGTGAGAATTCGACAATTCTCAGTAAGGGGTCTTCAGTGTACCTGCAATAAAATTACTAGGACTGGACATATGATGAACATATGTAACCTTGCTACGAGCTCACACAGTATGAGGGTCTGATATATGCACATATCACTAGGCCATAAAGACCTCTCCTCAAACTAGTCCTCCTCACAGTGCATCACTCCATGCCTAGCGAGTTCTGATCACTAACCCGCTCCTAGCAAGCCGAAGCTTACTGGATGCAATCATGTAGCCTTCCCATAATCATTATGCAGGGGAATTATGGTGGAACTTTGTAGATTAGGCCGCAAGGCCTCGTTGTTGTAGACTAGATGAACAAGGTTTCGCCTTGCAACCTCATGGCTACAGCACGGCTAGGTTGCCAAGGGTTCTAAACCTCTCACCTGGGCTAGTAATACCTTGTTGTGATCATTGCAACATAGTTTCCTTTAAAAATTGCCTTCACTTTGAGTTAATATAAATCTAAAACTGGGGCATTTTAAGTGTTTTTAAAACATGGAGGTGATAGTACTCCCTCTTAGCTTCGCGTGGAATCTTAAATCACCTCAATCGGACACCCGAGCGAAAAGTTATGCTGAAAACAAAACCGGGTGTCAAATGCTGTCTTGGCGACGCGTCGCCACAGTTGTCGACGTTTTGCCAATTTTCTGAGGTCTTAGCGACGCGTCGTGGGAACTCGTGGGGATTGGCGACGCGTCGCCAAACTTGCAAAATACCCAGAAAAACTCTGGTTTTGCTGCTATGAACTTTGGACACTTCCTACACATATCAAACATGCTTGGAATGCCTCCAAATTTCATATACACATAGAACATGTTGCATAGATCACAACCAACTATCACAAGCCAATCTATGATGTCTTGTAACATCAATCCAATCCTCCCAATTCCTCTAGTCCACAATAATTCAACCAAAACCTTTAACTAATGCCATAGCTAAAACCACTCGAATTCTTCAAGCAAACTCAAGCTATTGGCATTAAATGAACTTGAAAACATACTCCCCTTACCTCAACTCGAACTAACAAGCAAGAATCAATCCCCTTTTCGTTCGACCAAGCTCACCAAAGTTCTACACAAGTTCCAATAAAAAACAATGGCACCAAACATCAAAACTACACTCTCTAACCAAAACCCAAGCTTCAAACTAACTAACAAACATGAATTTAATCAAGAACACATCTCTTACCTCGTTCAAAAATAGGGGAAGTGGAAAAACGTCCTTCCAAGCTTCAAAATCATGATTTCAAGCTTGAAATGCACTCCTCCAAGCTTATATACTTTGATAACTTCTTGTTCCACCAAGAATTTCTTGATTCCAAGGAGAATTGGATGGAGAAATGAGAGTGGAAAGGATGAACACGAAAATATGGCAGCCACCCTCACTTTCCCCTTCTTAAACCCTCCCTTAACACACAAGCCATCAAAGTATTAAGCTTAATACAATTAAGTCCCCATCTTTGTAACTTAGTAATTCTTGATTAAATTCTTGTCTATTTTTCAAGTTTGAGTTAAGGTTGAAAGTTAAGTTCTAAAAATTCATTTTAAAAAACTCGGGACTCATCCCGGCTATTCAGGATGCAAAATTACCATTTTGCCCCTGAACTTCGTTCAGTGCTTTATTCTTCTCGGAACTCAGTGAACTTTGCTAAACTTCTCTATTCTTGCTATGTAAACTTGAATTAAGGTTATAAACTTAATTTAAAACACTTTACCTTCCTCAATTGCACTTCCCACTAGAAGGGCTATAACAGTTCATGTTACTAACCTTTGGCTCCTTAAGGATTCTATCCTTTTCTATTGACCCTCAGGAGAATCTAAGATTCCTTTTGATATCAGGGGTCCATTAGTGTCCATCTAATGACCTTCTGCTCCTGGTAAGTGAGGGAGAGCCCTCAGGATCTCTTGTTGGAGTTATTCGCTTAAGTCCTCTAGCAAAGAATGCTTAAGGGCATTAATTTGGATATCGGTCATAGGTGTGAGAGTATTTCCCTTCATAGGGTCTTGAGGTAGGGAAGGCAGATCAACCTCTATATCATGCATTTCAAAACACTAGTTGCAGTTTTCAGTATCAACAGGGAGATCATGATCCACCCATGTTCCAAAATCGTCCTACACCTCATCATGAGCAATTTCAGTGTATAGTGCGATCTTCGTGTCTCAATCACCATCAATTTTCATAGATGATGTCAAGTTAATGTGCAACTCAGATTGTTGGGCTTGGTGAATGAGGAGTGAAACCTACAATCAAAGACAATGTCAGGGGGTCCTGGAGCTGTATATCAAGAGAAAACCTTCCAATGCTTAAATCAGTCTTGGATCGAAACTAAGTTTTTCAAGTGATTTAGGAGCGTAAAAACCATCATGCCTTTTGTTTCCATGAGATTACTTTCAGCTGAGGCAATAAGCCTCCTTTAGTTGGCAATTGCGTGATTAAACAAATCATCTCCTTATCAATTCCCGTTACTGTGGTAAGAGTTCCTCTTTAGTAGTATGGACTTGACCGCTACTATAAGAATATATTTTAGTGGGTCTATCTTTAATAATCTCATAACTCCAACTCTAATGCGTAGGCATTATAATCCATTAAGCTTAGCTCCAGGAGATATGTATTATGGTTCAAAACCCAACATAGTATCACCAACCTTTTCAAATTGCAATTTGGACTGCCCAGCAATTATCCTTAAATTCAAATTGTGCAATATTTTTGAAAATTACTGAATAATTTTAATTATCATTTTTTCTCTCCATAAATTGTATTTATGTTCTGTAACCATCGTTCAGTAAATATAGAACTAACTTCTAACACTTCAGTAAAATTTTAAAATCGATTTAGAAAACTTAAAAGTTATAGGACTTGGACCAAAAAAGTAAGACAAATCTTAAGACTAAAAATGACCTTTCTCGGGTTTATAATGCTGGTGGAAACTCAACAGTGTGGTCCGGCAGTAAAACAGAAGGAGGAACAGACAAAATATCAGTTAGAAATATACATGGAACAAAATAAAAAATATCTTGAGGACGGTAGAAAGCTCAGCCATTTACAGATTGCCAACTGATGTTTGAATCACGAAACTTGGAAATCATATACAACATTCTACCAATGAATGTTCAACGTACGAAGATGTACCAAAATTGCAGACTTATTTGTAAGCTTCTGAAGTTTCAGTCTATTCCAGCAATAGTTCACCCATAACCTTACCTGTCTTTAGCCTGATAGCCTAATGAGATTCTGTGACTTTCTGCCAGGGAGAGCGCTTTCTCAGCCGGAGCTCTCTGGTCCCCTGTTTCTGATAACCTATCGATGGTTCAATTCAATCGACTTCCAGCACTACTTTACCCATAACCTTCTTCTTATCTCTTGCCTGATGAGCCTCTTTTACTTCTGTCAGGGAAAACGTTTTCTCCACTGGTACTCTCAACATCCCAGCTTCTGCTAACCTACGGATCTCATGTAGACCTTCCGGGTCAGCTCTCATATATGTCCACGAGTATTCTGTACCATAAAGAAACTACAGTCACCGATCTACTGATTCAAGAAATGGACATAAAATTGTGAATTGTAAAGTCCTGTGGTAGCTCCAGCTAAAACAGCATGCATGGTCAATGGATAAATCCATCCAAGTAAAACCTGGATACGTCAATATTGCATGCAGGGAAATTGTTCCGTTCTAGGGTAGACAAAGCAAAACATGAGAACAAACAGCCTTTCACTAAGGTATGAACTTATGTAATTCATGTTACAAAAAATCAAAATCTGATTCTGCCAACCATTTGAAGTTGACCCTGCATCATTACTTGAGCATATTTGTTAAGATTACAAGAAAACTTCGCACTTATAACACATTCTTATTCATGAGCATACACACAAGGACAGAAAATTGAGAGGATGATCAATTAAGAGCTCCCAAAAGTATTACCCTGAAAACATCATCCAGCTGAGAAGACTGAAATCACATGCTCAAAACTGGGAATTGAAAGCTCTATAGGCAACATGGAAGAGACTATTATGCTCCTAATATGTCATGTTCTTGGAAAACAAAATGTTGGAGGGAGGGGATTTGAATGCACCAGCTTACATCTAAGATAATTAACTTATCATACACAACTTATGCCCATTTCTTTATCCTTCCACGTTCATTGATAAATGATAGGTTATCAGAACCATACAAGGATTACCTATTCCACGAGAGTACCGATACTGGATCTGTTTCTTTAGTAATGCTGCAGTCGCCATTGGAAGTCCCATTGCCAGTCCAAATCTATCAGTCAATGATGCTGCCTCACCCTGCAAGAGAATACCAGAAGTGGTAGGAGCATATCAGAGGGTATTTTTTCTAGTCCATTAAGTGGCCAATAAAATACTGAAGCTGTGAAAGGGCACATAAGAGTTCATTGGAGAATTAGGACACATTTCACACAAGTGAAGGGAAGAGATAGAGAGGATGAGAAGGAGCAAGCATCCTCTATGAACCTGGTCAAGAAAAAATGATATATGTGACGGAAAGTTAAGTGCACATAAAAATGGGTCATTTGGGCCAATGTAATCAACCTTCTTGTGAAATATGTATACAGGATAATTGGGCTCTCAGACATTAAAATATAAAGTTCCCAAGTGATATATGTGATGATGATGATGATGATAATGATGATATATATATATATATATATATATTTGACATGGGTTTGCCGTAATGCTGAAACTGTGCCCATAAAAATACCCTATTGAGCTGTCAGTTCCTAGTGCTATCGTTATATAAATCTCATATATAAATTAATAGAACATGGATTTATACCATAGGTTAGTGATCTGAGTCCATAGAGGAAAGTTAAAGGATATCACCGCCTAACAAATCTGACCCACAGCGTATCAAGTCTAACTCTCTAAGACAACCCAAAATTGTTAGCTCAATGAAGGACCTAGTCACTCATCCATGATTGAGATAACTGTGACAAGAAATGCGAAAAGCATCAAATACATAATTCTATTCTAAATTATATAACTACAGGTAATTTGGTAATACAACCAAATTACTCAACCACAACTATATTGAAATAAGCATACAAAATTTCTACATCAGAATTTCAACTAATTAAGGACATCCCCTGAAGAGGAACATCATTTTCAGTCCAACCATTTGCACACCTCAGGGAACACTTGATGCTTTTCGGGCTACCGCATAGTTAAGAGAATTGTTTTATGATAAAACAGCCAACTGTCAATTGCAGAGGTACTTATGTACTGCCATAAGCATATAAATATATTTAAGCAGAAAAAAAATTATTCACAAAAAAATGCAACATTCGTTGCATTAAAGTTCGACTGCAGAATCTTGTATGCATGTTATCTGGAAGACTCTCGAAAAAGCTTACAACAGGTTCTTTTAAAAACAAAAAAAACAAAAATAAAAATAAATGGAAAAAGGAACTGAATAGAGAAAGAAAAGAAAGAATACCTTCAATCTCTTACCTGAAGTGTCATATAGTGACCGCCTCTCCTCAACAGATTGATACCAATTCTTTCAGTTTCTGGCACACCAATGGTGTCTAGGACAGCATCAAACTTCCCTTTAATTGCCAGTTCAATGTCCTGGAAGCAACATATGTAGCATCTTCAGATTAAATGGAGAAAGGAAAAAAACATATTATTCTGTAGTTCAATTCAGTCATATCCCCAAAACAGCTAGAACATAAGATGAAAAATTTCTTGATCCACATGGGAAGAAATAAAGCAATAACTTAATAAATGATAATAATATCATCACCTCTGCAGTGTAGTCAACTGCTTGCTGAGCACCTGCAGTAAGTACCCGATCAATGCTCTGAGTCCCACAAGTAGTTGCAACTTGACATCCAACAGCTACTGCCAGCTGGATCGCTGAGAAACCAACTGCTCCTCCTCCACCAATAACTAAAAGCCTCTGCCTGTCAAATTGAAACATACTTCGTGATAACACTGAGCAAAATCATTAAACCCAGTTAAAGTATCTGGAAATCACCTTGGCATCACAGTCTATAACTGCTTTATCAGTATTATCATTATTGCCATGGCATCATATCATCATCAAGAAGAATCAGTTGAATTTATTTAAATTAATACATCAAACCCAAAATATTAAAACAAAAACAAGAGCTTCCAAAGACGGCTATGAGATCTAAAACTGTGTTGGCAAAGAACTTCCAAAAAAAAAAACGTATTTATGCAAAGCATAGGTCCCAACCATGTGTAATATGGATTTCAGATATTGAGTTCAAAATAGACAAGTAATACAAACTTAACAAAGCTTTGATGTTCAAGGACACAGAGGGGCAAACATAATAAAACTAAAATCTACAATCACTAGCCTTGTTCTCTTTGCACCCCCTCAAACATACGACTGAAATTTTTCACTCATAAAAATGCAAATTGCAGCTGCATATAAGCATATTAACCAATATTGACAGATATCTATAATCATCTTGCACTGGCAGATGAAAATGTACACTCATAAATCAGGATTTGGCTTAGACCTGCCCTTATGAATAAACAGATATCTGTTTCAACATATTTTGAATGGATTGAAAACATCAAGATGGGTTTCTCATAGTTAACTGACATTATGAACTCAGTGCCATGGACTCTGCTATAGCTGGATCAAGGTGCCGCATGATAACAATAAAGAAAGTCACCCTCAGAGTTTATTATTATGATTTTCTATACTGTACTGTGCACTATATACTGAAATGAACATCTTGTTACACCACAAAATGCACAAAAGACTTCCTCTCACACAGCAGTATCTTAATTACGAAAAGATATCTTAAAACTGTATGTCCTTAGATCCAAAAACACACATGAAGAAGAAAGATGTCGCACTTCAGTACACACAGGAATGTAGAATGGCAGGAAGGGGTGTGTGTTTGTGTGTCTATGTATGTGTGTCTGTGCGTGTGAATGTGTGTGTGTGTGTGTGAGAGAGAGAGAGAGAGAGAGAGACCATCACAAGAAATGTCTGATTTCACAGCAGAAAACATACCCCTCGGTTATCCTCGCTGTACTCTGTAAAGCACGCCATGCAGTCAGTGCAGCAAAAGGAACAGCACTAGCTTCCTAACAGTACAGACACAGTTTTGTAATTATGAATTTGTGAAAAATGAATATGAAAGATATCCACAGGCAGAAAATTTTATCGGACTGGAAAGAAAAAAACATTTATTCTCTCTCTCTCTCTCTCTCTGTGAGTGTGTGTGTGTGTGTGTGTCTTCTCAAGGTGCTTAAGCTCTTGTATATCTATTTTATTTTCTTTGATTTATCACTGTTACGGTTTTGATCCAATACATACTTATGTGTCTATTTTTCTTTTTGCCAGAAATATAAATTAATGAGAACATTGACAGCGGTGAAAGTTCTAAAGAGTGATTGCTAGATGGGTTAGTAAGAAAGAGTGATGAAATGATGAAATCTGGAATGCTTGTGCAAAAGCAAAATCTATAATAAACTAAAACTTTGAGTCAATAGTTAAGTCGATCACAACCAAGACAAACTGTTAAAAGTCAACTTTTGTCAAAAAACTTCACTTGTTTTGAATTTCATAATCGCAAACTGTAGTTGAACCTGAAATAATCTTGTGTAATTGTGTGTATGCGTGTACATACTTCTTTAATCTATTTTGTGCAATATATAGCCTGTTTCCGTTAGTCTCTCTCACTGCATACATGCTCATTAATTATTATAAATGCCGGTAACTAAGGTGCTAAATAAATCCAAAATCATAAAGAATTAAACTGATGCTTAAGCTAGAAAACACAAAAAGAGGTTCAAAGTTACCACATGAGTAAGTGATGTTGGTTTAGGAGAAAGCTCATCTTCTAAAAGAATTGCATAATCAGTGTATGTACCCCTCACAGCAGTAGGATGCAGTGCACCAAAGACTTCCTGCCCTACAATCACTGACCTCACTGAAGAGCCAACAGCTGCAACTTCACCACTAATATCACGACCCAAAATGAGAGGCAGAAGCGGTTCAAATATAGAGCGGCCATAGCCTGAGCGCATCTGAGCATGTCAAAGGTAGTAATACTCACTATTAGATATTTCACTGAGAGACTGCAGCTTATTCAAGAACTAGACAGCGAAACAATAAAAGAAGAAATATAAAGTCAATTCCTTCTACCCAGCCCATACAAAACAGAACATGGTAAGGAGCTTAAGAGTTAAGTGGGCTTCAATGCACGAAAACTGCTTCAAGGCCATGGAGAACTTACATTTCAATAGAAGATACATTTACAAGTAACACTATCAAGCTTACCTTCCCAACATAATCAACAGCTATGAATGACAACATCAATAACCACCACTCATACACCTGCTACATAACAGGTCAGGATTCACAAATTTTCAGCTCCTAAATTTTTAACCTGTTCCCAACCCAGAAACCAAGCCTACCCAAAAATATGAATAAATTGAAACAGATCAAACGTCCGATTAACCTTCAGGCCTCAGCAACCTTTGCTGACAACTTGGAACTAAACTTTGAAACTGCGATCTACACAGAATTTCATGTAACATTGAGGCAGACATTAAAGTCTACGTGATTTTTAACCGTTAATTAACATTCCAGAATTTCATCCCACCAACATTGACTTCGACATCAGACAAAGCTGACACCAAAATCAAAACGCCTCGCGTCACATAACAATGGCGAAATCTATCAGGAATAGACAATTTATCTCGCTTCAATTCCCACATAACCAAACAAGCCACCATAAAAAAAACAAGAAAATAAGCAAAGGGCAGCGCTGAAATGAAGAGAATCGGACTCGCCCTGGTATCGAGAGGATTGACGGAGACCGCCCGAGTACGAACGAGGACCTCATTGGGCTTGAGATCGGGAACGGGGACGTCGTGCCGGATCTCCAAAACTTCCGGTCCGCCGAAGCGCGGGAGCAGCACGGCGCGGCAGCTGGTGGCGATGGACCGGATCGGACCGAGCGAAGAAGCAATTTTCTTGTCGCCGGCGGAGCTCAGGAATCGCATCGTGCTTGCTTCTCCTTTTGTTTTGGTATTTTGGGGGGTGTTTCAGTTTGTTGCTTTGCTTGGGCTTTTGCAGGGTTTCTTTTTTAGGACTGTCTCGAGTGGAAATGAAACAAAGGAAGCGAGGGAGCCACGTGGAGCACTTGTGGTACGCAGACAAAGCTTGGACCGTCGGCGGTATCGTCGTTCAAATTTAAAGATTGAAAAGGTTATCCAAAGTTAGAGAAAATTATCAAGACTCCTCTGAGGTTAGGTTGAACCTACATTTATATCCCCTATTTTTCAAATATCTACACCAATCTCTAAGAAAATTAACTCCGTCATCCACTATTATGAAAGAAAAGAAAAAATACCTATTTCAGCCCTCCTAGCTTTCTTTCCTAAACATTTTGCCCACCAGCTTCTATATCTAGCAAGCTAAGCCCTGTCTCCCTGCATGCCTCCCTTCCTCCTCCGCCTCCGCCTCCACCCCCGCCGCCGTTATCCGCCATCACCGCTGTCGCTGCCACCAAGTCCCAAGGCCTGGCGGCTCACCGCCATCGAAGGCGGCGCTTCCTCCACACTTGGGATTTGTTGAAACCCAGTAACGATTTCCTAATTTGTAAATGAGAAGTTGATAGATTGAGCCGAATTTGTCTCCTCCTCTCCTCGATTTGTCTGGCGTTCGAATCAGACGATTCGAATGAGAAATCTCCGGCCAAACTCTCCTCTGCCCTCTCCATTCAAAATCTCCTTTGCCCTCTTGGCCCAAAATCTCCCATTCACTAGAAATCGCAGACCCAGGAAACCTCTAAAGGTGACGCGACGCTCCGATTCCATTGCTCGGAAAGCGGTGCTAACCTACGCGTTCCATCTTGAACAGGGCAGACTCACAAGCCAACCTCCTAGCGATTTGATTCGCATTGCCGGCACGACTTGCAGACGACCTGATGCCGCTTCATGCTTAATCGCCACTGGCTTAATAGTAGACGAAACTCGAGAGAACAAATACGAAACCTGAATGATTCGGCTTGCGATTCGGTGGAGGAGGCGTTGGCAGAAAGGCGTGGCAGAGGAGGGGTCGGCAGAGAGGCGCAGCAGAGGAGAGGAAAAAAGATGGAAGAGGAGGCGTTGACGGAGGGGAGAGGGAAGAGGAGGCGTCGCGAGAGAGGAGAGGGAAGAGGAGGCATTGAGACGAAGTAGGAGGCATCACGCTGTCTACGTCAGCCATGTCTAGAAGTTGTCTACGTCCTCGTCGTTGGAGCCAAAGCCGTTCTGCACTCGTTTTTCCATCCCATCCTCGAACCAACTAGTTACGGAACCACATCTTTCCAGCATAACACCCCTTCAATTTATAACAAGTTCTCACCAAAGTGAAGGAGAAAGCCATGAAATCGAGACAAAGTCTAAGCAAAAAGAAACATGTTGAAGGTGAAAACAACACCCCTTCATGGGGTGGTAGGTTGGAAGAAGAAGAAGATGATGATGAAGATCCGGATTATTTACGTGCTCCAAGTAAGATTCAAAGAAAACCATTCAATTTCCTCGGCAAAGTTGAAAACTTGAACATGGTTTCTGATCAAGTTTCCAACTTTCTAGCTCCATATGACTATGAAAATTCAATTTTCTTGAAAAAGTTTCAAAGTTGAAAAATTTCCTTTTCATGCCCTATTCTGAATCTTTCTTTGGGTTAGTGTATCAATCTGAGCTTGCACCAGAAGGCTATAAAGAGGCAGCAAGACAGCACCTGAGGGCAGTTCCTATGATTGCAGAGAAACATGTCTTGACCAGTAGTGTAAAGTTTGGTGGACAACGGAAAGAAGAAAGACCTTCAAGTTCTAATTAAGTCTAACAACAACACAAGAACATTAGCAAAATCCGTGACAATGAAGTTAACACCAGCAGTGCAAGAACACCCATTGTCTGAAACACCCAAACTAGTAGCTTCAAAGCTACAAACCTTCTCCATTTCAACCCCGGCTACGACAGAAAGTAATGATGATCAGGATGGTCACCATAAAGCCCAGGAACTTGACGCACAAGAAACTGCAGATAAGAGTACAACTCCAGAAACTGAGACCCACCGAAAACCAGAGAAGTAGTGAGCAGATGGGCATTGGTACAGATAACACGGAAGCTAGTCTGAAAGAGAGTCCAAGAGATTATAAGTGGGACAAAGGTGTGTCAATGAAGGAGTACATGGCGCAGAAGTTTCAACCAGGTGCAGATGAGAAAGCACTTTCGCAGATAATTTCTGAGGTAATGAGCCCAAGAAAAAGCTTGGGGGATGTTGGATTGGTGGGAAAAGTTAAAGGGGCTGTGAACTTTTGTTTTGGAGTGAAGGATCAGCTCAACCCAATGACATTCCAGTTGTCAGAGGTTCTTCACCACAGATTCCTATCTCCACAAATGCCCATGAAGGTAAGAAGATGAACCTTTTTATTTAGATCTATGCACTAAAAGAACTTCTCTTAAATTTTTTTCTTTTCCGTAATCTACTACTAAATATAATGGGTTAGGAGATATTTATATGTAAGGAAGAGGAAATGTGTCTACTTATTCGGGATTTAAAAGACAACCGAACTTAATATGAATGACACTGAATAAGAAGAATTGATGGAGGTGGGGGTCGAACCCCCAACCATCCTCTTCCACCCTCGTGTCCTTTGCCACTTAAACTAGTGGCACAAGACCTCTTAAATTTTAAGAGTCATTTCATTTAAACTTAAGTCAACTTAATCTAAAATGACTTATTTTTATTTTTTTTTATATTTTTTTTTACTAAGAACTAATTTTATTTAAAAACTAATATTATGTAGGTATAAATAATCTATTGAAAATATAATTTTTATAATCTTACTAAATTTTTATCATTTTTTCAGACATTAAAAATTTTACAAAATTTTAATAACACAATGAAAATTTACTTCAAATAAATTATTGCATCTACATAATATTAAATTTTAAATAAAATTGGTTTCAGGTAAAAAATGATATAAAAATAAAAATAAGTTATTTTAGATTAAGTTATCTTAAGTTAAAAGAAATTGACTCTAAATTAATAACTTGTTGGTCACATTTTCTTGACCATATTACACTACATTATAGTTTTTCAGTGGGTTATCAAATATAAGAAATTGACTGCATTGTAGTGTATACATCAAGTAAACACATGTTTATAGAGTTCAGGAATATTTGCTTTCTTTTCTATTAAAAAAAATTGCAATATATATGTGTTCTAATCATTTAGATTTTCTAACTTGTAGTTGCTGAGGAAGAAAATGATGGAAAAATTCTTCAAGCCAATTGAAGAAGGAGAACTTGCCTATTGTTCAAAGGACTTTGATGAACTGAATTGATCAATCTTACAATCTGTGTTACAAACTTTCTAAACATATGATTGATACCTTAAATGAAACAAATTAATGGAAAAACAAAATTCATGAAGATGACCAAGTTGAGTATGGTTGAGGCTAGCAAGTTAGGTTGAAAAATATTGCCACTTTATTTTGTGTTCCATTCTTCATTTTGTATGTCATCATAAGCGAACAACATCATTATTATGTTTTGTCCGACTCCAAAATTAACATATGCATATGTTAGTTAGAAAGAAAAAAAAAATGTACATGTATCTTTTCTTTCACATCTATGTGATGAGAGACTAATAAGGAAGAAGCAAGAATTTAATCTTAAATCTCAAGTAGTTAACAAGTTCAAATTAAGCTTTGTGCACACTAAATATATTTATACGCCAACGTATGTATATATATGTATATATGTAAATCCTCACATATCTATATATGTATGTATGGATGTATGTGTATACATATATGCATTTATCCATATATTACTACTACAAATTAAGGCTAACCTTGAAGGGCT
Organism: Aquilaria yunnanensis; assembly: GCA_039654915.1. Taxonomy (NCBI): domain Eukaryota; kingdom Viridiplantae; phylum Streptophyta; class Magnoliopsida; order Malvales; family Thymelaeaceae; genus Aquilaria; species Aquilaria yunnanensis. Next base: position 23,531,509 of record CM077597.1, on the reverse strand, counting down.
TATAGAAAAATTCAAAAAGAAACAAAAAAAAAAAAAGAGAGAGGATTCATGGGCGAGGAACGTGCAAGCAATCAAACTCCTTATTAGAGCACATTGTTAGATTATGAAAATAAAAATTAATTAATACTGTCTTTAAGATTTTTTAGGGCTGAATCATAGGAAAAGATCATGTAGAGTAAAACTGATTTTTCCTACAGAGAATTTGCAGTTAATTGGCGAGAAGAAGATTGGAAGTAAAATTAAACTAATTTTCCTAGGTTTTTTGGCGTAGCCTTTATATTTAGGTGTGTGCCTTGTGTTTTGAGGGAGGGGGCAAAGCCGTTAAAGGTGGGTTAGTTATATGCATAACTTTAACCTTTAATTATTTTTTCAATTTTGACTCTCACCTCATTAAAATATTTTATTTTGGCCCTACTGTTTTGGACAAAAGTCGTTATATTAAATAAAAAAAAGTCACATCAGCATATAATTGTAGGCGGAAAAATTAGTTTTAACTCTTAAAAATTTTTTGCTTTTGCAAAAAATCTTGAAACTTTTTTATATATCAATCCAAACACAATCTTCATTATTCAATTTCATCCTCTTCGGATCCCAAGGCAAATGCGCCTCCTGCATTGTCCATCCCAAGATTTTATTCGAATAAGAAATTACATGAAAATCTAGAATAGATTTTAGTGAAACTCAAGAAAACAAAATTGAAAACATGAAAGTTGAACAATAAATTGAATAGAAAAAATTTCAAAAAGTGATGGAAACAAGGAGGGTTTTCACAATCCTCAGCAATGGAGAGAGGAGAGTTGGATTTTTAAATAAAAGTAGTGACAACTAAGCCTTCACTAGAATTAAGCCCATTATTTGCGACGACTTAGCCAACACTACAAGGCTCATTCAAATTATCATATATTACTAACTGCCTGGTTATGGCTAATGGGCACTTAGCCGATCCAGGTTAGCAACGACATAGTCATCACTATATGGCCAATAAAGCTGGTTTATATATCAGCAGCTGCCAAGCCGCCACTACAAGGATTTGGCATACATTAGTGATGACCTAGTCATTGCTAAAGGGTCATAACAATGCCAAGGTTGGCAATAGCATAGCTTCACAACAAGAAAATAAAGCCAGCCCACGTTAGAATAATCTAGCTGTCACCACAAGCCCCATTCATAAAGGGCTAAAGTAAGCAGGGCAAGGTTAGTGATGGTTGAGCCTTTGCTACAATGCCAATTAAGCCAACCCATACCAAAGAAGAATGTCTTCAAACCCCAAACTGTGAAACTTTGATTAGATTATCATCTTTCTATTTGATTAGTGACAGCCTAGCCCATCGCTGTTATAGGTTGGGCCATTAGTAACGACAGCTCGTGCTAAGTGCAGGTCATGCATTGGCGAGAAATTATCGCTATTGATTTGGCTATTTTTAGCAATGGCTGGTTATCTCTAAATAATTTAGCAACAACCAACCATATAATTTTAGCTGGAATTTGTAGTAACAAAACCAACTGTGTTGTAAAAAGACTAACGATAAATGTCTGTTTTCAGTAGTGTCACCTTTTGGGAAGGGGTGAGTGATGACACATACCATTCCCGTCTACCAACAAAAAAAAAATGGATCTCCAAACTTTAATGTACATTATTTGATTCAGAGTTTTGGCGTACTGAAAGTGGTTTAAATTTAAAGTGGACCAATTTTCCCCCAATAAAGATATGCTTCAAAAGTATAGTTCTAATAATTGATTTGAATTGAGTTCCGAGCGGCCCTCAAGGAACCTTTCAATTGCAAGGCAGCCTTTAATAAGGCCTCGAGAAAACGAACATATAGGTGCTCCCAATCATTACTTTTTACTTATTCTCGTTCAATTCCCTTGTTCACTCTATGTCTGTCTCAAGTTTGAGTCGAATCTAGGGGCGTAGCTTCTTAGGGGCGAGAGGGGGCGGTCACCCCCCCCCCCCCCCCCCCCTTAAAATTTTAAAAAAATTTATTGGGTACTTGGATATGTGATACAATTGTAGAAAATTAAAGTTAGATACCTATTTGTAAATTTTATAATTAATAAGGGGCTCTAATATATTTTATCCATTTAAGGTCTTAGTCATTTTCTTATTGAGTAAATTGTGTGATAGTCCCTAATCTTAATTATTTTTTCGTTTTAGTCCCTATCCTATTAAACATTTTGTTTTGGTTCCAAAACATATTAAAAACATTTCATTTTAGTCCTAAATCTATAAAAAATGTTTCATTTTGGTTCCATTGCATGAAATTTGTTAACTTAAAGTATTTGTCTGATAATAACTTTTTTATATCATAATTTGGACTATCCGATAAGTGCTATAATAAATTTAATTTATATAATATTTTTTATAATTAATAGAAAATTCAAAATAACTATTTTTACTCTATAAATTGAACTTAATTATTATAAATTTTTGAATTCAATGTGTCTATATATGTAAACTGTCTAATAAATTTTAAGTTATAAACTTTTGAAATAAACTTTTAAATTTTATATGTCTATATATAATATTATTTAATATTTTCTATTAGTAATTGTAAATTTATATATTCTAATAACTCGTCTTACGTCACGCCCCTGTCCCCTAAGTTGATTTTCTGGCTACGCGCCTGGTCGAATCAATGGCACGGAAGCGACCCAACGGCCTGGAAGAGCGACCGGCCGCACCGAGGAGGACGAACATTCATCTTCCGGTGAGGAGGAGGAAGACGACGAAGAGGGGTTGCCGGCCGGCGAAGAAGTGAGGAAGATGATGAGCCCCTGCCCGCTCCTACTCAGAAGAAGCCTCCACCGAAGGCCGTTCCTAAAGCCCCAGCCCCAGATTCCGCTCGTTCCGTTCAGGTACAGCCATCCGACGAGGGCGAGGACGATGACGAATCCGACTAGAAACCACTCCAAGTCGATTTCAGGGGGGGATCAGTTGGCTGACAAAATCAAGAGATTGAGAACGAAGTACGCCAACAACTCGCTTAAGGGCAAGCAAGGTAAAGAACGTCACAACCAGAAACTGTTTGCCATGTCCAAAGAAATCTGGGGCAACGATGGACTGGTTGCTGGGTTAGAATCAGCCGGTAATCAGAAGTCCTCCATATCAGCATTGAACCGAAGTTTGGTTGATGGGATTTCGGGAGTTGGAGCCCTGGAGAAGTCGATCATCCGACGTGCAACAGAAGTTATGGATGAAGCGATGAAGGAGGAGTTGGAGAAGAAGTGGAGGAAAGTGGAGATTGCTGAACATGAGTTGTTTCTGGCACGTCGGGATTTGATGGTTCAGCATGTTAAACTGCTGTTCGAGCATTACAAGTCCTCTGATAAGTAGTCTACTGCCTGTGGTCTCTAGAGTGATTTCTGGTTTTTCAGATCGATGGCTCATTTTTTGTTATCTATTTTTCTGTCTTTTCAGTGCCTTGCTTAGAAAGCTAGCTTTAAGTTGGAAATGTTACTGTCCATGGCAGGAACAGTTGTTTATGGTTTGTGAACTTTGTCTTTCGGTTGCATGAGCTTCCATTGGTAATAGAATCGTTGGTAATAGTTTTCGCTAGATATGCATCACTTCGCATAGAATCGTTGGCAATAGTTTTTGCTAGAAAAGCTGTTGAGCAATAGTTTATTTTTCCTTGTTTTTGCATTGGCAAATTAGAAGACTTTATTTAGAAAAAAAAAATGAGGTACTACATGAATAAGTTCAGCAGGTCGCTGAATGAAACCCCTCTGCTAACTAGAACAAAGGTAGAATCCCTTCAGCCTCAAGCAAATGTCAGCAACTATCTTCTTCAGCCTCAAAGAAATGTACCCTCCTAGAACTCCTAAGGTGGAAGCTCATAGCAAGGATCTGCTTGAGTAGGGGTTCCGGTTGGTTGGGCCGGTCATCATATGCTCCTTCGTACTAGCAGCAGGACTCTTGAGAGATCACCTTGTTCATTGTTTCAGATACGGTAAATGTGTAAGCCCTGCATTGAGTACATCTGACTCACACTCCTCAACTCCACTTAACTTCAGGCACAAATGTGTATAATAAGGGATTTGGGTGCCTTTTTTTTTTTTTTTTTTTTTCTATTTTACAAATGTTTCATGTAGTTCAACCAAATTTACTAATTTCACATAACTGAGAAAGGAGGGAAAATGGAGGAGGGAATCTCAAAAAGACAAAATTCTACAGTCAATTATATACGTGTTCACAGTCAGATTAAACCATTTCACTATGCACCTCTCCTTCAGTCTTCAAGGAAAGAAAACTATAGAATCAAATATCTCAGACAGCCTAAGTTATATATGCATTACAAGTAAAATCATAACTATATCTTTAGCCCAAAGCAAGAAAATGTCATGTAAGACCTGAAACTTTGGAGATGAAAATTGCAAAGAATTCATTCTTTGAAGTTGAGCAATTGAGAGTTGAAGACAGAAAAGAAAAAAAACTAAATTACTTTAAATAGTTTATGGGGTTTTCCTTATCAGGTGTTCTTCGAAGTCATCACAATACTAGCAAGGACACAAAACCTGAGTGCCTAGAAGATAGAATTGAAGGATTCAAATTGAGAAGAGCTACCGTGGAAACATAAAAAACCAGAGTAGAAGGTTATGATTAGAGAGATACACAGATTAAGAAGATAGAGATAAATTTTGAAAAATTGAAATCAGAGTAACCATACAAGCATGTCCTTTGAAATTATTCAAGAGTAGAGTGCTAACCTTCTGCTGGAATACAGAACTTATTCCAAAGAGTACTAACCTCCTGCTGCAGTGTGGATTGATAATTTGTTCTTGGTTGGACTAAATGTATGAGCATCTATAAGAAAAGCTCCTTAAAACAACAATGACTGAATTGGCCAGAAAATTACGGTTAGGGTGAAATTGGCACTATATATAAGGTTGTTTATGGCATTTACTGATCAATTGTCAATGAAGCTTCTGCCATGATGCAACAGAAACTGGCGAGCGTTTCATTACAGCTTGTTCATCAGATATGTGCTGATAAAACAAACCACAAATTCGGTTTTGTATGAGCTTAATGTGTGGATTCTGTTCTCCATCACGTTGTTTTAAGGATAAATTTGATGAACAATAAAAAACTAATGCAGTAAATAGAAGAGCTTGACACTTGCTGTCTACTCAAGAACTTGGTGAATTGTGATGAACAAGAATAAAAAACAACAAGCAATGCAGAAAGATCATGTTTCATCTAGGACTTCCAGAAAAGCTGCTTGTAGTGCAGGTAAGAAGTTCACTGTGATCAAAGTAGATTTTGCAAAAAGCGCATAAACCTGTAACCTAAAATTAATCAATTAGTTTTTCGCATAAAATAGTTGCTCTTTACAGGCATGAGTAGGAGATCGCATGAAAGTTAAAGCCGTAGAAGTCAAGTACTAAAGACAATTCCTTTCAGTATAAGGGCATGTTCATTTACTGAAAGAAATGACATTCTGATTGTAGTTAGCAGAATAATGAACAGTGATTACCTGCAAACTCAGATCCAAAAAGAGCAACAATTGAACAGAAATAAGACTAAAAATACTTAATATATATTGTTTTCAACAAAAAAAATGTATGCAGTGGACTAAAACAGGACAAGAAACAGAAGTGTCACCTGAATAGAACTTCTTGTTCAAAGCCATGCTGACCTGCCTCGAGAAGCATGTAGTTGAAGGTAAGCAATTGAGAAACAGAATATATTGATTGGTTACCTTCAACTACATGCATGTCATTTTCCATTCAAATCCACTAATTGTGCTCGAGATCATTGTTCTAAGTGGTCTCGCATCAGCAGCACTGGCAACAAAACCTGGAAACTCACGCACACACTAGTGCACACACATAAAAGCAGCACTAAAAAAGCTTAAAATGTAAAAGAATGTGATAATATTCTACAGCGAAGATGATTCTCTATTGGTATCACTGGGGACAAGATAACTAAAGCATAGCTAAGCATAAGCATGCATGTCCCGAGAACATAAATACTAGATTGTTGCAGGCGTTGTCTATGGCATGACAGCATTTGAAAAGCACAAAAATGTCTTAGGGAGAAGCAACTAAAGCACAACAGAGAAACTGAAGAAAAAACATAATCACAAATGGAATAAAATCAGAGCAAGCTTAAATTACACTAAGGAAGCAGCTACCTAATCCAGATATTGAGGCAGTTTAAAACCTTCAAATAACAATTTAGATAGGGAACCCTAATTGTGTGCTTCCGTGTGCAGTTTTGTGGGGAAGCAAGAAACATCGACCAATTATCAAGGTAAAAGAAGCGAAGTAGATGAAAGTGGCAGGCAAAGATTAGTTATCAATGAATCTAATCAGTAAAAGATCACAGGGTAGAGGAGACATGCGTTACCTAATTTAGTGATGTCTCTAGTACTTTCAACTACATTCATGTCATTTTCCCTTCGAGTCCCACAAATTGTGCTCAAGGTCATTATTCTAAGTGGTCATACATGAGCAGCATAAGCAACAGAACCTGGAACTTGCACACACTACTGCACAAACAAAAAAATAATACTAGAAAGTATAACATGTACAAGAATATTATACTTTTCTACTATCAACAGGATTCTATACTGGTACGGAATTATTGCAGACAGGAGAACAAGGCATAACAGTATAAGAGCATAAGCATGCATGACAAAAACATAATGGCATACATAATACTAGATTGCTGCAGGTGTTGTCTACGGCATGAGAGCATATGAAAAGCACAAACATGCCTTGGAGAGAAGCAGCTAAAGCAGGACAGCTAAATCAGAACAAGCTTAAACTACCTAAGGAAGCGCCTACCATAATCCAGATATGCGGCAATTTAAAGCCTTCAGATATCAATTTAGATAGGAAACCCAATTGCGTGCTTACGTGCGCAATCTTGTGGGAAAGCAAGAAACAATCAACAAGTTATCAATGAATTTAATCAGCAAAGATCAGGGGTAGAGGAGACATGTGTTACCGCCATCCATCACAGCCGTTTGTTCAGGGTACCATGGTTCGGTGTTTCCAAACGGCTCAACGATTAAGAAACTCTTAATCTCTTCGAGAACATGTAACTCGTCTAGTGGGATTATGTCCGCCAGATTCTTGAATGGAGACTCTGCATGGCAGTCAATGTCATGATCAATGACTTGTGCGGCTTTCTCCTCGGAAGCTAAACAGATATGTACTTTTTCTAACGGGGACTCAGCAAGGCCGCCATTCTCCTCCGAAGCCCAGCGAACTTCCTCTCCCGATTCGATTTCTTCCCGGTGCGTCACAATCGCTCTCCTCCTCTGTTTCTCCAATTAAAATCGAGCTCTCTACATTCAGCGGGAAACTTCTGGTTTTCCGGTGAAAGGGAAGAGAACCGTGAGCATGTTGCAGAGCTGGTTAAAGTTCTTGTCGTCGGAGAAAGCGATCAACTCTGAGATTCTTCCGGCCAAGACCTTGGGCTCGGTGATCTCAACGGTGTCATCCAATTCGCTGACGTCTACGAGTCTGAGCCGTCGGAGCTCCTCCGCTCTCGACACCCCAACTGGCCAAAGGGTGAGGGTTTTTTCTTGTTCCATCGCCAGACCTAGTCGAAGAATGGCAATGGAAAGAGGCCAGACGTTACCAGTTGAGCTTTCTCGAATGGGTCCCACAGCTCAAAAGAAGAGCTGTTGACCGAGTATTCGTACATTATGAAGTTTGTCTTCGTGGCTTGCTTGCGCTCCTTCTTCTTCGTGGTGAAGCGGAAGAAGTTGAGGGTTTTGACAAACACGATGACGTTACCGGTTGAGCTTTCTCGAATGGGGCGGTCACCGGTGGATGACCTCCACCACCCCGTGTCTAGTGTCCTTCTGGGCCTTTTTCCATTGCCATTCTTCAACTCACCGTCTGGCCAGTTGGGGTGTCGAGAGCGGAGGAGCTCCGACGGCTCAGACTCGTAGACGTCAGCGAATTGGATGACACCGTTGAGATCACCGAACCCAAGGTCTTGGCCGGCGATGATCTTTGGAAGAATCTCAGAGCTGATCGCTTTCTCCGACGGCAAGAACCTGGACCAGCTCTGTAACATGCTCACGGTTCTCTTCCCTTTCACCCGGAAAACCAGAAGTTTCCCACTGAATGTAGAGAGCTCGATTTTAATTGGAGAAACAGAGGAGGAGAGCGATTGTGACGCACCGGGAAGAAATCGAATCGGGAGAGGAAACCGGCTAGTTTCTTCTGCACTTCGAATTCAAACTCGCGCCCCTGAAACCTGTTGAATGCTGGAAGGAATTGGAGTGGGCGAGTCTTGGGTTGGGCCTTGGGTGCTAAAATTAAAATCCATTCTTGTCACTTGTGAAAAGAGAAACATAAAAATTCCACACATTCTAAAATTTATGAATTTTTTAAATAAGTTAAAAAAGTTTCAGAAATTTTTTTATGATTGCTGGGATAATTAAAATATCAGATTTTCTTATCTGCAAATCAAATTTTTATTTGGTAACAATCTTTTTGTAAATTTAGAATTAACAGTTTGAATGATTGCAAAATATTAAATCTTATTTAAAAAAATATATAAAAACTTTTAATATTGAAATATAAAATCTGTGGAACTTTTATGGTTCCTTCTCCCATGAACAAACTATACAGCCAGCTAAAGGATAGAATTGGGAACTTCAAAAAGAAATATAATGGTAGCTTTAAGTGTATTGTCTTCTACAGACCAGCTCGCGGACGTCCCTACTAGCCAATTGCAATCTGAACCCTCCAAATTTCGCATGCAAGACACTTCCCTCCTCAACTTTCTAATACATTGTACTTATAATTGGTTCCAAATACCTAAAAGAATCTCAAGTGTATCAATGTTATCCTAACTTCAAGGCCAAGGTTTAAGCCAGAAAAAAAAAAGCTACCAAGCACTTATAATCATAAGCATACAATTTTTTTACCTCTAAAACATTAATGATTCCTAAAAAAATTTAATTATTTCTCAAAAGAATTTATTCAATTGATAATTCAAAAAAATATATAGAGTAATAGTACAAGAGTTATAAAAAAAATAGAACAAGAAAAAAAAAGGGAAATAATCTTTTTTCATCTGGGATGAATGCAACCTCAGACTATTATATTTGTTTGTTTGTTTTCTATAAAGTTACAAGTGTTTTACACACTCTTTTAAGATGTCCTAAATGGACGGCACCCGGGGTTATCAAGATAAACGTAAACGCAACTTGAAGACGAGAGAGTAAACAGGTAGTAGTGGGACTTGTAGGCCGTGACCATCAAGGGCGTGTCATCTTTGCTATTTCCTATGGGTTTTCCTACTCAAGCTTCGATCCTATTTACTTGGAAGCCCTTACAATTTTATGGGGTCTCAAGAAGGCTCACTGTCATGGCTTGAATAGGGTGATATTTGAGTTTGATTCTCAAATGTTGGTTTCAGAGCCCCTTAGTTTTCATATTCTTTCTTTATTTTATTTTGAAGCTATTACTGATTAGGCTTGTTGCTTAGGTAGGCTTTTCTCTTCTTACATTTTCTTTTTTGCTAATCATCATGTAAATGGTATGACTCATTCTATTGCTTGTAAAGGCCTTGATTCCCTAAAGACAGTCTCTTTGGGATATTGTTGTCTCCCTTGACTTTGTCATGCTTTGCTGTAGCACTTAAAAAAAAAAAACTTTAAAAATGAAGAAAATAAAAAGATAGGAACTAATTGAAGAAGTGCAATTAAGGAGAAAATACACCAAGAATCTTATAGCAGCTGACTTAATTAAATCTTTTTTTTTAATGGGGCATAATGTAATCTTCTGTGCACATAATTAATTTATCATACTTACCCCCAAAAAGAAATTAATTTATCACAAGTTCACAGCCACATAGTGAGACCTAGCATATCTACCTTATTTTTTCCCCTTAGGAAACATCATACTTAGCTTCCATCATTTTGTTTGCATTAGGGTGCTTGATTGCATTTATCTATAGGATGATGCTAACAATAGGCATATAAATATTATTTTCCTTAACCAATTGCGTTCTTAATCACTTGTCCTACTGCCTTTTGGTCAACATGATAAAAAAAATACTCACTCCGTCCCAAAACTTTTCCTCAATTTATTTTTGGCAATTAATTTATAATTTTTTATTTTCAACATTTTAATATATAAATAAAAAATCTTTATATATGAATGATAAATCAAGGCATGTAGTTTCTAAATATATTTTTTTAGTTTTTTCTAACAAACAATAATATGAATAAATTCAAGTTAAAATACTAAAAAAAAGTCAAATAGAGAAAAAGTTTTGGGACGGATGAAGCATATGATTAATTATATATTTTTTCCTTTTGTTTGAAAATCTATTCCTACCCTTTCTTTTTTTCAATTTTAATAGAGGAAAAGACTATATTACATTTTCAGAGAGAAAAAAAGGATAACTTAAAAATTTTTATTGTAAAAAAAAATTAGGTTTACAGGAAAGCAAAAAAATCTTACACAAATTTAATTATAATTTGAAGAATTGATCAGATAAAGTATAAAAGAAGTAGTGAGAAATGCGTAGGTTCAAACCTTGAATTAGTATGAAACCCAAAAAAATATTTCACAAAAAGTCATCCTTGATATCTTTTCACACAGAATATATATATTACAAGTTATAATTGGAGATGAATGAAATAGAGAATTATCCACTTAAGGATTTGAATGAGTTTTTTAAAATTTTTATGAAGACTTGAATCCTGCTATAAAAGTTGGGGATAACCCTAATATACATGCTTGCAAGTTGTCATTTAAAGGACTATAATTCTGTTCAGGTGCACTTTCAAATAAATAGATTGTTAGCTCTTTTTCATTTAAGAAAAAAATAGACTGTTAACTTTCAAAATGAGTTAAAAAAAACTCTTTTACATATACTTGATAAAAAAATATTAGTAAAGTGATATTCCCTTTGTCTCAAGTTTTTTTTTTGTACCATTTACTATTCACACCAATTAATTTATAATTTTTTGTCTTTAACACTATAGTATATAAATGTAAATTTTCTATATATAAATGAAAATGGAGACTTTAGTTTCTAAATATTGTTTAAAAAAATTTAGAAAATATAATATAAATAAATTTAAGCCAAACTTTAGCAAAAAAATAAAATAAAATGGACTAATATGAGACGAATGAAGTAGCATTTATTTTTCAACAATATGTTTTGTATTTAGTGCTAGAGTTCAGAAGTATCAATGGATGAACCAAACCTCCAAACCATAGTATATCGTAGAGGTATACTACTTATAGTAGGTATATGGTATCAAAATACAATGTGGTATACAACGGTTATACTGCTTACTGCTAATCTCTATTATGTTTTTGTCAATTTATTGCATATTGTGAGTTAGATTTTTTTTCTTTTTACATTAATGTACCACATATACATATATAAAATAACAAACTAACCTACTAGGATGAAAGCATCATACTTTGAAGCCTTTAGAAATATGATATTAGAAAGTGTACTGTTATTATTAGAGTATTATTTTTTTTTCTCATATATTAATAAATTAGTTTTCTACTAAATAATATTTATTTTGTTCTATAAATTCCATTTTTTTGTTAAAAAAAATCATCTTTCATATATATTTTGTTTAAATTAAAAAATTATGATAAAAATAATTAATATACCTATAAAAAAGTGTAAAAAATATTTTTTTATATGAAAGATCATTCTTATTAGTTGTAAGACGTACAACATCTACTAGAAAAATAAAGCATTGAGGAACGGGGGATGTTGGCTCAACTGTAGGCCTTGCACATTTTTCAGTATTTGTGATACTGTAAAATGAATAACCAAAATAGATATGGTATTCAAACATATAGACTAAAAGCGATAGACCAATAACATAAACAGAAAAATGATCTAACAGACTAACAAACCAATACTCTATTGGACTAACATACTAACATATGGTTGGACCAACAAACTACCATCCAAGCATAAAGCATGGATGTTGATTAAAACATACGAGAAAATAAAAAGAAATTGTCACCCAATCCATTATTCGAAAACATCTCACTATCCTTGCCTCTCTACTTGATCCATTAACACCGAAACGGATCACCTGGATCTGTTCACCGTAGAGTGTTAGATGAACCAAATGATGGTCCTGCTAATAGTGATAAGAGTTTTGTGGAGAAGGATGAAGAAAAAATGGTAAAAAAAATATGATGGTAATTGATTGATTGGAAAGATAACAATAAACCAACCAGCTAGGTCTGGATGCCGGAGGCATGAGAAAAAGAAGAGAAAGTCGATACAAGAGAGAGAGGGAGAGTAGTTCAGCTTTAGGGTTTTTTGGTGTTACTTTGATTATATATATATAGTGAAAACCCTAACCATATGTAATGTGGTGTACCTCGTGGTAATGATATTAAACCTTGATAACCACTTTACTCACTTTACACAATAATTTTTCATAGCCTCTTCAGTTTCTACAATTTATAATATAATTGTTGTGGTTGTCCAGTTAAATGAATATGATTAAGTGACAAATTAGGCTAAGTTCTTATTTGCCAAATGAAATTTTCATTAAGAGGGAATGTTCGATTTTGGAAGTTTCTTGGTAAATCTCGACTTATTCATGAATCATAATTAAATGGAAATTTGATGAAAAAAATATATCCAAGAATTATGGGCGCATGACTTGAATCACTTGATGAGAATGTACAAACAGAAGCATGGGATGGACTTTTTCTTTCTCTTTCTCTGAATATCCCTCTCCAGGAGCAAAGAGAATTAGTTCATTCAAATATGATCTAAGTGCCACTAATTTATATTTCACAACTTCCAAGATTCAAGCAGCGGACATGTTGTTTAAGGGGCCAAACCCTTTTTTGTTGGACCAAATTATGTTGATCAAACTTAGATCATCTCGATCTCCAACAATTTTCTTATAATTTTTATAAAATATGAAAATAAAAATAAAAATATTTATAATTTTCTACTCTAAATACAACAGTTTCTTTATTTCATAGAATTTTTCATTTATTATACAATAATTAAATTTTATGCATTTAAAGAAAATTTAAATTAATGGCTAGTTTAGTTATTAAAATAATTAAATATTATATATTTAAAGCAATAATATTAAAGATAAGTGAGAAAAGTCAAAAAGTATATGAAAGAAAAATGAAAAGGAAAATTGATAGGAGAGATGAGGGTAAACAATAAATTTTAAATTTTAAAGTTTCTGCATATATAAAGAATTAAGTCTTCTTTTTCATCTCATTCTCTATTTTAAATAATGAGATGAAGAAGCTGTTGGAGTAAAAAAGAACTTCATATTTCTCAAAACAGGAAAAATCCATAAAATAAAAAATTATTAGAGATGTTCTTAAGAGCTTACACAACCTTGAACAACAACATTTACATTTGAAAATAAGTACAAGTTGGGAGACGATGCTTCCTTGGACCAACATTTGAACAAGTAGTTATAACAAACACCCCTATTAACAATCGGGCAAAAAGGATGTCGGGAGAGGATCGATGGAAATGCAAACCAACTAGTTATGAGACCACATCTTCTAGTAGTGCTAAAGGAAAAACTAGTGGGAGTAGGGTTGAAGGGCTTTACAGAAGACTTGAAGAAGACTGGATTGGGACACAACAGGACCTAGGGAACATAGAGCTAATGCCACTAATGCATTAAAAGTGAATATCGTGAAGAAGGGCCTTGTACTCATTAGAAATGTCCCCCTCATCTAGCAAATGAGACTCATTGATTCCTATGGTGGCTGAGAAGCCTAATGAACAAGGAAGGCAAGCTTTGAGTGGGTTGAGGGGCTATAAGAGCACATGGTTTTCCTAACTGGGGGGTAGAGGGAACTGTTAGGACTCAAAAAGGTAAGGAGATAGATGGTCACAATTAGACCGTGAGGGCAGAAAGTGGGGTGAGCTAATGGGTATAACCTATTGGCCCAAGTGCAACCAAGAGGGGGGTGAATTGGTTGTATTCCAAAACAATCCCCAAATAAGTTCTTAAAACCTCAAACTCAACTTGAACTTAAAGTACAATGATTAACTCAGTTTTGAACAGAAAATAACTATCACAATCCACCTAAATTTTGCTTTGAAAGCTACCTTTGAAGTGGTTTTGAAAACAAATAAGTTTAATCAAGATAGGTAGCATAAAACACAAACTAAAGCTCAAGTATGTAGAGAGAAGGAAAAGCTTGCACAAGAGAATTTTTATAGAGGTTTGACTCTCCACTTGAGAGCCTACTCCTCTCCTCAAGTTCACCACTTGAGAGTTTTCTTCTCCACTATGAAACTCAAAGATACACAATAGCCTTCAAAGGCATACAACACTTTGGTAGTTCCTTTTCTACCTTCACCTCTCACTAGTTTTGCCAAAGGCTAACTAGAAACCTATTTAACTCTCTTTTCCTTACAAGAAAATCACTCAACCATTCAAGGCAAGCTCAATAATCTTGTGGAAGGTGTAAGAACAATAGAACCTCTTAAGGCTAAATGAGCAAATGAAAGAACAAGTTCTTGGCAAAGTAACAAATTTGAGCTCTAGATGGTAAATTTTCTTTCTTAGTTGCCAAGAAAGTTTTCCTTGATGATTCTTGATGTTTTTATGCTCCAATGGATGCCCAAGAGACGTTGAAGACCGTTAGAATGATCAGAAAAAGGCCCCTTGAAATTTGGTGAACGTTGCTGTCAATTTAACAGAAATTTGCGTCTGTCGCCAGTTTTACTCGGGTGAAATATTTTCACTCGGTTGAAAGTTCTATCTGATAACGAAAGTCAATGTTTGACTTCCAACGGCTATAATTGTAATTAATGAGCTGTCAGCACTTCATACACGTGTAAATCTAACGTGGCATGAATTTATATTTATTTTTCAAAGATTTTTTGAACCGGAAACTCGCGCGCATGTCTGGAATCCAAGTTTCACCCAGTTGAAAATTTTTCATTCAAATGATTTTCTTGTCTAGAAATAAAATACTCTCGGGTTCAAAAACTGAGTTCAGTTTCACCCGGTTGAAAAAATTTCACTCGAATGATTTTCTTGTCCAGAAATAAAATTCTCTCGGGTTCAAAAACTGACTCCAGTTTCACTCGGTTGAAAACATTTTACTTAAATGATTTTCTTGTCCAGAGATAAAATTCTCTCGGATTCAAAAACTAACTCCAGTTTCACTCGGTTGAAAATATTTCACTCGAATGATTTTCTTGTCCAGAGATAAAATTCTCTCGAGTTCGAAAACTAAGTCCAGTTTCACTTGGTTGAAAATATTTCACTCTGTTGAAAACACAGTTCCAGGATTTTTTTGCTTCCAGATATCCAAACTTTTAAAAAGGTTTTTGCCAAGGAGATTTCTTCATTCACAAGTAATGCTTGAATCACTAAAAATACTTGATATGTACTTGAGAAAACATTTTTTCTAGCAAGGATCAAGACTTTATGAATGACTAACCAAGATGTAAATTTTTAAATAAAGCCTTGAGACAGAAAAACAAATGTGTTTTGTTATCATCAAAATTAAATGAACATAAGTCATGAGAGTAGCAAATCCAACAATCTTCCCCTTTTTTATGATGACAAAACTTTTGAGAAAACATTGGAAATGATTAAGAATAAGAGTTAAAAAAAAAATTGACATAGTCTCCCCTAAAAAATGAACAAAACTCCCTGTTCAAGGATGTAGACCAGCCACATGATATTCACTGAAAAATCAATACTTAAGTAGATATAATGCCAAACACTTCCACAATTGTTTAAACTATGCATGCTTCCCTTTACTTCATCATAACAATACTACTCCCCCTCACTTCTTGCATATATAATTTTGAATCAATAAAAGCAAATGATCAATAACAACATTAAGCTAATGACCCACTAATTTTCTCCCCCTTTTTGTCATAATAAAAAAGAATTAAGAACAGTTAAGCACAGACGTCAAGTAAACAAGGAGCATAAGAAAGTCATAATAGTCTTATAAGCATAAATACGTCCATAGCAAGGCATAACAGTAATGTGGAACAAATCCACAAGAACAAAAAAACCAGAGTAATAGATGAGCAACCCAAGTCTAACTAGAAGAGAAAAAACATTGTTTGTGTCATAACTAGAACAAGCTGTGAAACCTTGATCCTAAAGAAAACTAATAGGGGAAGGGAAAGAAGGGTCTTGGGGGAAGGGGAATGATTGCAAGGCAGGGGCTAGGTGGGGGAACAACAGGGGCAGCAGCTGCAGGAACTTCAGGAGGTGGATCAATAGGAGCAGCAGTTGTAGAAGCTTCAAGAGCTTCAGGAAGTGGATCAACAGCAGTGGTGGCCCCGGGAGAAGCTGGAGTGGCGGCAGTGGGAGGCTCAAACCCTTGGCCTTGATGAAAAACTAGTTAGAGAAGTAGGGAGTGGATATCATCCAGTTTGCCAAGTTTGACAAGAATTTCAGCTTAAGATTTTTCCAAGGAATCAAGGCGTGCATTGGCTTTGGTTAACTCATGACCAAGCAGCTCCAACTCAGTAGGTTCATGTGCGTCAGCCTCATCAGTACTCGCATCACTGTCCACAGGAGGCTCTGCAACCCCACGCTTTCTATTAACCTCTCATAGTGTTCTTCGAAGACACTTCTGGTAAGTAGTCTCATCTCGAGTCCAGCCAACTCCTTCATCAAACTTGAGACCGCCCAATTTCAAATTGGTAGGATCAACCAGAGAAGCACGACTGTCCGATGGAATTTCTGCTGAGGTGCAAGCTACACCATGGGTTTCAAGAAGCCGAGTGATGAGGGTGAGATAGGGCAAGGGAGTTGCCTTGGTGGTAGCTGCCTTTTTCATTTGGGACACGATTCGAGCAGCAAAATCCACATTGTTCTGCTTAGAGATCTTATACATAAAGTGGCCATCTTGATAAGTGACATTATTGGCCCCCTCCCTAAGTACCAAAATATGGGCAATAATGAAATGCAAAACCCGATAGTGAGACTCGAGCAAGCAAGGAGAGGCTTGATGAGGCAACTGAGAACATACCTTAGCCAACCCCGGAAAGAACCGGGCCAAAATGTGCTTATGTTCAACTTTGAAAGTTTTCTCAATATCTAATTTAGCACCAATTAAAGCAGAAAGAGAATCCTTAGAGGCACAGATGCGAATACCATCTATGAAGCTCATGAGAGTAAGAGATTGGTCATCTATTGGTCATCTACCATTAAATTTTTGTAAAACTCATTAATCTGACCCTCTGAACCTCTAGGTTTCTGACTAATGAACTATCCTAGCTTGAAAAATTCAACCCATAGAGCCACTTTAGCAAACTTTTCGTTCCTTAATTCGTCAATAGAGATAATACGGTTCTTGCATAATTTCCTAAATGTCTGAAATGCATCAGTAACAAAAGCCACAGTCACGGGAGGGGTGGCCATTACCTCGATTTCTATGTTAGAGGAGGAGGAGCGTGCCGGAGAAGGCGGCGATTGAGCTGCCGAACGTGTGGCGCGCTTGGCACTAGCCTTTAGGCACTTTCGAGCAAGGCCCCCTCTGGCCGCTGTGTCATGGCCGCATTTTGGTATGCCCCCACCGCGAGTTTGTGGCCCCATGGAAGATAGGACAGAGAATTGCAGAGGACAAGCCCGGATTGAATGGCAGTGGACGACTGGGAGTGTGGAGGCTAGGGTTTTGGTGTGGCAGTGAGGCGCTGGAGACGAAGCACAAGGCAAATGGAGGAAAACGGTGCCGGTGGCAAGAGAGAGAGAGAGAGGAATGGTGGGGAAGGCGGAGAACGAAGAGTTTATGAAGGTGAGGGAGGGAACGAAACCAGGAGGGAAGGAACAGGGGAGAAGAAATGAAGTGCTCAGCTGGGAGCAAAGTTGGACCAGTTAAAAAAGAAACGAAAAAAGTCTGTCACGTGACAATTTTTTTTTTTTGACACACATTTTTTTTTTGTTTTAAATCACTCAATTGAAAAATAAACACCCAGGTGAAACGAATAGACAGAAAAATTGGGAGCAAAAACCTGGAAGCAAAACTTTGACAGCACTTGAATGAAAAATTTTAACCCAAGTGAAATTAACAGACAGAAATCCTGGGAGTAAAAATCTGGAAGCAAAACTTTGACAGCACTCAAATGAAAATTTTTAACCCGAGTGAAATTAACAGACAGAAATCCTGGGAGCAAAAACCTAGAGACTAAATGGTGAAAACACCCGAATGAAAAATTTTAACCCGAGTAAATTTAAAAGACAGATTCGAACATTAAGAAAATGTGTGAGAAACACTCTTAAATCCAAAACAAGTAACAGCGGTGCGTGAAATAACAAATGGCACACTTCAATATGTAAATATGTGAATTATAGAAGCATGAAATTGAACTTTTCATGACAATATAATTTCATTCTTTTGGGAAGAAAATAAGTTACCTTGGGTTGCTCATTCCTAATTCCCTTCTAATAAATGTAAACCTTTCTTTACATAATGGTTTGGTAAATATGTCAGCCAATTGATGTTGAGTATCAATAAATTCAAGAGCAATATCACCATCATGCACATGATCTCTAATAAAATGATGCCTAACTTCTATATGCTTTGCTTTAGAGTGAAAAACCGGATTTTTAACTAGACTTATAGCACTTGTATTGTTACATTTAATGGGTGTTTTTTTGAAGCTAAACTCATAATCTTTCAATTGTTGGTTCATCCACAATATTTGAGCTACACAACTCCCGGCCGCGATATATTCAGCCTCTGCGGTGGATAAAGCAACTAAAGTTTGTTTCTTTGAAAACCATGATATAAGGCAACACCCAATAAATTGAGAAAAGCCACTAGTTGATTTTCTATCCACTTTACTTCTGGCATAATCAACATCGGAATATCCTAAAAGATTAAAACTAGTGTCTTTAGAGTACCATAATCCTAGGTTGGGTGTATCAACCAAATATCTAAAAATCCTTTTTACCACTTTCAAATGTAATTCCTTAGGACATGATTGAAAACGAGCACAGAAGCAAACACTAAACAATATATCCAGTCTACTAGCGGCCAAATAATGCAAAGAACCTATCATGCTTCTATAGAGTTTTTGGTCAATAGGCTTACCATTTTCATCCTCATCAAGCTTAGTTGTGACACTCATTGGAATGACACTAGGCTTTGCATTAGAGTAGCCAAACCTTTTGAGTAGCTCTCTTGTGTACTTAGCTTCATTGATGAAAATACTTTCCTTTGATTGTTTGATTTGAAGTCCAAGGAAGAAGGTAAGCTCACCCATCATGCTCATCTCAAATTCACCTTGCATTAACTTAGAAAACTCTTCACTTAAAGACTCATTAATAGCACCAAATATGATATCATCTACATAAATTTGCACAATTAACATATTATCCTTAGAATGCTTAATAAAAAGAGTAGTATCAACCGCACCTCTAGCAAACCCTTGATCAATCAAAAATTTACTCAACCTATCATACCAAGCTCTAGGAGCTTGCTTTAAGCCATACAAGGCCTTCTTTAATTTGAAAATATGGTTTGGAAAATTTGGATCTTCAAAACCGAGGGGTTGTGAAACATAAATCTTTTCTTTGATAAAACCATTTAGAAAAGCACTTTTCACATCTATTTGAAAGAGCTTAATCTTCATATAACAAGCAAAGGCACAAAGCAATCTAATAGCTTCTAACCTTGCAACGGGTGCAAAGATCTCTTCAAAGTCAATACCCTTTTCTTAACTATACCCCTTTGCAACTAACCTTGCCTTATTTCTAGTGACAACACCATTTTCATCAAGCTTGTTTCTAAAAACCCCTTTCGTCCCTATAATGGAGTGATCTTTTGGCTTAGGCACTAGTTCCCAAACCTCATTCCTACAAAATTGGTTTAGTTTCTCTTGCATAACCAAAATCCAATTTTCATCTGCAAGGGCTTCATCAATGGTTTTAGGCTTTATTTAAGACAAGAAGGCATAGTAGCTACACAAGTTTTTCAAGGAGGATATAGTCACAATATCTCTTGAGGCATCACCTATTATGAGGTCTCTTGGATGACTAGATTTATGCTTGAACTTCCATTCACTAGACAATCCATGATGAGAATGTTATTCTTGTTGTGGGTGTTGTTCCTTAGATTGATCTTGATTGTCATGTAAAACCTCTTGACTTTGTGTATGTTCTAGTACATCATTGAGCTCATCTCTTTCAAAGGTGCCATCTTTTGGTGGAGTACGAGAGACTCCATTCTCATTGTGATTAATTTTTTTTTTGACGATCTTCATCTACAACATCATCATCACTAAAACACTCTTTTCTAGTAGCATTGTTAGTTTCATCAAATACAACATGAATGGATTCTTCAATCACAAGAGTTCTTTTATTAAAGACTCTAAATGCTTTACTTTTACTAGAGTACCCAACAAATATAGCTTCATCACTTTTTGCTTCAAACTTTTCAAGATTATCTTTTCCATTGTTCAAGACAAAACATTTGCATCCAAATGCATGAAAATATGAAATGTTTGGCTTCTTACCTTTCCAAAGCTCATATGGAGTTTTATTGAGAATGGGTCTAATCAATGCTCTATTGAGAATGTAACATGCGGTATTTGTTGCTTCGGCCCAAAAATACCTTGGTAAACTACTTTCACATAACATAGTTATAGCCATCTCCTCAAGAGTTCTATTCTTTCTTTCCACAATACCATTTTGTTGAGGAGTTCTAGGGGTCGAAAAGTTATGAGAAATGCCACTAGATTCACAAAATGAAATCATGTCATGATTAATGAACTCCTTACCACAATCACTACGAATTGAGCTAATGCATGAACCTTTTTCTTTTTGAACCCTATGAGAAAATGGAATGAATACACCACAAGTGTCACTTTTATGAGCAAGTAAAAATACCCAAGTGAATCTAGAATAGTCATCAACAATTACAAAACATTATTGCTTTCCACCCAAACTCCTAGTTCTAATAGGTCCAAACAAGTCCATATGAAGAAGTTGAAGAGGCCTAGAAGTTGAAATACAATTTTTTGATTTAAAGGAAACCTTTGTTTGCTTTCCCTTCATGCAAGCATCACACACTTTGTCTTTTTCAAACTTCATTTTAGGCAAGCCTCTAACCAAATCACTTTTTACTAGCTTTGAAATTGTGTGCATACTAGCATGACCAAGTCTTCTATGCCATAACCAACTATCATCTTTGTTTGTGGCCATTAGACACTTCACATTGAAGGAAGACAAGTCATTCAAATCAATCACATAAACATTTCCTTGTCTTCTACCAATGAATTTGGTTTGATTGGAAGCAATATCAATCACTTGACATACAAGAGCTTCAAATATAACCCTATAACCTTTATCACACATTTGACTAATCCTAAGTAAGTTATGCTTCAAACCATCAACAAGCAACACATTGTCAATTGAGGAGGAATTTTTCTTACCAACCTTATCTATACCAATGATGGTACCTTTGCTATTATCTCCAAATAAGACGGTTCCTCCTTCTTTTTGCTTGAGGCTTATGAAATGAGACTTTTCACCGGTCATATGTCTTGAGCATCCACTATCCAAATACCAAATCTATTTTCTTGCCCCCTACAAATAAACAATCGTTTGTTAGATTTTGGTACCCAAATTTTCTTGGGTCCTTCAATGTTAGCCACAACCTTGGTTCCCCTAGGAACCCAAATCATCTTATAGCCAATTTGTGCATTTGGTTTCTTAGTTATGCTATCATATGCATAATGACCCTTTCTACCACAAGCATGACAAGTTGTGAATGGGCTATACATAGTAGATGATGCACTAATGAATCTATTCCCAAATTTCTTTTCTTTAACTAAAGGAATGTAGCCTATTCCGGCTCTATCATAAAAACCTTTTTGTGCTCCAAGTAACAAGTCTAATTTTTCTTTTCACTTGACAAATCTAGATAAAGATTGTGTGAGATCAAAGTTTTCCTTTTTTAGCTCATCTCTTTCTTTGGTCAAGGAAGCATTCAAGGCTTTTAATTCACCTACATGTCTAGCAAGCTTTTGAGATCCTTGTAAAGAGCATTAAAAGCATTTTGCAACTCTAAATACTCACAACCTATAGATATGTATGAGCTAGATGAATCACTTGAGTAGTTGTTTACCTCATCTTCCTTCTTTGCCATGAGACATAGGTTGGAGTGACTTTGGCTTGATGAGGAGGCTACACCATCATCTATCAAAAAGCAAAGATTTGCTTGATCACTTGAGCTATTGGATGAAGATGAACCTTCACTTGAAAATGAGTCACTTGCACTCCAAGCCGCCATAGCTTTTCCACTCTTTTTCTTGGAGAATCTCTTGTACTTGTTTGG
Organism: Aquilaria yunnanensis; assembly: GCA_039654915.1. Lineage (NCBI taxonomy): Eukaryota > Viridiplantae > Streptophyta > Magnoliopsida > Malvales > Thymelaeaceae > Aquilaria > Aquilaria yunnanensis. The sequence continues at coordinate 23,509,228 of CM077597.1, read as the reverse complement.
TTTCTTCTTATTCTTCAATGGACAATCGAATTGAAGATGTCCGGGCTCCTTGCAATTGTAGTAAATAACTTCTTCCCTCTTTTTAGAATGCTTTCCTTTACTCTTTTCATACTTCTCCTTTTTGAAATTTTTGCTTTTAGACTTCTTGAACATCTTACTAAATTTTCTTGCCAAGAGGGCCACATCAATTTCTCCATCTCCACTTGATGATGTGTGGTCCTCTTGAGTCTTCAAAGCCATTGACTTGTTCTTCTTGATATATCTTTCCTCAATTTGTTCTTTCATCTCATAGGTCAACAACTTCCCAAAGAGCTCATCCACATACATTGTTTTAATGCTTCCTCCTTCATTGATGGCTTCAACTATACTCTTCCATGATGGAGGTAAGCTCCACAAGATCTTCCTCACCAACTCCTCATTTGTATACTCCTTCCCAAGCAATTTGAGTGGTGTGAGGATCTTATTGAATCTTCTAAACATTTCTTGAATGCTTTCACTTGGCTCCATGATGAACAATTCATATGCCCTCATAAGTATATGCATCTTGGTATCCTTCACTTGTGTGGTTCCTTCATAAGTCACCAATAGCTTGTTCCATATATCCCTTGCATTTCCATAAGAAGAAACCAAATTAAATACATCGGGGGTTAGTGCACAATATATGATATTCGTTGCCCTTGCATTCATAGTGCACATGAGATCATCCTCCGGTTCATATTCCGTTCGATCTTTTGGCACTTGGTTTCCATCAACCATTTTTATAGGTATCCTAGGACCATCCTTAATGATCCTCCAAAGAGCATGATCAATAGCTTGGATATGAATTTCCATTCTAGTTTTCCACCAATTAAAGTTTGTGGAGTCAAACAAGGGTGGCCTAGAAGGATTTTGCCACTCAAGATGCATACTAGTGGTTTTAATGGATCTTTAAGCTTAAAAATCGTTGGATTTTATCAAAACATAGCCACTAGCTCTGATACCAATTGTTGGCCAAAATGCAACCAAGAGGGGGGTGAATTGGTTGTATTCCAAAACAATCCCCAAATGAGTTCTTGAAACCTCAAACTCAACTTGAACTTAAAGTACAATGATTAACTCGGTTTTGACCAGAAAATGACTACCACAATCCACCTAAATTTTGCTTTGAAAGCTACCTTTGAAGTAGTTTTGAAAACAAACAAGTTTAATCAAGATAAGTAGCATAAAACACAAACTAAAGCTCAAGTATGTAGAGAGAAGGAGAAGCTTGCACAAGAGAATTTTTATAAAGGTTCGAACTCTTCACTTGAGAGCCTACTCCTCTCCTCAAGTTCACCACTTGAGAGTTTTCTTCTCCACTATGAAACACAAAGATACACAATAGCCTTCAAAGGCATACAATATTTTGGTAGTTCCTTTTCTACCTTCACCTCTCACTAGTTTTGCCAAAAGCTAACTAGAAACCTATTTAACTCTCTTTCCCTTACAGGGAAATCACTCAACCACTCAAGGCAAGCTCAATAATCTTGTGGTTACAAGGTGTAAGAACAATAGAACCTCTTAAGGCTAAATGAGCAAATGAAAGAACAAGTTCTTGACAAAGTAACAAATTTGAGCTCCAGATGGTAGATTTTCTTTCTTAGTTTCCAAGAGAGTTTTCCTTAATGATTCTTGATGTTTTTATGCTCCAATGGATGCCCAAGAGAAGTTGAAGGCCGTTGGAATGATCAGAAAAAACCCCTTGAAATCTGGTGAACGTTGCTGTCAATTTAACAGAAATTTGCAGCTGTCACCAGTTTCACTCGGGTGAAATATTTTCACTCGGTTGAAAGTTCTGTTTGATAACGAAAGTCAATGTTTGACTTCCAACGGCTATAATTGTAATTAATAAGCTGTCAGCACTTTATACACGCGTAAATCTGACGTTGCATGAATTTTTATGTATTTTTCAAAGACTTTTCGAACTAGAAACTCACGCGCATGTCTGAAATCCAAGTTTCACCCGGTTGAAAATTTTTCAGTCAAATGATTTTCTTGTCTAGAAATAAAATGCTCTCGGGTTCAAAAACTGAGTTCAATTTCACCCGGTTGAAAAAATTTCACTCGAATGATTTTCTTGTCCAAAAATAAAATTCTCTCAGGTTCGAAAACTGACTCCAGTTTCACTCGATTGAAAACATTTCACTTGAATGATTTTCTTGTCCAGAGATAAAATTCTCTCAGGTTCAAAAACTGACTCCAGTTTCACTCGGTTGAAAACATTTCACTCGAATGATTTTCTTGTCCAGAGATAAAATTTTCTCAGGTTCGAAAACTGAGTCCAGTTTCACTCGGTTGAAAATATTTCACTCTGTTGAAAACACAGTTCCAGGATTTTATTGATTTCAGACATCCAAACTTTTAAAAAGGTTTTTGCCAAGGAAATTTCTTCATTCACAAGTAATGCTTGAATTACTAAAAATACTTGATATGTACTTGAGAAAACATTTTTTCTAGCAAGGATCAAGACTTTATGAATGACTAACCAAGATGTAAATTTTTAAATAAAGCCTTGAGACACAAAAACAAATGTGTTTTGTTATCATCAAAATTAAATGAACATAAGTCATGAAAGGAACAAATCCAACATAACCATTGGTTATTGACATATCCATGGACACGACCAGGACAGAGAATACGGTAACTTGTACTGTAAGCATTAAAAGAGAACAGCTAGAAAGCGGGGGAGGGTTGGGCAAGAATGGGCCACTTCTGTGATGTTAGGAAAGCATGTTTGAATGGAAATTAGGCAAATTAAGGCAGTTATAATAGAGATGGATATGGCAAAGAACAAGTGTTAGATAGAAAACTCTAATGATAGTAAAGTCAATAGCCATGAGTTGCCTATTTTTGAACTACTCGAGTTTGGGGGAGCTGCAGTCAGTTCACTCGTATGAGTTTTCTTCATATGTTCGTGACTGGGAGTGTAGGCCAATCAAGTGGGCTAGCTTTCTTTTAGAGTCAAGTGTTGGCAGTAAGGTTGCTTAGATTTTCTAAGTACTATATTGATATGGAGGTGTAGATGGCTTAGGTGGATCAAAATTTCCTTCTTATAGTCTACAAGGATTTGAGAGGAAGGTACAGATAATTTGCTTAGCATACATTGAAGTGGCTTAAATTTATTCGGAGCTTTTTTGGGTATGCATGGGTGATTTTAATGAAATTCTACTCATGCATGAAAAGTTTTGCAAAGTGGAAACGTAGTATAAGATAGATAGAAGAGTTTGGCAAGGCGGTGAATTATTGCGATTTTGAGGAGCTCGGATTTCATGGCCTTTGATTTACCTGGTCAGGCGTCAGGGCTGGTTGGGAAATCATTTGGTGTTGCATTGACTATGTGCTAACCTTGGAATGGCAAGTTTTATTTACTAAAGCATGGCTTATAGTTAAAAATTTGTGCTTCTCGAACCACTGTGCTTTGGTGCTTAAGCTATGCCCTTCTTTGGCAAACCACTTTAGAAAAAGATGCTTCCATTTTGAAAGTATATGGTTTCATCATCTTGATCTACCGAAGGTGGCATCTAAAGCATGGAAAGGAGAAGGCTTGCACACAAATATAAGAGTAATAGAGTGAATCGAGCATGTCAAATAGTGTTTGACAACCTGGAACAAGGAAGCATTTGGTCATATTTCAAAGAAGGAAAAAGCACTAGAGATGGATCTCTAGGAGGTGAGTTAGGCAAGTCCTGGTCTTTCATACTTCGATCATATAAAGTGCATAAAAATGGACTTGAAAGAACTTAAGTATCAAGATGAAGCCATATGGAAACAACGAGCATAGTTGGATTGGTTGAAATAAGGGGATCATAGTACTAAGTATTTTTTTTCATGCCTACGTGTCCACAAGGAAGAACAATAATAGGATTTCTTAGTTGCTTGACAGCCTTAGGGTGTGGTAGGAGAAAACTGAAGAAATAGTGCAAGTGGCGGTGGATTATTTTGAAGAGTTCTTCACGCCTTCTCAGCTCCCTGAAATGGATGAGGTTTTGGTCTTGGTGGAAAGATGAGTTACTAACGAGATGAATAGTTTGCTAGCAGGAAATTTTGGCGAAAAAGAGATCCAGGGAGCTCTAAAAGAAAATGAGCCCAATGAAAGCTCTGGGACCTAATGAATTTATTGCGTAATTTTATCCAAAAGTTTGATCAGAGGTCAATTAAGATATTTAGAAATTTTGCCTAAATGTAATGAATGGTGACTCTAGTATGAATGAGGCAAATCACACTCTCATTGGTCTAATACTGAAGGTGAAGAATATAGAAAATATGAAGTAGTTTCAGCCCATTAGCCCATGTAACATACTTTATAAGCTGATATTGAAAGTGGTGGTGAACTGATTGAAGAGAATTCTCCCAGGCATAATATCATAGGAGCAAAGTGTCTTATTCAAGGGTGGCTCATTTTTTACAATGTCCTAATTGCTTACAAGCTGCTCCATGACATAAAAAACAAGCAGTCAGGTGGTAAGGATTACTGTGCTGTCAAGCTAGACAAGTCCAAGGCCTACAATCAGGTCGAGTGGTGTTTTATGGAAAAGATGATGTGGTGCCTAGGTTTTATCGAACATTTCATTTCAGTGGTCATGCGGTGCATTACTTCAGTCCGCTACTTGGTTCTGATTAATGGTGTCCCCTATGGTGATATTGCACCTCAGCGGGGTCTTTGTTAGGGTGGTTCACTGTCTTCATACTTATTCATAGTGTGTGCTGAAGGATTATCTAGCATCCTGTTTAGAGCAATAAAAGAGAACAAGGTGGTGGGACTAACGGCAAGTAGAGCGTGCCCACATATTTCTCATCTCCTCTTTGCAGATAACTTTCTATTGTTTTGCAAAGGCTGATCAGCGTAAAGCCAAGGTTATGCTTGATCTTATTTAGAAATATGATAGAGCTTTGGGGCAGAGCATAAACTTGGATAAATTAGGACCTTTTTTTTTTTTTTTTTTTGCAAATACACATATAGGACATAAGTAGGTAATCATGCAAAAATTTGGAGTGGTAGTTGGAACAAACATGGATAAGTATTTGGGTCTTCCAGTGATTGTTGGAAGGAGTAGAAAAAAGGTGATGAGTGTATTCTTAATTTTTCCAAGTTTGTGTGAAGCAGTGGAGAAAAAGATGAACCAATGTTAGTGAAGTCACTACAAAAAAAACTCAGGTATTCATTGGCTTGCTTTGGACAAACTCTATTACTCGAAGGAGGACTGTGGTATGGGCTTTTGGAGGATGGCTAATTTCAACTTGGCTTTGCCCGCAAAGTAGGGATATAGCTTAATGACAAACCCATCATCTTTGTGTGCTGCTTCTAAAGCACAAATACTAAAGGAACTCCAATTTTCTTGAAGTTGGCAGAGGATTTGATCCCTTGTTAATGTGGCAAAGTATTATGAAAGAAAGGAAAGTGTTATTGAAGAGGTCCGGTAAAAAGTAGGAAATGGTCGAAGCATAAAAATATGGAGAGACTTAGGGCTGTTGAGGCACCCTTAAGTCAAACCCCAATCACCAACACTTGAGGGGTAGGAAGAGATGTGTGTTTGTGACCTTTTGCACAATGGTAGTGGGGGGTAGAACACACATGTACTAAAACAATTGTTTAATGGGGTAGATGTTGTGCGCATCATATTAATTCCTTGCAACTTAAGATAGCAAATGGGGACCATGGTCTAGCACTACAATTCACATTGGGAGTATTCAGTGAAAGGTAGGTACCATTTACTCCAAAATTGTGGAGATGGCGTAGTCAAACACATTGGAGAACCGAATGTAGTTGACGATATGGGGGTCACGTGTTTTAATGAAGATGAAAATTTTTATGTGGCTGCTCTGCGGAGGATGCATACCCACTCGAGCTAAGCTATTCGATAATAGATTATTTAATTTATATTTTAAATTTAGTAAATCAATAACTCAATTTATAAATCAATTGAAATCCTACACTTCAAGAAGCCAAAATAAGTATATTTAAAATATATTTAAAGAAATTAAGTATTTTTATTGATTTTTTTATTGTGCTAGACAAGAAAAAAATTCATAAAAAATTAATTAGTACTTTCTAAGGATATTTATTCAAGTGATTATTAAGTGGATAAAGTATTGATTTTCAAAAAAATATTAATTCTAAACAAAAAAGTAATAAAAATAAAAAGAATACATTGAATAATGAATTATTTAATCTGAATCGGACAACCCTAAGTTATTATCAACTTCCTTTAAAAAATAATGCCAACGTATTCATTGATCCCATATTTTCAGTTTTAGTGGGATTTAGGAATAGGCCTTAGCCCTTAAGATCAATCAATTAAGTCTGTCATTACCTGTAATGTGCAAGCCCATAAAGACCCATAATCCTAACTTGTGTAAAGATTTGCTAATAGTAACATTTGGGAAACACATTTTAGTGCATATGAGGTACAAAAGTTTGCGTGTTGCGGCAGTTACATACTGTCACAATATTAAGCAAAATAATAATGAAGAAAAGCAACAAAAATAGTTTGGGGACCAAGAGAGAAAATATAAAAACCTTATGCATTAAGAGTTTAATAATTAACTTTGGAAAAATTAAGAAAAAAAAGCTTTATTTCACTAAAAAAATAAATAAACCATGGTGACCATTGTTTTAGTTTAGAAAATAACACACCATTAAAAAAAAAAAGAACCAAAAGATCAAACAAAAATACTATAATTAAGTAGTTAATAAGTTTAGGGTCCAAAACATTAATCTGATCAAACTCGAGGTCTAATATTGGGAACGGAACAATGCAGTGAATGGAAATGCATTTCACAAAAAAAAAAAAAAACCAAAATGAAAGTAGGAAAATAGCAAGGCATGCACTAAAAAAGCTATTGTTTTTTGAAAATCTAACTAAACTTCTAAAAGAAGCAATCGCATAAAAAAAACTAAATTAGGTGACAAAACAGGGCCGCATTCTAGCCTAGCATGAAGGGGCAAAATTGGAAACAGCAAAAGCATGAACCAAACTAACCAAGGGCAAAAGCATAAGGACATTATAGTTTACTGTTCATTTGAACAGTAACTGGAAATGGGTTTTAGAATATAGTATAATGTGCCCTCATATCCCACAGTTATTTCAAAGGGTATACTTCTTATTAAAAATGACTTGATTCTATAAAAAATGTCATAACATCCTTATAAAGCAAGGACACGTTGCAATTTTACTCTGTTGAATAAACAAGTATCATTTTAATAAAAAAAAAACAGCCATCCTTATAAAGTATATAGGTTTTAGAGCTTAATTGCATCTAGATTGGTAGATCTTGGAATGTAATAATGTAGTGTATATGTCATCCCTCTATTTTGTCATTTTACTCTCTTTTTATTTGTAAGTGCAAAGAACAAAAATTATCATTTGCAAATACTCAGCGGTGGTTTGATAGGCTAGAAGTGCTATTTGTGGAGTGTGTTAGGATTTTTAGGGTAAGATTATTTTTTTAACATTATATTATAATTATATGATAATACTACATTATTTTTTTATATTAGGCTTGTTAGGCTTAGTAAATATTCGTACCGAACATTATTGGGATTGAAGCTCAACTGATTAAGTATTTCAATCTTGGATGTAACTCAAGTTTAGACTTTAAGCTTGTTAGGCTTAGTTTGATAATAAAAAAATTGAACTTGTGCTCAAACTATTTGATAAGGGACTTAGCTCGTTTTCCATCACTAATGTATGGTGTGTGGACTACATATTAGCTAAGGTAAATCTAATGCGCATATATTTTTATATTCTAATATGACCCTTTATAACATAAAAATAAAGTGTGAACATATCAAATCCCATGTCCCCTAAAATTGGAGATATATATAAAAATCAAACGTAAAAAATGTACAAACTTGATTTATGAAGAAAGTAATGCATCTGTACAAATAATGTGTAATAAATATATGTACAAGACTATAGATATGTTTCTAGTAGTATGTACGAGGTTCAACTTCTCATAAAAAAATATATGTGAATGCGTCAATTCCTATTTCCCGTCAAAATTAGAGATATGTACAAATTGAATGACAGATATGTATGAAATTTGATGTATAAAGCAAGAAATTGATATATACAAAAAATGTGAAATATATGTACAAATGAGATCACTAAACTGTTATAGATATATTTTTTTTGCGTAAATAATTTTATGACTTCTTATACATTACTTTTTACTTGTGTATCTGTGATTTAAAATTTTAGCTTAGAAAAAGTTGGGGTAAAATTAGGTAATAAGAGAAACTTTGAAGGCTAAAAGCAACTAAGCCCTAAAATTGCAAAACATGTCTGCACATTTGTGGTCATGGATCGTTGCCTTATTTATTTGATTTCGCGGTGAGATGGCAAAATAAGAGCACAAGAAATTAAGAACACAAACAATTGGAGGAATGACTTCATCTCTTTATTTTAGTAGCTAACATGTAAATAGCCAGCTGAAAACAAACTCAAACGGAAAAATAGATTTGTAGCCCACGTTTACATGAATGTGGTAACACAACGGAAAGAACTCAAACTTATCCACTATCCTGGAAGCTAGGATTTTATTTTATCTAGGAATCTAAACCAAACAACTTAATCGTAATAGACTTAACATTCCCTCCCTTAAACTAAATGTTGGGTAACATTTAGTTTACTTTTGGAATCGTGCACACAGCTAGCGCCTACTGTAGCTTTTGAAACTTCTCCAGCTTTAGTGGCTTTGTCATCAAGCCTGTGATTTGGTCTTGCGTTCCATAGTGAACCAACTGGACAGTTTCATCCTTAGTAAGATCTCTTAAATAGTGAAATCGCACATTAATGTGTTTGTTGCGACCATGCAAGACAGGATTCTTGGACAACCTTATGGCTGAACTGTTGTCATACATTATAGTAGTACAACCTTCTTAAGTGTGTCCTAGCTCTTTTAGAATCTTCCTCATCCATACCGCTTGGTATACACATGTTGTGGCTACTACAAATTTGGCCTCTATAGTAAAAAGTGTGACAATGGGCTGTTTCTTTGAAGACCAAGCCACTGCACTTCAACTCATCAAAAAAACATATCCCAAAGTGCTTTTCCTGTCTTCTATATCTTCAGCATAATCACTGTCCGTGAAGGCCAATAATTCTTTAGCCTTTTCCTTATTGTATAGAATACCATAGTTGATAGTTCCTTTCAAGTACCTCAAAACTCTTTTGGCAGTTTACAGATACAACTCTGTTGGTCTTGCCATATGATGACTGATAAGGCTGATAACAAACATAATATCAAGACGAGTGATAGTGATATACATAAGACTTATTTGTTTGAAATATGTTTCATCAACCTTGTTCCCTCCTTCGCCCTTGCTCACTTTATTTCCTGGAACAATAGGACTACTCGTAGACTTGCTTTCCTCTATACCAAAACGCTTCAATACTTCCATGGTGTATTTTCTTTGGCAAATGAAGATACCATCAGGCCTTTGTAAAACTTCTATGCCCAGAAAAAATCTCATATTTTTTTAGGAAACACCTTGGAGGGTGCACATATTCATTTCATCAAAAAATCCCAATGGCACTTACAAAATAAAGGCAGGGGCCCACACAGAAAAGGCAAAGCCTGCCCCTAAAATAAAATAAACCAAAAGTCTAAACCTGTGCTTTACAGCAAAATTAGGTAATATAGCCTAGAATATACTGTCCAACGAGTATCCAAACCTAATATAGAGATCAGATTCAATAATCCTCATTAAGTACCAAAGGTGTTCTACACCTATGGTGGTAAATTTTCCTATTTCGTTCCTGCCAAATAACATAAACCAATGTAGGAACATAAGCTCTACGAATTGCAGACTTTATTGATTTACCTTTCACCACACGAACGAACCAATCACAGAACTTGTTCCATTTGCTAGAAGCATCCCTCAATTTGAGTTTGCACATTGTTTCCCGCCAAAGAGAAAGAGAAAAAGAACATTCGAAAAAGAGATGATTCCTGGATTCATCAACTCGAAGACATAGAGGACATAGAGACGATTTAACATCCATGTACTTACTTAATCTATCAAAAGTAGGCAGTCTATCTAGCATAGGCCGCCAGCAAACAAATGAAAACTTTGGGATAGAACTCCAAATTAGTGATCCCTAGTTCACTCGATCAAAATTTTCCACCACATGCAAATAAGCAATTTTCATAACAAACTTACCATTCTTAACACAATCCCACACCTAATCATGAACAAAGTCAGAGAAATGTGGTCTTACCTTTAAAATATGCTTCCAACAAACAGAGACATCACCTGTACCAACAATTTCCCAAATATTGGAACCATGCACATAATAAGCGTGGATCCATTGGACCCAAAGGCTTTCCTTATCATTCATCAGTCTCCAAAGCTTTTTCCCATTTGATGTAATATTCCAGCCTATCAAGCTGAAAATACCTAAGCCACTTTGGCTTTTAGGAACACAAACCTTAGTCCAAGCAATCGGAAATTTCCTACCAGTAGTCGACCCTGTCCAAAGAAAAGCTCTACAACATTTCTCCAAATAATGGAGCACCCCTTTAGGAATAGAAAAAATATTTGACCAATAAGCTTGGATACTAAAGATGACAGTTTTAATAAGGTGCAATCTTTCTGCATAAGAAAGAAGCTTAATAGACCAACCATTAAAGTTATAAAGGATTTTCTCTACTAAGGGCTTATAATGCTGAATTTGAAGACCTTGGTCAACCAAAGGCACTCCCAGGTATTTAATAGGAAGGTTACCTTTCGGCATGTTTAGGGTAGAAAGAATTTCAGACTCAATTGCTGGTGAAACACCACAAAAAAAATACCTGGCTTTTATCCAAATTTATCTGCAACCCAGTAGTTTGGGAGAAAACTTTCAGACAATGAGAAAGATTTCTAGCAGAACTAAGGTCACCTCTGGCAAAAATCATAATGTCATCCGCAAATAGAACATGAGAAAGCTTAATACACTTACACTTAGGGTGATACTCAATATAACACTCATCAAACATTTTATCCAAGGCTCTAGATAAATAATCCATTGCAATAACAAACAAAAGGGGAGATAGAGGATCCCCCTGTGTAATACCCCTGTTCCCACGAAAAAAACCGCACAAAGATCCATTCAAAACAACAGAATAATAAGGAGACCGGACACACATCATCACCCATTGAACCCAACGAGTAAGAAAATCTAGATTAAATAAAAATTCCTTCAAGAAATTCCAATCTAAAAGATCATAGGTTTTCCTAAGGTCAATCTTAAGACACATCCTAGGCGTTATGTTTTTTTGATTATACCCCCTGATAATTTCTTGACAAAGCATAACATTATCAACCATCAATCTACCTTTAATAAAAGCAATTTGACTCTTATTAATAATAGTAAGAAGAATCCCCTGCAATCTATTTGCCAAAATCTTTGAGATAAATTTATAAATAACAGAACAGTAAGAAATTAGTCTATAATCTGAAGCCATAGAAGCATGAGAGTGTTTTGGTATCAAATGAATGACAGTAGCAGAATAAGCGAGGGGTAACTTACCATTATCAAAAGAACTTCGTATAGCAGAGGAAACATCTTTACCAATTATTTCCTAATTATGCTGGTAAAAACCAGCAGTAAAACCATCAGGGCCAGGAGCTTTGTCGGGGTGCATACCTTTAACAGCTTCGAGTATCTCTTCTATAGAGACATTATTCTCTGGAAAATTCTTCTGCAAAACTGAAAGCTTAGTTATATTCAAATTGATATTATTATTTACAGGAAATAACACATTAGACCTAACTCCAAAAATGCCTTGGAAGTAAGAAAGGAACTCATTTTTAATTTCCTATTGAGATGTAAGTTTACAACCATCCTTAGAATAAAACAAGAAATGTTTCCTTTTAAAGACCTCTCTTTCATTCTAGCATGGAAAAATTTTGTGTTAGCATCACCAAGTTTTAGCCAATCACAAGAAGATTTTTAAGCATAAAAATCCTCCTCAGCTTTTTTCAAACTAGGGACCTCAAAGTAAGACTTCTGCCAAAGCATGTAAATATTCTTATCCCCTACATTCTGGTTTAAAGCAACAGTAAACTTATCCAAATCCTTTTCTTTTTCAGTAACTCTAGTAGAAATATTAGAAAAAACTCATCTCTATTAAGACATTTCAAAGCCTTTTTTAAACTGCTTAACTTGCCTAAGACCCTTCCCCAAGCATCATTTATAGAGTTACGATTCTGATCACCCCAAACATTTATTACAATGTCATTATATCGAGGATGATTTTCCCACATTCTTAAATATTTGAAATAGCAGCATCGAAAAATAGGCATATTTGAGAGATTAATCAAAGCCATAGCATGGTCAGAGCAACAATTATATTTAAACTGAATCAGAATAGATGAAAACAAAACAGAGCAGGAAGCATTCCCCATTACTCTATCCAATTTACAAAGGATATGGTCCTTATCCTTCTGATGGTTATTCCACGTGTAGAATGAGCCAATGCTATGAAAATCAGACAAACCACTAGTATTACAACATTCAGATAATCCAGTATCATGCCAATTGACTAAACTAGACCCTGAAAACTTTTCATCAGAACAAATAACCTCATTAAAATCCCCACATAGCAGCCAAGGCCCATCAATAATAGCAGCATGCTTAATAAGATTAGGCCAAAGCACAGGTCTCTCCCTAGGATCATTTGAAGCATAAATAATAGACACAACACTTTCAACCTTCAATTTTGTGACTAACATGAATATGTAAAACTTGGTCATAAGCTTCAAGATAACTAGTTTCCAGAATATTTCCATCCCAGAAAACCCAGATTCTACCATTTACAGCATAACTATAATTATTTAAGAACTTCCAATGGGGAACAATATTATTTTTAATAGCAAATAACTTTCTGCTCTTTACTCTAGTCTCTAAAAGTGCACAAAGACTAATATTACAATGCTTTATAATTCGCTTTACCTCTTTTTGCTTTAGACTAGTATTGAGTCCCCTCACATTCCAACAACACCACATGATTAAGTAGGAATAAAAGGTAAATATCCACACACTGTATAATATCAGAAGCCATCGCATATTGCAAGTTTTCAAAAGAATTTGCTAACAAAATATCTTTGTGCTTACCATCATTCTTACCTTCTTTTTTCTGATTTGGATACCTTTGAGTATGGATTGAAGGAAGCCCTGTAGATGAACCATGCTTCTTTTTCCATCACCACCGATAAGCTTAGTATCCTCCTTTTGTTTAGGCGTCACCGTATTGGCACGTTCTTCATTCCCAATAGTCATCTTTGGTTTTCTAACTATCCACGGCTCAGGATTACATTCCTCCTCCTTATGCCCCCACTTCTTACATTTACCACATTGGTCAGGCCACCATTCATAAATGACAACCTGAGCTTCATGTTCTCCATTTGGTTTTCGAAGCAGAACACTGTCAACCACATTGTTTTTTCTCTTAACATCCACAAGAACACGGGCGAAGGACAAATGAGTATGATTAACAGTCACTGTGTCCACTAATAAAGGCTTTCCAATTTTATTAATAATACGACTCATAATAGTTGGATTCCAGTACTACAGCTTTAGGTTAGGCAAACGAACCCAAACTGGAAGCTCATCAAAGAGATCACAATCCAATTTCAAATCGGGCTCCCACTTCCTCAGTAGCAAAGGTTTACCAAATACAAAATTCATTGGTCCCTCTAAGATTTTTAACAAATCTTCATGCGAATAGAAACGGAAGAGGAACAAACTTGTTTGGATTTTTGTAATCACCGGTGTCATCACATTTTTCCATTGTGATTGGACATACTTTCGCATATTTTCCAGCGATACCTCAGTTCCAATCACTGTTCCCACCAATGTAAGTCTACATTCACTGCACCCCTGCTCAACTTCTTCATCATACAAGTTTATAGCTTCTAACTCTGCATCGCCCTTACAGAATTAAAGTTCAAAATTTGCCGGTTGCCGCACATTGAGATAAGTTGATAAGTTGGTTTTTGGATCAATTCCTCCTCAATGACCTTGTGCCCAAGTCTTATTTGAGCCTTTACCTGACGAATCGGCTTACGTTGCCTTCACTATGATGCTTTCCACTTGGCTTTCATCGCTCGAATCCATTGATTCTGTTCCACTGTCTAATCGCGACGGAGCCGGAGAAAGCTCCCCTGTTCGCACCCCACGGCCTCTTCCACGTACCGACCGTCGATTTCACCCCATATCCCCACCCTAAGGATTCCGGCGAAGCCAGAGGCCAAGAACCCTAGTCTAGAAAGAAAGCAGAGACTCTCTCTCTAGAACAGGATGGAAATGATCTAAATCTCATATTTCCCAAGTCAGTCATGTCAAACTCCTTTTTCGTTGAATTCTTAAAATCATTCATCATATACTCATCATCACTGGTAAATATGAGGTTATCTACATAAATACTAACAATAAGAATTGTACCTTCTTTACTCTTCTTAATAAACAGCGTCTGTTCTTAACCTCTCTAAAAGCCTTCTTTAACGAAGTAAGCCTCAACATGACTAAACCAAGCGCGAGGAGCTTGTTTTAAGCCATATAGGGCTTTATGCAACTTGTAGACTTTTTGCTCACTTCCTTTCTTCTCATATCCTTTCGGCTGTTCAACAAAGATTTCTTCGCTTATCTTTCCATGGAGAAACGCAGATTTGACATCAAGCTGAAAGATCTGCCACTCTCTTTATGCTTCAAGAGCCACAACCATTCTTACCGTATCCATTCGTGCCACAGGAGCAAACACTTTCGTGTAATCCACACCATGTTGTTGAGTGTAACCTTTGGCCATCAAACGTGCTTTATATTTTTCCACCTTTCCATGTTCTTTTAATTTGGTCTTATAGAAATACTTGACTCCTATCTTCTTAGCTTCGTCTGGTAATTTAGTCAGTTCCCAGGTTTGGTTTTTTTTGATAGATTTGATTTCTACATCCATGGTCATTCTCTATTTTGAGCTTTTTGCTACCTCTATATAACTCACTGGGTCTGATGATAAGACCAACGCCATATTAATTTCATTTTCTTCTACTGACAACCCTTCTCCACTAGTGTAATCTCTCATTTATACAGGCGACTGTCTATTTCTTCTTCTTTTGTCATTTCCTGTTTCTTCATCTTCTAAACTTGAGGAGATATTTCCAGCTTCCTCAACTTATTCATCATCTTTTCTATTTGTTTCAGTTTCTCCTTCTATATCGGCATCATCCCATTCCAAGTTCATGAACATTTCTTCTTCGTAGCTTGCATCCCAATCCATCGCTTGTCTTCTTCAAATACCACATCACAACTTATTATGATCCTTTTTATTCTAGGATCAAAAAGTCTGTAGCCTTTGGTCTCTTCACTCACCTTAAGTAACATGCAACTAATGTTTTTGTTCTCAAGCTTGCTTTTTTTTTTTGCATCAGGCACATAAACATGCACCACATAACTGAACACTCTAAAATGCTCAACTGATAGCTTCTTGCCACTCCAAATCTTTTCTGGAGTCACACCTTTTATGGCTAGAATTGGACACCTGTTCAGCAGATATACAACCCAGTTTACTGGTTCAGGCCATAACGTTTTAGGGATGTTCTTACCTGAAAGCATCTGACCATATTCATCACCGTCCTATTCTTCCTTTCCGCCACTCCATTTTGCTAAGGGGTGTAGGCTGTGGTTAGTTGCCTTTTAATCCCATTTTGCTTGCAAAATTCATTGAATTCTTCAGAGTTGAATTCTCCTTCTTTATTAGTACATAAGCACTTGATTGACAAGCCTGCTTCCTTTTCAACCAAACTCTTCAAGCATTTAAAAGAATTAAAAGCTTCTAACTTCTCTGCTAAGAGGTAAATCCATGCTTTTCTACTGTAATCATCAATCAAACATAAGAAGTACCTTTTCTTGCTGTTGGATGCAGGAGTAATGGGACCACATAAGTCAGCATGAATGGGTTCAATTTTTTGTGACACCTGGCAATGACTATTTTTTGGAATAAGATCTCGGTGTTTTTTTCCATTCAGGCAATCTTCGTAGGCCACTGTTGAAGTAGGAAATGGTGGCAACCCATGAACCATCTTTTTTGTTTGCAACGTCTTCAATCCTTTGTGGCTGAGATGAGTGTATCGGTAATGCTATAAGTGAGAGAGATCCTGCGAAGTTGTGTGAAAACACATAGATTTCTCTTATTATGAATCAGTTAGTAGCACAAACATTCAGTTGGTTGTCATATTGGTTTGAATAATCAAACCTCTTTGTGGATGGTAGATCTTACACATCCTTGATATGATCAAAATGGTCAATCTTTTCTCTTGTAGTTGACCTATGCTCAATAGATTGTTATGAAGTTTTGGAACATAATAAACATCAGTAATAATATGAGTTATTCCACTGAAACACAGCCTTACATTTCCTTTTCCAAGAACTTTCATCTTGGTGTCATTGCCCAGTTTCACTTGTCGAAAGTCTTCATCGAGCTCACTAAATGCTGATTTATTTCTACACATGTGATTTGAACATCTAGAATCAAGGAACCAAGCATCTCCCTTTTAGTATTTTGCATTTTGACATAGGACATAAGGAGTACTTCTTCCTGCTGGTCTAACTTAGCATAATTGGCCTCATTGTCCCATAGTGGACACTCGTACTGGAAATGGCCAAGCTTATGGCATCTGTAACATTTGACAATGGCTTTATTGAAGCTTTGGCGCCCTCTACCTCTTCCTTTGAAATAGCCTTTACCATGTCCTCTTCCTCCAGATCTTTCTACATTTGTCACCTTTAAGGCATGCTTTTCCCTATTATTTCTCTGAAATTCCTGTTCATGCATTATTAGTGAGCTTTGCAATTCATTAATAGAAAGAGTGTCTATATCCTTGGGTTCCTTAATGGAACAAACAATGTAATTAAATTTGTCAGTTAAAGACCGAAGAATTTTCTCAACAATGGTCACATCCTGCATCTTTTCTCCATGCATATGCATTTTGTTGGCAATTGACAGAACTTGAGCAAAGTTGATGCGAACCTCGATGGTATAAAGACCATGAAACTCGCCCAAGATGTTTTTCAAGCTCCACAAGACATCAAAGAGACTGGGTCTGAAGACCCCCACCCCTAATCAACCTGTGACTAGAAACGAGAAGTATAGAACTCCAAGAACACAAGCATACTTGTGCACCAAGGCAGTCCGCCAAGAACCAAAGAGAAAACCTCTCCAAAGAGCAATATTATTTCGAAATTTTTCTGTATCTTTACATCCAGAATATGTGCCTTTATATAGGCCTAAACTAGGGTTAAAAGCTGGGCAAAATTCGCAGCCTAAATCCCTTAGGAATCCTAGATACAAAGACATAGGAAATCCTAGTCAAATTAGGACTCTAATTCCTAGTTTGAACAAGTTTAATAAATGCAGCGTATTCCACTTGCCCAAAACGTTTTAAAACTATTCCATAGCCTAAATAACTTCCTAAATAATGTATCTAAATAGGATTTGAACGAAAATAAAATATAAATACAAGATTAAACCCGAAAACTCCCAAATAGCCTTTTTGGTTGCATTTTGGGCACTTTAAGGTTCTCTCTTGTATCTTCAGCTCCAAGCTTGAATCTTTGAGTTCCAATGGCATGAATATTCCTCTTAGGTGTGGGAAAAGAGGTCTGGAAAGTTAGAGCTCAAAAATCCAGCTTGTGGACACAAAATGCATCAAGAACGCTTAAGGTGGCTCAAATGGTGCACTTTGAGTGGTGTCCTTGGTGACCTTGTTTTGTGACTTATCTAAGCACTCCAGAACTGAGTACCAAGCATATCCATCATGTCCATATTGTGTCTTGAAAGTTCCAGCAGCTCCTTGTGAAGTTTCATGTCCATTCTCCATGAAGAAACTTGAAACAAAGCCTTGTAGTGCACTTGAGAGCTCCTTAGCTTTCTTCCTTGTCATAGGTCCACTAGAAACCTTCAATGGGTCCTTGCCTTCTCCATGTGTGCCTTCCTTGATCATATCAAAAGTATTCTGTGAAACTCTCACCTAATTTTATTTCGAGCACTTCGAACTTCTTCCTAAGTCCTTGAAGAGCTAATCGTTTGACCTGGCATTTCCTTCATATTTTCTCTTCATCGAATCCCAGATTTGTTTTAAGGTGTCCTTATTTAGAATGGTCTCCAATATGGTCCTGTCAATCGCTTGAAAAAGATAGATTTTTACCTTCAAATCTTTCAGCTTTAGCTCATCAATCCTATTCTATTATGCTTTGGAAATAGGTGATCCTTCTTTTGGTACTCTTTGCTTCTAAAAAACTTCTCCATAAGCATACTCCAGTGATCATAATGACCATTGAAATGTGGTATGGAAGGCCGAACAATGCTTCCCTCGCTTGTCATCGTCTTTCTTTTCTTGGACAGTAAGTCACCCAAAGTTAAGATTTTTTTTTCTTTCTTAGGCCCAATAGGGGCTCTAATACCAATTGTTAAGACTTGATTTATCAGAATAGACAAGAAATCAAGAACAAAAACAATTGGAGGAATGACTTCATCTCATTATTTCATTAACTAGCATTTAAATAGCCCGCTGAAAACAAACTCAAACGGAACAATAGATTTGCAGCCCACGTTTACATGCATGTGGTAACACAATGGAAAGAACTCAAACTTATCCAATATCCTAGAAGCTAGGATTTTATTTTATCTAGGATTCTAAACCAAACAACTTAATCGTAACAAACTCAATAAACTTGGGCTCCAAAGTCGATGATGTAGGTGGCTTCCAGGCATGCCGATGGAGCACAACTATATCAGATGGTGGCAGATTGAAAATGGAAACGTGACGTGATAGTGGGCTTCCTGATCGACTGCTCCTCCTTGATTTGGCGTCAGTGAGCAGACAACGGCATAAGCTAGAGAGTTGCCAAAGATTGCACCGTTGAGGGCTATGCCTTCATTAGAGAAAGAGACATAGGAACGAAGCAGAAGAGGAAGATAAGGACACATTCGTAATTAGGGTGTTTGGATAAGGATAAAAACGTATTTACACCCGTAGGGCAGATGTGGCATATGGCGCACATCAGATGTTTCCGATTGTCCAACTAAGAAAGCTAAACAGGAAACTATAAGGGCTTTTCTGGGAGAACATTTATAGGTTAGGGACTTACAAAATTGAAAATGGCCCAACGGCGATGCTCCTTCTTGTGAAAACGAGAGGAGAAAAATCTTTTCCGAATGAAATCGTCTGCTTCTGAGAAGGCAAGCGATTCTCTGATATAGTGAACTGCGACCATCTCACGCTTCGCAGCAAGCAACGCTACTCGCTAATATTCGTCATAGTTCCATCTCCCAAAGCTCGTCCATTGTCCGCCGGTTCCGATAGTTCCGAAGGAGACAGCGGAACCAAGACAAGTCCATGGGTCGACCTCCAAGCAATGGCGGTCCCGCCTTCCGCTTTATTCCGGCTGAGGTACTTTCTTGAGTTTCTGAATTTCAAGTATATGTGCGGTTGGTGAAGATGATTTCCGGTTTTCTGTTTCAAATAATTGATTGGGCGGGATAGATCTGGGTTCGAATTTGTTCGGCGTATTTTAGGAGATGATTGGACTATGTAACAGTTCTTGTGGACTGGGGTTGCCTAGGTTGTAGTTTATTCGTGTGTGCCAATTTCATGCGTTTAATGGGGGGCTTAGTTAGTGTTTATGTTTGATCTAGAATGATAAGAAAATGTCATGCGTCGTTTCACTGATTGAGTTTTGAGCACGAATTCATTGTTGCGTTTAAGGGTATGGTAGGATTAAATACCCTATTAGACCAAATAATAGTAAAGGAATCTGCACTGCAGATCTAGAAATGCTTCAACGGTCGAGTTCAGACGATCGCAGTTTTTTGCATCTAAATTGGAGTTTGCGGGCATTGTGGTTCTTTTATAGGTTCGAGGAATGTGATTTTAGGGCCTTAAGTTCTTGATTAGCTCCATACATTTGCTGGGTTTAGCCATCAATGAGATGAGCCTCTCTCTCCCGTGGCAAATGCCAGTTGTTCTCCATTCTCTACACGGTCTAACATAGGCTTTGGCTCTGTATCTGCTTGTGCTAATTATGCTTTGAAACTTGTTCAGTTTACTTTTGGATGATTATTTCTTCTTGATAATTCCTCGACATTAGAAATAACCAATGAACTGACTGGGAGCCTCTCGTTGGTCTGATGGACTGAAATATTTGCACTCCTTCTCAGTCATGTGGTGTGGCTGAAGTGAACAATTATGATTTAAACTCACCACTTGGATTGAAATACTGAGAACTCAAAGCCTGGTCTGGGGATGTGTTGTGTGGATCAAGGTTGTTGGGAATCTGTTATATTGAACTTGGCACCAACCAGCTAGTTTTTTAGTATGGGAATTATGATGATGTGAGTTCATTTTTTACTTATCTTTTCTTCTCAGTATGAATATATGGTGATTGTGTAGATGTAGAGCATGTTATTCACCTGATGATAAAACTTACAACTTTGATAAAAACATGAAGTTTAAGCTTTGCATTTCTTGCAAGAAAATCATCAGTACCCATGGTTTTCTAGTATTGTTTTGCTAGTGATACTCTAATGTATTATTCTTCTTTTTGCATTATACTGTGGCTTGGAACCAATGTAGTTACTTATTTGTTGATTAGGAGCATCAGTTTCTTCTTGAGGTTGCAGTTTTCTATGATATTAACTGATCTTGGCCCTTTTCTGAAGCACATAGATACAAGTACATGAATTTGTTTGTTGCCCTCTGGTGCTGTATGCTTTATTTTTGGACTGTTTGGAAGGAGATTATGTTCCTTTCTCACAGTTCTCATATTTCTGAATGGACGTGGATAGTCAGTATGGTGTTTATAGCATCTACGTTACATGGACTCCAGTGCTGCCACCAAGTGAGGCTGTGAGGGCATGCATCCATTGGACCCTCACCTTTCCAAGATGTTGGACTTGCTAACTAAGCTTCGATAGTGTTCCTAGGATAGGACATGGGCGAATGGACACTCCATCTCATAATTCTTTTTTTATTTTTTTCCCTAATTTATAGTTTGCAACAGTTAATTGATACTCCATACAATCTTGCATTTTTAGGTAAGACTTTCCCTAGTTTATAGTTTGCAACAGTTAATTGATACTCCATACAATCTTGCATTTTTAGGTAAGACTTTGGCAAAATTAAATCTTCTTTTTCAAATGAATATGTAAATTTTCTTCCAATATATCCATACTTTTATGGATTAAACCATGTGTATAGGCAATGAACTATAACATTGAAGTTGGCGCCTTTTAAGTGGGTGGGGTTGTTTTGGACTTAAATCTTTGGCCCACTGGAACTCAAAGCCCACAACCAAGTTGGCTTATCTAATTTATTGAGGTTTTCTTTACTTTCTGTCATAGACTAGTTGCCTTCCTGCCTTAATTCTAATAAATAAACCACTTCTGCAATGTTGCCAACAGCCTGAAACAATGCCCAATTTCCTCTCTGTTGTGTATCATCTCTTTCTCCATCTCTCTCAACCTTCACACATTGAAGGTAACAGCTGCATCCATGGTAACAAACCTGTACCGGTGTGGTTTGTGTTGGCTTGAAAAAAAGGGCTCAATTTGCTGCATCTGTGTAACAGGTTGTTTCCTCTTCTACTGTTGTAATTACAGTTCTTGGAGTGACATCTACTGTTGCCTTTGTTAAGGTTGCAGAAATGGAAAGTATTCTACAGGAGTCCAAACACCAAATGCCAGGAAAAGAGATCCTAGTAGCGCTTGCTGATAAGTTTAGGTGCGTTTCTCTTTGTTTCAAGCAGTTTGGATGTACGCTATTTCCTGTTCCTTTGTTGCATCAGCAATCATGATGCATTTGCCTTTTTTTTCTAGTGAGTCTGCTGAGCGGAAAGGGAAGATTGTTGTGCAATTTAAGCAAGTAAGACAACCAAATAGAGTTTAATTTAAATATAGCTTTTCACGTTGAACTGTTCTCATGCACAGTTTTTTTATAGGTATGGAATTGGTTCCAGAATAGGCGGTATGCGATCCGAGCAAAATCAAGCAAAACACCGGGGAAGCTAAATGTCTCATCAATGTCTCGGGATGATTCACCATCTGTGAGAAATGTCCCTCAACCATCAGCAGCTCCTATCCCTAATACTGTTACTGCCTCTGTGCCTCCTGCGATGCCAACTCACTCAGGTAAAATTTTTTCCATGCTGACCCAAGTATTCTAGCCTGATATGTTAGGTGTCAACTATGAGTTTTGCTACTATCTTTATTGGTTAAAAACTTTTCAGATTAGCTGTTATCATGGTATCAAGTAGTTAAGACATCTTCTAACCTTGTTTGAATTTTGTCTTTAGTGGGGTGGATGTGGACACTTGTGTTCATGCAAGTGATATCTCCTCAACTATTTTGTTGTCATTTTTTAATCTTTTCCCATACATCGTATCAAAAGCTTTATTTTGAATACCTTATTAAAGTTATGATATCAGTTATAGCATGAAATCTCAATTTGAGGGTTGCATCAGGAAGGGCATCCGGCATAAAACCTTACCAGTTTGCTTTGGCATGAACTTGTAGTTTAACTAACTATAAGCAGTTAACTGGCACTATGAAATTCATGCCACTGACCCCAATGTAGTTGAGATTAAGGTGCAATGTGCATATCATGAGATCTAAAAGTGGTCTGGCCGTTGTTTTATCTTGCCAGTTCCAAGTGGAGGAAGAGCCGCTTCAGAAAATTCTTTTATGGAGTTTGAGGCGAAATCTGCCAGGGATGGTGCATGGTTAGTTTTTCCTGACTTTTGGCTTGGATCTTCCAGACTTTTTATCGCTAGGAAGGTATATAACAGCAGTTAGAGTCTTTTCAAGACTATCATATTTCATATATATATTTTTTTCCTCAGGTACGATGTTGCTACCTTTCTGGCACATAGATATTTGGAAAGTGGTGATCCGGTAATTCCTCATATAATATTGCTTCATATGCCAGTTCAAGGTCTTAAGTTAGATATATTTATATTCCAGTTTGTCATCTTTTTGTAAGAGTTTTTTGGTAACCAATCTTCTCTCTCTCTCTCTCTCTCTCATGGATATTCGAACGTATTTATTTAGCCTTTTTTTCTTTATCAGTTAATTTTGCACTCAATTCTCCTTCCCAAGACTAGAGTAATGCCTTTGGTGGTCTTGCCTTATTCTTCATAAACTTTCAATTTGTTTTCTTAATTCATGCAAATTATGTGTTCAACTAGTGTGAAGAACTCTTTAATCATTTTTGGTAAATTATATGTACAAATTCTTTTTGCAGTAGTCCAGACAGTATCCTCATCCAATCTGTAACCAAAGTTCAAGTCTTATATATTGATGTGATTGCTTTTTATTGCAGGAAGTACAAGTTCGTTTTGCTGGTTTTGGAGCAGAGGAGGATGAGTGGGTTAACGTCCGCAAGCATGTGAGGCAGCGTTCACTCCCATGTGAAGCATCAGAGTGCGTTGCAGTACTTCCTGGAGATCTCATTCTTTGTTTTCAGGTGCAAACCCTACTTCACCTCTAAATAGTCATCCATAACAGAATTAATTAACCATAATATCAACGTAGGAAACTTGTAAATTGTAATGGTGCAATTTTCAGGAAGGTAAAGATCAGGCTCTTTATTTTGATGCTCATGTCCTTGATGCGCAAAGGAGGCGGCATGATGTAAGGGGCTGTCGATGTAGATTTTTGGTGCGTTATGACCATGATCAGTCTGAGGTACAGTTAAAAAACCCATTTTTCTCTTTAACAATTTGGGTTCCTTGTGTGATGAAAGATCTTTATTATTATATGATGTGAGCCACAGATAGTTGGCTGTTGATATGATTGTTTTAATTTGGAGAGGAACATTGTGTCAAAACATGATAATTAAGTCATGGATTACCTGGACCAGTTAGATTTTACCTTTTCTTTTCAATGTCAAACATTTCTTTATCACTCTTATTGAATTATGTTTCCGCTTCTATTGGGTACTTGTCCCTGAGAGTTGGGATTCAGATGCTTGGTATTGTTCTTTAATTCCAGGTGAACTAGTCCGAAATATTGCTCCTAGAGAGTTATTCTAGTGATTGAGCAATCCCAATGATGAATTGGTTTTAATTGCACAATTAGTGAAATCTAGCTTGTACGTTCTCCTTGCTCTAACATAAATAGGATGTGAGGCTACAAGCTACTGTGTGAAGCAAGCTCTCTACATCTCTCTTCTCCACCTAAAATTCCTCCTCTCATCTTCTCTAATTCATGACATTGTAAACAGAACTGATCCTCTAAATCCTCAAAATTTAGATGTTAAAGTAAGATTTGAAACTAATCATTTAGGTTATCCTCATAGTCAAATTTTACCCCATAAAAATGGCCCGGAAACAGATTCTACAGTACCAGCTTCAAGTTTTTGGGAGCATGGACATTGGCAAGCAGTCAATCCACATGCTTCCAGTCTGTCACTTCACTGGTGCCCGAATCTTTTGGATGTCAAAATCACTATGCTAATCATAGTTTCATTTGTAATTCTTCTAGGAGGCTGTTGGTCTAAGAAATCCCAGTCCTGAAGTGATAACAGGAAATTGAGTCTATTTTTGTTATTTTCCAACTGTCTAGGACTTCCTACAATGAACGCTCAGCTCCCAGTTCTTGATTTTTTGTTGTATTACATTTGGTTTTTACTTGTCCTTGTTACCATGAGCAAACCAAAGCTTATTAGCATTGAAGTGAAGATAGCCATGGCAGTTCTGCAACTCACAAGCAATCAATCCACATGCTGCCAGTCAATTCACAAGTGGAAAAATGCTGTTTCTCTAGTTGGCTAGCCTTTTTGTGAGTGATAGACAACGCTTGGTTACACAATTCTTTACTTCTAGTTTTTTCTCCCCTTCAGAATGGCTATTGGACAGAGATAGGGGCATATAGCCTGAGGCATTTCTGTAGCGGCAAAAGGACATTCTCAAACAGTAACCTTCAGACTTGGGCTCATCCTCTTGTGGAATAACCAAGCAGGGGATGAATATTAGGGTTGCTTATTTGTCAATGCAGGTTTAGTTTCCAAGGGTGTCACAAGTATTCCATTCATCCTCAATCTCTATGGCCAGCCGATTAATCCATGTCCTTTTCTTTGATTGGATCTCCTGCAAACTGTTGAGTCCTGAATTGGGTCTTTGAAGAAAAATTCTCTTTAATTTCTCCTTTAGACCTGCCAAAGCCTTCAAACTTAGTACTCTGGATCTTTTCTCTTTTGCTTCATTTCTCAACAATAGATATATTTGTCTAAGTTTATTTTTTAAAACCAATATTTGTCTAAGTTCTGTTTGCAATCTGAGCAGTCGAAAATTGCAGCCAACCGTAGCCATTAATCTAAACAAGACATGCGAGTTGATATGAGAAAAGTTTGTTTCCCTGTTCTACTGGCATTACTCTGCTTTGCAATGGAAAAATCCCTGGAACCATATGGTGGTTTTCCGAACTTCTTCCCTAGAAGAAAAGGATGTTGTCATTTCAGCATGTGAGTTGTTAATAATGATCTTAATCATTAATGGTTGCATTGTTTTCGAAGTTGACTGGTGGTTATAGCATGATTTTAACTATTCCAAACGGCACACCGAGATGATACTTTCTGTTCCTCTGTTCTCTTTATCACTGCTGCTGACCTGATAATAAGCTTGTGTTTTGTGTGTGCATGGAGGCCTACTGATTCATTCAACTGATTTTTCCATTAGGAAATCGTGCCTTTGAGGAAGATCTGCCGCCGGCCAGAAACTGACTACAGGTTGCAACAATTGCATGCTGCAAGCGACCCTGCATCAACTGATCAGCAGAGAGCAGGTGGTGACCCTTCTAAAGCAACTGCACCTAGAGTTATTGGTTCTACCGAACTAATGCAGAAGCCATCCAGCTTAGATCCACCAAGGATACCAGCAGTTTCACATAGCAATGTTTCTCTTACTGTGCAAAATCCATAAACTCTACAGCTTCGTCTTCTCCAGTTGCCGAGTCCTGCATTTCGAAGCGCTTCACATACTGGTACCAATCGATTGTTGAAAAGATGCGGGCACGGTAACAATTGCTCGAGCTTACGTGTACATATATGTTAGAGATTCTGAAATTTTTAGTCGCCATGAGCATGGATGAACCAATTGCTTGGGTAATTTTTTACGAGGATAGTTACTGAACTGCCACTTGGTTTCAGATTCTGATAACTTGGAAATCTTTAGTCGCCATCATCCTGAAGCTTCTCAATAGTATTGTACTTTATGTCTTGCAATGATTTCTTACACATAGTTGAGTTCTTAATTCTAATAGATATCGCAGGTAGCAATTGTAGCCATTTTACATAGGATTTTTAGTCTATAAAATCATGTGTGTTATAGCCAAATTTCTGAAAATGCAAGTGAGACCAATTAAATTTTCAGTATCCAATTAAATGACAACTAAATCCAAGCAAATATTATCTTTCTGTATCAAATGTGTTTTTTTTATAATAAGAAATAATGTTTTTAACTAGATCCAATAAAATACTGAAATCTAAACTTCTAGTAAATTTGTTAATATATTTAGTTAAATTTAATTTAATCCATCTCATCTTGTTACTAGCCCTTGAATGTTGTATTCGGTATTATACTGGAAAAAGACGAGTATTTTGGAACCTACAAACAACAAAGTTCTAGGCCTAAATTCTTGATATGGGCACTGAGTTTTAACTAACCTTCGTAAGAAGCCTTAAACAAAAATTGATCCACAATCATTTCTTGAATTTTTAATAACACGCCTCGCTGGCTCTTAGGTGGCCTCCCAGAGTGGCAAGCACCTTAGGTGTCAGAGGGTGAATGGAAGCCCGATATATTGAAACCAGTGCTACTCCATGAAATCAAATTGTAGTTCAAAATTTTGAGTTTGCAATGTTGAATAGATCCATTAGAGCAAATGTTATATGTCAACAGAACTCCTACATCCAAAGAGCACCCATAATGATACTTAGCCCACACTTGACCAGCCTTTTCCACAGTAACACAAGGCAAAAGCAAACACAAATTAAAAGTAAAGGCAACACAAGCAAAATACAAAGGCAATGCCCCAACCCACACTTTGTTACTCACAAAAGTGAAGGAACATACAAGAATGTCATATGTGTGTCCAACCAACCAGACTAGGGTCACCCTCTCACGAAAATGCTACAAATATGGTGGTGGTTATACCCCAACCGCATAGGGATGTGTATAATTGCTCAGGACACATCAGCCATCCATCTTGGCCTACTTAGTGCTTAATAATTGCCCATTATCTCACCAATTGTTTTGGCACACTCCATATATACGAGGCAAGCTTACCTGCCTTAGACTAACATAAGCATCAACATGTGTGGGTCAAATGCACAGAAAGCATGCTTTAGTACCTGCCCAATCCCAGCAGCACCACAACGGGTAAGCTTATCAGCTCCAGCACATGATGTTCCTTGTTTGATTGCCACATGAACACACTCGGGCAACAAGAAATACCCTGCCTAGGTGCTACCTTCAGGTATATCACGAAGTAAAACCTAACAAGCCACCCCCATCAGAGGAATTCATTGCACTCGATGAAGCCAAGTACTCCCTCATTTGCTTTTGAAACTGTCACAAGCTAGCTTTCTTCTCCCAGTTAGTCTTGGACCTAGGCAGCCCCTTCAACTTTACCAAGCAAAAAGTTCTTCAATTTCTCTTATTTTTCCCCTTAACCCGTATGTTTAAAGCTCCATCTACCTCATGTTCAAACTAAACCCGAACATTAAGAGGAGTAGGCGCCCTCTGTTGCCTTGAAGTGTCACCAGAATTAGCGTGGTAAGGCTTCAAGAAGCTAACATGAAATGTAGAGTGTAGCTGCAATTTCTTTGGTAACCTCAACCTATATGCAACTCTCCCAACTTGTTTCAACACCTAAAATGGCCCATCATAACTTGGAATCAATCCCCGATGTGCTATCTTGCTATTAATTCATTTCCACATCTAAGGGGTTAGTTTTAGCAACACCAAGTCACCCATTTGAAATTCAACAGAGCTCCCACCTTTGTCCACATATTTCTTCATGCATCATTGAGCCTTCTCAAGGTCATCTCTGACCTCATCCAACATTTCTTGTCTCTCTAGGGTAAATTTGTATGCAATTGCACATTTGTACCCTACCTTTTGCTTAACCACCTTATTGCGAGTCAAGGGTTGAACACCCAACACCAACCCAAAAAGACTTTTCCTATTTTCCTAGTAGAGGAAGAGCATTGTTGGTTGTAGCTAAATTGCGCCACATCAAGCAATTCCACCAGTTTCACTAACTAGCAGACATAAAATGCCTCAAGTACTCCTTAAGCAACCTATTTACCCCATCTATTTGCCTATCTGTTTGTGGCTAATTGTAGAACTTTAGCTTGAAACCCAAAAGATGAAAAGAGAAATTCAAAATTGTCCAGTAAAATGAGCATTTTTATTACTCACTATGTCTAGCGGCAACCCAAAATGCTTCACAACATGTTTGTAGAATAGCCCCGCTATAAACTCAGTTGTGTATGACTCAGTAACTGACACAAAGACTCCATACTTAGAAAACCGGTCCACCACAACTAACATGAAACCCATGCCATCAACCATAGGGAAGCCACCAATGAAGTCCATTGAAACCGAAACCCAAGGTATATCTGAAATGGGCAAGGGCTAGAGCAAGTGTCTTGCTTTGATGCTCCACTTTATCCTATTGGCACACTAAGCATGTATTCACATAGAGCTTAACACCATCCAACATAAGCATAAAAAAATAGGCTTGGGCCAACAATGCCAACATCCACTCATGGCCAGGGTGCCCAGTCCATCTACTATCTTGAGTCTCCTTCAAGAGCAACTATCTCAAGTTGCCCCCATAGGAGACATACAACCAGTCCTCTTTAGTACGTAGCAAGCCATCCTCAACCCAATACTGAGCCACACTCCTGTTAGCCATTTGTTGCACTAGCTTCTAGTTTATGGCATTCATTAGGAGCAGGAGCAAATATCTTCTCCCCAAAGTCTTTCTGGACTTACACCAATAAAGCTACAAGCTTCAAATCCTTCTGGTTCAATGCATCAACCACTTTGTTCTATTCCCCAACAAGAAACTCTTACACAAAATCTTACTCTGGCAAGAATTTTTGGTATCGAGCTTCCTTAGCAGACAACTCTTTTTCAGCAGTGAAGAGGGTGTTGGCAATGTTACTTGTCTTCACCACAAAGGCCATATCCAGTAAGTACACTCATCACAAGCATAAACAATGCAAACTACAAGCTTTTCTTTCTTGTGTACTAAATGCCACATCTCAGCCCTATTAAGTTTCTTACTTTCAAAGGCCATAAGGTGTTTTCTCGGCACCAACATGCCTTTAATAGCCTTGTCTGACATATTTATATACACCTCAAAAGGTTTATTGAACTTAGACAACTTAAGCATTGGCTCTGATGACACATCACCCTTTAAAGCCTCAAATGCAAACTCATGAGCATCAATCCACTCTTACACTAGAGCTTTCTTAAGTAGATTTGTGAGAAAGGCCACTAATTTCAAATAGTCCTAAATAAAATGTCTATAGTAGTTGGCCAAGCCTAGGAAAAAGCAAAGTTTTGCCATCTTTGGAGGCACCTCCCAATGCACAACTGCCTCCACCTTACACTAATCCATACGAACTTGACCATTATTGATCTAGTGAACAAGAAACATCATTTTAAATATGCAAAACTCAAATTTCTCCTTTTTAACATATAGAGGATTCTCCCTAAGTAGAGAAAGCACTTGTCTCAAATGAGCAACTTCCTCAACCAATGAGTTACAATAGACAATAATGTCATCAAGATATACCACCACAAAATCATCAGTGAACTCATATAGGACATCATTCATCATATTGCAAAATGTACCAAGGGCATTTGTCAAGCTAAAAGGCATGACTAAGAACTCAAATAAGCCATACTTCATCACACAGGTGGTCTTTTGTCTATCACCCTATGCTATCCTCAATTACCAATAACTAGACTTCAAGTCCAATTTTGTGAAGTAAGATGCCTTAGCCAACCAATCAAACAAGTCTGCCACTAATGGAATCATGTACTTGCTTTTTATGGTGACCTTGTTTAGAGTTTGAAAGTCAATATACATCCCCAGTGAGCCATATTAAGCGATATTGCTTATTCTAGATCAACATAGATGCCTTATATAATGCCTTAGATAAATTAGGTTTGTATTCAACAAGTCAGTATGCTATCTCCTTAACTCCACTAGTTCCAAAGGAGACATTCAATATGGAACCTAAGTAGGGGGTTTGGCACTAGGCAACAGTTCAATCTTGTGATTTGTTAGGTATCGGGAGGCAACACCTTACGCAACTTTAGAGGTATCACATCACTAAAATTTGAGAGTATTACAGCTATATCATCTGGCACATCCACATAATAGTCTGGTTTTACCTTAACCGTCATGGCCAAATATGTATCCTCGCCCGCTTTAACTCATCCTCAAGCTGAATAGCTAAAATTGCAATAAGCTCTTTGGTACTTGGGTGCTGCTTCACCTTCACAAACGAGTAAAACCCTAGGGCTCCCTCATTATAACACGTAAGCCTATGTAGGTGGTGAATATAAACTAACTTTGCCACCCTGAAAAATTCCAAGCCAAGAATCACACCAAAATCATCCAAAGACATCACCATGAAATTAGACATACCGAACTAAGGACTAATGCTCAAGGGCATAGCATATATCATGGCCGTAAAGCCTAAAGGCTCCACCATCCACTTAGCCATGAAGTTGTGTGTAGTACCATTATCCAAAAAACAGTTTAACTGATGATCATTAACAATATAACTTGCATATATTAGATTGGATCATACAGGTGTTGTACCCTCCCTCAAGATGATGCTGATACATTGTAGTTGGTTCATCTTTACAGAAGGCTCCACCTCTAAAGAGGTTCCTCTATTTGCACCAAGGCATTTAACTTTTCTTTCTTAGGGCAATCTTTTGCCTAATGTGGCCATTGTAATTGAAAAAACCTATGCCTTTCCCATTAGAGCCTAAAGCACCATTCTTCTTACCCTCATTGCTAGTTCTACTTTTTTATTTCTTTCTTTCTTTTTGTTTGTTCTTTCACTTATTGTTCTTGAAATTCCCGGCATTGTTACTTTTTTTTTTTTCATCTGAAAATCAACTAATCCTTCAACTATAACCAAAGTGGAGGGAAAGTCTTTCAGACCCAACTTTTATAACTTTGCATATGCCCATCCTTGTAGTCCAGACATAAAGTTGAAAAGCTTGTCTTCTTAGGACATGTCACATATCTCCAACATCAACAATGTGAACTCCTTCACATACTCCCTTACCCAACCAATTTGCTTTTAATTTCTTAAAGTTGCCCCAAGCTAACCATGAGGTGTTCATAGGAAAAAATTGTTCTTTGAGTTTTTTTTTTTCAAAGTGTCCTATGTCTTAATCTTGGAGTGACTCTCATCATTCTTCTAAGTGTATCGCTATAACCTATTATCACCGATAAGGTACATCAAGGTAATATGAACCTTGTGTCCCTCTAGCACTTTTGCTGTACTGAAGTACCATTCTTTATCCTTTAAGAAGTTCTTAAGATCTCTGGCATTGCTTTCCCCACCAAGGGCACAAGGTTCAAGGACCTTCATCCTCACAATGCCCTTAGTAGGGCCTGAGCCAGCCACAACTCACTTTAGCAAAATTATCTCTGCCTCAATTACTTCAAACTAGGCCATAAACTATGCTAGGTGTCCATTGAAAGTTTGATTCAACTTAGTAAGACTATCCACTAAGGTCACAAATTGATCAAACACTAACGTGGATATATCTGTAGACTCTCTCACAATCATCTGAAATTTCCCTAATCTACCTCTAAGTGTCATGATTCTAGCAATATAGACACCACGATCCTAAGACTAGACACTACTATAATACCAAGTTTCCATGGGTTAACAGAGCTCTTACACCTAAAGATCACCCATGATGGTGTCAAGGCTGCTCTTGAAAAGCTTTTTCCATAGTAATGCAAGGTAAAAGTAAGCATACATTGAAAGTTAAGGCAACACAAGAAAAATACAGGGCAATGCCCTAACTCACACTTCATTACTTGCAAAAGTGAAGGAAAATACAAGAATGTTGTGTATGTGCCCAGCTAACCAGACTAAGGTCACCCTCATATGAAAAATGCTACAAATATGATGGCAGTTATAGTCCAATTGCCTAAGGATGTACACAACTGCTTAGGATACCTCAACTATCCATCTTGGCTTACTCAGTGCCTAATAACTACCCATTATCTCACAAACCCTTCTTAAACACTCCATGCATATAAGGCAAGTCTACCAGCCTTAAACCAACATATTCGTTAGCATGTATGGGTCACATGCACACCTAGCATGCTGTAGTCTATGCTTGATCCTAGCAACACCACTAACGGGTAAGCTTTCCCGCTCTAGCACACAAGTCTCACAATGTTCCTTATTTGAATGCCATGTGAACATAGCCATACAACAAGGAATGACCAGCCTAGGTGCTACCCTCGGGTATATCATGAAATAGGAGTTGACAGTAAGTATTATAAGGCTTAGGGTAAAATAGGGTAAGAGGTTGAAAGCCAAATTGAAGTGCTATTGCATGTGGCCATGTAGGGGTTAGTTGGGCACTTTCAAAAGTTTGTGCTGCGATTCAAAGCTAATTTTTGTTCAAGGATTGGTTGAACAAATTCACGAAAATTCAAGGAGTAAACTAAATTTAGATGCTTTTGTTTTGTTTTTGTTTTTGTTTTTTTAGAAGCTATAACTTTTCTCCCTCCATCCTTCTTATTTTGTTTGTGTGTATCCGACGAGGCTTGGTCACTAATCCAAACTTGACCGGTTTATTTTTCATCATTATTCAACTCAGTTGCCATAAATCACCATTATATTTTATACTTTTCATTGTTTTCTTTCTCTTTTGCCACAAATAATTTATAACTATAGATATAAGCATTGTCTAGTTCATCTAATACTTTATGGCAGATAGACCCAAGTGGTATGTTATGAAGTTGATGTATATGAGCAAAACTATGATTAAGCAGGGTGTAGAAAGTGATCAAGGAATAGGTGGTGAGGTATTGCCGAATAATGGTTGGGTAATGGTGTCATTCTATATTTTTTTGTTTCATTTTTTGAGTCATCAACCAAGTTATATGGATGGATGGTTTATTAGTACAATCTTTTGTTGGTTAGTAGTCTAATCATGTGTTGGTTTGTCAGTGCCTTGGTTTTTCTATTTGTATTATTGGTCTATCTCTATTAGTCTGTAGGCTTAAATACCATATATAACCTGGATATTTAATGGAGACTTCTTCACGTTATGGTACTACGGAGATTGAAAGATATCTAAGGTCTATAATTGAGCTAAACATGTCCCTCTTCTCAGTATTGTATCTCATTAGTTAGTATTGTATATCTTACAATTATTAAGAATGACATTTCGTAAGAAAAAATGAACAATTATTGAGAACAAAATTTCATGTATGGTAGATTTGATTTACATTGATTAACAAACTCTATGCACAAGACTAGTTTTTAGAAATCATTTTCATAAAATCCTAGTGGATGCGAGATTATCCAACAAGGACTTGAGTTGTGTCACACCCCAAAACCCACCCCATGAGTTTCAGGACTATGACACTCCACACACTTGAAGAAATAATATTTCCTTAAACATGCAATGCTACAAATATTCCAAATAAATCTAAATTACCATAACTTATAATCCAAACTTATTACTTGTCATTTGGAATTGAGTGGTAGAAAAATTATAATTTAAAATCTTATAAGAAATATATCTAATATAAGAGTGTCCATTACATCTCACTTTAATGTTATCTTAAACCTTGAGTTCTTGTAGTCACTCCCCAACTAGCCAACATTGTGTTATTTGCTATCTGTGTGAGCGAGAAAAGATGGGGTAAGTATGAATGCCTAGTAAGCGGCGGGATGTCCACTATTCTATAAAAAATAAAAAATAATTGATAAAATATACAATAGAGGGATCGAGTAGAAAACAATTTTTTTGGAATGATCATAAATCCAATATTAACCATAAAAATATAATAACATATAAATAAGTTAAAATATTAATTCTGTAGAAAGACACTAAAAAAATCAAGCCATTTAAGTTTTTTAAAAAAAAAATTAACTATATTATAAAATATGTCAAACACAAAGGTAAAACTCATACTTGAAATCATTAGTTAAAACAGAGCAGTTCAAAATAAATAATGAAACATGATATTTCTTAACATGATGAATGAGGCAATCACTTTGATTACACTTAACCGCTGCAGTACGTCATTTCATTAATAACTACACTTAATCTTTGTAGTACGTCAAGTTATAATAACTACACTTAACCACTGTAGTACGTTGTAGACCGACTAAGAATCTCCATCGATGGAGTACCTAGAAGGACTAGTTCTAAATAGTGCACTTGGAAACAAAATGGAACAAAATGTCTTACGTGAAGGGTCCAGAACTACACTTTTCCAATAGTCGGACACAGAACCAACCCCTACTAAAACAGAGTGAAAACATACATATTTATATTTATGAATTTTCAGAATCTAAAAGTCCATAAAAATCAGAAAATCATATTGCCATAATAACATAAGTAAAACATGCTTGATCCCATAATCATTAAAACACAAATTACATACTTAGAAACATATAGAATACATATGTAATTATTTCTAATATATTTAAATGACAAAACTTCATAATAAACTTTCAAATAATAAAGGTAAAATAAAGAGATGAAGTCCAAAGATCAAATTATTCATACTTTAAAACCAAAGCTTCATAGAAATAGAATTCAATATAATTCAACACTTTAAAATCAATAAAGTGAATAGTTAAATAATAATTTAAGTTTAAAATGATAGATGGCCACTTACCTAAAATTTCAACTTTTCAACTCCCAAAACAAAGGTTTAGTTACCTAAAATAATTATATAAAAGCCTATGTCAAAACCAAATAAATATAAGGAATAACATCAAATTATTCTCTGTCAGTGGCTTAAACGAATATTTCTTGAACCTAAGAACTCGATGAACTAGTACTAAAAGCCCCAGGGACTGATGTTGTTATTAACTCGATTATTTGTACAAGCCTTAACTCGCACTCTCTCACTCTCAGTGATAAAAGTGTAACGTTTTCAAATCTAAGGATGTTGATCCATGCGCCCAAAAACTATAGGTACTAACATTATGGTTCACCCGATTCTTGGCCGGGACATGAATTCTTCGGTTTTTTTCTTTGAAATCCTCCTGTAACTTGCCGAACTTCACAATTAACCAGCCAAAAATCTAACCAAACTTGTCCCCATTCATCTAAACAATTCCAATCATCAATTGTTTCTTCCAACATCTAAAACCTATCAAAATCCTGCATAGAATAATTTTATTTCTTCTTGAATTTATATGAATATCTTTGGGATAATATAAAAGAGAATAGTAACTTGGAAATCACCAAACTTATTTATTTGAAGAAAAAAATCTTAAACTTGTTCTTGATCTTCAATCTGTACCTTTTGTCCCTCCTTGAAAAGAATCATAGCAGCACAAGAGTGAAGAAACTAAACCCTATTTTTTTCATAATGGTATATATATAGGTTAGCCCCTTCCTATTGTATTTTGAACTCTTTTTTTAACTTTTTTTTTTCCTCTCTTTTTCATTTCCCACGTTTCTCTCCCATTATTTTTTTCCCGGTTTTATGTCCCCCTGCCCCCCTTTTACAATATTTTCTTGTAATTTCGGTTTCCTTTAACTTTCTTCTTTTATTTATTTATTTATTTTTTTACTTCTTCCTACCCTTTTAATAACCGGTCAATTTCAATGCTTTCTTCCATTTTTTTTAACTTGGTGGTTATACAATTAACCTAAATAAACTATAATTAATAAAATTTTGGATTTGTTATATCTTTCCCC
The DNA here is from genome assembly GCA_039654915.1 of Aquilaria yunnanensis. Lineage (NCBI taxonomy): Eukaryota > Viridiplantae > Streptophyta > Magnoliopsida > Malvales > Thymelaeaceae > Aquilaria > Aquilaria yunnanensis. Next base: position 23,473,217 of record CM077597.1, on the reverse strand, counting down.
CCTTAAATAAGTTTCATCCTTGAAACTTATGTTTAGTATTTTTAATATATCTCTTGCTTGGATTTATACATTAAACTAAATTTTATGGTCCTTACAAGCTGATATTTGGGTAAGTCACAAAAAGGAGATTGCAATTTTTTTTTTTTAACAAAAGTGAGTTCACAAACATTGTGCATGTAAAACATTACTAACAAAAATCGAGTTTGATCTAAAACATTGTGCAATGTAAAATGCTCATCTGAGAAAGGTTTTACTCCAACACCGGGCAGTATTTTAATAAGAGGATGTTTCAGATTAAAAAAATTCTAACAAAACTGATCAACATTGTACTGTCCTAGCTAATTAATTAGAACTAATATGCTTAATCAGAAAAAAAATGAATAAAGTTGGGAATATTAAAATTATGGGACAGTGTGCACTATCACATGGGCAGAGTCGTTAACACAATAACATGCTCTTAAAACTTTTCACTAATGATTATTAGTGTCTCCCAAATAATGGTGGTGCAACATGCAGTACTTTCTGACTCCAGAGGAACAGAATAAAACACCTAGTACAAGTTTTCCTTTTTCTTGTTTTTTTATTGAGATGAGAAAGAATGGAAGTGGAAGTTACCTGGAAGGTTGGTGTACGTAGTGATAATATGACAAGGTTCCGCATTATCAGACCAACTGATGAAGATCAGGAATTCGAACCCCGTCTTAATCAATTTTCCCTCAAATATCACATATATTAATTTGGCAATTTTTGGGGATTTTTAAAAATACAGACATTGTCCCTTTCCTTAAATGCATAAGTAGTATTACAACCATATGAGGCGGTTTGGACTGCTTTAATGCCATTAAACTACTTGCATTATTCGCAGGTTTATCTCAGGTTGTTGGTTATGAAAATGGGCATTATTTTGGTTTTATTTACATTCTTATGTCATGTGTTCCTTCCCTTTCATCTCTTAGCAACAAACACAGCAGTAGAAATGAAAAAAAGTTTGCTTCCTTCCTTAATTCTACCTCCTCAAAAAGAGGTATAGCCACGATTAGATTCTTATATATATATATATATAGATATATATATATATATATATGAACTACCATATTTGAGGGCCCGGCTCGTAGACGGAGCTAGAAATGTTGATGGACGACCAAATCCGACACTACACCAGCTATCTTGTGTTTTGCTTGACCTGGGCTTGGTTCAGCGAGAGAGGTGGGAGAAGCGTTATTGTGTTACGTAACCAATGGCAATAATATGTAAATAACACCAAATCTTGCTCCAATTTTCTAATGTTATTCACAAGCCATCTTGGCCCGCCTGAACCCAAATTGGACCAACGAAAATTAAGTCCTCATTAATTGAATTAAAGGGAAACAAACTGCCCCAATATTTGTATAGTAAAGATGCTTCTAACAAGAAGAAAAGAAAATATCACAAGAGATTGAGAGAGAGAGGGGAACAGACAGACCGTGCATGTGATTGTATTCGAGGACATGTCAAAGGAATTACGGAAAGCGTCACATGGCCTTGGGCGACATGATTCCTAATTTCCTACGCATTTCTTGCCGAGTCGGAGTGGTGGTAGGGAGAACTTACACGCTATGAGAAATTTTTGTTGGCTTAAAATTTATATTTCACCCGTAAACTATTACAAGTGTAACATTTTGGCTCTTGAACTCAAGTAGAGAGTTTTAAGTAGCTCTTAAACTATAAAAATTATAATTAATAGGCACTTGGATGATTACCCACGTTGGTGATCAATGTTACAGGTAAGTAGGTTTCATGCAATTTGGGCTAAGGAAAGAAAATCCTATCGTTCCATAATAATTCTCATACCGTATAATTAAACTGTCTCTTAAATTTCGAGAGGCAGATTGGTCCAATTAAAGTTACTATAAGGCCCCATTTTGCTTTAATATCAATTATTAATATTAAAGTTTTGAAAAATTTATGCAAAGATAGCTTTTACTTTTTAATTTTATTGGTTTGATCTTCACTTTAATAAATTATCTAAAATTTTAAATTTGATCGCAAGAAGTTGTTCCCAAACGGATGAGGTCAATGTTAAACAAGCTACAAGTAGAAAGCCCCTTTTGTAGCCATTTTGGTGCTTTTTGGGTAACTGATTTTAGCTCAGGGGTCAAACCATTAGATTTATGATAGTTTAAGCATCAACTGAGGTTTTAACCTTTAGGGTATTTGTATTGTAAGACACTTAAACCATTATTTGACAGAGAATTTTGTAAAAACGATTAGAAGTGTTTATGTTGATGTAGACCTACTCTTTTAAAGTTGTCTCAATTGAAAAACAACATATCAAGATGTTCCAAAATTTACTTTTAATTTTTCACTTGTAAAACACATACTTTTTATATTTTCACTCTAAAAGACAAGAAAATCATAAACAAATGATAATTTAAAAAAAATCATCAAATGATAATAAAAGATAAAGTATTGAATGTTAAAGGTAGTATTAAACTTACAGACAAAAAATAAAAAATAAAAAAATAAACATTGTTTTGAAACTTGCTAAAGCCATCTCACCCTTTTTTACAAGTCTTTATAATTTTTGCATTATTCTTATTTTATTCCTCTTCCTCCTGGTCCTCCAGCCGTACCTCAACTTCAGCTGTCACGCGTCTCTATATATTTTAATATAATGGGAAACAGTATAATTTATCCTAGATCCTTAATTCGCAAACTCAACACTTTCTCTTACTATCATCTGTCATTTTTTGTTAAATTTAGACTTTGGTTTAGATCTAGCTAATATTTTTTTATTTTTTTTATTATTTGACAGACTTTATCCGATATTATTTATTAAATTTTATAATGAATGTAACATCCTTTAAATTCTGATGTTCCAAAGCAATTTGAGACTTTCATATAATAAATATTTAATTGAAAGCGAACAATGATGAATCAAGATTTTTTTTTGGATTCACTGAAATCTCGACCCTACTGAAATCACGGTATCACAAGAACAAGTAGCATGTTTGTGGCCAATTTCATGTTCCTGTTATTCCTTAAAATTTTATGTCATCGTTAGATTGTAAGATGTCGTTTGGTTCACATTTAATTGAAATGAAACATCTTTTGTCAAAAAAAATCTTTAATTCCTATTATGAATCCGTCTATTGTCCTGAGTCTAAATTTACAAAGAAACCTTATTTATGGAGACAAAAATGATAATTTAAATGGCATATTAATTATAAAAAATTATGAAATAGATTGAATTTATTGAAAAATAATTACTGGAGATTTTAATTAAAATTTAAAAATTCGATATAAGATAGTTATGTAAAAGTTAATAAATTCAAATTATTTGATAACTCTCTTCCACTGAACTAAAACTATTTCATAATTCATTAACAGTTAATGAATATTTTAAATTATCAGTTTTTCCTACGAATTATATTTCAATAGCAACTTAATCTTACTTAGGGTTCAGGGCCAATATACAACAACTTATAAAGGTTGGGATCAGATATTGCAACGAAATAAAGGTTAACGACTGATATACAAGGAGAATTAAAGATTTAGGACTAATAGTACCTTTATAATATAATTGTATACTTTGTTTACATTGAGAAGTAAAGAATTTTTTTGTAATGTTTTAAAATAATTGTTCATATACATAAAAAAATGCGAAATCAAATTTTCATAGGACCACAAAAAAGAAAAAAAGAAAATTAGACTAGAGAGAGAAAAAAACTTTATTACTATAACTGCTAAAAGCATATATTGTTGTCGTTTACACAATACAATGCAAAAACAAGCTCAAAACACAAGAATTTATGTCCAATTCCGGAAAAAGAGTGGGAGCGATCCCTTGCTACGGAATACCAGTTGGTCCCTTTAGAATTCGCGCATATGTTAATACATGCAATGTTATCAAACCTGGCCGGCCCGTTTGATTGAACTGGTTTGACCGTAACTCAGTAGGTAGAGTAGGCCGAGTTGCACGTTAAACTCATTTAGGTCAAAAGCCAGTCAAACCCTGAATACTTGGAAAATCCAGTGACCCATTCAGGTTAGTTCATTGGGTTCCCTTTTTATTTTATTTTATTTTATTTATTTATTTTTACAATGTAGACTTTGCAACTTAGTTTACTTGATTATGTTAGGCTGGTGTTATGTTGGCCTGTAATTGAAACAAAATTTAAAAGAAAAAAACAAAGGAACAAACAAGCTTCAAACTTCGAAGAACGCAAATGAAGTCACTTGAAAGTTAGAAGAAGTAAGAGAGAGATGGAGGCAAATCAAAGAGCATCTTTTGGAATATTGAGAATTTTAACTTTAAAATAGTTAATTATTTGGGCACGTTTTTGGAATATAAAGGATTTTAAATTTAATATTTGAGTGATTGACTATACACTTAACTTATTAGGCATTAAAATTATGTGTTATTTTATTATAAAATATAAATAGTAAAGTGTTATGATGTGATCTACATACAAAAAATCATGAAAATATGTTGTATTTTGGATAACAGTGGCAGAATATGCTTGACAAGGTGTCAGGGTGCTTCTATGCAAAGATTGTTGTGTATTACGGTTGGCTTGCCACCCACCTATCTTTCTAGGTTACTCTCTGGGCCGAGTTTCTCAACATTGATTATATGTTGCAGATGTTGTCCTGTTTGATAACAAAAGAAGTTTTATATTTTAAAGTACTTAAATTTAATCTCTTTCCCACAATCTCTCATTGGTGGATGACATGGAAGTAGTTCACTACTAAAATTCTCCAGTTTACCAACTGATGCGCGTTGGTAAACGCAAGTTAGTATTCGATTCGTTGGAAATTTTTTTACCAACGCGCAAGTAATAACACGTTGGTAAATTCCAACGCGTACACGTTGGTAAAATTGACATTGATAATTATCAACGATCAGGAACCAGGCTTGGTTTCCAACACGTAGTTGTAGTTACCAACGCGCATGGCAATTGGTACTTACCAACCGCTATGCACGTTGGTAATTACCAACTGCCAGACACGTTGGTAATTATCAACGCGTATGGCAGTTGGTAATTTACCAACTGCCGTGACAGTTGGTAGGAGACCGCATTGGTAATTATCAACTTACAGCAGTTGGTAAGGGGGTTGGTAATTACCAATGTGCATGGCAGTTGGTAATTACCAATGCGTGCGAGTTGGTAGCAAGCCATTGGTAATTACCAACTTGCATACGCGTTGGTAACAGTGTCTGTAAGTACCAACGTGGATGACAGTCGGTAATTACCAACGCGCGCGAGTTGATAAACCCCGATTGTGCGTTGGTAATGTACATTAAGCGTTTACAGGTTTCGGTTGTTTCGTATTTTTCCCAGTTTGAAAGAAGTTCGAAATTAACATACTAATTCCACAGTTCCCCCAGCCTTGCTTAGCAATAAAGATGACACAGATATGCAAACGTAATTTCCATAAAATATTCTCAAATACACCATAATTAAAACAAGAACATATATGTGTGGAATAAACCATACAACATTCAACGGATTACACATTTCAGTAATTTCAACTGAGTCTTAATTAGGTTTAACAATTATTATGTAAGTCTGATAACACAAGAAATTTGGAAATGAATTACTTGTTGATGACAACCATCACGGAGTCCCGACTATCTCCTCATCCTCCGAATCCGAGTCATCAGGATACTGTGGAACTGGTTGAGCCGGCGGGCACGATAGGTTTAGCGAACGACAAATAATCTTCAACTGAGCCCGGTTCGCCTCCAATGCGGCTCTATTCACCTCCATCTCTGCTCTCTGTCTCCTCTTAATTCTTCGAGCTTCCTCTCGTACTCGGCATCCCTTCACGCATTCTCCTCCGCCATCATCTTCTGTACTTGCTCGTTGAATTGCGGTGTCTGTGTAATATCGATAGGTGGGATGGCACCTGGCTGTCGACGTCCCGGTATGACACACTGCTCAGATCCTAATCCAAAAACACGCCCTCTCCTTCTACCGCCAGATGCAGTACTAATGATTGCTAGTTCATCAATTGGCTCTAATCCATCCTCTTGTTGTGTTTGCTCCTCAATCTCTGCACTGATACGAGTCTACAGAAACATAATAAAATACATTTGAGCCAGACATTATTGGTAAAACATGGTAAGTATTAATAATCAGGCGTACTCTTCCCAGATATGCATGCATGCATATAAACACATTACTAGTAACAGTATTATTATGAGTATTATTATTAGTCAAATTTAAGTACTATGGGTATTATCGTACTTGGTTCTATAATTATTGTAATTATTATGTATAATTACAATTTGAATTTTTTTAAGTATTGTAAAAGTTATTATTATTTATATAATAATAATAATAATAATAATAATAATTATTATTATTATTATTATTATTACTATTATTATTATGACTGTGGCATGCATATACGTATAATAATTATGATATAATAATTATTATAATATGAATAACGAGTAGCAGTATTATTATGGGTATTATTATTACTCAAATTTAAGTACTATGGGTATTATTGAACTTTGTTTAATAATTAATTTAATTATTATGTATTATTACTATATGTCTATTTTTAAGTATTATAAATATTATTCTTATATAATAATAATAATTATTGTTATTACTATTATTATTATGACTGTCCCATGCATATAAGTATAATTATTATGATGTAATAATAATAATTACATACATTATTACTATCAGTATTATTATGATGTAAGTAATATTACTCAAATTTAAGTACTATGGGTATTATTGTACTTTGTTTTATAATTAATTTAATTATTATGTATTAGTACTATTTGTATTTCCTTAAGTAGTATAAATATTATTCTTATATAATAATAAAAATAATAATAATTATTATTATTATTATGACTTTCCCATGCATATAAGTATAATTATTATGATGTAATAATAATAATTTATTAAATACATTATTTTTATCATTATTATTATGGGTATTATTATTACTGAAATTTAATTACTATGGGTATTATTGTACATGCTTCAATAATTATTTTAATTATTATGTATAATTATTATTTGTAATTTTTTAAATCTGATTAATAATAATATTGTTATTATAATAATTATTATACTTATTATTATTACAAAAATATTATTTCTAATATTATTGTTATGACTGTGCCGTGCTTATAAGTAAAATTATTATGATGTTCCATGCATATAAGTAAAATTAGTTTTAGTATGATTTTTATTATAATCATCATCAATAAAATTATTGTCAATATTATTATTATTATTATTCATATTATTGTTATTATTAAACGTATTATTACATTATTATTATTAACATTCTTATTGTTCTTAGTATTAACGTTATAACATTGAACATATCATACTTAATTAATATTACTTAGGTTCATTACTATTATTTTATAAGTTCCTACTACTCCTCTCGTACACATATAAATTAATTATGATTATTACTCTTATTATTTTGATATTATTGGTACATCTTATTATTATTATTATTATTATTATTATTATTATTATTACACCATGACATAATATAACCATTTACACTAAATCACTCCAACTAAACCATAACTAAACCTATTAGCATCAAATTATACAAATAATCATTCCATAAAATAATCTATATCATAGACTAAAAATATCAACCTTTAACATAATTAAATACAACGCACAAACAAATTGCAAATTCACTCTAATCCATCACAAAAAATATCCACAGATAACAAATAATTAACATAAATTGCATATTCAAATACCAACAACTATGATCAAACCATAGTGACAACACATAAGTTTTATTATCAATATTAATAATTAAAAACAATTTCCCTTCAGAAATACCGTTTTCATTTCGGAAAAAAAAAATGAAACTTACCTCGAATGACTTCGAACAGAGAGGAAAAACAATGGGTACGTCTTCAAGCTCACAGATGTAGGGATGAACTGAAAAAGGGGGGGGAAACTTAATATCCTGGTAATATAAGAAATTTCTGAAAATGAAAAACAAACGTTAATCTACACACGTATTTAAAAAAAACCTTAAAAAGATTATTATTATTGTTAGTATTATTATTATTATAATTATTAGTATTATTCTTATTAGTATTATTATTATTATTATTATTTGGACGAAATATTATTATGACTATTATTAGAACTATTACTATTATTATAAAAATTTGGTACAAATGAATTTTGTTTTGTATTATTATTATACTAATCATTATCATTATTATTATTATTATTGTTGTTATATTTTTAATATTATTCTTATTATTAAGCGTATTATTACATTATTATTTTCCTCATTCTTATTGTTCTTATGATTAAGGTAATTATTATTACTTAGTTTCATTATTATTATTTTCTAACTTACTTCTACTACTATCTACTATTCTTAATTATTATTATTACTATTATTATGTTTATATTATTGGGTACATCTTACAATAATAATAATAATTATTATTATTATTTTATTATTGTAACTATTACCCAACACTAAATCACTCAAACTAAACCTTAAGTCAACTAATTACGATCTAAAGAATATAGAAAAAAATAAATGAAATAAACAATCTATATGGAAATTGAAAATACCTATACTCTTCAACATAATTAAATACCATAAATAAATTTCATCTTCACATTTTGCATCACTAAAATTACCCATAATGAAAAAATAATTAACACAAAAGAAATGGGAAAAACCCAACTAAATAACAAAAAAAATGAATAACCACAGTCATAATACATAAATTTTAATTACAACATAAATAATAAAATACAATATTTTTCCCTCAAAAATAAAATTCGGATAACAGAAAAAAAATTATAAATGTACTTCTACCAACTTCAGAAGCTACGGAATGACAACAATGAGAAGCTATGAAACCTTAAATAAGAGCTGAAACTGAAACAATAATGCATAAAAATCCCTCCACGATATTATTATCACAAATGTGGTATGTAAGTATTAATTTATTTAGTTTTTGACTGTTAATTTTCTTGCCTTGGTATACCACGTGACTTTGTATTTTCTTATTCATTAATATATTTTTTACCATTTACCCCCAATAAAGTATTACCTCCGTCTCCCTTTAGCTAGCCCTTTTACCTTTTTTGGATTAAAATTTGACTTAAATATATTCATATTAATGTATACTGAGAAAAATTCTTAGAAATTATTTTTTTAAACTATTCCATTTTCATATAAAAAATTCATATTTTTATGATAAATTTTGGAAGAAATAAAATTATAGATTAATTGCAGTAAATAGTAAAGTAGATAACTTTTATGAGATGGATGGAGTGTTAATTTAATTATTACTAATAAATATCATCTAAATGCCATTGCTTTAATAGACACTAGTGCTAATCAAAATTATATAAGAAAAGGAATAATACCAACAAAAAATATTATGAGAAAGCCACAAAATCCTTATATACTGCAGATAACTCTAGTTTAAAAGTAAATTATAAATTGAGTACTGTTAAATTTTTTAATCAAGAGATGTGTTATAAGATGCCTTTTATTTTAGTTAAAAAACTCAATACCGCAAATAATTGTAGAACTCCTTTTTATTATTTAATAATAATAATAATAATAATAATAATAATAATAATAATATCAATATATACTAATGCTAAACTAATACTAACACAAATAATAATACAAATACTAATACTCATACTCATACTAATCCTAATGCTACTGCTAATACTGATACTAATACTAATACTAATAGACATAATAATAATTGTTACACCCTTCGAGTGGTTAATTAACGAATTTGTGATCAAATACCAATTTTAGAAGGCTTGATTGAGAATTATTTGTGGAACAAAAATTTAGCTTTTTTTGAGAGGGAAATACAAATTTAACCATATTAATCCCTTTTCGCTAATAAAAGAAGGAAGAATTTGGTATTTATGTATGTAATGACTATATAACGTGATTCAAAATATTCAACGAGTAAAAAGAAAAAGTTGAACTACTTCTCCGAAAGTGCAAATGAAAAGAAGCAAACATTAATTGAACTCCGAAGTTCACAATCAGACACAAGGAAAGATGAATCACACTTTCCAAACAAAAACATTTAAAACAAGAACGAAAACAGGAATTAGACGAAGCACATTCATACACAGGCAAAGATGAGCCAAACAGAAGATTTTTTCCCAAGTATATACCTAAAATTAGAAAATATCTATTAAATACACACATATCCGTGCTGAGAAGGACCTGATCTACGAAATGAAGCCAAAAACGGCGCAAAATGGCCGGACGTTGGACGGCGTCGCCGTCACGGTGAACCAGAGCTTCTCTCTCCCCCCTCCCCGCCTGAAATTGCGATTGAAGCTGGAGAACGAAGAAGATGCATTTAAAAACCATTTACCAACGGCTAGCCGTTGGTAAATTAGCCTTAAAAAAATATATCTACCAACGCGGGGAAGTTGGAATGTTACCAACGGTCGTGACCGTGGCTAATTACAAACGGCTAGGCCGTTAGTAAAAAAAAAAAACCTGAAAAAAAAATTTTACTGTGATACCAACGCGTGCACATTGGAAATAATAACCAACGGTTCTATGCGTTGGTAACTACTAGCGGCGTAGCCGTTGGTAAAGATGCCGTTGGAAAAGCAACAAAACTTAGTAGTGGTTGAGTACTATACGCTCTAATTAAGCTGTTGAAATGACCTAATTTTAGAATGAGATAACCTCCAGCTCTCCCTAAGCTTTTGGAAATTAAAAATAATTATCATAGCTTTGATTTTTGATTTCATCATTTCAATTTGATTACAACAAACCATCAGAGGTTTGCTTTAACCAGTATTATAAGAACTGAATCAGGATGGAAACTGGGCAAGCCTCCGGTTTGAGGTCCAACGGGTTCAACCGATTGGAAGGTCAGGCCAATTCCTGTATTCTAACGAAGACATATATCAGGTTCTTAGCTTTCTACATTTTGTTTAGTAATTAGAATTGTTGAGATTTTTGTATGTATTTGTCTTTATATTTACATATATGCTGTAATACTTATGCAATAATATTTAATTTATAATATTTTTATGTTTAAATTTTACTTATAAAATTAAACATTGTATGAGATGAGCATAAAAGTAGTTTGCACCTATGTGCATGTTTTTTCCCGTTCATAAGTTTAGTGGTTTGACGGTTTTTTTTGTTTTCCTCAATTTTTGACAAAATACTGAGTGAGCTGAGCTAACGATTGAGCCAGCAGAAGAACAGATTTGTAGTTGAACCAGCCTACGCGGTCTGGTTCTTTCAACTACAGTTGTAACATACAATTACTCTCCTATTTAAGAAATATATTATTATCTCTATCAAGTTCTCTAAAACTTGTAATTACACTTAAGTTAGTTATTGTGGACATTAGAAACCAGCTAAATAGTTCTTGAAATGTCAAACAGAAAATAAAGATAACTAAAAATGGCTTTTAGACAGACATAGATGATTGAGTTTGGTGTTTTATCAGCATAAGAAATTGTAATTTCTTTATTAAATATTCATATTTAGTTCTTTATGTTTAGTAAATCATCATATTCAATTATTTGTACTTGATTAAACACCTGTTTTGGTTAACAAACAGGAATTGTTTAGCAAGTTTCTAATGTCCAAAATAAACAGCATAATATAATTGTACAAGTTTCAATAAAATCTGAGAAAGGTAATAATATAATTTTTAAAATAGGATGGGACAACTTACGTTATGGCAAACCTCAGTGGAGTTTTTAAATACCCCTTTTATATACACAACCTTTTTAAGAGTAATTTTGTGAAGTATACAAGAGTTTTGTCTCCCACAACTTTGGCCTAATGGCTAAAGTATTGGGAACATTATGAGGAGGTCCAAGGTTTGACCCTGACCTCCTCATCCTCTTTTCTAAAAAAGTCATATAAAGCTGGTTCAGTTGTCCTTCATATAAAAAAAAAACAAGCATTTCTTTTTTTTTCTTCTTAGAATATCAATATCTCTTCCCTTGTATACTTGCATGCATGCTTTTAAATGAAAAAATAAATAAATAAATAAATAAAAACAAGTAAGATTTTTATGTGGAATTTTATTTTATTTTGGGATAACTTAATATGAACAGGAATTTTAATATTAAACTAGCTTTGTATATCTTGCAAGCTGACCTATGCTTGTCCTCCTCAATCCATTTTTACCCCTCTTTCATATTGGTCAAAATCTCTTTTATGAATTGTAATTTAGGAAAATATCTATTTTAGCCTTACATTACAAAAATGTTAGGTTTGTGCTTGCAACATATTGATAGAAATGAAGATACTAAAGATATTTCAAGACAAATATAAACAAAGTAGTATTCTTATCATTTCTAATGTATACTAAATAAATTTAATAATCATTAATTAAAACACTATAATAGTGTTGATATTTTTCATTGCACGTAATACTATTTTTATTGTTAGTTTGTGGTAGCCTAACCACTCTGCACTTGGACTGCCTAGTCTTGTGGCAACGTCGGATTTTCTGGAGTCGCCACCAATCTGTTTCACTTAGGTCGATTGGTCACCTTAAAATTGGTCTGCGAGAGTTCGGGGATTCGGGAGTACGGTTATGTTAAAACAACTTTGTTAAAACGCCCAAAAATTGGTACCTTAGTTGATTTTAATTTTGTTTTGCTTTGCATTTAAATAATTTTCAGTTAATTTTCAAACTAGAAATTTTAACTGAATTAATCGGATGTGGATTTTTAAATTAATACCGGTTTAAAAATCTTTAGTAATTAATTTGTATAAAAATTTGATATTTCCGAACCATGGACTCTGCCGAGTCACTCGGACACGGAAGTTTTAATTCCGAACCATGGACTCTGCTGAGTCACCCGGACACGGAATTTGACGAAATTTTAATTAAATACTTTAATTTCCATATCATGAATCCCGGAGGATTATCAGAATATGGATTTTTATCTTAATTTTATTCATTTAAATTTTGATAATAAAAATTTATTACAAATCTTTAATTTACTATTCATTATTTAATTAATTATTATTTTTTGTCATAAATTTTTATGGAATTTTGGAAAAAATCTTGTCTAAAATTTTATTTTCCATTCTTTCTATTTGAAAGATTTTTAAAATAATTATCTAATCTTTGGGTCTAAAAATATACTTAAAAATAATTTATTTTTGTGGAATTGTTTGGTTATGATTTTTTTATAAAAAGGAAAAACAAAAGGTTGAATTTTTGTTATTATTTTTTATTTTTTTATTTTTTTATTTTTTTATTTTTTATTTTTTTGAGGAAATAAAAAGGATACGTTTTAATATTCCAATTAATGTTTAAAAATATGAAAGAAAACAAAGGATTGGGGCTTGGTAATAAAAATGGATTCTTGATTAGTCCTAAAATAAAGTTAATTATTCACATAAAAAAAATTTCTTTTTATTGCTTTGTTATTATTTTTTTTATTTTATTTTTTATTTTATGGCTAAAGGTAAATTAAGTGAAATAAGTTTAACCAAAAAAATAAAATTGTTTGCATAAACAAAGGAAAATTAAAGGAATAAAGTGGATGTTTTCTTTTGTTTTAGTTTGGACAACCATTTAAAAAGTAAAAGATGTATAAATAACATATGTAAATAAAAGGAAGAAAAACACATAAAGCAAATAAAGGAATGTTAAAAGATAATAAATAAAGTTGGGCTTTTTGGCCATCCACTTAAATAAATAATAAATAAGAGATATAACCATCCATTAATTATAATAATAATAATAATAATAATAGTAATAATAAAATTAGTAATTAATAATAATAATAAGAGTTAATAGAGTTAGTAAGTTAGTAATAATAATAATAATAAAAAGGTTAGATTATGTTAGTTGTTAAATGATAATAACAATAATAATAAAGGTTGTTAAATAATAATAATAATAACAATAAAGGTTAAGTTATATTAATAATAATAATAACAATAAAGGTTAAATTATGTTAGTTGTTAAATAATAATAACAATAACAATAAAAGTTAGTTATGTTAGCAATTAATAATAATAATAATAATAACAATAAATAGTTAGTAAGTTAGTGAGTTAATGATAGTAATAATAATAAGAGTTAGTGAGGTTAGTTTAATTAATAACAACAATAAAAAAAAGGTTAGTAATAATAACAACAATAATAAATAAACAAGTAAAGATAAAAGAGTTAGTAATTAGTTTTTTTTTTTCTGCAAATGATGAAAAAAGAAGATTAGTGACTCAAGTGAAAGTAAATGAAAAGATGAAGGATTAAGTAGGGGTTTTACCCTTAAAACTTAAAATTTGAATTCTGGAGAAGGAAACAGAGCGTGACGGCGTAGCGCGCGAGGGGGGACGGACGGCAGCTGGGCGACGGCGGACTAACGGCGGGCAGGCGACGGCGGCAGCGTGCCGAAAAGGGGACGACGGCAGGGGAGGCCTGGGGGCGATGGCGGACGGGCAGCGTGCAGGAAAGAGAGAGAGAAGTGAAACGGAAGAAAAGAAAAAAACAAACGAAGAAGATGGTCAAAACGTAAGGAAAAAAAAATTGGGACTTTCTGGGAAGAGGGAGGAGAGGCTAGGGACTAAGGCTGTAGTTTTTCGCCTTTTTTTAATACGGAGCTCTAAGCTTTCTTTCTATTTTTTTTTCTCTTTCTCTCTGTGTTAACACACAGATTTGGACCCCTATTTATAGGGGAAGGGGTGCTGGACTGTTCAAAATTAAAAATTAATTAAATTCAAACTTATCTTTTAATTTGGTAAAATGACAGTTTATTTAACCACTAATTCTTCTCCAATCGTGCCCCCAGAAACAAATTTCAAAGGTCCAGGGATGATGCCCAAAACTTGACTTCCTCCTAAAGATGCTACTGATGCTACACTTCCCATTAATCCGACACTACCTCCTCCATAAACTAAATGTATTTTTCGCTCAGCTAATACTCTACCCAAATGGTTGGCTGCCTTTAAATACTCTTCATCTTTCCAGGAAAAGCCCCAGAAAATACACAAATACTTCGGGATTTACGAGTTGGGGTTTTCTCCATTCCTATCCTTACCCTTGTGAGAAAAGAGGATATATTTATAGAGATGAAGAGATAAGGCAATAATTTTATTTTCAAGAATGGATACATTATTGCCAGCTATTCACAGTAGTCACGGGTATGACTCTGGTTAGGTATGGGTACACTATCGTTAAAAGAGGAGGAAAATTTTCAAAATAGCTGCTAGCATGTACAGTAGTCACTACTGTAGCTTACGTCAGGAGTAGGTACGTGATTGTTGGGAGAGAAAGAAAATTTCAAAAGTGGCAGCTATATATAGTAGTCATAACTATATCTCATGTCAGGAGTGGGTACATTATTGGGAGGATAGTTTCAAAAGCGACAGCTAGTATGTACAATAATCGTGACTTTGGTCCACGTCTTCCATTGATTTTGCATCCAGTAACGGCTTCAATGCCTTCTATGAATCGGCGATTTGCATCCCATCCAGTTTTCTCACAAACTGGCAAACTGGGTCGTTTAAAGTCAGATTCCCAAGACTATAACGATTTTGTTTTTTTTGGAGAATTATCCATAATCCAACAATCTCAAATTGCACTATTCCGCAAGAATGCACTTCAAGAACCTCTCGAATATCTTCTAGAGATTCCTTACGCAAGCCATTCTTAATGAATCTTATTCTATCATTACGATTTCTGGTGATCACTCCTGGAGAACGACATTTATTGCCGCAAATCCACCATTCACAATTATGACAAACGCCTAGCCTCTTTGCTCTTCTTTTTTTGGCATAAGCGCTTTTACCAAAGCCGGGCATACGGGGAAAGAACGCTTCTGGAACTTCACCAGCTGAACGAACCTTAGCTTCAATTAGCCACGGCACATTATCAGGAATGCCTTTGTGCATAAATACTCTGAATCGTTCACATCTAGCTTGATAAATCTTTTTAAGAACATTTATTGGGAAGGAAGGAAAATACTTTCGTAGGGCGGAAAGAGAAGACTCCATTGATGAAGGAGGCAAAGAAAGAAATTAGTGATTGTAGGAAACAAAAATAACTAACACATATTTATAGTGATGAAAGGGATAATGCGTTAATTACACTTACAGAAGCAAGTACATTATTGTCAAAAGAAAAGACAAATGACAGCTTATATGTACAGTAATCATGACTGTGGCTCTCATCTTCCACTGATTTATGTCTAGTAATGGCTTCAATGCCTTCTATAAGTCGGGGATTTGCTTCCCATCCAGTTTTTTTACAAACTGACAAACAGGGTCGTTTAAAGTCACATTCCCAAGACTGTAACGGTTTTAAAAATCTTTAGTAATTAATTTGTATAAAAATTTGATATTTCTGAACCATGGACTCTGCCGAGTCACTCGGACACGGAATTTTTAATTCCGAACAATGGACTCTGCTGAGTCACCCGGACACGGAATTTGACGAAATTTTAATTAAATACTTTAATTTCCATATCATGAATCCCGGAGGATTATCATAATATGGATTTTTATCTTAATTTTATTCATTTAAAATTTGATAATAAAAATTTCTTAAAAATCTTTAATTTACTATTCATTATTTAATTAATTATTATTTTTTGTCATAAATTTTTATGGAATTTTGGAAAAAAATGTTGTCTAAAATTTTATTTTCCATTCTTTCTTTTTGAAAGATTTTTAAAATAATTATCTAATCTTTGGGTCTAAAAATATACTTAAAAATAATTGATTTTTGTGGAATTGTTTGGTTATGATTTTTTTATAAAAAGGAAAAACAAAAGGTTGAATTTTTGTTATTATTTTTTATTTTTTTATTTTTTTATTTTTTTATTTTTTATTTTTTTGAGGAAATAAAAAGGATACGTTTTAATATTCCAATTAATGTTTAAAAATATGAAAGAAAACAAAGGATTGGGGCTTGGTAATAAAAATGGATTCTTGATTAGTCCTAAAATAAAGTTAATTATTCACATAAAAAAAATTTCTTTTTATTGCTTTGTTATTATTTTTTTTATTTTATTTTTTATTTTATGGCTAAAGGTAAATTAAGTGAAATAAGTTTAACCAAAAAAATAAAATTGTTTGCATAAACAAAGGAAAATTAAAGGAATAAAGTGGATGTTTTCTTTTGTTTTAGTTTGGACAACCATTTAAAAAGTAAAAGATGTATAAATAACATATGTAAATAAAAGGAAGAAAAACACATAAAGCAAATAAAGGAATGTTAAAAGATAATAAATAAAGTTGGGCTTTTTGGCCATCCACTTAAATAAATAATAAATAAGAGATATAACCATCCATTAATTATAATAATAATAATAATAATAATAGTAATAATAAAATTAGTAATTAATAATAATAATAAGAGTTAATAGAGTTAGTAAGTTAGTAATAATAATAATAATAAAAAGGTTAGATTATGTTAGTTGTTAAATGATAATAACAATAATAATAAAGGTTGTTAAATAATAATAATAATAACAATAAAGGTTAAGTTATATTAATAATAATAATAACAATAAAGGTTAAATTATGTTAGTTGTTAAATAATAATAACAATAACAATAAAAGTTAGTTATGTTAGCAATTAATAATAATAATAATAATAACAATAAATAGTTAGTAAGTTAGTGAGTTAATGATAGTAATAATAATAAGAGTTAGTGAGGTTAGTTTAATTAATAACAACAATAAAAAAAAGGTTAGTAATAATAACAACAATAATAAATAAACAAGTAAAGATAAAAGAGTTAGTAATTAGTTTTTTTTTTTCTGCAAATGATGAAAAAAGAAGATTAGTGACTCAAGTGAAAGTAAATGAAAAGATGAAGGATTAAGTAGGGGTTTTACCCTTAAAACTTAAAATTTGAATTCTGGAGAAGGAAACAGAGCGTGACGGCGTAGCGCGCGAGGGGGGACGGACGGCAGCTGGGCGACGGCGGACTAACGGCGGGCAGGCGACGGCGGCAGCGTGCCGAAAAGGGGACGACGGCAGGGGAGGCCTGGGGGCGATGGCGGACGGGCAGCGTGCAGGAAAGAGAGAGAGAAGTGAAACGGAAGAAAAGAAAAAAACAAACGAAGAAGATGGTCAAAACGTAAGGAAAAAAAAATTGGGACTTTCTGGGAAGAGGGAGGAGAGGCTAGGGACTAAGGCTGTAGTTTTTCGCCTTTTTTTAATACGGAGCTCTAAGCTTTCTTTCTATTTTTTTTTCTCTTTCTCTCTGTGTTAACACACAGATTTGGACCCCTATTTATAGGGGAAGGGGTGCTGGACTGTTCAAAATTAAAAATTAATTAAATTCAAACTTATCTTTTAATTTGGTAAAATGACAGTTTATTTAACCACTAATTCTTCTCCAATCGTGCCCCCAGAAACAAATTTCAAAGGTCCAGGGATGATGCCCAAAACTTGACTTCCTCCTAAAGATGCTACTGATGCTACACTTCCCATTAATCCGACACTACCTCCTCCATAAACTAAATGTATTTTTCGCTCAGCTAATACTCTACCCAAATGGTTGGCTGCCTTTAAATACTCTTCATCTTTCCAGGAAAAGCCCCAGAAAATACACAAATACTTCGGGATTTACGAGTTGGGGTTTTCTCCATTCCTATCCTTACCCTTGTGAGAAAAGAGGATATATTTATAGAGATGAAGAGATAAGGCAATAATTTTATTTTCAAGAATGGATACATTATTGCCAGCTATTCACAGTAGTCACGGGTATGACTCTGGTTAGGTATGGGTACACTATCGTTAAAAGAGGAGGAAAATTTTCAAAATAGCTGCTAGCATGTACAGTAGTCACTACTGTAGCTTACGTCAGGAGTAGGTACGTGATTGTTGGGAGAGAAAGAAAATTTCAAAAGTGGCAGCTATATATAGTAGTCATAACTATATCTCATGTCAGGAGTGGGTACATTATTGGGAGGATAGTTTCAAAAGCGACAGCTAGTATGTACAATAATCGTGACTTTGGTCCACGTCTTCCATTGATTTTGCATCCAGTAACGGCTTCAATGCCTTCTATGAATCGGCGATTTGCATCCCATCCAGTTTTCTCACAAACTGGCAAACTGGGTCGTTTAAAGTCAGATTCCCAAGACTATAACGATTTTGTTTTTTTTGGAGAATTATCCATAATCCAACAATCTCAAATTGCACTATTCCGCAAGAATGCACTTCAAGAACCTCTCGAATATCTTCTAGAGATTCCTTACGCAAGCCATTCTTAATGAATCTTATTCTATCATTACGATTTCTGGTGATCACTCCTGGAGAACGACATTTATTGCCGCAAATCCACCATTCACAATTATGACAAACGCCTAGCCTCTTTGCTCTTCTTTTTTTGGCATAAGCGCTTTTACCAAAGCCGGGCATACGGGGAAAGAACGCTTCTGGAACTTCACCAGCTGAACGAACCTTAGCTTCAATTAGCCACGGCACATTATCAGGAATGCCTTTGTGCATAAATACTCTGAATCGTTCACATCTAGCTTGATAAATCTTTTTAAGAACATTTATTGGGAAGGAAGGAAAATACTTTCGTAGGGCGGAAAGAGAAGACTCCATTGATGAAGGAGGCAAAGAAAGAAATTAGTGATTGTAGGAAACAAAAATAACTAACACATATTTATAGTGATGAAAGGGATAATGCGTTAATTACACTTACAGAAGCAAGTACATTATTGTCAAAAGAAAAGACAAATGACAGCTTATATGTACAGTAATCATGACTGTGGCTCTCATCTTCCACTGATTTATGTCTAGTAATGGCTTCAATGCCTTCTATAAGTCGGGGATTTGCTTCCCATCCAGTTTTTTTACAAACTGACAAACAGGGTCGTTTAAAGTCACATTCCCAAGACTGTAACGGTTTTAAAAATCTTTAGTAATTAATTTGTATAAAAATTTGATATTTCTGAACCATGGACTCTGCCGAGTCACTCGGACACGGAATTTTTAATTCCGAACAATGGACTCTGCTGAGTCACCCGGACACGGAATTTGACGAAATTTTAATTAAATACTTTAATTTCCATATCATGAATCCCGGAGGATTATCATAATATGGATTTTTATCTTAATTTTATTCATTTAAAATTTGATAATAAAAATTTCTTAAAAATCTTTAATTTACTATTCATTATTTAATTAATTATTATTTTTTGTCATAAATTTTTATGGAATTTTGGAAAAAAATGTTGTCTAAAATTTTATTTTCCATTCTTTCTTTTTGAAAGATTTTTAAAATAATTATCTAATCTTTGGGTCTAAAAATATACTTAAAAATAATTGATTTTTGTGGAATTGTTTGGTTATGATTTTTTTATAAAAAGGAAAAACAAAAGGTTGAATTTTTGTTATTATTTTTTATTTTTTTATTTTTTTATTTTTTATTTTTATTTTTTTGAGGAAATAAAAAGGATACGTTTTAAACTAATTAACTTAATTAAAATTTTTCAGTAATAATAATAATAATAAAATATATTATTATTTATTATTATTATTATTATTTTTAATTAATTTTTTTTTAGTTTAATTTTTTTTTTAATGGTCGGACTAAATTGGTTGTCAACAAGTCTCTAATCTAATTTGACGATTAATAGGTGTATTGTGAGCCATTTTTCGCTAATTACAGCTTATAGCCCTCAAGGGTTTAAGAGGCAGGCAAATTCCCCATACCTGTGCTCAGTAGTCTCTCATCCCTTAATATATATCTTGTAAATGCTTCTAAATATAAAAATACTATTTTTACTTTTCAAAATTAGCAATATACATTTAAACCCCACTTGATGGAATTGTTATTCAATATGATATTGTGCAAGGGTTTCAATAATTTTGTCATATACTTGCATATATCCAACAAGAAAACTAATTAGATATCACTGATTAGCTTTTCTAAACAGATGAGCAATTCCCTAGCATAGAAAGCTTAGGGTACGTTTAGTCATGAAATTATATTTTATTTTCTTCTCCAATTTTCCTTGAGTATAAATGTATTTTAGCGATGTAAAGAAACTTATCTTAAATTAGGAGAATTTAATGTTGGAATGGAAGATCATAGAAAGTTAGATTTTATGCAATATAAAAAATGCTCCCATATGCACAATATGTAAAGTCTTTAAAGTATTAGTAAATTGCAGTAGATGAGAAGATTATGCCCGATTTCATCCCTAAACTATCATGAATTGGACTTTTTCACCTCCAGACTAAAACAGCTTCCTAAACACTCCCTGAACTTTTAAAATTATGCTCAACTGACCCCTTGGTGGCTAGAAATGACTACATCTTGAAGGGGCTTTCAACCCAAAGCTCCACTCAACTCTAGCTTCTCTATCTAGCACCAGTTTATGTTCAATAATGTCAATAAAATCTATTTAATCAATCTGTGTCTTGAAATTTAAATAATAAATTCAATCATTGAATAACAATTATACTATGAAATGAATCAGTTTTTGTTCTTCATGTCAAGCTATGAAGTCCTTACTCATATAATGATCACCGCTCTGCATTGTCATCCAGGAGCTAGTTAAGCACAAATTTGAAGTCAAGGGACATTTTTGGAATTGATTTTAACTGAGAGGCCAAAATGTCAACTTCTTGATAGCTCAGGAGCCAATTGGGGATTTAGGACTAGTCAGGCATAATTACAATTTACCTTCTAATGTTTAAGTGAAATTACATTTTACCCTTCCTGTTTCAGAAATATACACTTTGTCCCTTTCTTTTTTCCCCCTTCCTTTTTATCATAGTTCGACAGCAATTTTTAAAATCTTAATTTAAACTTTACGGTAATCATGTTTAAGTAATTTTAGTTTGTATCATACCTTTGTTTACAGTTAATTGACATTTAAAAAATATCATTATCTATTTATAGAAAAAATTGATAATTTAAAATGTTCGTTAATTGTAAAAAAAATATCATACAAATTAAAATTATTGAAAGATGGCTATTGTAATATTTAAATTAAGATTTTAAAAATTGTTGTTAGATTGCATTAAAAAAGTAGAGAAAAAGTATATATTTCTAAAATAGGAAGGGCAAAGTATAGTTTTTTTTTTCTAGGTAAACACAATGGTGGGTGTGCACTTCATTCTACAAAAAAAAGCTCAACGTCACTTACCTAAATGATCAAGGGCTTACAGAAGAAACCGGCAAAACCTGACAAAATAAAAAGATAAAGTGTAATCTCACGTAAACCTTATGGAATAAGTTATATTAACCCGTGGAATATATATGATGCCACGGAAAAAACAGGCTAATTGAATAAATTTAGGAACTAGCGGTTGGTTAAATATTTAAGATCCTTATGTTTTCTTTAAATTTTAGCGAAATCGTGAAAATGAATTCTAAGTAATCTTTAACCTTTAAACTCGGTGCACAGTTGGGCCTTGAACTATACAATGCATTGCAAAATTGTTCTTAAACTAAGATATCTTGCAAACTGGTCCCTGAACTTTCTAGTGGGTGCACAATTGTGGTCCTTCCGTCTTCTTTCCTCTATCTAGGCATCCAACTAATAAACATAGAATTTTTTATTTGATGTTCGCAAAATATTTGTTTGAATAAAACTAAATGAAAATTATTTTATAAAAAATTTATTTTACATAACAACATGTTACTGATAATTAAACTATATAGCCAATACAAGAGTAAATAGATTTTCAAATTTTAATCTGTAAAATATTTTTTATTTTTCAAACTTCGTTATTTTTTGTTTATATACCTAATTGTGCGTTACATTAACTGTTTGTATTTACCAATTGGATATGTAACGGAGAAAAACAGATGGATGGACCATTTATGTAACAAATGGATATTTTATGATCCACTTTGTAATTTTTCTTAGTTCAAGGATAATTTTGTGATATATGGTATAGTTCAGGGAACAATGGTGCATGTTAGCCTAATCTTTTAATCAATTGAAATAATGATGCAACTAATTAAAATTCTTACTAAATGAAAAAGCTTTTAAATTCAGTAAATTTCACAATAGATTAGCCCTTTTTTTGTTCACGGACTCAAAGCATTTACAAATAAGAAGTATTTGGTTATGGTAAAATTTATTCGCAGTCTTCTTACTGTTCTGGTTGTCCTAAAGTGATCATTCTAAAAGTATTTCTTAAAGTCTCCTATCTTTTTTAGTATATCCTATTTTGATCTAATCCATCAATTGAGGTATTATTTTTTTATAGTTAGCTAATATAATTGTTGCGAAATATATCCATTCATAATCAGAGTAGAAAAGACTCCAAAGAATAAACAATCCTGCACGAGAAGCTTGGTGAAAGATTTCTTTTTTTTTTTTTTTGTTAAGTACACTTGAGCCAGGATAATTGAGGATGTAAGAGATTTAACAGTAAGCTCTTGGAGAGTTACAAATCTTAATCAATAAGTTTGTTTTCTTTTTTTCTGATATACAAGTATCATAAAGGCCAACGAGTAAAATGCACCATTATTTTCAAACCTTTCATTGTCATTGTTAATTCTTCCTCGATCGCGATTACGTCGCATATTGCTTCTGAATTTTTAAAATGAATTACATACTAGTTATTAGTCCTAAGCAAGACTAAGTTAATAGAAAAATCCAATTTATAAAGAGAAAAAAGTGATAGTTTAAATTGTTTATTAAATGTCAACAAATTATGATACAATTTGAATTTACTAGAAGACGGTTATTAAATAAGTTAAATTCATTAACTCTCAAATAACAAGCTAACATAAACTTTTAATCATAGTTTAAACTATTCGCTAACTTTCCAGAAATTCAAATCGTACCATAATATCTTTTACAACTAATGAACTATTTAAATTGTTAGTTTTTCCCTCTATGATCAAGTTTTTTAATGCCAACTCAGTTTTACCTAGAGTTAGGGATCAAAATCCATCATATTATAAAGCATTAAGACCAAAATGTAATAAAATAGAGGTTGGGTACCGATTTAGAATGACAGTTAAAGGCTTGGTACTAATTATGTATTTTACCCTCATCTGCGCACACTTCAGAGTTCTTGAGACTAGATCCATGGATATTTGGCTACACATTGGTCCTTCATGGTCTTGAGCCAAGCTTTTCTCCTACAATACCTCGACAAATATCTTCATGTATTATTAATGTCTTAAACCTCTAGCCAGACCTTTATTAATGTTACAATAATTCATCTTTACTAGTTAAGTTAAACTTCAAAGTTGCAAGTTTGTCCCGCATGCTCAGCCCAACTGACAACGCGTTGGGACATCCCAAGTAAGAAGACTCGGGTTTGAGTGGTACTATAATCCAAAATACCAAGCATTTAGAAGTGGCCAAATTGTAGTTAGAATTCTTCGAGTTTTTGTGCTGCAGACACTTCACCCATTTAAGTTTCTTATAGCACCTTTTAACCCTTACATTTGTAATGATTCTGTGTATGAAGAAAAAAGTTGCAAGTTTGGGTTCGTAAAAGATATTCTTATTGACTTTCAGATTTAGGCCCTCAGGTTCAAACAATTCATTCGGGAGGTCCTAGCCCTTTTTTATTTTTATTTTTATTTTTTTATCATGAAACATCCAAAGCCTCTTATTCATTGCATGATGGTCCCAAACCTTTGTCAAATGTTGCAAATTGGTCCATTTTTTTATACTCAGAAGCATTATAAGTACAAAGTATGATAATCTATCCTAGAAAAATTGGAGGTGAAGTGTTTGCCACGTGAAATTTAAAGGGTTTAAGATGCATTTGACCACATTTTAGCTTTTTTTTTTTTTAAATGAGGTACCGCTTGAACTTAGTTCTAGTTAGGGGTAGGGGTGTGCACAGAACCCGGTCAATTCGTAAAACCATATAAACTAATTCGCATCAAACCAACGGTATACAGTTTTATGCGGTTTCAGTTATGGTCCGAGTTTAGAAATCTTAAAATCAAATATTATATGATGCGATTACTATTTTTGAATGTCATAACTAATAAAAACTGCATCGGCCCAATAGGAGAGGTCTAATCCAATATAAATTAAAAGTATATACCTAATTGGCTAATTATCTCTCCCTTTTGATCTTTAATTCTATTATTTAAAACTAATTTCTTAAACCCAAAATTAAAGTCCAATACTTAAAGAAAGGCACAATCTATATAGATATTTATGAAAATTTTATTGATATTATTTATTTTTCATTTTCCCAGAGTTTTCCACAAAACCATCTAAATCCCATTTTTCTCTTAATGTCAATGATTACTAAATTGTTATTCTTGCAATCCTCTTCTAGGTAAAGATGCATATTTTTTTTACTTTTGTTTTCCTAACTCATTCAAATATGATAGATTGACGTTGTTATGTTCGGTTTTAGATTATGTTTTTTGCATTATTGTGTAGGCATTGAAGTTTTAGGAATGAGCATTTACTTTTACGGTCTATCGTGATAGAATATTGCGGGCAAGAAGTTTATTGTTTATTTATGTTTTGATGATAGAAAACAGAAAATAAGCTTCTTATGTGTGTAGGATTTATGATAGTAAATTTGGCTTATTTGAAATTTATATTTCTTATGTGTAGGTTTTATGGACTGGGTTGTATTTTTATTTGTTTTGTTTATGTTATGTACTTACATTAATTATTTAGATTTAGTATGATAGATTTGTGACATGAAAAAACTGCAACCAAACCGCATTTATATGTTATGGTTTTTTTTTTCAAATTTGTATACAAAGTAGTCCGGTTACAGTTTCTAAACTGTAAAATCGTTTACTATATGGTGCGATTATGGATTTGGCTATAAACCACATTAACTCACACCATGAATACCCTTAGTTGGGGTGTTCATTTGCTTAGCTAGTGGAGCTGGTAGCCAAATACTACAAATTGGTCATTTGTCACAATTCAACATTAATTCTAATAGAAATTTCAGGTAAAATTTCATCATTGGTCCCATACTTTAATTTTATTTACAAACTTAATCATACATTCTATTCTATTTGTATAAGTCATTGATCCAATGATATTCAACTTCAATATCATAAAGCAGTTGACATTTATTTAAAATTTTCTAACAAAGAAACTGTTAAAATAGGAAAATTTTCTAACTACTAATTTACCAACAGTTTGACAGTTGGTAATTAACAATACATTAAATTGTTGGTAACAGAATATTGATGGTTACCAATGGTCACGTGTTGGTAAATGGTATGGGCATACTAGGGTGGTTTGGATGTTGGCCAACTACCAATAGTTCAAACTATTAGTAACAAATGACCATTTTCGCCTATGGGTTGCTGACGATTTAGACCATTTGTAACTATTGAGTGAAACAGTGTATCTCACCTAAGAGTTACCAACAGTTCAGGATGTCAGTAAAGGCCTACCGTTCTAAAGGTTTACCAATGGCCTGAACTGTTGGTAACCTTCAAGTGAAACAATTCAGACCATCAATACTTTTTAAAATCCAAACTCGTCTTCCTACTCATTCTCTCACTCATTGCGTCCCTCACCTGTTTGGATGTTTGCCACCCTAACCTTGCCAATTTTGTCGATGTAGCTCATTTGTCACCTACCCAAGCTGATTTTCAGCTAATTTCACTAGATCTGAGGCCGACCTAGTTTAACATTAAGGTATTCTTGGTCATCTCTTCTTATATTGTGAGAGTTTTTTGTTTTCAATCTTTTTGTAGTGTGATTTTTTAGCATGATTTTTTTTTTTGTTTTTTGCTTATTCTCATAGTGTTTGAGCTTGTCCGTTGCATCCCCATGAGTTGTTTTTTGGTCTAGAGGTAAGTTCTCAATTTTTCTTATTTTCCCCAACAAAAACACTAAATTGAGGTTGATTTTCTTAAAAATTATGCTTGAGATGATATTTTTGTTAGAAAAAAATTTGTGTAGTTAATTTCCCTACGCATTTTGCTATTAATTTGATTTTCCTACTTTTATTTTTTTTATTTCAGCTGTGATTAAAAATAGTGTCATTTTGATAATTTTTTTAATTGTTGTATTTATGTGCTAGGACATATTTGATTACCATGTATTTTTTATTTTATTGGCCAAGTTTAGTTTAATCATATGTTTCACAAGAAAATGTATCCATTGATTAAAAAAATGTTTTTTTGTTATTTATTTGGGTTTTTATTAATGGTTTAAGGTATAATTTAACAATTAAGTTTATTGATGTGAAACCGTTGGTAACGAATGTTGTAAAAAGGTCGTAATTTTAGTAGTCATAGTTATTGGGTAGTAACTAATTGTTTAATTTAAGAAATGTTAACAATTTTCCTCTACTAGAACATCAATAGGATTTAGAGATTAATGTGAATCTTGGGAAAAAGAATAAAGTGATAGAAATATAAAATACTTCTCCAAAAAGTATTAGATAATTACTTGACTATTTACACTTGTAAATTTATTAAAGACAGTTATTTGGTAAGTTGAAGCAAGACTCCTTGTTATTGACTTTTCTTTATTGAGAATTTAGAAAAAAAAAAAAAGGTATGAAT
The DNA here is from genome assembly GCA_039654915.1 of Aquilaria yunnanensis. Classification (NCBI taxonomy): domain Eukaryota; kingdom Viridiplantae; phylum Streptophyta; class Magnoliopsida; order Malvales; family Thymelaeaceae; genus Aquilaria; species Aquilaria yunnanensis. Next base: position 23,445,744 of record CM077597.1, on the reverse strand, counting down.
ACGAAGCTTTTTAGATGACATTCAATTAGCGTATGATTCACTTCAATTTTTTATGTAACATGTGCTTCACTCTAAATTTCTATTGTGTGTGCGCTTAAGTCAAGCATGAATGACTTACCTTAGATAAGGAAAAAGGTTGTTGACTAAATTCATGAACAAAGGGAAGTATGAGACTATATTTATTTTGCCCTAATTTCCATAAGACTAACTATTGAAGAAGGGACTAACCTATAGTGCTAAACAAGTTTTAGGATCATTAAGCAAGAAATAGGAGTTTTGAGATAAAATTTGCAACAAGAAATCAATGTTTGTGGTTTGTTATTCATTTTCACTTGAGCAAAATTAAGTTGTTGGATCGGAGTGGTCAGGTTGGGTCGGGTCAATGCATGGGTCAGCCCTTCTGATGCCAGTTAGAAGATTGCGCACAAAGTTCATTAAAATTATTGCCTGCCATTGTCTTAATTTGGCAATCTTGCAGCTACTGTGGTAGATCGTAAGTTTATAGAGTTATTTAGGTGATTTTCTAGCTGGCATCAAGCAGCTTTTGTTGAATAACAAGTTGAATGAACTAAACCACTAGGCGCCAAGCTTAAGCATGTCCATTACAATGATGACACTTTTACCAGGTGCTGGCCTCTAAAAAGGATCAAGTAGGAATTGTCTGTCATTGTTCAAAATAATTTAGGTTTTTTTACTTAATTGCTCTTGAAGAAGGATTTTCAGGGTTTGTTCCAAAATGAACCCCCCAGTAGCCATACAAGCTTTTGAGTTACAACTACTATGGCCCTGGATGCCTTATGGCAATTCACTATCTAGCATCCCTTTTGGCTCACCATAAGCCAAACATTGCTTTTATCATGGAAGCCAAACTTTATGTTTCGGAGGTACCCTGCATATTAGACAATATAGGCTACTTTGAATATGATTATGTAAAAGTGGTAAGGTGTAAAATAGGCATTTGGCTTGGTTGGAAAGTAGATGTTTTGGCTTAATCTATTATAAAATCCTCACTTGATTCTATGTTGAGTCAGAGATGCCTTAGGTAACTTCTAGCTTTTATGATGTATTTATTGTCATCCCATAGTTCATAGAAGGTTAACCACTTGCACTCATATTTTGGATGCAATATCCTAGGCCTTTTGTTATTAATAGGTGATTTTAATCAAGTTCTATTTATTTTTGAAAAGATAGGAAAAAATTCCTTTATTTTCCCTGAAGTAGAGCTTCTTCACCATTTTACAGAGATCTTAATTTGATTCAATTGACATGTGAAGGGCCCCAATTTACTTGGACAAATGGTCAATCTGGTGAAGATGGCATTGTTTGAAGTTCTTGATAAGGTCTTTTGTATTGCTGATTGGCTTGACATGGCTTTTTCGGTTAAGGTAATGAATTTAGGCATCCAGAAATTGGATCACATTCTTCTGTTTTAGATTCACACCCAATTCTCAATTCTACCACAAGCTTAGAAGATTTGAGGCCTTCTAGTTAAGACATATTCAATGTGAAACTATAGTTAAAACAAAATCAAGAAAAAAGTAGTTGCTGGATCTAAAATGTTTAAGGTGCCAATAAATGTCATACCTTAGTTCCAACTCTTTGATAGTGGAGTAAGTCTTTGATTGAAAATTTTCAGCAACAAATTTACAACATTGAAGCTTAATTAATTGAAGCCCAATGTTCCCTAGATACCTTGGTAGTGCTAATCATATTCAGGTTATTTAACATCAACATTTGTTGTTACTTGCTGACGAAGAACATCTTTGGGTTAAGATGTCGAAAGATAAATGGTTAGTTATCGGAGATCAAAATGCAGGGTTCTTTCATCTATCAACTAATGCAAGTGTTGGCCCAAGTGCAACTAAAAGGGGGGGTGCATTGGTTGTTTTAAAAACTTTAACAAAATTAAATTTTACAACTAAATTCACTCAACCAAAGATCAAGAACAAACCAAGTAATGCTAAGCACAAATAAAGCAAGTAAATAAAAGAGGATAAAGAAAAGTGTGCACCGGGATTTATAGAGGTTCAACTCCACCAACCGGAGTCTACGTCTTCTCCTCAAGCTTTCCCATTTGAGATTTCCTCCACTATTTCTTGATCAAGATTACAATGGTGTTTTTTTCAAGGTTCACACCCAACCAAACTCTAGTTTTCTTCAAGACTCACTAGAAACCACTCTCTAGTTTTTTTCAAGGCTCACTAGAAACCACTCCACACTCAAGAGATTCTAAGACTTGAAATGTTTACAAACTCACAAGCTTATACAATAGCACTCTTGCTAGATGTACAAGTGAAAGCACAACCACAACAATGAATTTCTCAAGATAAGCTCTTTCTCTTGGATTTGATGATGAATCCTTGATCTTATGGCTAAGAGTTATTCCCAAAGTGTTTCTCCATGTTTTTATACTTATTTGGGGGCAAGGAGACTATTAGAAAGCAACTGGATAAGTCTGAAAAGGCTCCACAAATTCTGGTGATCGTTGCTCTGTTTTTTTGTCCAAGAAAAATTCCAAACTTCGTGTTAAGTTCTGAGTTTAACACGTTAAACTCGATTTCATCCTTCAATGGAAAAAAATGGCTAGAGACATGTCATTAAAAGCTCTGCAAGTCAATCCAGGTGGCATTCTCTGATTCGTTCCAAGTCATATTTCAAATTTGGGTTCAAATCGTGTCAGTCAAAGATTTTGGGCGGAAGTCTTCAATCTTGCAATTAATAGTTTAAACTTGGAGTTTAATGCGTTAACTGATGTTTCAAAAAATTTTAGGAATCCTAGACTGCGGATTAAGCCATTTTAATGCATTAAAGCATAACCTTGGTAGCTAGATAGACTTAGGTGATATAAAGACATGTTAAACTATTTCTTTAATGGATTAAACTTGAAACAACTTATAAAAACTTGTCATTTGGAAATCAAACTTGATTCAAACACTAATATAAATTAATAACCTATTAACTTTTCTTCAAAATCAAGTTTCCTCAATAAACTTAAAACCTATTTTTTGAAATAACACTTGAAATACTTGAAAATTAAGCACAAGTTTAATTAACCTTATTTTGACCAAATGAAGTGAGATTAAGCACATTAAAATGAATCACTTGTCATCATCAAAATTAAATATTTGCTTGGAACAAATCTAACAGCAAGGCAACCGTCCTTTCATATTCTGACTCTCAAATCTTCAAATGGATAATGGTTATATTCAAAAGAAGATATTTGAATTCTCATCCATAATAAATTCAAAACTTTTTTTTATGAGGTTCCTACTCCATGCTCCCAAGCTCAAAATGAATTGTGTTATACTATTAAACATACATTCATAACAGCCCAAAGATCTCGGCCTTTAGTGCCATTCATCCTAAATAAAGTTTGGAAAGTATGTTTTATCAAGGGAACTACAAATTCTAGGTCCAGATGAACTTCAATGAGTTGTCTTTAAAAGATTTTGGCCCATCTTTAGTCCCTTAGTCACAGAGGCCATCCTTACTTTTTGGAATGATGGTATGCTTCTGAAACAAATTACTTGTACCTTTATTACGTTGATTCCAAAAGTCAAGTAAGTCTCAACTATTGATGATTTACAACCTATTAGTCTATGTAGTACATTGTATAAGCTCATTGCTAAGGTCCTAGCAAATCGGCTAAAGCTTGTTCTTAGTTCTCTTGTCTCCAAGAATCAGAATACTTTTGTTCCTATTCATTTGATTGAAGATAATATTATTATTGCCTATAAACTCCTGCATGTGGTCAACCATACTATTCCTTTTATAGGGCCATGTTGATACCAAGTAGTTCTAAAATTAGACATGCATAAATCATATGACAAATTGCAACGCTCCTTTATCAAAAAAGTTCTTCAGGCCACAATTTCTAGATCTTTAGATATATCTCATTATGCAGTATATAACTATAGTTTCATATTCCATTTTGATGAATGAGAGTACTAGGGATTGGTTTTCCCTGACTACAGGAATTCAGCAGGGTGACCCATTATTTTTTATCTATTTATTCTCCATGCAGAAGCTTTCTCAAGCTATCTCAATTTTTTACAAACTGATATGCTACTTAGTGGGCTTCGAGCTTGTAGGAATTCATCCCTTATTAACCATTTATTCTTTGCTAACAACTGCCTCATCTTTTTTTAACCCATAACTATAGTAATTCATCACATTTATAAAACATTGCATCTTTATTCTGCTGCGGCTGGTAAGAAGGTTGACTACTAGAAATCAGAATAAATATTTAGTTACAATGCCTCTAATCATGCACAAAGACAATTCTATCATATTTTTTCCTTTCGAATCAATACAACTATTCTCCATCATCTTGGACCTCCAATGTCACAAGATATATCAAAGGCTGCATCCTATCAATTTTTAATTGACAAGATTAAGTAGAAACTTGAAGGCTAGAAATGGAACTTTTTAAATAATGCTAGCCGACTAATCCTAATTCAGTCTTTCCTTACTTCACTACCTATTTATGTCATGTCTTTTTAAGGTCTTAGAAGCCTTATCAGATACTTTATCATAAACTTTTACTTGCTTCTAGTGTTCAAGCTATCATAACCAGAAGACTGTGCATATAAAGCCTAGAAGAGTTTTAATGCTTCCAAAGGATTGGGAAGTATTGTGATAAAAAAACCTTTGGCTTTTTAACCAGGCCTTATTGACTAATACTTTATGGTACATATTTGTTGGTGATCTAGGAAGACTAGTGCATAAGTTCCTGATGAGCAAATATTAAAATTCTTTATCTATATGGAGGATTAAACCAGACGGAAATGCATCAATTCTATAGTGAAGTCTCTTGTATGGATGTGAGATTTTTACACTACATATATGTTGGAAAATAGATAATGGTTGATCCATTAAAGTATGGGAAGAAAATTGGATTCTTAATGTCTTACCTGACCAATTAATTATATACTTATAAGTGTACCCTCAGTTTCAACATCTCTGCATCTTTGATCTGACTAGAGCAAATATGGATGTTGGGAATATTCCGTTACTTCATTCATTGTTTCCTGATTGAATTGTCACAAAAAAATGTGAACTCCTTTCTTTATCCTCATATGGCTGTAGGGATTCTATATTTTGGTTTGGTTGACCTTCAGGCAACTTTTTTACTATGAAGCATGTGTATCCTATAAAAATCATGAAAAAATCAACAGATACTCTTTAGACAGCCACTGGCTCAAGGGTGCCCATTAACAAACAAGCTCTGCAACTTGTTTTGAAGTGAATTTGTGCCAATATTCCTCAAAATTTTAAAGTTTTATTTAGAAATGCCCTCTTAATACACTTCATATATTTGCTAAATCTTGCTTCCCATGGTGGTATTATTCCATCAACTTGTTTTGGTTGCAATTAAGCAAATGAACCAACAATGCATTTATTTTAGACTTGTCTCGATTCTGCTCAATTTTGGTGTAATTTTTGCACAATCCTAAACAGTTCGGGGTCCTTTCTCTTTAAGTCATGGCTTTTTTAGTTACTGATCAACAATCCTAAATGAAAAAATGAGTGGTTTAATTATTTAGTCTCCACTCTTTGGATTTTGTGACTGTGAAGAAAAGAGTATGTCTTTCGACATGCTCCATTTTATGTCTAGTCTTTTATCTCTAGAAAAGATACTTTAGTTCAATGGCTATTTATAGCTCGAGACTACTAAATCATTTAGTTTATCTTTGCTTACAATCTGTGAAACCCTCTTTGCCATTTATGGGACACAAGCCTTGCCTCTCAGCCTGAATATAGTCCTGTGGTTTTTTATTGCAAGTGGAGCATGGTGATGCTTTTCTAATTTAGGTGTTGTTGCATGGCTCTGGATAGGCACTAATGCTCCACCTAGTTTTCATGATGGTTGCCTTCTTCCACATTGCTCATCTGCACTTGGAGTTGAACTCCATGCTATTATTCTAGTTGCTAAAAACTTCCGACTAAAGGTGCTTGTTATATAAATTGATTGTGCTCAGACTATTGTTACCTTATGTGGTCTTCTTGTCCTTCACCCAGCTTTGGCAAACTTGGTTCAACAAAAGCGCACAAGCTTAGAAATATTTAACTGATGAACACTCATGGTTATTTCTTGGGACTAAGTCTGTATGGCGCATTCCCTTACTCAGGCATATCTTTCTACTTTTCCTAGTTAATCTTTCTCTTCATTTGTATCTTTACTTTTGACTATTAAAAAAAATATCGCCTTAATCATTAAAATTTTATTAATTCACAAACTCATATCTTTAAATTTATGCAGGTCACATGCATAAAAACAATTCCACATTGAAACAAAGAGTTTCAATATTTTCTTTGGTGACTATAAATGTATTTGGCAAGGAAAGGAGGGTCACATCGGCACGTGGTGGCTGATTCCCTCCACTTGTTAATAAATTCTCACAAGCAACTTTTCTAGTGAAACCGTTTCCCTCTGATGAGTCTCCCAACCCCCCCAACCCCAGCTGTTGCTAGCTGTCCCTAATCCCCTCCCATGTGAGCCCCCCCTCCCATAATCCACCACTAGCCCAGCCCCCATTAAAAATAATCCCATCTCTTCTCAACCCATTTATTCCCATTTCTTCCCCTCTAATCTAAAAAAAAAACAGAGAGAAAATTCCCCAAAAAAAAAAATCATCAAGAGAAAAGCTACCTAGCTAGAGATATCATAAAGTCTCTGATAATGATGTCCCATAGTTGCTACTACATTACATCTTACACTTCCTCCTCCCCAGTCCCCTCTCCCATCATATAAACCCTCACAAGCTTCCTCCATAATTTTTGCGACAACCTTCCATTTTGCATAGATTTCATAACCATTTTGATTCTTCGTAAAGAATGGCGCAGCTGCCTCCCAAGATACCCAGCGCCCCCCAGAACCATTGGCCTCCTTTCGCTTCCCCTCACCAGAGAATGCCACCCGTGGGCAGCTTCGCTCCGGCAGGTGGTGGTTTTGGGTCTGCGCAGTCGTCGTGGGCAGATGAGTTTGTGGAGTTTGCATCCGCCAGGCGCGGCGCCCACCGCCGCTCGGCCAGCGACACCATTGCCTTCTTGGACGACGAGCAGCTCATGTCGATGTTCTCCGACGACGTGGGGGCGCCTCCAACTGGGTCCAATTCCAGTGACTCCACCCCGTCGGATCAGAACAGCAACAATGACGACCAGAAGGCGCCGCCGCCGTTGGATCAGCCGAAGAGTGAACCCGGAGAGGTGGAAAGCACTTGCATTCCCGACCCGCAGGCAGCCGGGCACTCCACCGGCGGAGCATCCGCTATGGATGCCATCGTTGATCCAAAGAGAATTAAAAGGTAACTAAATTAACCAAGTACAGAGGCAACCGCATTAACTAAGATTAATTAAGAATTAATCATAATTAGTTCATAATTAGTTATTTATTTTTTCAATTAGAATTCTGGCAAATCGGCAATCGGCGCAGAGGTCCAGAGTGAGGAAGCTGCAGTACATTTCGGAACTCGAACGCAGCGTAACAACATTGCAGGTACTAATCAAAATTAACCAGTTTAATTATTTATAATTGAATTGGTTAGTTAAGATTATAAGATTATTAAGATTAATTAAACTATGATTAAATTTATGGGGAAAATGTTAAATTAGAGCGAGGTATCGGCGTTGTCGCCAAGAGTTGCTTTCTTGGATCACCAGAGGCTGATTCTTAACGTCGACAATAGCGCTTTGAAGCAACGCATTGCCGCTCTCGCTCAAGACAAGATTTTTAAAGATGGTAATTGAATTTAATTTACTTCATCTAATTACGTTAGCTATCATCATGCTTTATTTTATGTTTAATTCAAAATCCTCTTATAATAACAAGTATAAATTTTAACCATCAATTTAACACTTGGTAACTTCTTTGCACATTTCTTATTATCACATCAATACATATGTATACATGTGCGCACGGGTGCACACATTTAACCGTCAGTTTAAGACTCGGTCATTTCTTTGTACATTTTTTATTACCACATCCATACGTACGCATGTCATGCTCATGCTATAGAAAAATTTGAACTATATGTTCATTCGCACTCTGATTTGTCATGTATTCATGTTAATGCGTGTGTGCACATATAATGTAAATCACATTAGAAATTACAAAATCAAGTCATTAATGATATGTTAATTATGGTTTTAAGATTTGTTCACTAGTATTAATTTTTTTTATACCATAATTAGCATTGATGGTGTGTTAGTTGGGCTTACATGTGTACATGTTTATGTGTCATTAAATTCACCAGCCCATCAAGTGGCGCTGAAGAAGGAGATAGAGAGGCTGAGGCAATTGTACCAACAACAACAGAACATGAAGAAGATAAATGGTGGCGGCGCGGCAGCCAACAACCGCCACGCTCCGCCGCTGTCCGGACAAAACGTACAGCAGCAACAAGAACATAAGTTCCTAAACGCTCCGGATCAGGCCATGACCTGTACGGAAAATTAAAAGAATTGACATGAGAACTGTTGGTGTTGCAATTTAGTGGTCTGGGTCTTCCACGTGATGTGTTCCCATTTGCTGCTAACTTTTGTATTTTTTTTTTTCTTTTTTGGGTTTCTCTGGGTAGGGCCTTAATTATTTTTTCAATTAGATTTGTGGGATTGCATGTTGGCCAAGCAATGGACACGTGAACAGCTGGGATTGGGGAGGGAGTTTCTTTTTTGGGCTTTTTTTGGGTAACAGGGATAAAATTGTTTGGGGATTTTATTGTTTAATTAAAATTGGGGGGTGGGCGGTGGGGTAAATATCTTTATTTTATTCTTTAGGGGTTTCTAATTTGAGGTTATTGTATTTTCTATTGAAATGATTATTGTACTACTATTAGTTTAATTTGTGAAAAGAAAAATGTCTGAAGCTTTGCATGTGTGTCCTGGTCTGTGGGGTTATTTCGGGATGCAGAAAAGGGTTTAGCAATTGTCAGTCTGTTTATGACTTTTTATAAAAAAAATAAAAAAATAACTACAAATACAAAAAAAAATTGGAATTCGGTTTGGATCTTCGCTTACCTTATTTTAGTTATGTGTGCCCTACAATCATAATTACTATTCTATCCTCATTAAAAGTAAAAAATCCCAAGCGTGTCCCATTGTCTTCGCTTTGAATCACACGGCAGCAACGGCACCGTCTCCTCCTCTATTCAATTCACAGCGGCGGTGATGGGTGGATTTCGCAACGTCTGGGTCACGACGGAACAGTGCTAGTGACAGTAAAACGAGCGGACGACGTGTGGCGGATCTGAGACAAAGAAAACAGATCGTGCAGACGACGATGGCACCTGGAAACGCGAGACAGGATGGGGCGGGACGATCTGGGCAGGTTAGGACGGATGGCCATGGCAGACTAGTGACCAGATGTGGTTGTAACGTTTGGAAGTCGCCCGGAGATAGCGTGAAGTGATGAGGCCTGAAGCATAGGTGGTGGCGGAGTTGAACGCGAACATGGACTAAACCGACTGAGCCTTTTTTTTTGTTTGTGTTTTAGGCCAAACTATGAAAACCGCCCCAATTTTGTCTAAAACTTACAATATTACACTAGCATTCAAAATGCTACTTTTTTCTCCTCTAAACTGGATATTCAAATCAAATTTATATAAGGCTTGTTATCTTTGTACTAGTATGTTAACAAATGTGACATATCTGCAATATATCTATAACATATTTCTAATCTCCTTGTACATATATGTCACATGTGTTGTACATATCCATCACTTGTTTTTTATGCCAAGTTTCATATATATTTGTCATTTGACTTGTACATACCTCTAATTTTGGTAGGAAGTAGGATTTGACATTTTCACACTTATTTTTTTTAATTATTATACCATGCACCTATATCTAATTAGGTATACTAATCCACCATTAACTCTCTATATATAAGTCATTTCCATAAAAAGAAATTGACAAAATTGCCTATTACCAAAACTCTCTTTCTCTTTTTAAAAATTATACCCTCAATCCTGCAATCGCCGCCGCCGTTGCCCCACCAGATCTTTCGTCATCACTCATATCTGTATAAGTGTCAAAGTACAAAGGTGCAAAGTGTTTAAAAAAATTACGCAAAGTGTCTGAACAAGTATATACAAATGTCTAAAATAATATGTAGACCATTTATTTTTTTCAATAATATGCAAACTATTTATTTTTTGCCAAAATGATATGTAAAAATGTCTGAATTAATGAGCAAATGTGTTTAAAAATAATATATAAAAATGTCTAATGTACTATTTGTAAGTGTCTAAAGTAATTTACAAATAATTTATTATTACCAAAAAATAAGAAGTATTTGAAGCAATAAGAAAGTGTCTGATTAGATATCGAAAAGTGTCTGAGCTAATGTATGTGAAAATAATAAAAAAAGTGTCTAAATAAATTTTTAAAAAATTGTTATTTTTAAATTTAAAAGTGCCTAAATGAATAAGGCAAAATGCCTGAATGAAATTGTAAAAGTGTCTTAACAAAAAAACAAAAATGTAAATGAATATGTAAACCCAAAAAATTTCAAAAATAGAAGAAAAAGTGTTGTTTGCGCCATTGAGTTGCACACAAACCTAAGCGATTTGCGTAAGAACTCGAGCTGCCGGTGTACGTATGGAGATTGGAAATGCCCAACTGATAAGCTTATATTTATTATATTTATTTCTCTCATATTTAGTATGTTTTGAACCTTCAAGATATATTTTGAGTATATTTTGTAGCTTAGAGCATATCTGGACTTAATTGATTGAAAGTGAATTTAATTTACAATTTTACAAGTTTTAATTTGGTTGTGCTCTTTCAGGATGTTGACAGATTAGTGATATTCCGGTAGAAAAATCATATCTTGAGCTACAGAGATCGGAATGAAGTGATTATTAATTCATTGGAAAGCTAACATCTGAAGCTACAAATCACATTTAGACCATGAAACCCAGTTTGCCCGTTAAGAGGGTCAAATTCAGGTTCAAATTTGTGATTTACGAGTTATTGCTGGTTCGGAAGCAGTTGCGGTATTTTGGGCATACCTTTGGCTGTAGATGTCCGTTTTATGCGATTCAGGTGTCGTTTCGAAGCTAAGAAATAGATCTACAACTTTTATGCTTTGAGTTTTGAGAAATAATGGCTGCATCAAGGTCGAATATCAGCTTGAAATTGCTATTGCTATTCTGGAGCATTGCTTGACTAAAAACTTTGAAACCTTATAGTTATTTTGAATCTTTTTATTTGTTTGGGGTACTTTTGTAACAATATAAAAGTTTAGGAAATTTTTATGAGTTTAGCCATAGGCTTTTGGTCTTTTGGTTTAAAAGCTCGCGGCCGGCAGAGGCTCCAGCTCTCCTTTTCGCTTTTTAGTTCTTTTTTCTATTATTATCCTTTTTTATTTTCTTCCGATCATGGCTGAGTAATTTTTCTGATTTAGTTCTAGGGATGATTTTTATCGCTAGCACCGGTTGTGATGATTGATTTTTCTTACTTAAACTTTCTTTAAATTCAAGTATTTACTTCTTTGTTGTTCATATTTATTACAATTAATTTTCCTGTTCTCGCTTGTTAGATTGGTTATGCGATTACAAATCTGCTTGATTTTCTTTCAACCGCTTAGGTGAAGAATTCAATTAGAAGCAAGTGAATTGATCGGAGATTACTTTTATTTCTGGTTAATTCATACGGAGAAGTAAGAAAGGTTAAATTGTTCAAGCTTTTGGATTATTGCCTGGAATAAACTTTTGTTTATTGATCTTAATGCTAATTTCAAGATAATTAGAAATTGTTTTTCAATATCTGGTTACTTAAAATTAAAAAATTAATCTGAAGCTTTTTCTGATTAATTTTACTGCTGAATTCTTAGGGTTCTTATTAGCTTTAAAGAGAGTCCTGTTTATTTACTTGGATTGAAGAAATATTTTCTTTCGATGATCAACTGTATGATTGGAATGGATAATTAACCATGAATTGAGCGTTTTTAGTATTGGTTAATTTCATTTTGATTCTACAGTTAATTTATTTCAGCTTTTAATTGAAGAAACCCCCCCAATCTTTTATTTCAGTTTTCTGACATGAAGCTTTCAGTAAAAAAAAATCTCCTTTGGGATTCGACCTGGTTTTCACTTCTAGACTATAAATTTATTTATTCTGAGTTATTAGGGATACCAGAATTATTTTTGGCGGTTTCGACGACCGACCAAAATTTGGCGCCATTGCCGGGGAGATTTCTTTTTCTGTTAAAGTTTCCTTTTCATTTATTTATTTATTTATTTATTTTCTTTTTTTTTTTCTTTCTTTCTCAGTTAACTGACTTATGCCCAGACCTTCTCGTACAAGTGAATTAGTGTTTGATTCAGAGATTGAGAAGACAACAAAGGCAAACAGGAAAGCGAAAAGGCAAGCAGTCAATTTTTCAGCTTCAACATCTGCGAACAGCAACTCAGAAAGTGAAGAAGAACCAGTTGTTAATATAGAGATGGCAGCCCAAATAACACTAAGGGAGTTGGCAACTCCCGACGTTGTCCAACAACCCTTGTGCATCGATTTTCCTAATATTGAGGTAGCATTTGAATTAAAATCTGGATTAATTCATTTATTGCCTACTTTTTTTGGTATTGCAGGTGAGGACCCCCACAAAACACTTGAAAGAATTTCATGTAGTCTGCTCGACCATAAAACCACAAGGAGTTACAGAAGAACAGATTAAACTGAGAGCCTTCCCGTTCTCATTGGCGGACAAGGCAAAAAACTGGCCGTACTACTTTCCCTTCGGTTCGATCAGAACCTGGAATGACTTGAAGAGAAAATTTTTGGAGAAATTCTTTCCAGCTTCAAGGACTGGGACAATTCGGAAGGAAATCAGCGAGATTCGTCAGTACAGCAGAAAAAGCCTATATGAGTACTGGGAGAGGTTCAACCAGCTATGTGCGAGCTGCCCACATCACCAGATTTCTGATCAACTGTTGCTGCAGTACTTCTATGAAGGGCTGTTGTTCATGGATCGGAGTATGTTGGATGCCGCAAGTGGAGGAGCACTTGTAGAAAAGACGCCCGAAGAAGCAAAACACTTGATTTCTAAAATGGCAGCCGACTCGCAACAATTTAGGGCACAGGTAGACCATGTGCCGAAGAAGGTAAATGAGGTAGGAACTTCGAATATTGAAGCTCAACTTTCTGAACTAACCTCTATTGTTAGACAAGTTGCCTTGGGACAGGTCCAAAATTCTAGAATTTGTGGCATTTGCTCTATTCAAGGACACTTTACTGACTCGTGCCCACAATTGCAAGAGGATACAACACTTCAAGTGAATGCGGCAAGCGGGTTTGTTAACTAACCAAGAATGTATGACCCATATGCCAATCAATAAAACCCTGGTTGGAGAGACCACCTGAATATGAGATATGGGTAGCCAAACAATCAGCCACCGTATCCATCTGCCAGTTATAACAAACCAGCTCCTCTATCACAGAACCAAGCACCAAATTCAGGTATGGCTTTAGAAGATATTGTGAAATCTTTAGCCACTAACACTTAAATGTTTCAACAGGAAACAAGGGCTAGCATTAAAGACTTGGGGAACCAAATTTTACAACTGGCAGCCTCATTAAACAAAATTGAAGCTGAAAAACGAAGGCTGCCATCTCAAGCTGAAATCAACCCAATAAAGCATGTTAATGCCGTGACCTTTTAAAGTAGCAAAGAGGTGCAAACCACCACATAAAAAATGGCAGCACTTAAAAAGGAACAAGATAGCCTAAAACCATCAACTTCTAATGCACCAACTGAGGAGGTAAGCAACAAGCCAATTTTTCCAAAATTAAAAATTCTAATTCCACCTTCTTTTCCTAGCAGGTTGGCTAAATCAAAGAAAAAGGAGACCGAGCAGGAAATTCTTGAAACTCTTATGAAGGTCGAAATCAACATATCCTTGCTGGATGCAATCAAGCAGGTGCCACGGTATGCCAAGTTTCTGAAGGAGTTGTGCACCAATAAAAAGAAGCTGAAGTTTCATGAGACAATCAAAGTTGGGGAGAATGTGTTAGCAATAATCCAAAGAAAGTTGCCTGAGAAGTGTAAGGACCCTGGTATGTTTACTATACCATGTGTAATAGGCAATTTTAATTTGGAAAAAGCTATGTTAGATTTTGGAGCCTCAATGAATGTCATGCCATATTCAATATATGCTTCTTTGAAACTTGGACCTTTGAATGAAACTGGTGTTGTGATGCAATTAGCTGATAAATCCAATGTTTATCCTAGGGGCATAGTTGAGGATGTTTTTGTGCAAGTAAATGATTTATTTTTTCCTGCTGATTTTTATGTGCTTGGTATGGAGAATGATGACCTAACTGCTCCTATTTTGTTAGGAAGACCATTTTTAAAGACATCTAAGACCAAGATTGATGTGGATACTGGCACTCTCACAATGGAATTTGATGGAAAAATTGCACAGTTCAATATTTTTACACATTAAATGAAACTGACAAGGATAATTCTGTTTCTTTTGTCGAAAAAATTGATACTTTGGTGCAGAATGAATCAGGAACAAAGGTTGAAAACCAAGTAAGGTTTGCACAAAAAGGTAAGAAAAAAAATGTCAAGTTGCACCAAGAACATGAGATGTCATTTGTGGTTGGACAAAAGGTGTTTCACAAACACAGAAAAAGATGGAAAGAGTTATTTGGTAAGTCTGGCCTGAATTAGATTGGACCATTTGTTATTACTGATATTTCTACTCATGGTGCAGTCGAGCTTAAAAGTTTGAAAACGGATAAAGTGTTCAACACTGAGATGCATAAGTTGAAGCCTTTTCATGAGGGATTTTCAAAGCACCCTAGTTGATGTAGGAAGGAACTGTCTAGCTAAAGACAATAAAGAAAAGGAGCTTTTGGGAGGCAACCCAAGTGTGGTTTTGTACCATGAACAATTAGAATTTGTTTTTTCTTTCTTTTATTTTTATTTTTTATTTTTCAGCTTTTATTTTTTAGATTTTTTTATTCTTACAACTGATTTTTTTGGTCAGGCAATATCTCTTTCAAGTTGGAGGTGAACTGAACCATATAGGGCAGTAAGCTGAAGTCAAATTCTGGGCTATAGATTATTGTGGAATCACCTTTCAGGGCGGTACATTTTCTTTTCCCTATCTGTGCTTTTATTGTAAACATTGAAGATAATATTTGATTTAAGTATGGGGGAGTGGATAGCTTGAGCCATAATTTTCTATTTTCAAAATTTTTGAACTAATTTTTTTTTATTCATACTTTTGAGCATCGATCTGAATTGTTAGATGATTTCACCTTTTTGGTTCTTGAATGCTTAGCTTGAGTGTTGAGTTAGTAATTTATTAGTCTTTATGCAACTTTCAAATTTTATTTTTAAATTATTTTTGTAATTTTTGATCAAGCTAGTTGATGGTTATCTTGAGAAGCTGATTTTTTCATCAAATTTATGTCCTTAGTACATTGATTTAAACATTGTGAGATTATGAGCTTATTAAGTTGAATATATGGTTCGTTCGGTTGATGGATGATTCGAATCACTTGGGAAAAAAAATAAAAATTGTTTGGCTCATTGCATTCTGTTAAAAAAAAAATTGCTACTCCACTGTTCTGGGTATTGAAATAGGTTGGAGTCTTTTCCTAAGGCAAGAGTCGATCATTGCTCGAAAAGGTATTAGGAACATGAGTATGGCAAAGACCACTTTGGAGTTGTGTCGAGTTAGTAGCTTGGGTATGGTAGAGCCCCTATTATACACTCACTAAATGACGGAAAAAGACAAAACAAGAAAAAAAAAAAGTGAAAAAATCAAGTCAAATAATAAAAAAAAGTAAATTCTCAACTGATTTCTTATTTTCCATGGGTTTGTGGTAAGGCCGGTTGTGCTTTTTAAGTTCTTATATACATGGTTTGTTCTTTTTATTTTGTGCAAAAGTTTGATGTTTTTCTTAGATTTTCAATAGTGATTGTTGCTAGCTTGAGAAGAAATTGTTTTGCAAGGACTTATTTAGTTTTCAGTTGCTATTGCCGATTAGATTGCGTAATTAATTTCTCTTGCTAAGTTTTTTGAGACCCTTGGATGTGAAATTATCTAACTTATTTTAGCTCAAAAGTATGTTTTTATTTTGAGTTTTGCTCGGGGATGAGCAAAAGCTAAGTGTGGGGGAATTTGATAAGCTTATATTTATTATATTTATTTATCTTATATTTAGTATGTTTTAATTTATTTTGAACCTTAAAGATATATTTTGAGTATGTTTTGTAGCTTAGAGCATATCTGGACTTAATTGATTGAAAGTGAATTTAATTTACAATTTTACAAGTTTTAATTTGGTTGTGTTCTTTTAGGATGTTGACAGATTGGTGATGTTCTGGTAGAAAAATCATATCTTGAGCTACAGAGATCAGAATGAAGTGATTTTTGATTCATTGGAAAGCTAACATATGGAGATACAAATCACATTCAGACCATGAAACCCAGTTTGCACGTTAAGAGGCTCAAATTCAGGTTCAAATTCGCGATTTACGAGTCATCACTGGTTCGGAAGCAGTTGCGGTTTTTTGGGCATATCTTTGGTTGTAGATATCCGTTTTATGCGATTCAGGTGTCGCTTCGAAGCTAAGAAATAGATATACAACTTTTATGCTTTGAGTTTTGAGAAATAATGGCTGAATGAAGGTCGAATATCAGCTTGAAGTTGTTGTTACTGTTCGAGAGCATCGCTTGGCTGACAATTTTGAAACCTTATAGTTATTTTGAATCTTTTTATTTGTTTTGGGTACTTTTGTAATAATGTAGAAAGTTTAGGGAGTTTTTATGAGTTTGCCATAGATTTTTGTTCTTTTGGTTTAAAAGCTCGCGGCCGGCAGAGGCTCCAGCTCTCCTTTTCGCTTTTTAGTTCTTTTTTCCATTATTATTCTTCTTTATTTTCTTCCGGCTGAGTAATTTTTCTGATTCAGTTTTAGGGACGATTTCCATCACCAACACGGATTGTGAGGGTTGATTTTTCTTGCTTAAATTTTCTTTAAATTAAAGTATTTACTTCTTTGTTGTTTGGATTTATTACAATTAATTTTCCTGTTCTTGCTTGTTGGATTGGTTATGCGATTGCAAATCTGCTTGATTTTCTTTCAATCGCTTAGGTGAAGAATTCAATTAGAAGCAAGTGAATTGATTGGAGATTACTTTTATTTCTGATTAATTCATACGGAGAAGTAAGACAGGTTAAATTGTTCAAGCTTTTGGATTATTGCTTGGAATAAACTTTTATTTATTGATCTTAATGCTAATTTCGAGATAATTAGAAATTGTTTTTCAATATCTGGTTACTCAAAATTAAGAAATTAATTTGAAGCTTTTTCTGGTTAATTTTACTGCTGAATTCTTAAGGTTCTTTTTAGCTTTAAAGAGAGTCCTGTTTATTTACTTGGATTGAAGAAATATTTTCTTTCGATGATCAACTGTATGATTGGAATGGATAATCAACCTTGAACTGAACATTTTTAGTATTGGTTAATTTCGTTTTGATTCTACAGTTAATTTATTTCAGCTTTTAATTGAAGAAACCTCCCTAATATTTTATTTCAGTTTTCTAACAAGAAGCTTTCAGTAAAAAAATCTCCTTTGAGATTCAACCTGGTTTTCACTGCTAGACTATAAATTTATTTATTCTGAGTTGTTAGAGATACCAGAATTTTTTTTTGCGGTTTCGATGACCGGCCACCAACGTAGCAATGAAGTCCAGAAGAAAGTATCTGATTAGATATCAAAAAGTGTCTGAAAAAATATTTAAAAGTATCTGAGCTAATGTATGTGAAAATAATAAAAAAAGTGTCTAAATAAATTTTGAAAAAATTGTTATTTTTAAATTTGAAAGTGCCTAAAAGAATAAGGCAAAATGTCTTAATGAAATTGTAAAAGTGTCTTAACAAAAAAACAAAAATGTAAATGAATATGTAAACCAAAAAAATTTCAAAAATAGAAGAAAAAGTGTTGTTTGTGCTGTTGAGTTGCACACAAACTTGAGCGATTTGCATAAACCAAACCCGAGCTGCTGGTGCGTATATGGAGATCGGAGATGCCCAACGTAGCAATGAAGTTCGGACGCGACGGAGATCGAAGATGGTGATGGAGATTGGTGACACGATAGAGATTGAAGATCAGTGACGTGATGGAGTTCGATGGAGAACAAAAATGGCGATGAAGTGATAGAGATTAGTGATGCAACAATGATTGGTAACGTGATGGAGTAACGGAGATCGGTGGCGTGTTAAACCGAAGGTGCGCGATGGATATTGAAGTCCGAAGTGGCGATCGGCAATCAATGGTGGCAGCGATGAGATGAGGGCAACGGAGATTGTGTGAACTAGAATGATGATCGGCAATCAGTGGCTACGGCAATAACAGGAGGTTGATGGAGATCGATGTCTGGAGCGGGAACGGCTATGAGAGTGGCAGCAACGATGAGAAGAGGCAGAGAGAGAAATAGTTTGAGCAGTAGCATTAGAGGGAGAGAAAGAAAGAGATAGCTTGAGAAAGGAAAATTAAGGTAAAAGGTTGTCATGCTTGTGACTTGTATAGGCCATGATATGTACACATAAAGTACATTTTGTGAATATATGAGTAATAGAAGTCACAAGCATGGGAATAAGGACTACACAGTGTAAGTGTTCCATGAGAGTGCCCTAGAAGTATTCTTCCTGAACTTCAGGTGAAATCTAATGAAAAGTGGCATAATGGTGAGCCAAATAAGGCTATGTTCAAATGCTAAGTGCATTGTGAGGATGGGACTAAAAATTAAGAGCAAACTTGGCTAAAAAACCAATAAACCAAAGTGCTTCATGCTAAGGCACAAAAAGGAGACCCTTAAGCACACCCTAATGTGCCATTATGTGAACTCAAGAGCTCTAAAGCTAAAAACACTAAGGGACATTGTATGAGTACAATGCTTAAGATGGTAATACCAATGAGGGCAACCACACAAGCTCAAAAAATGTGATGGACTCATGGAAATTGACCAAGACACACTAGAGTGCACTAGAACAATCTTAAGTGCACCTTTGTGTGTGACTATGTGCTTATGGAGACACTAAATCCTACTACCTTGAAAGGCATTGTATGAGAATGATACCTATCATTTAAATGAAAATGGGACCTACAATGTGGGCCAATAAAAGGTGGAAAACACTAAGGAACCATGGAGACACCTTAAGAAACACTAAAGTGCTCTTAGATGCACTTTAAAGTGCACTTATGTTCAATGCAAAGTTTGATGGCTTAATTGGCCAAATAATTTGTCAAATTGGGTGCTTAATATGTGCCACTTGAGAATCTAAGCAGGACAAAACAAATTCCAAAAATATTTGAGTTACTTGGAAGAAGATTTAACCAAAAACATAGTCAAAAGTCATGGCAACTTGAACAACTCGGCCACCGTTTGATCTTTCGTCTTTAAGGCCAATTTATGAAAATTTTCTAGCTGTTCCTTGGCATCTTCATGTGCTCATTAAGTCAAGTTAAGAACCTACCCAAGGCCGAAACAAAAACAAAGCAAATCAAAGACTAAACTAGTTAAGACTTTGATGGCAAAATCATTCGGCCACCGAATGCAACCTAGTCATCCAAGGTAGCTTCCTAGCTGTTTCCAAGCAATTTTATACCTCATTTACTACCCTTACTCGTATCCCAAGACCTGAAAAAGAGTACCGAAAGCAAAAAAAAAAAAACAAACAAAGGTAAAGAGAGAACAAACCAAAGCCAAAACAAGTAAGGTAGCCAAAAATGGAAGCCAAACTAGCACACCATCTTTGGTGTCTTTCATGAGCTACTTGATTCTCCCATTCTTCTTGTTTTCATACCATCCTCTACTTGGCCATACCCTTACCTAAGTACCCTTGAGCTACTGGAAAGAAAAGAAGAGAAGAAGGATGGAAACAAGTTGAATCCAAGACAAGATAGTGCAAGAATTGCTCATGGTATTGTCTATGTTGGTGCTTATGGTTATGGATGTGTGATCAAGCTTCCTTGATGCCTCTTTGACCATAGGTGAGGACACATATAAGGCTTCTTCTCCTGTATTTTGAAGGGGAAAAGCTACCCTAGGTGATGGCTTAAGCCAAAGGAACTTAGAGGCTATGTGTTTATAAAGCACTATGGTAAGCTAGCTAGTTTGCTTTCGGCAAGCATAGGGTTTTTGTTTAAGTTTGGCCAAGCTTGATCAATTACCTGGAGCTCTAGGATAAAAGAACTTAATCAAAGTAATCACATGAAGAAACTGCCAAGAAATCATTCTTGCTATGTTAAGGAAATCCTGTGTAAGTGGTGTGTGTGTTTGGTGCTTCTTTGTTTCCATGCGTGTGCTAACCACTTTATCACTTATATATGTATTATGTATTATGTTGTACTTGTTGTTTTTGGTGTCTTTTATGTCTTTGGATGCAGGTTATCAAAGAAAATTGGAGGTTTTAAGTATATCAATGTTTTAAACATTGAAAAAAGCACTAGGTGATTTATGGGTTCTTCACTGAGTACCTATGTACTCATGCCCTCTTTTGCCCATTTTAGGTAAAAAAGTGGAGGACTGAAGGTCTAAGGAATCTCTAAAAGAGGTTTATGTACAGAGAGGTATGCTCTATAAATTATGGCTTATGAAAAAAGAAGGATGAAAAGTTCATCAATTTGAACTAATGATTGTGTTCTGTGTTATGTTTGTAGGCCTTGATGGCTGCAGTGGGTGTTGCTATTTTGGGCTCAATCCTGGTATGGGCTAGAACCAAGATGGTGATAAAGGATCTTTGGCCCAAGTGCCAAGTTAAAATAGAAGTTAAAGTCTCAGTGGACCTAGAGACTGTTTCAACAAAAAAAGTGTACCATGCATGAGAACACTTAGTATATCAAACTTTTGATGTATATGTTTTGGGCTATGTAGTCCTTACTTGCAAATTTTGGCATGTACATATTTATATATATTAAGGGCAAGAGGGACTAGGCTTAGAATAAAACACAACCTATGCCTGTATGCATTTTTGGCCCTAAGGAGGCCATAAGGCACTAAACATGGTATGTGGAAAAGAGGCATGCATGGTTTGTAAACTATTGTGTATGCATGTATGTATGCTTGGGTGTGTGTGTATGCTAGCTTTAGATAGGTCCTAATGAAGCCCTAAAGACACTAAGACACACTTTCAGATGCATGGTTAAACCCTTAAGTAAACTCAACTGATTGAAAGCCCACCAAATGGGGTAAAATTAATTAAACCTTACTTAAGCTTCAAAAGCTTGAGATTCCCACTTGAGTGAGTAATAAATTAGGGTTAAGAATCCTGGGAGTCAACGTCCAATTCACCATATGAAATCAACTGAGTAACTAAAAACAATCAGTTGGCATGAACCTTTTAAAAAGGTTTAAGGTAGGGGTAAAAATGTAAAATCAATACTATGTCTAGCTAGACATATGTCTACAATATCCATACATGTTTTTTTTATAGGATGTTGAAACCGTATATCCTATTGAAAACATATATGTGATTTCATTTGTACCTATGTCACATATTATTTGTACAAATCTCTCACTTTCTTTGTACATCAAGTTTATACATGTTTGATATCTGGTTTGTACATTTCTCCATTTTTTAGGGGATACGAGATTTGATATGGTCATACTTATTTTATGCAATGAAAGGTAGTATTGGAATACAAGTGTATATAAACATAAGAAGTAGGGTGTACATTAGACTTACCTATTTTAGGCTATTTGTTTTTACCCAAGGCAGATTACATTTGCTAGATTTTGGTGGAAAATTATAATGTCAAGGACCACAAACATAATGAATTCATATAGGTTGTTAGTCACTGTGGACCTGCATGGGATTCACAATAATGTTCTAGATGAATTCGTCACATATGTAACATAATGACCTAATTATAGTCATCCACCCTCCAATTTAGCAAAATTACAATCTATCACGGCCTTTATCTACCTACCAGCTTTGCTCGACCAATGGTTCCTATTCTTCACAGTTTTAAAGAAGTCTTGAAAGTTTCATCTCCTATAAGCAAAGTTTTGTAGACATCTCACAAAGGAAATGGGTTATACAATAAAAACTTGAGCTTACTTAATGGAACCGTTTGCTCAAGAAAATAAGGAGACTTATTAGATGAAAATCATAGACCTAAGCATAATCTTCATTTGGGTTAATTAGCAAAGATTTGTGATGGCCAAACTATCTATGGAAAGTCATCAAACCGAGAAGGAATCTACCAACCTGATCTAGGACCTACAAAAGAAGACAAAGGTTAGGTACCCTAGAATGTTTTTGTGGAAAACTCTTTGACAATCAACTTAGTATCTATGAGAAGAATAGAGATAGTTAGGGTTTTTTTCTATAAAAAAGCAACATACCTTGGGGGCATGTAGGGTGCCCTTTTTGTAAGCAGTTGAGTATGTTGGTTATGTCCATGTAAGAATGTTATTAATGAGGGTATATTCCTAGGTAGTGGAAATTTAGATTTAATTTGTTTTCTCTTAATGAGAAACCTCATTCTTCACGTAATATAGGGTGGGCCTGGTTTAACCCAAACTGGTTAGCTTGATTTATAATGGGTTTAAGCCTATTTTAGTATCAACATGTCCCCAACTGAAGAAAATGTGAGTTAAGGGTCACTACATTTTCACGACCTAGTGGGTGCGAAATGGTGCCTCATTTTTCCAATTAGTGACTTCAAGTCCAAGTGATGCCTCCTGCCTTAATTATTTGACTTAACAGATGAGCATACTAATGAAGCGTCTGCCTATGCTCATTAAATGCAATCGACACATTTTATGATGCATTTTTCAAATGCGCATGAAAATCCTACCAGTTGAGGACCAAGTGCCCTCTTAGGAATTGTTTATTTGGCATGTTCTCTAACAATTATAGAGATGTGTGCCAAGCCTAATGTTGATGGCAAAAAGGCTATGAGCGGGTAGTAAATGGTTTGAGGAAAGTTGGAAAGCACCAATAGGGCTACGTATATAAACAGTTCTTGCCAAACACCTCTTCACTTTTGTCTTCTTGAGAAATTCCTTCGATCACTTCCTCGTGTTTCTCCTTGGTACTTTTCTCCTTTCTAAAACCTCTGCATCTATCACTTCCTCCACCACTTCCATCATCGCCATCTCTAACATCACCTTTTTGTCATTGTTTCAACCAGATTCTTCACACTCATCACAGGTAATTATATTAGTCTCATTTCTCTTATGATGTTTGTTCTTTTTTTTTCTTTCTTTACTGCATAAGGAGTCGATAGTTTTCTCTCTCTCCATTAACAGTGGTCATTTTTCTCTTCCTTTCTACTAGATGGCTCATAGACAAGGAAGGAAGAGGGCTACTGCTACCCCTGTAAAAAGATAACATGATTCAGAGCCTAAAGGGCTAAACTTAAAAGAGGTATTAGACAAAGTGAATGAGCCCATTGCTCAGGCTATGGGGTTATTCATGGACCATCACTACTAGCTAGTAGGAGTAGAAGCTTTGACAATTCCTCTGGAAACTGGGCACTCTATCCCTAAAAGGGGCTATTTTCCATTTGTCCATTCCAGTTGTAAACCTGCCTTCATCTTCCTCTCCACTCCTTCTAGTCTAACTACTAAAACACTTCTAAATCCCTTTTTCTCAACTTCCTCAAATTCTTTCATTCATTTCAATGCCTTTATTCTAGCCAGCCATATGGTTGGAGTTTCCCCCTTTTCTAAGACCTTCATACATTTTTACTTTTCCTCATTCTGGGCTTGATCTTTCTTCATTTTGCCCTTGTTTCCTGTAGGAAAAACCTTTTTTCCACTTTCATGGTAGCAAAGGATTTATAAGCCAGCTAGAAGAGCTACTTTTTCTTAGGATGGGTGAGCCCAACTGGTAATTCCTATATAAGTGGATTAGTCTGCCCATCCAAGGGACTAATTGAGGTGTTGGATGCCAAAAGATAATACCAAGGCCTCCTGAATTGGTTGGAAGGGGTCGTTACAAATAAGAAGTTTGATAATCTATTTCCTTTCCCCTACTAGAAGCTAGATAAGGTTACCCTCAAGTGAATCAGGTTAGCCGGGCCCACTTGTTGTATAAGGGGTTGAAGACTCATATCAACTGGATTTTAAGCACCAAGGGGCAATTTTTAGGAGCATTTAAAGTGGTGGCTAGGACTCCAAGCCTCTTCATTTTCTTCTTTTCTATTTTAGATTTGCCTAAGTACTTGTGTACTTATTGATCTTCTTTTTGCTTTTAAAGCAGGCATTGGTTGCACCATTCTTTATCTTGCAAATATACAGGCACTCTATAAGGGCCTCACCGAAGCTAGGAAGGTGCAGTACACTTCTCCAGTTACTACACACATTCCTTCAGCCTTCGCAGCCTACCCCTATTTGGATCAAATTGACAAGCGCTTTCATCTTAAAGCTCTCAAGACCTGGGGCCTCATTGCTTGTTAGGGGCTTATGTTTGAGCTAGGGATCCCAAAAGATTCTCTCTTTGATGTGTTTTGGGCTATGGACCAAAAGGATTCAATTTTAGAAACCCTAGGGACTTGGCCTAACTGGCCCTTTAAGAGGTACGCTTACCCAAAACCTGCCACCACTTGGCCCATATAGGTCTAAATGGGCAAGTACTGGCATGGGTGGGGAACACCCTCCCTCAAGTAGCATCCAAATATTACTCATGCATTCTTTATCTTTTATTTTTCTACTTGCCTTAACCCACTTCCCTTTTGTAGGTGACCATCACCTCCTATGGGTTGGCTTAGTAGTGCCAAGGTGAAGATCTGTTTCCAGAAGGTTTTGGCCTTCTTCGAGCCATTGTAGAGGCCACGACCAATGAGGTACCGCACCAAGAGGTGGAGGCTCAAAAGGCATTTATGAGCGAGTGTGATAGGCAAATAAATGATCTAGAAGAAGCGCTCTTAGAAGAGAAAAAAACAAGGGATGCTTTAGCTAATGAGCATCTCAGCACTTTCAGGAGCAAGATCCTGTCTGATAGCCGAAGGACTATCTCCTCTCCCAGTGCGTACTTCCTACCAAAAGTATGATCAGGAAGCCTGGCGTCGCCCGAAAGAGACACCATCACTGACCTCGGAAGGAACGAAGCCAAGCACCCCGAACTTGGAACTTCGGCAAGAACGCCAGGGATCGCAAAGATGGTGCCGGCTCCCTTGGGGGACCGAACGGATCACCTTCGGATGCAGAGAATTAACTACCGCAAACAGAAGGGAATCTCCCCGAAGGTGGAACCTCCGAACAAGGGAACCCCCCAAAAGCACGAGCATAACTCCCGAAGAAGGGCGACCGTGTCAAAGAACGACCTCGCCCAGAGGACGTCGGGAGTACGGCATGAGCATTTAAGGAGCCTCTGACATGCCGCCCACAGACGCTACATGTCACCTCAAACAGCGATTTGACACGTCGATGCCGTCCAGGTCTTGTCACGACCTGTCTTAGTTCAAGGCTCAAGGAGCCTGTCACCGGCTACTCGCCCCCTGCACCCAGAAACTCAGGAAACATCCGACCGAACACGTGTCGTCATCTGAACGGGCTGGGTTTCTCTAAAAATACCAGGGAACAGACCCTGGCAAACGGTTTGACTCCTCCTCCTCGAGAAAACACAAGCAAGCCCACTAAAAACTCTAGTGCTTCCCCTTTACCTTCTCAGGAAACTGACTTGGGCGTCAGAGACTCCTCCCCGGAAAAGCACCCCGAGGACCTCCTAACCCTCTTCTCTGAGCTTTTCAGGCACATTCCCCTGGGAAACCTCAACTCGAGACGCTCTCCCTCACAGGAAGTCCACCCGGAAGTCACCATGCCTTCCAGTGAAGATGTCTCAGGGCATCATTTGGCGCCGTCTGTGGGAAACCATCCTCGGGTCGCCATCGTTGAGACTCGGCGTTCTAAGGACAAGGGACTCCCGAGGTCCTCATCCGCGCCTGAGGTCCAACCAGCCACTAAGCAAGCCCTCCCAGGGACTTCCACGCCTGAGGAAGAGCGCCCTCTGGTCATAACCATGAGTTTTCTGCGCGACTTTCAACGTTCTGTTGTGGCTGAAATGACACAATAGATAGACCGAAGGTGGCCGCAACAAGCTCAAGCCCAAAGGCCTCCTTCGCCAACACACCCTCGGGAAAAAAGTCCCAAACCAACCCATCGTTGTTCGGGATGCGGAGACCCACGAGAGGAGTCTTCAACAAAAAACATGCCCCTCGGGGCACGGCTCGCGGGACAAACGGGGTCAAGACGACCCAAAATCACACACAGGAGGAGCCAGTCACCTGAGGCGAGGTCCCCATCCCCTCAGCGCTGAACTCACTCTCCGAAGAGGCATCGACAATCTCCCCTCCCAGAAGAAGGACCTAGCGCCACGATCCTTATGGAGAAGATATTGGCGAGGTTGGACAGAGTGGAGAAACAGGTGGCCCGCAAACCCGTCTGGGCTAGGCTGTCTGGAACCTTTTGTGGGGATGAGTCCCCATTCACCCAAGATGTAGTTGAGGCAGCCATGCCAGGTGATTTCAGAGTACCTCGGCTGGAAACTTATGATGGCCGTACTGATCCACAGGCCCATCTGACCAAGTACAGACGAAGCATGATGATGCACGGTGCCGACGACGCTACCTTGTGCAAATGTTTCGAGGTCACTCTCACTGGGCCAGCAACAGCCTGGTATAATTCATTGGCCCCAGGAACCATCACGGAGTTCCAGGAGTTATCCACAGCCTTCACGCAGAAGTTTATCGGAAGTCGGCCAACGGCGAAGATGCCGGTTCAGATGTTCGACATAGCGCAAAGAATTGGAGAGACCATCCGCGACTATGTCGAGAGATTTAACTGAGAGGTCTTGAGTGTCCCAGACTTTTGGCCCGAAGTACGCATCCTTGCGATGACTCGGGGCCTTCGGAGGGACTCGCAGCTGTTTTACGAATTCTCCAAGGACCCCCTGGACACGCTGGGCAAATTTTACCGAAGGGCCGAATAGCATATGACAGCCGAAGAATTGAGAATGGGTGGACCGAAGTCCGATCACACCCGGGCCGAAGGGTCCAGCCAGCAAACCCGATATCCCACCAAACAAGCAGGCCGACCTCGAAAAACGCGAGGAAGGAAACTCCCCATTTTCACACCCTTGAACACCGCAAGGACCAACATCCTCATGACAATGGAAAGGCAGGGAACTCAGGTTCAGGGGCCACGGGCCATGACTACCGACAACAGAAAGAATATGAAGAAGTTCTGCCAGTTTCATCGCGACCACGGCCACGACACCGAAGACTGCTTCCAATTGAAAAAGTATATAGAGCCGTTGATAAAACAGGGCCAACTTCGGCGTTATCTGCGCATGCCTTCCCCGAAAGGGAGAAAAGAGGAGGAAGGAAAGGCAGAAGATGAGGACTACGACTCTGACAGGCGGAGAAACCGAAGTCCGAAAAGGCGCCCCCCACCTCCAGCGGGAATCATACAAACAATTACGACGGGACTGCCATCCTCGGAAAAAAAGAGGAAGGCCAGAGAAATAGCAGTCATAGAGTATCAAAGTCCAACAAAAAAGCTGGCCCAAAAGGATGGTTCCGCCGTCATTTTTCCCCATGACGACCCATTATTGATCATGGCGAGAATAGGAAACTGGGACGTCAAGAGAGTGCTGCTTGACGACGGATCAAATGCCGACGTCCTGTTCTCACACTTGCTGCCGAGGTTGGGTGTATCCAGCAGCGACCTCAAGCCCGTCACCTCGCCTACCTTCGGGGTAGGTCCGTCCGAACTGCCTGTCCTCGGATGGATCGATCTCCCTTTGATGCTGAAAGGGACTTCGGTGATTGGGACAGCAGAGTTGTACACCTCCACAATGGCAAGGTTCATCGTTATGGATGTCCCTTCATTGTACAACGCCATCCTTGGAAGACAGACATAGGGAAACCTGCACATTCGCCCTGATGTCAAGTACTTAACCGTCACTTTCGCCGCCAAGGATGGAGGTGCGAAAATCTTCATAGATCAAGGCGAAGTAAGGAATGTGTTCATCAAAACACGAAAGGCTCCAGCAAACAACTTTGCACAAGCTGTGGAAGCAAAAGCACCAAAAAAGGGCGAGGCAGAGAATCCCGCGAAGGCGGAAATGGAAGAAGTAGAACTTGTCCCAGGCCAAAATACCCGAATAGGGAAAAACTTGGCCGAAGGTGACAAGGAAAAACTTGTATCTTTTCTACTGACAAATAAAGATCTGTTTGCCTACTCGCCGAAAGACATGCCAGGGGTAAACCCTGACATAATTCAACATAGCCTCAAAGTAAGTCCGGAAGCAAAGCCTGTCCGGCAAAAGAAGCGAGGCATCTCAGTTCATAAAAGTAACTTTGTCAAAACCGAAGTCCAACGACTGTTAGAAGCCGATGTCATCAGGGAGGTCAAGTACCTTGAATGGTTAAGCAATGTGGTAGTTGCCACAAAAGAAGCAAGCGGCAAACTCCGGATGTGCATCGACTTCAGAAACTTGAACAATGCTTGCCCGAAAGATTCATACCCTCTCCCACCGATAGACCAATTGGTAGGCTCAACTGCCGAATACGGGCTCCTAACTTTCTTAGACGCTTTCAGTGGGTATCATCAAATAAGGATGGACCCTGAAGATGAAGAAAAAACCGCCTTCATCACCGAGGGAGGAACATACTGCTACATCAGGATGCCCTTCGGTCTCAAAAACGCTGGAGCCACCTACCAGAGGTTGATGAGTAAGGTCTTCAACGACCAAATAGGGAGAAACATGGAAGTATATGTGGATGACATGATAGTCAAAAGCAAACTGCCTAGCGACCACGTCGCAGATCTAAAGGAAACTTTCCATCAGCTCAGAGCCTTCGGGATCCGCCTTAATCACGAAAAGTGCATCTTCGGAGTGACCTCGGGAAAGTTCCTTGGGTACATGGTATCAGAAAGAGGCATTGATGCCAACCCAGAAAAAATTAAGGCTCTACTCGAGTTCCAAACTCCTGCCACAATAAAAGATGTGCAGAGGCTCACCGGAAGGATAACCTCCCTCAGCAGGTTTATTTCCAGATATGGAGACCAGTGTCGACCATTCTTCAAAGTCCTCACTAAGGCAGCAAAAAAGGAGGACAACCTCGGGAGTAATGACCATCCTTGGGGTGAAGACTGCCAAAAGGCCTGGGAGGAACTCAAAATCTACTTAGCCGGTCTGCCCACTTTGCGGCAACCTTGCGAGGGAGAGCCCCTCGTGTTATACCTCGCCGTCACAGAAAAAGCCGTAAGCTCGGTCCTTGTGAAAGAAGAGGGGGCGAAGCAATGGCCAGTCTACTACGTAAGCAAGTCCCTACATGGCGCCGAAGTCAGGTACCCTCTGTTGCAAAAAGCTATATATGCCTTGGTGCTAGCAGGAAGAAGGCTGCGACCATATTTTCAGGCTCACCCTATCATCGTCTGAAGCAGTCTACCTCTGCGCGATGTCATGAGAAAAGTTGATCATTCGGGAAGGCTTTCCAAATGGTGCATAGAGCTTGGCGAACACAACATCACTTATGAACCTTGAAAAGCCATAAAAGCTCAAGCTCTGGCAGACTTCATTGCCGAAGTACCCACCACCGAAGATAGCCATCCAGATCCAAGCGAAGGTGAGCCAGAGTGAACTTTGTACGTCGACGGAGCCTCGGGGTTCGAACACCAAGGAGCTGGGGTAATTATCAGAGGTCCCGAAGGCCTTGAAGTAATGAAGGCTATTAAATTCAGCTTTAACGTCACCAACAATGTGGCTGAGTATGAAGCCCTCATAGCAGGATTGCGCCTAGCCAGAAGAATTGGTGTGCGAAATCTAAAAGCCCACAGCGATTCCCAGCTAGTAGTTCGGCAAACGGCAGGAGACTATGGGGCGAAGGACCCAATCTTGGCAAAATATCACGAACTGGTGACAAAGCTCATTCGAGAGTTCGACACCATATGGATCGAAAACGTACCTCGACGGGATAACGCCGAAGCAGACTGCTTGTCGAAGTCAAAAACATACACCGAGGTACTAAGCCGCCCGAGCATTGAAGTACTGAGCATAGTAACTTCGAAAAAAGGCTGGAAAGACCCGATAAAAAGGTATCTTGCGAACAACGTGCTCCTCGAAGACCCCATCGAGGCTGCAAAAGTGTGAAGACGCTCCGGGTGATTCTTCCTAATAGGCGAAGAACTGTATCGGCAGGGATATGCAAATCCTTTACAGAGGTGTGTTGGCAAAAAGGATACAGAAATGATCCTCGAAGAAGTTCACGAAGGCGCTTGTGGTTCACACATTGGAACCGATGCCCTGGCGGCAGTAATACTGCGCCAAGGATACTTTTGGCCTACCCTGAGAAAGGACACTAGACAGTTCGTCCGAAAATGTGGTAACTGCCAAAAACACGTAAATATCCAGAGGACACCCTCGGAAATGGTGACTTTGGCTGACTATCCCTGGCCCTTCACAGTCTGGGGCATAGACTTCATAGGACCACTCCCAACAGCGCCTGGAGGCGTGAAATTCTGCGTAGTAGCAGTAGACTATTTCTCTAAATGGGTCGAAGCGGAACCGTTGGCTACTATCTCGGCAAAAGAAGTGCAGAAGTTCGTATGGAAGAACATCGTATGCAGATTTGGCATACCAAGGGTACTAGTAGCTGATAATGGATCCCAGTTTATAGACAAAGGGTTCCAGGATTTTATCAGTGACCTCGGAACAAAAATGCACTTCGCCCCATAGCTCACCCCCAAAGCAATGGGCAGGTAGAAGTATCTAACAGGACCATAAAAGATGGTCTGAAAAAGAGGCTAGGGGAAGCAAAAGGGAAATGGCCAGGAGAGCTCCAAAGTGTACTGTGGAGCTACCAAACAACACCCCGAAGAGCAACAGGGGAAACGCCTTTTTCACTCATTTTCGGTACACAGGCCATCATCCCAATCGAGGTAGTGCAACCATCAATCCGAGTACAAGTTTTTGATGAAAGTAGAAATGACCTCGGCCTAAGAACCAAGCTCGACCTCGTCCGCGAACACAGAAAAATAGCGGAGCTGAGAAGAAAAGCTTTTCAGCAGAGAGTGGCCACGGCTATAAACTTGCGTGCCAGGCCAAAAGGAATAAAGAAAGGAGACCTCGTCCTCCGAAAGGCTGAATTTGCACCTCGTAGGCCATCCCACGGGGTATTTCGTGCGAACTGGGAAGGTCCTTATCTGATCCTTGCCGAAGTACGAAAAGGGTTTTACAAGCTCGGCGATTCCGAAGGTATAGAATTAAAAAATACGTGGCATTCAGACGCCTTGAGAAAATTCTATACTTAGGATCTCGGCGAAGAAGATTGTGCTGTACAAGTTAGAAAAATTCTCTAAGTACGAAAGTTTCTTCGCCAAAAAGTCTTAAGCATAAGAGGTGCAAATTCCGCAAAAGTGGCCGACCAGATAAGGTTTTCCGAAGTCTCTTGAGCGAACGTGTTCGGGACAATGGAGAAAACCTGGCAAAAGACTTAGCCAAAGTTCTTGGGCATAAGTTGTACAAGTCAAGATTTCGCGAAGAAGGTCGCCATGCTAAGCGCAGATAAGGTTTTCCGAAGTCTCTTGAGCGAATGAGTTCGGGACAAAGGGAAACGAAAAATCTCGCAAAGATACTTAGCCAAATTTTCTAAAAAAGTCTTTTATTAAGAAAAATTTGCTTACAAAGAAGGAAGATTGCCAAAAGAAGAAGTACAAAAGAGAAGGAAAATAAGACCAAGGGCCCTAGAACAAACTAAGGATTCTCGGCGTCCCGGGAGCCACCAGCTCCTGCTTCCTTCTCCACAACCTTCGGCACCGAAAACGAAGGGGGCAGGTTCAGATGCTCAATCTTGGACCAAGACCACCGAGGCCCCTCGGGAATGTTCAGAGCCTCCAAAAAAGAAAGGTCCAAGTCTGGGAACCTTTGAAGAACTTGATACCGAGCGAGGCAAAACCCGTCCTGAAAACCAACTTTGGTCATTTGGTCGGATTTGTCCTTCTCGACACCGAGGTCTTCAAGGTTCAGATCCGCGACCTTCTTCTTCAGCGCCTTCATCTTCTTCTTCTCTGGCTCCTTCTTCAAAGACTCGACCTCGGCTTGAAGCGTGGCCTTCTCTTCAAGCACCTTCGCCAGGAGAGCCTCAGATTCTGACTTCTCCTTT
Source organism: Aquilaria yunnanensis (assembly GCA_039654915.1). Classification (NCBI taxonomy): domain Eukaryota; kingdom Viridiplantae; phylum Streptophyta; class Magnoliopsida; order Malvales; family Thymelaeaceae; genus Aquilaria; species Aquilaria yunnanensis. Next base: position 23,413,603 of record CM077597.1, on the reverse strand, counting down.
TGAACTGCCTCGTTCGCCGAAATCAGCTCCGCCACCTGGGAGCCGAGGTCAGAAATCTTATGGGAGGAGTCCTTCAAAAGTTCTTCCTTTTCCTTCAGGAACTCCTCCCGAATGGCAGCAACCTCCTTTTCGGCAGCTTGAGCCAGCTGCGCGTTCTGTGTGGCCAGTTCCAAGCACTTGGCCTTATATTGGTCTGTGGTGCTTAAGGACGAGGCTCGGAACAGCGCCTGCCTCGCCACCCGAACTCTGAGGAAACCGGCGTACCCCAGCAGCTGCAGAGAAACAAAGACAGTTAGTAAGGCAAAGAAGAAGAGGCAGACATTTAAAGGAAAAACACAAAGGCGAGAGGCGTACCTGGGCAGCGTGCTCAGAGACCTTCGCGGCAAGGGAGTCATCGTCAGGGTGAGCCTCCGCGATGGCCTTGAAAGAGGCCTCAGTAAGCACCCCCTTTGAGATCTCCTTAGCCATTTGCTGGCAGTCTCTGGAGTACAAATTCATGTCCTCCGTAAACGTCCAGAAAGGCTCTTTTGGGACCTTCCCCTTCCGGATATGGGCATCCCGAAGATCCCGCTTTCGGGCGTGCTCGGCCACTCAACCCAGAGATGATATCTCCCCTGTATGGCAAAAACAAAAAATTGGTCAAGGCAAGAAAATCTCAAAGCCCACAAAAAAGAAGGCACCACAGTTTGTTAGAAAAACACACCTGCTGGCACCTCGGTGACGTCGTCGTCGAAAGCCCGAGCCTCCTCGGTAGAAATCCACTTGCCCTTGCTTTTACGTCGCTTTTCGGCAGAAGGGGCCTCTACCAAAGCATCCAGTAGAGTCGCCGAAGGAGTGGGACTCTGAGCAGTGAGGTCAGCAACGACCTCGGTCGACGGGACAGCTGCAGCTTCAGGCTCTTCGCCCACATCTCGGGAATCTCTGGGAGAGGAGGGGGCGCATCCTTCTTCGCCCGTTTGGCCACAGATGGCCCAGCCCCAGACATTTTCCGTCTTCGGGAGACGGCCTTCTTCGTCTGCTCACCTTTCTCGGATTGCCCGAGGAAAATCGATTTGTAAAAGGCAAGCAGTGTCGTCGCCCATCTCTGAAAAGGAAAGAAGACATCAGTGTGAGTCCAGGGTGAAAGTATAGAAAAGGTATTTGGAGATAACTTACTTTTATAAAAACTTTCGTAAGACTCTTTCTTCCGAAGAAGCTTCACCAGCCAGGAGTCTTTTCCGGCAATGGCAGGAGCCGGCATCTCGAGGTCCGTCTTGTGCTCCTTTACCACCTTTAGCTCCCGAAGGACCTCTTCGGTCATCAACTTCCAGTTAATGGGAAAGGGGTAAAGAGGGCACGAAGGGACCTCCGAATCCCAGTCGGAGACTGTTCGGATCCGTCTGTCAAAGTCCGCGAAGATAGGTGCCAACTCAGGAGTCAGCAATATCCTCGGGTCAACGACGTCCATCTCCAGCTTTCCCCGAGCCCATTTGGTCGGAACATGCGACCAGGCCTCCACCTTCTTCAGAAAAAAGAACTTTTGTTGCCACCCTCGCCAGCTGTCCTTGTTGGCAAAAGTGAACTTATATTTTTTGCTCCCTGATCCCCGAGGTAGCACAAAGTGGAAGCCACCCTTCGGGACCACGAAGAGCTTATAGTACTGCAGAAAAAGAATGAAGTGGGGTTCTATTTTGAAAACGCCACACATACAAAGAAAGGCGTTGAAGTAGCAGTACAAGTTCGGTGGAAGTTGGTTTACGGCAATGCCATGGAAATCGCAAAAATCGCAAACCATCTTCGGCAGAAGGTACCGAAGTCCGGCCTTCAGCTGGGCTCAAAAAACGGTAACCTCATCACCACGGTTTGAAAAACTGAATTGGTCAGAACGTGGCAACCTCGTAGTGGCATAGGAGGGAAGGAAGAACTTTTTCTTCCATTTCTCTAGTTTTACAGGAGTGGTGCAACAAGGGTGAGAAAGAAGAGGCTGCCAGCTCTCGGGGATAGGCATGATTGGCTGAAAAATGAGTTTGGAAAAAGGCAAAAACCGAGTTCGAAAAAGCTTGAAAAAGCAAAAATCAGAGTACTCTGGAGATCAAAAACCCACCGAATGATTTGCCAAAATATGGACTTGAAAACGCCGTCGTGAAAGGTGACCGGAAAAAACCCCGTTAAACAGCACCGCCGTGAAAAGCAAGGAAGAAGGCAGGAGCACTTGAAAGACAGAGGAGAACAAAAGGAGAAGCAAAAGGGGTTATGAAGGAACAAAAGTATATATTGGCCGAGGGGGGATAAGCGAAACGGCGTCATAAATGCTGCGCAAAGGCAAGGTGTCGCCATAACTGCTTACTAAGCATAAAAAGGCACGCCCGCTGTAACCGATGCAACCCCAACCAATAAAAAGCTGCCACGTGTCAGCCATCGCGCCAAAAGGAGACACGCCTTCTGACAGACGGCACGCCGCTCCAGACTGACACGTCTGGTTACGAGACGCGACGTTTCACAGACTTACAAAAGTGAAGAAGTAGGTTACCCCGGGGACACCAAAAGACGGGCTATGTTTGAACAACCCGTGTCTTCGGACAAAAGGTGCACCTTCAGCAAGAATGCTATACCCAAGGCCCCGAAGTACACCCTTTGAAAGCTGCCAAACCGAAGTTCCCACTTCGGCTTTCTGGAGGGGGGCTTGTGATAGCCGAAGGACTATCTCCTCTCCCAGTGCGTACTTCCTGCCGAAAGTATGATCAGGAAGCCTGGCGTCGCTCGAAAGAGACACCATCACTAACCTCGGAAGGAACAAAGCCAAGCACCCTGAACTTGGAACTTCGGCAAGAACGCCAGGGATCGCAAAGATGGTGCCAGCTCCCTCGGGGGACCGAACGGATCGCCTTCGGATGCAGAGAATTAGCTATCGCAAACAGAAGGGAATCTCCCCGAAGGTGGAACCTCCGAACAAGGGAACCCCCCAAAAGCACGAGCATAACTCCCGAAGAAGGGCGATCGTGTCAAAGAACGACCTCGCCCAGAGGACCTTGGGAGTATGGCATGAGCATTTAAGGAACCTTTGACATGCCGCCCACAGACGCTACATGTCACCTCAAACGGCGATTTGACATGCCGACGCCATCCAGGTCTTGTCACGACCTGTCTCGGTTCAAGGCTCAAGGAGCCTGTCACCGGCTACTCGCCCCCTACGCCCAGAAACTCAGGGAACATCCGACCGAACACGTGTCATCATCTGAATGGGCTGGGTTTCTCTATAAATACCAGGGAACAGACCCTGGCAAACGGTTCGACTCCTCCTCCTCGAGAAAACACAAGCAAGCCCACTAAAAACTCTAGTGCTTCCCCCTTACCTTCTCAGGAAACTGACTTGGGCGTCGGAGACTCCTCCCCGGAAAAGCACCCCGAGGACCTCCTAACCCTCTTCTCTGAGCTTTTCAGGCACATTCCCATGGGAAACCTCAATTCCAGACGCTCTCCCTCACAGGAAGTCCTCCCGGAAGTCACCATGCCTTCTAGTGAAGATGTCTCAGGGCATCACTGTCATTGTGTGACCACTTATCCAAGGTGGTGGAAACATCTAAAGGTATGGAAATTTTCTACAAGGGTGAACTCCAAGACCTCCGAGATTAAGCCAATTAGAGGGTGAAGGAACTCAAGTTGGCAAACCAGAGCCTGGAAAAAGACCTGGAAGGGGAAACCTTCTTAGAGTTATATAGCAGGTTATGTCTTGTCATTTTTAGGTGGGGAAGACTCACTCAGGTCTTGACTTATGAAGGGTAAAAGTGTCCGAGCCATTAAGAGGCAAATTCAAGGCCTATAAGGCTTAAGGTGAGCCCCTAGGTGACCACCCATTCCTTGCACCTTTTATTGGTCCCCCAAAAAAGGAAGAAGAAGATATGATGGATGAATTTTTTAGTCCCCTTTATAGTTACCTTTTCCTTTTTGTACTCTCAAAATTTGATTTTTTTTCCAATCATTGTGCTTGTCTGCATACTTGCTTGACAATTATTTGGGGTCATTGAGATGCCTGTTGCCAAAGTATGGGTCTTTATTAAAATAAAACCTCTTGAATCTTCTGACGTTTGAGTCATAAAGATTAGGGATAAGCAAAATTTCAGTTATATCCAAAATAACTGAATAACCGAAATTTTTTTTGATTTTCAGTTATCAATTTTAGAAATAATTTTGATTTTCAACTATAACCGAAAACCGATATAGAAATTGGATTCAGTTTTCAGTTTGCCCCAACTAAAATTCGGTTAACCAAAATAACTGAATTTTAATTTTACTAGTATTTATGTTTGAGATTTGGAAATGATTATGTGTGTGATGGATGTTTGTTCTGTGTATGTATGTGACATTTGGATTTGGAATGAATTATAGATACTTGCCATGTGATTAGAATGTGTGTTTAGTTTGAAATATGTGATGAATATTTGAAGTTTGGAATGTGAATGTGTATAATTTGGTTATTTTGAATAAAAACCGAATAACCAAATTTTTGTTTGGATTTTCTCCTATAATTCGGTCTATTCTGTTATTAGTATAAAAAACTGAAAATGAAATAAATTCAGTTATTTAGTTTTGGTTAAAACCGAAAAAATTAAATAAGCACCCCTAATAAGGATGTCAATCTTTAAGAAATCAAACGTTATTAAAGAGATGCAATGAAACTAAGCATATTAAGGGTAGAGGTCATCTGAGTGATATGTCTTTGGCAACTTTCGACCAGAGGAGTTTATAAGCTCAAAGATATCTCTCCAAACCTTTTTTCTAAACAATGAAGTGGAAAACCCAATTAGTTATTTGGCCCCATGCCTTAGATTCCTACTATTTAATTTTGAATTTACTAGTACTAGCCCCTCGTTCCTTAATTTTTTTCAACTTGACCTTGTCGTTGTGAATATGGGCAGTCCTCTATCTAAATGCCTACATACAAAGGTTAAAAAATTTTGACTCTAAGAGAAGACTATGCCATCTCAACTGGTAGGACAGCCTCTATTCTGTAGGCTAAGTTGAACGAACTATACCCTATAGGCTTTTTAGGGGTTATTTTGTAGTTCTGTAGAACACTAGGCAGCTCCTTGACCTCACCTAGCCTATTCTTAAGCCCCTCCGTAATTGTATGGTTGGTTACCTATTCCTGTTTGTTTGACTGAGGGTATGCTACAAGGGCAAAGTAAAGTTTAATATCATTTCTTTCTACAAACTCCTTGACTTAGGCATCATCAAACTACTTCTCACTGTCCATAATAATAGCTCGATGGCAACCAAATCTACGATTAATGCTTTTCCACAAAAATTTGAAAACTTCGGAAGATGTGATCTTAGCCAAGGGCTTAACATCCACCAATTTGGTGAAGTAGTTAATGACCATGATACAATACTTCACCTATCCTGGAGCTAGTGACAAGGCTCTTATCAAATCTAGCCCTAGAGGCAAATGGACAAGGGAAGTCCACTAAGTAAACCTCGAAGAAGTAGAGCCTTTGAATTCTTGAGTTGACATGGTAGGAATGACACTGTTGCACTAGCATTCTTGCATCCTTTTTTATAAATGGCTAGAAGAATCCTTGCCTTAACATCTTGTGAGCTAGCTCCTCCAAACCAAGATGGGCCCTTTAACTTCCTTGATGTACATCAGCGAGGACCTGGTATCCATCGACCATGGAAAGACACTTATGCAATGGTGAGGCAAATCTCCTTCTATAGAGTTCTTCTCGAAAGAGCATGAATCTTGTAGAATGGATTCTCCAGCGCCTTTGCTCCTAGATGGTACCATCCATATGCTCTTCTCTTAGGAAGCATATGAAAAACTCTCTCTAGTCACTACCCCTTGAGTCTCATTGCAACTCTAGCAGGTGAATTTAGGGCTCAACTAGCTCTTTTATCAAGGCATCTCATTTATCCATAGGCAGTGCATTGGCTTTTAAGTTCACTACTCTGGGGATTTTACTCACTTGCACATAACGAAATTTATCTATCAGTTCATTAACAAGTTTAAGATACTTACAGAATGTGGAGCCTTTCACCCCTGTAGTTTTGTAGGTTTGATTAACCACTAATTAAAAGTCACTAAAGACTATTAACCATCATACCCCTACTTGACTGACCATTTAGAGTATGGCAATTAAGGCTTCATATTCTACCACATTATTAATCATAAGAAATCAAAAGTGGACCTTTAATGTGGCCTTTATGCCTAGGCGGCCCAAATGAGACCCACTAAAGACTATTAACCATTCACCCCGCCACTCGGTTCGCCATTTAGAGTCCTGCAGTTAAGGGTTCATATTCTACCACATTATTAATCATGAGAGGTGAAAAATGGACCTTTCATGTAGCCTCCCTACCTAGGAGGCCTCTACAAGTGGCCCTTGCCCCTTAATGGCCTCTGCCAGATGCTCTATCCACATAGAGTTCTTAAGAGGAAAGGTTTTCCACTTTACCTGTGGTAGGTTATTCAGGAGTTGGAAACATCTTAACCACAAAATTTGTGAGCATCTAGGCTTTAATAAACCTCTCAAGTTCATAGTGAATATCGAATTCCCCCAACTCAATACACCATTTCGCCAACCTCCCTGAGTGATGAGGTCTCTACAAGACTTTTTGGATGGGTATCCTTATACATATAAATATGGGATGTGTCTACAATAGGGTCATAGTTTTCTTGAGGCCATGATTAACACTAGGACTACTTTGTAAAGTGGCAAGTACTGTGACTTCTCTCCCTGCAAGGTTCTACTAACATGGTCAATAGGCCATTACTCTTTGCCTTCTTCACGAACAAGCACGGCATTGACAGATCATTATGTCACAGCTTAATAAAGTACTAGGGGTCACCAGGTCAAGGCTATCCAAGCATAGGCAAGTCCTACAAGTATTCTTTAATCTCTCACATGGCCTACCTATGCTCATTTGTCCATTCAAATGGTGCTCATTCTTTAATATTTTGGAGAAAGGCTTACAATGATCCCAAAACTGTGATACGGATTATCCTAACGCAGTCAACCTCCCTGCGAGTTTTTGGATGTCCCTCTTATTCTCAGGGTTTGGCATCTTCAATATAGCATTGATTTTGTTAATATTGGCATCTATTCCCCGTTTGGAAATTATATATCCTAGAAACTTCCCTAAACCTACTCCAAAGAGGCACTTCCAAGGGTTGAGGTGCATGTTATACTGGTGGATATACTGAAAGCTTCTCTAAAGATCATTAATGTGCTAGTAGAAAGCCTTGCTTTTCATGATCATGTCATTTATATAAACCTTCATGTTGCCTCCTAATTGATTCTTGAACACCCAATTCATCAACCTCTGATAGGTTGCTCCAATGTTCTTCAACCTGAAAGGCATATGTTGATAACAATAGATAGCTTCTCCTATGGTGAAGGCTATTTTCTTCTTTCCTTTAAGACTCATACGAAGCTAGTGATATCTTCTAAAGGCATCCACGAAAGATAAAACATTGATTTCGGCCATAGCATCCATAAGCTTGCTTATCGAGGAAAGGGGGTAAGGGTCTTTCGGACAGGCATCATTTAGGTTTATGTATTTAACAAACATTATCCATTCCCCTTTCTTGCGAGTACCACATTAACCAGCCACTCTGGGTATCATAGCCCCAAGATGATGCTTGCTTTTATGAGCCTTTTGACTCCCCCCCTTTATGAACTTTTGCCTTTCTAGTGCCATTATCTATTTTTTCTGCTAAACAATTTGGGCTAAAAGGTCGACTTGTAACTTATGTTTAATGACCTCAAGGTCAATACCTGATATGTAACTAGGAGACCATGCAAAGATATTAGAATTAGCTCATAAAAATTTAATTAATGAATGTTTTACCTCAGGTGGGAGTTCCTTTCCTACATTCTGTTAGTGTTGTGCCCAAAAGCCAATCATGAGATGATTATATTTTTGCACATTGAGTCATTATATTTTATTAAGGCATTAATCCAGCAATTATGTTTCTACGTAACGTAATAAACATAATTGTAACCCTAGAATAATGATATTCTCAAACGTCCCTAGTCTAGTATTATTGTGGAGCGGGTTGCAATAATACATAACGACTAGCAGATGTGGAGACTAATATGAGATATGTAAGCTACATATAGGTACAAGTTGGAGAACTTGTGTACTGGACCGACCCACCATGAGAACACTACATGGATCGTTATATGAGTGTCATAAGTGATTCTCATAGTGATCATGGTATATGTAGTCCTTTGACCTAAGGTCATCAAGGTTCCCTATATGTGAGTCACATACTTTGATATTTTCCTTTGTTGCTCGTAACTGAGTGAACTTGAAGAAGGTCATTGGGTATGTCACATATCATGCGGAGGGATTTGTATGATCAATATGGGATTTGTCCCTCCTATGTAACGGGAGTGATATCTTCGGGCCCCTTGATAGAGTGAAACTTAAAAAATGCATGGCCATGCTCGGATGAGTTAATATACGATATCAATGTCATTAGTTTAAGTTGGTCTACTCGGTAATCAAGAAACCAAAGATTGAGCTATACGAGAGTGACACATTCCATGTCTCGTGCTTAGTCTTGATATCTTGGACAAAGGGACAATGACATATATCGGTGATGATCATAAAGGTTTAGTCGAATCACCGACAATCTTGTCATTTGGGTAGCAATGATGTGTTGCTAGACACCGGTCATTGCTTATGATCATAAATGTGATTTATGATCATTGCCAATATGGTGAGAGTCTATTGGGTCGTACACATAGAGCTATTTGGATCATTAGAGTGCATGGGTTAATTATTTGGGTTTTGGTTTCACAATAATTTCGTATTAATAATGGGCTCAATAGTTGAGCCATTATTAAGCCCGAAATTAAAGCCTAATTGGATTAGGGTTTTGAAACCCATTAGGCCTGGAAGTTGAGTCTCACTATAAATACAAATTTTAGTGAGAAATTCGTAGGTCTCCTTGTCCTAGCCTCCCAAAAGGACAACTGCACTCTTCTCTTGCAATTCCTTGGAGGATGCAAGCTAGCACTGCGAGCGCAAGAGAAACGCATCTGCCAGGACGCGGTGGAAACGTGGTGATCCCAAGAGGCTCGTGTGGATACCATAGAGAGCTTGAACACGTCAACTGTTCAGGTTTTGTGATTCGACTCTATAGTTGAGTGAGAGTTCTCAACCAAAAATTAGGTATGAAAATTTTTGAACACCCGGTTTACCCCGTTTCACTTGGATCCTAGAGGGTTTCGGTTAAATTTCGCTGCGCTGTTTGGCTCCCGAAACCCAACAGTGGTATCAAAGTTACTGGTGAAATCCTAAATCAAAATTGAATGTTGAATCGCATGATGTTATGCGTTTTGTTGCTTTCAGCCATGATTAATTAGATTGATTCATGATGCATGAAACCGGGACTCGTAATGAACATATGACATATAAGAAGAAATGACACTAATTGGTTAATGAGATTAACCCAAAATTGATAGGTATAAGATACCTATATGGATTAGGATTCTTGCAATAGTTGCAAAAGCCCTAGCTTGGTTCGGATTCAACCTATTCGGGCACCGAAAGTAGGGTATTTTTGGTGGCTCGAATGGAGGAGTCTCGGATGCCTACTTGCTCGAAATAGAAGATCTCCGGCAAAGCAACTGTAAGACAATTTTTTGCGCTGGGGGGCGCCGCCGCCCTTGCAACCCCCCGCAAAGGCGGCCCTCCTTGACCGCTGTTCGCTGACCGGCCAGCGGAACCACCGGCCACTGACCGACCAGCGGGACCGCCGTATGCGAAGCGCCACATAAATAAAACTGGTTAATCAACTTGCGAAAATTGGCATGCATTTGTTGAATGAGATTTGGCATGTTATGTTGATTGATGATTGAAGCATGGTGCATGGTTATAGCCCTTGTTGGTTGTACTTGTAAATACGGCCTGCGAGTCGTGCCTTCTCTTGTTACTCTCATTGTACATTCTTTTCTTACCTTACTCCCCTCGAATGTAACTCGAGGTTTCTATTATTAATATAACGGTACATTATGGGATCATCCAAGGTGGTATGTCCAATGATCATCCAAGGTGGTATGTCCAAGAAGGTGACAACAAAAGAGCAACCAAGAAAAGAAGAGAAGGAGCTTGTGAAGACTCTTTTCTTTTCTTAGGCTTTTATGATATTCTCATTGGCTTGAGAATATTGCATAGTTTGGGCTATAACCATGTCACATTTACTTTCTTGTAAGTATGAGATGCATGTTTTATATTTGTATGTGATGCATGTATAAGACAACCGGAGATAACAAATTGGTGAGATCAAAACAAAAAATCCCTCAAACAAATATTAAGTCATTAAATGTGATGCCTTCCAAATGTTGGCACTCGTCAAGACTTTGATCAACATTAGGTGGGTTTGCCAAAGCAAAGCACCTATGTTCATCTTGGTAAGGGGCGATGGGATAATAGTGATATCCAAATTGCTAACTTTGGGTCCGACTTAACTAAGTCATCCTAATAGGATTAGGGACTTAGAGGCATAGAGTTGGGCTTAAGTTCATGGGATGTGCTTGGACAAGTGTTGATTCACCCAACTATCCAAGAGTTGCATGAGATGCAATTGGCAAGGAGTTGCCTACCTAAATAGCTGTAACTTGAGAGAAAAGCCAAAGCTGACTCAGGTTATGGTCAAATATGGATCTTGGCCCACTAGAATACCTTAACGCTGAGGTGTTCCGAAATAATATCGAGGGTTATTATTTTGAAGAAAATAGTGGGAGTGTCTTTTAATAAAAGTCTTTATTAAATGTATTAAAATACATGGCTCTTACACTGCATATTTACTGTTGTAGATAACCATGGCACAAAACACATCAACACTTTCGTTGTGATCGATCCTTGAGAAGGAAAAACTGAATGGGACCAACTTTCTCAAATGGTACCGAAACTTGAGTATAGTCCTCAAGCAAGAGAGAAATGCTTATGTCCTAGAGCAGCCCATTCCGAATGAGCCTGCTGCCACTATTACAAGAGCTGAAATGGATGCTCACAAAAGGCATTCTGATGATGCTTTGGATGTTGCATGCCTCATGCTTATTACCATGGAATCTGAGCTTCAAAAGCAACATGAGAACATAGGGGTGTTCGATATGATCGAACATCTCAAAATGCTTTTCCAAGAGCAAGCTAGGTATAAGAGGTTTGAGACCTCTAAGGCATTGTTTCAGTTCAAGATGTCTGAGTGAAGTCCCGTGGGTCCTCATGTGCTCAAGATGATTGGGTACATTGAGAATCTTGAGAGTTTTGGATTTGCTCTTCAAAAAGAGTTGGCTGTTGATGTAGTCTTGCAATCGTTGCCTGAAAGCTATAGTCAGTTCGTCATGAACTATAACATGAACGACCTTGACAAATCCCTCCCTGAATTGCTCAACATGTTGAGAACTGCTAAGCAAAACCTTAAGAAGGCTAAGCCCATTTTGATGGTTCAAAAGGGCAAGGGAAAGGGAAAATCCAACAAGAAGAAGGATAAAGCTAATGGAAAGTCCAATGCCAATTCTTCTTCAGCTGCACTGAAACCAAAGGGTGGTGTGGCAAAGGAAGGGGAATGCTTCTATTGTAAGCAACCTGGACACTGGAAGCACAATTGCAAGCTCTATCTTGAAGAACTTGCTAACAAAAAGGGAGGTAAGACTTCCACTTCAGGTATTTTTGTTATAGAGGCTAACTTTTCTACTTCCTCATTTTGGGTATTGGATACTGGATGTGGATCTTACATTTGTGCAAATGTGCAAGATCTAAGTAAAGATCTAAGTAGAAGTAGAAGATTGGCCCGAGGTGAAGCGGACCGACGTGTTGGAAATGGAGCAAGGGTTGCTGCCTTAGCCGTAGGGACTTATGTTCTCACTTTACCTAGTGGATTAGTTTTATAATTAGACAACTGCTACTTTGTGCCTACTATTAGTAGAAATTTGATTTCTGTTTCTTGTTTGGACAATAAAGGCTTTTCATTTATAATAAAGGACAAATATTGTTCCATTTATTTCAATGAAATCTTTTATAGCAGTGCTCAACTTAGCAATGGGTTGTATGTTCTAGACCTCGAAGATCCAATCTATAATGCGAGTACCAAGAAGGTCAAATTAAATGATTCAAACCCGACCTATCTCTGGAACTATCGTTTGGGCCATATAAACGAGACCCGCATATCCAAGCTCCATAAGGATGGACTCTTTGACTCATTTGATTTTGAATCTTATGAGACATGCGAGTCATGTTTGTTGGGCAAAATGACCAAAGCCCCATTCATAGGGCAAAGTGAAAGGGCTAATGACTTACTATGACTCATATATAGTGATGTATGTGGCCCTATGTTTACACAAGCTAGAGGAGGTTTCCAAGACTTCATTACTTTCACTGATGACTTTAGTAGATATGGCTATGTGTATCTTATGAGACACAAGTCAGAATCCTTTGAAAAGTTCAAAGAATTCAAGAATGAAGTAGAGAATCAACTCGGGAAGAGTATCAAAGTGCTTCGATCAGATCGAGGTGGAGAGTACTTGGATCGAGAATTCCTTGACTATCTAAAGGAGTGTGGCATAGTATCACAACTCACTCCACCAAGTACACCTCAATGGAACAGTGTATCTGAAAGGAGAAATTGAACTCTGTTAGACATGGTTTGCTCTATGATGAGTCAAGTTGACCTTCCAAACTCCTTTTGGGAACATGCTCTAGAGACAACCGCTTTTACACTAAACCAAGTTCCATCTAAATCGGTTCAAAAGACACCATATGAGATATGGAGTGGGAGGCGTCCCAATTTGTCTCTTATGAAGATTTGGGGCTGTGACGCTTATGTGAAACATCAATCCTCCGACAAACTAAGGCCCAAATCTAAAAAATGTTTTTTTGTTGGGTATCCCAAACAAACAAAGGGTTACTATTTCTACAACCCTTTTGAGCAAAAAGTGTTTGTTGCTCGAATTGGTATCTTTTTAGAGAAAGAGTTTATCTCTAAAGGAACTAGTGGGAGGAAAGTAGAACTTGAAGAAATTCAAGAACAACAAGGAGACATCGAACCTGAAATGGAACCTGAACAGACACCACAAAATTTTGTGGTTCAATAGTCTGTTCCTGTAGCACAGAGCCCACGTAGGTCTGGTAGGATTCGGTGTGAGCCTCAGAGAAATGGATTTCTCATGACTTACACTGGTGATGTGTTGCTCATGGATCAAGATGAGCCCACAACCTACCAACAAGCTATGTCGGTGTTTGACTCTGAGAAGTGGCTAGTGGCTATGAAATCTGAGATGGAATCCATGTATGAAAACTAAGTATGGACTTTGGTTGACCCACCTAAAGGGGTAAAACCCATAGGGTGCAAATGGGTTTTCAAGAAGAAAATTGACATAGATGGTAATGTGATTACCTTTAAGAGACGATTGGTTGCAAAAGGTTTTAAGCAAATTCATGGTATTGACTATGATGAAACTTTTTTACCAATTGCTATGCTTAAATCCATCCGAATTTTGTTCGTTATTGCTGCACACTATGATTATGAGATATGGTAAATAGATGTCAAAATTGCATTCCTAAATGGAAAGCTAATTGAGGATGTGTACATGACACAACCTGAGGGTTTTGTCACTCCTGAGAATGCCAATAAAGTGTGCAAGTTGCAAAGGTCCATTTATAGACTGAAGCAAGCTTCTCGAAGTTAGAATCTTCATTTTGATGATGCAATCAAAGAGTTTGGTTTTATCAAAAATGAAGATGAACCTTGTGTCTACAAGAAGCTTAGTGGGAGCGCTATTGTCTTCTTGGTGTTGTATGTAGATGACATACTACTCATCGGCAATGACATTCTTAAGCTACAGTCTGTGAAGACTTGGCTAGGGAAATGTTTCTCTATGAAGGACTTGGGTGAAGCAGCCTATGTGTTAGGCATCAGTATCTATAGAGATAGATCTAGAAAATTTCTTCGCCTAAGTCAAAGTACATACATTGACAAGGTGCTAAAGAGGTTTAGCATGCAAGATTCCAAGAAAGGATTCTTGCCCATGTCACATGGTATAACTCTTTCTAGATCTCAGTGTCCTAGTACACCCGAGGAGAGAAAGTGCATGAGTAAGATTCCATATGCCTCAGCAATTGGATCTATCATGTATGCCATGATATGTACTCGTCCCGATGTCTCATATGCCTTGAGCATGATGAGTAGGTACCAATCGAACCTCGGTGAGAGTCACTGGACAGCTGTTAAGAACATCCTTAAGTACTTACGAAGGACTAAGGATGCATTCTTGGTCTTTGGAGGTGAAGATGAGCTCGTTGTAAGGGGTTAGACCGATGCAAGCTTCCAATTCGATAAGGATGATTTTAAATCCCAATCTGGTTATGTCTTTTGTATTGGTGGTGGTGCTGTGAGCTGGAATAGTTCAAAGCAAGAGACAGTAGCTGACTCTACAACAGAATCTAAGTACAATGCCGCCTCTGATGCTGCGAAGGAGGCAGTTTGGATCAAGAAGTTCATCACTGAACTTGAAATGGTTCCAAGCATTGCCAACCCGATAGAGCTCTATTGTGACAACAACGGAGCAATCGCACAGGCTAAGGAACCTCGATTTCACCAGCGATCCAAACACATACTCCGATGCCATCATCTCATCAGGGAGATCATCGAGAGGGGTGATGTAAGGATATGCACGACTTTGACAGACAGCAACATTGCTGGTCCGTTGACAAAGCCCCTTACGCAGCAAAAGCATGATAACCATTCTAGGTCCACCGGTATTAGATACATGGATGATTGGCTTTAGTGCACATTGAGTCATTATATTTTATTAAGGCATTAATCCAGCAATTATGTTTGTTATTTTGTTTCCGTGTAACGTAATAAACATAATTGTAACCATAGAATAATGATATTCTCAAACGTCTCTGGTCTAGTATTATTGTGGGAGTGGGCTGCAATAATATATAACGACTAGCATATGTGGAGACTAATATGAGATATGTAGTCTACATATGGGTACAAGTTGGAGAACTTGTGTACTGGACCGACCCACCATGAGAACACTACATGGATCGTTATATGAGTGTCATAAGTGATTCTCATAGTGATCATAGTATATGTAGTCTTTTGACCTAAGGTCATCAAGGTTCCCTACATGTGAGTCACATACTTTGATACTTTCCTTTGTTGCTCGTAACTGAGTGAACTTGAAAGAGGTCATTGGGTATGTCACATATTATGCGGAGGGATTTGTATGATCAATATGGGATTTATCCCTCCTATGTAACGGGAGAGATATCTTCGGACCCCTTGATAGAGTGAGACTTAGAAAATGTATGGCCATGCTCGGATGAGTTGATATACGATATAAATGTCATCAGTTTAAGTTGGTATACTCGGTAATCAAGAAACCAAAGATTGAGCTATACGAAAGTGACACATTCCATGTCTCGTGCTTAGTCTTGATATCTTGGACAAAGGGACAATGACATATATCGGTGATGATCATAAAGGTTTTGTCGAATCACCGACAATCTTGTCACTTGGGTAGCAATGATGTGTTGCTAGACACCGCTCATTGCTTATGATCATAAATGTGATTTATGATCATTGCCAATGTGGTAAGAGCATATTGGGTCGCACAAATAGAGCTATTTGGATCATTAGAGTGCATGGGCTAATTATTTGTATTTTGGTTTCACAATAATTTCGTATTAATAATGGGCCCAATAGTTGAGCCATTATTAAGCCCGAAATTAAAGCCTAATTAGATTAGGGCTTTGAAACCCATTAGGCCTGGAAGTTGAGTCTCACTATAAATACAACTTTTAATGAGAAATTCGTAGGTCTCCTTGCCCTAGCCTCCCAAAAGGACAGCCGCACTCTTCTCTTGCAATTCCTTAAATGACACAAGCTAGCACTGCGAGCGCAAGAGAAACGCATCTGCCAGGACGCGGTGGAAACGTGGTGATCCCAAAAGGCTCGTGTGGATACCATAGAAAGCTTGAACACGTCAACTTTTCAGGTTTTGTAATTCGACTCTACAGTTGAGTGAGAGATCTCAATCGAAAATTATGTATGAAAATTTTTGAACACCCGATTTACCCCGTTTCACTTGGATCCTTGAGGGTTTCGGTTAAATTTCACTGCGCTATTTGGCTTCCAAAACCCAACACATTCATCACCTGATTGGGGCTATTTCTACTTCTTTCATTTCCTTATTGACAAAACAAGAGGGCTTTCCCACTTACGGGGGCTATTCCCTCCTTATTTTCAGGTCGCATAGGCTTATTGATTCTCTCATGAGAATGGGCCCCTTAGGACTAGCAACATAGTTACACCTAATCAATGCTTGGTCAATGAAAATTGTGGCATGTCTAATATAGATCAGAAAGGGCATGCTTAGCCATTTAACATCTGTTTGTATATGAAAAAGTACATGTGCAAGCTACCTTTATAAGGCATTGTTAGAGGAAGGCACGTCCAAAACCAAGAACTCTGCTTCATAAGAATCATAGATCATGCTTCCATCATAAGATCTCTTTATCGACATTAAAGGCAAGTGCACCGTGCCTAAGTTGGGGATCTCATCCCTTCTAACACCATAGGTGGGCTTGGATATGAAGGCTAAAGATGATCTCTTAACTTTGATCTTATTCAGCAGTAACAAGAATATCACATCAGTGTTGGCCCCCATGTCTATATAGACCCATTCCATGTCAAAGTTATTAATGTGAACAGTGATAATTAGGAAAAGATCTATGTGTGGATAGACAATAGGATAACCATCAGGCCTTATTAGTACATTCTTTTGCTATCTTCTGGGACTATCTTTTCTTGGATGAAGAGAACTTGTCCTTTGCAAGCATGTGAATGATCCTTATTGGTGAGCCTTGATTTCGGTAATCAACCATTCTCTCTAAAGAATGGGGCTTCATTTGCCCTTGTCCATGGTAAGGATACTACTCATCATCGTCATGCCATTGAGGTCTATCTTCAATACATAGGGAAATAGGATGAGCAAGGTACTTAATTAGCTTCCTTTCTTGCACAAATTTCTTTAGGAAATTTCAAAGCCCTCAATACTCATCCATTTCATGGTTTTTGTCAAGATGATAATGACAGTACTTCATTTGGTTATGTGTCATTCTGGCTGATGGTGGCGGGGGCCACCTGGTCACCAATTTCTTTCTCTCCAGTGTGTACAAGATGTTAGTCTAAAACTCCTATAAGGGGGAATAAGAGACATCTTGCCAATGAGGTCTTTTCTTTGAAAAAAAACCCTAGTTCATAGCTTTCGATGACTCTTTCCGTGGTCCTTCCTTTTGCCGCTCTAGCCGATTATGCTTATCTGCAAGCATTTCATGAGTGGCCCTATTTAGAAACTACCCAATACTATAAATCGGGTCCTCACGTAGGTCTTAGGCCTACCTCAAATCATTCAACATGCCCTGAGCAATGGCTAGTAGATGAGCCTCAAGGGAAAGATCTCAGACAAACACGATTCTATGTTAAACCTCCTGATGTAGCCCCGTTGAGACTCATCCTTATTCTGATAAATCTTAAATAGATGCCTTGAGTAATGGTTAACAGATAAGCCTTAAGGGAAAGATCTCATAACAGCACAATTTCTACGTTAAACCTTCTAATGTAGTCCCATAGACACTCATCCTTATTCTGAGGAATCTTAAATAGATGAGCAGCGATCTTGGGCAGGGGTAGCTTCCTAATAAATGCCAAACAAAAGTCTGGAACAACTCCTAGAATGATCAAAACTGGTGGCCTCAGTTGGTGCCGAACCAACTAGTTGTTACCTTGTTAGGGTCGAATTAAAAGCCCTACACATAACTACATTAGTTGCTCTCTCTAATCTCATAGAAGTAACATACCTTTAAAGGTGGTTCACAAGGCCTGTGAGCTTGTCATACACTTCTATCTGGACATTGTGAACCTTTTTAGAGTGGGTGCACTAATGATGTCTTCTGAGAATAGCTAGACCCACAAGTAGCTGTAGGCAGGGTCATTCAACAATATGGACCGCTACCCTGACGCATTCCTCTATTTGGTCTAGCCACCATAACACTGTATTCAAATCACTTGCTTCCACAGCAGTCGAGTGGACATGGGAGACTTAAGGTGGATCTCTTCGATTTACTGTCTCCCCCTAACGTATGGGGTTCCTCTTAGCTACCTTCTTCCTCGGGGGATCACATGTCTTACCTTTTGCTAGATTGCCATCCAGAGCCTCTTAAACAAATCATGCTAAAGTGTCTGGAACTATTCATCCATTAAGGCTGTAGGGGCCTTTTCTTCCCTCGAGATACCGAGGAGGCAATGGAGGCTCACGTTACATTGTCCTCTACTTTGCCTCATGCTGTCGGCCTTCCTCCACACCTTTCAAAGGGAACCACTTTTCGTCTACAGCACCATTATCGTCAAAATTGTCCTAGACCATCCTGGATCGTGTCATGTTGACCATGTTCCCATATAAAACACCAGGTTGATATCCAAACGATCAAAGATAAATGCTTGAATTGAGAAAGAATCAACCAAGCTAATCCAAGACCTGAAAAGGAAGACAAATGTTAGGACCCTAGAGTGTGTCTTAAGGGAAAAATATCTAACGACCAAGTTAGTATCTATGAAAGGAATAAAGATAGATAGGGTTTTCTTACATAGAAAAATAGTGTATTTTGGGGGTATAGGGTGCCCCTTTTATATGCAGTTAAGTACATTGGTTGTGTTCTTGTAGGAATGTTATTAATAGGGGGATATTCTTAGGTAGTGGAAATCTGGCTTTAAAAAATTTCCTCTTAATGAGAAGACTCATTCTTCAAGTAGTATTAGTCGGCTTACTTTAACTTGAACCAGTTAGCTTGACTTATAACGGCCTAAGCCATTTTGGTATTAATTTATTTAGTTGAAAAGTATGCTTACCACTAAGTCTGGGTCTCGAGTTGCAAATCCAAAAAACAAAGGCAGTAATAGATTGTAATTTTGTTGAATTGCGACGGACTGCCCAACTACTGTCAGGTGGGTTGAAAAGATCCACATGTTATCCTACCCGAAAACATTGTGAAGTTATAATTCACCTTAAGTGAAAATGACTAGGCCCTTAGACTTCCAATACAGCTTTGGAGCACCAATGCATTCAAGTTTCATATGACCAATCATCCATAGTTAGAGTCAACGGTGAAAACATGTCAAACCGAGCTTGAGCCCCTTAGATTCGATCTAGGGTTGACCTACACTCCAACTCAAATTGAGAACACAATAGAGTTGATAGAACAAAGTTAATTATAACTTCTGAAACCATAGGCAGCTGGTATAAGAATAATGCAAGTTTAGGTGTAATGTGTCATTAATTAAAATAGGCTTAGCCAAAGTTTGAAAGGCATTGGTCAAAAACATGCCCAACTTGTGCCTTCCCAACCCCTCTAGTTACTATTATGCCCTCAATAAAATATTCTAATTCTCACCATGCCCCTTCATCTCTCGTGCTAACCTCGCGTCCCCCTTGTGGCACCACGTCCTAACTGTGTCTCACCCTCCCATGGCACCACCTCCTACTTGTGTCCTCTTTTATTCACCGTTGCCAGTGGCTAGTGACACTAGGAAATGGTGACATTCCTTATGTTATGGTGATGATGTGAAATTTATTGCTTTTCCTGTACTAAGTGATGATTTTTATTGTCACTTTTGCATTTTTGTGTTGTACTAACCAGCCCGGAAATCATGTACTTCAAAATGTGACGTATATCAAATTCAAGTGATTGAGTTTGAAAGAGTCCTAAAGTCAAGTACCTCAAAATAGTTTTATTCCCAAAATCTGGTGTTTGAAAATGAATCAATCCCATATAGCTTATTTTCTTCCTAACATTGACAAACTGCTTTGTAAGATTTTAATAATTAAAAAGTTTTCCTTAAAAATTACACAGTTAGTATATAAATTTTTTTAAAAGGGTAAATTCCACTAGCAGTTCATTAGCTTATTTTCATGACCTAAATTATTACCCTAGCTTATAGTTGTCGTATTGAAATCTCTTACCTCATATTACACTTCAATTGAGTTATTTCCGTCCATTAGACTGTTAAATTGGATGAAAATTGTTAACATGACATTAATTAAAACTAAAACAATCTTAAAATAATAATTATAGTACTCTAACTTTTTCAGTCAATAATTTTAAACCTAAACTTTTAAATCTAACTTTTCCACCCACTTCAAAATTTCTAAACCCAATTTGTTTCCCCAGTGTCTCCGCCAGGTGAGTGCTTGCCCCCCTCACACCTTGTTCACTATCGTACACTGCCTCCAGGCCCTCCACAATCTTCATTCAAATCCACCTCTACTCCGATGATTTTTTGCCCACCTAGAAAAGCACATCCACCGAGCCAGAGCTGATCCAATATTCTCCTTAACCATTCCCACTTCACCACTGTGAACCCAGTATCTAGTCATATCAAAATCTGGTAGCTTAACCTCGAAGAATCTCCAATGAGGCACACCAAATTCATCCTTCCTTATTGCCAATACTTGTGCATTCATCTCCACCATCTCCCAAATCCAAGGCCACCACATCCCCCATGTGGAAACCCCTGTCCGTGATGGATGATTTTAAATCAAAACCCCGTTCACTGGACAGATTGTAGCTGACATCATTGAGAGAACTATAAATGTTAAGGCCCATAAGAAGGGGGTTAACAACGGCAGATCTCTTTAAACTAGCCATTAGATCTAAGCAATGGCAGCGGTTGGTACCAAGGCCATCTATTTACACGATAAGGGTAATGGTACGACTACGGTTTTGCTACTATAGGTAGCTATAGGGGACGTGGTGGCTACATCTTTGGCAGTGGTTATGGAGGTGGCAGCGACAAAAGATGCAGTCTCTTATAAATTGGATTTCCTGTGGTTCAAATGGAGTTTGAAATTGGGGTTTTGATTGAATCTTATAAATTGAGACTTTCTAGCGGTCTCTTGTTCTTGTTCTTGTTTGTTGTTCATCTCAATTCCAATTAAGGGTTTAAAGGAATTGAGAATTTTAAAATTTAAGTTCATTCACATCAGTTCATTTTGTTATTGTCCCTTGTTCATCAGATGAGATTAGGGGTTTAAAAGTTAGATTTAGAAGTTTAAGTTTAGAATTATTAATTGAAAAAGTTAGAGGACTAGGATTGTTATTTTAAGGTTATTTTGGTCTTAGTTGATGTAATGTCAGCAACTTCCATCTGATCTAACAGTCTAATTAATGGGAAGGACTCAACTGAACATGCAATATGTGGCAAGGTACTTTAATAGGACAACTTTAAGCTAGGGCACCAGTTTAGGGTATGAAAATAAGCTAAGTGACCCATGGTGAAATTTACCCTTTTAAAAAATTTACAAAGTAATCTCTGAATAATCATGTTTTCTAATTTTTTATTTATTTTCTAAAGCATCATCACATGATGCATATAAGTTCATGTAGTAAAAGCAAGGCATGGCCAGGAATTTGAGATTGGGGGTGCATTGTTGGTCTTTAATTTCTTGTTCATTACTTGATAGTTTTCAAACATTTCCAATCTTTATTAACTCTTTTATCATTTTTTGCAACTAGGTCTAATGAGAATTTTAATAAAATTTTCACCACATATGAATTAACTATATAAACTTCTTATCTATATAAAACAAACACTAATAGCTAAATTTGTAAAGAAATTAGCAAAGTATATGACAATGATGGAATTTTTCAAAAATTTAATGAACTATGATAAAAGAGTCAATTTACAATTCTTAGTATAAGCTCTGAATCATCAAGCACATAAAAAATATGTTTGAGATGGATTTATAACAAGAAATGAAGGTTATTGACTTTTGGTGCAATATATCAAGTAATAATATTTGGTAATTTTACATCATTGGTGATAAGAAATAGGCCCAAATGTAGGGCCTAAAGCTAATAAAAGCTCTCGCTGGGGCCCCAAATAAATCTACAAGGGAATTCCACCCTGAATGGAAACAGTATCCTGAAACTACGGGATAAGCTATGAGATTCTTATTCTAAAACAAATTCCTTGGAGCCCCCTAGCTATATAAACCTTTCCATTAGCCATTCCCAAGGTATGATGCACTGGCTCTTTTTCTTTCTATTACTCCCTTCTTGCCAAAAGTATGACTTGAGCATTAGAGGGTTTCCCCCGAGGATACATCCTGGGGCCTTGATGTTGTCTTTGTACGTAGGTCACCAATTCGTGATTCACCAGGCTTCTGGGCCAAGCCCATACGATCCTATCAACTATCAAAATGGTGTCGTTTGTGATAAACATGTTGAATACTCGAAGGTCATGCTTGGAGAACTAAGACCTACCAGAGAATAAGCAGGAAAGCTATTGCCTTGCTGGATTTATTAGGCCTACAGGCAAAAAAGCACCCCAAATGGTTAATCTAAAAGACCTCGCAAGGTTCCATAAGGACCCTCACAAGGGAAAAGGGCCCTACATCAATGAATGAGGACCAGTTCAAGGCCCTGCAACATACTTTGTTTGAGCAATTAAGGGCGACACTCTAATAGAAAATCCGGAAAGCCCTGCTGATGGCTCTAGAAGAGGCTGCCAAACCTTCCCGAGACTAGCCCTCAATGATGCAAGTCCATGAATGGCAGTCATTCCTAGACTATTTTGAAGGATGCAAATGTAGTACCATCAGTGTTATCCTGCAAAGACTCGACCAGATGAAGCAGTGCATATAGGCTCCTAAGCCCCTGAAGGAAAGTCTTGGACATGGAATCGATGTTGAGTACTTATGGCTCCAACCTTTTAAATATGAGATAATCAACACCCTCGCCCCCGATGGGTTCCGCATACCTAAAATCAACTTGTATGATGGCCTTACTAATCCAGTTAACCATCTGTTGAGGTGTGTTACATCCATAAGGCTTGAGTGGGCCTCCATTGTAATTATGTGTAAGGTCTTTAACTTTACGTTAACAGGAGCTGCTGCCTCTTGGTTTAAGGTCAACTGGGGGCACCGCCTCTCCTCATTTAAGGGCCTCTCCTAAGTGTTCTTGTAACACTTATTGGGGAGTCGACTGACCCCAAAAATGGTGGCCCATTTGCTGAAAATTAGGCAAGGTTGTGATGAACCCCTGAGAGACTTCGTTCAGAGGTTTAATGCAAAAATTGTACAGGTACAAGGGTTTTCCTTAAAGCTAGACTTGGTAACCATTACTTAGGGGTTGGCGTGAGCCTCAAGACTGGCCTAGGATCTCCATGAGAATTTTGTAAAAGATATGGTGGAATTCCTCGACTAAGCCACATGGTATATGCATGTCGAATAGCTTAACTAAATGATGGACCTAAAGGACCAGTCGAAAGCTAAAGAATGTAGGTCCAGGAAAGGGGGAAGCATGACTTGCAGTCAGTGCCCTTCCTCCCATCTCTTAGAGAGACATGGTCAAACATCCTATATGCTCGAGAGAAGAAGAGCCAGGTTCCTCGATGGCCCCCAATAATGTCTCATTGGGGCAAAAAGGACCTAAAAAAATACTACAAACATCACAAGGACAAGAGCCATGATACCAAAGAATACTGGCAGCTAAAAAAGTTGTTTGAAGAAATAATTTAGGCAGGAAAGCTAAAAGAATATCTATTTAGACAGTAATCCCTTTATTGGAAACAAAAAGATAGGCTTCACAAAAAGGATGATGAGGAGGATTATGTTCAAGGATGAAGGCCTGAGAGGCCATAATCCCCAGGGGACCAAAGGGATCCTGGACCCCATTTGGGTTAGTTCATATGATTGTCAAGGAAAAGCCCTTGGTAGCTTGAAAAAGACAAGAATGGGAAATTACCCAACTGTAGGTAGTTGACCCCAGTAGGTCCCTAACAAAAGTTGATGACTCCCAAATAGCTATCCCTTACTTGGATTCACTCATTCTTAGGGCCCACATTAACAATTTTGATGTAGAAAGAGTTTACCTAAACACTAAGGTGAATGCCAATGTCATCTTTGCAGACTTATTATAAAAAAAAAAGGTCAGAAAGTCCTCTTTATCCCCTATGACCAGACCCACCTTGAAGATAGGAAGGAAAAAAGTCCCCATAATAAGAACTGTTAAGGTACCTTTCATGTTGCTCAAGAAAGACCACAATGGGGTACTTGCTAATGACTCCCACACCGTTGAATTTCTTATCCTGGATGTCACATTACCTTACAATGCCATACTCGGCAAACCAGCCCAGGTGTAATTCCATATCCATTCTAATGTCAAATGGCTCATAGTGCATTTTGTGACCCCTATCGGGGATACAACTATCTTTGTCGACCAGGCCTTAGTGCGGCAGTGCTATGTGGTGACCCTACCAAGGCCTAGAGAAAGTGAGTTTGCACCAGTTGAGGCTAAAAGGATAAATGAGTTACCCCTGTAAAATGAGGCTAGTACAACCCTGCCCAAATGGACCGAGCTTGTGGAAGTGGCCCCAAGAAAGACAATAAAGATTAGCAATGACCTTCCACCTGAGGTAAGGCAATTATTTATTCAATTCCTAAACCAAATATAGATGTGTTTGCATGGTCCCCGAATGAGGTGCTTGAGATTGACTTAGAAATAATTACTCATAGATTACAGGTAAATCCATTTGCCTGACCAATACAATAGAAAAAATGCAACATAACACCTGAAAGGCAAGACTTCAGAGAATAAATTGATAGGCTATTAAAGGATGGAATAATTCAGGAAGTATGATATCCCAAATGGCTCACCAATGTAGTGTTGGTAAAAAAGGAGAATGAGAACTGGCGCATGTGCATTGACTACACAAACTTTAATAATGCCTGCCCAAAAAACTTGTACCTGTACCATCTATAGACCAATTGGTCAATGTCACATCAATATTTGAAATGCTATCCTTCATGGATGCTTTCAAGAGCTACCACCAAATCCAAATGTACCTGGAAGATGAAGAAAAAATAGTTTTCACAACAGGCGAAGTAGTCTATTATTGCTAGCAAATGCCATTGGGCCTAAGAAATGCTAGGGCCACCTATCAAAAGCTAATGAATTAGATCTTTGCAATCCAGATAGGAAGGAATATGGAGGTCTATGTAGATGATATGATTTTCAAAAGTAGGGCCATAAAGTAGCACTTCAATGACCTTCGCCAAACCTTCCAAAGAATACAACAGTTCAATATGAAGCTCAATCCTAATAAATGCACCTTCGATACTGGTAAATTCCTTGATTACATGGTCTTTGAAAGAGGGATTGATGCAAACCCAGATAAAATTGAGGCCATCCTCATGATGTCTAATCCTCAAAGAAAAAGGGACGTTCAAAGGCTAGGTGGGAGGCTAATAGCCCTTAGACAGTTTGTCTCACAATTTGGCTATCGAGATAAGTTTTTCTTTCAGATATTAAAAAAGAGGCAATCTTCAAATGGATGGACAAATGTCATGAAGCCTTCCAATAGATAAAATACTACCTACGACACCTCCCTACATTAAAACAACCAAAGCCCAATGAGCCCCTAATGCTATACTTAGCTGTCGAAAGCTCAGTCAGTGTAGTGCTTTTTAAGGAGTAAGGATCAGAATAATGGCCAATATACTATGTTAGTTAAATCCTCTAGAGGGTTGAACCTAGATATCTTGTGCTTCACAAAGTAGTCCTAGCCCTTGTTATGGTGTCTTGAAAATTATGACCCTACTTTCAAATGCACCATATAATTATTAGGACAAAGTTGCCTTTATGGGATATTTTACAAAAGCTAGAAAAGTTTGTTAGGCTTACTAAATGGTGCATCAAGTTAAGGGATTATGATATCCACTATAAGCCCTAGAAGGCTTTAAAAGCACTAGCTCGAGCAGACTTTGTGGTTAAAATGATACTGACAGAAAAAATCAAAAAGGATGAGAAAGAAAGAAAATTTATTTGGGAAATGTACATTGATGAAGCCTCAGAACCTGAATATCGAGGAGCGGGCATCGTACTTAAAGGTCAACTCAACCTAGAAGCGACTCTCAGAGTTAAGTTTCTCTTTCCCCGTAACAAATAATGTAGTTGATTACGAATCCCTCATTGCCAAGCTGCAGATGGTTGGTTGGGTGAAGGTATGACATATATAGATGTACAATGACTCTCAACTAATAATAAGCCAAATCATAGAAACAATAGGAACAAAAATGCCTACTTTTTGCAAGTACCTTAATACGGCAAAGGATCTAATAAAGATGTTTTACCTCGTGCTTGTTCAAAAAATCTCAAAAATCCAGAATGTTGGGGCAAATGCTGTCTTAAAAAGACGAGATGAAGCTGACACAGAAGAAATTATAAGACCCTCAATCCACCTGATACATTCTACGATCTCCAGAGACGATTGGAGGAAGCCAAGCAGACTTTACCTAGAGATAGGGACACTTAATGGAACCCTTGAAGAAAAAAGTAAGATCAGAATCTAAGCTGGATGATTCCTCATCGTTCAAGATGAACTATACAGTTGATGGTTCACTTCTCCTTTACAATGATGCCTAACTTCACAAGAGAGATAGCACGTTCTTTGAAAAAATCCTCTGGGGGGACTGTGGGCACACATTGGCACCAATTCCTTGGCCCACAAAGCCTTACGCCAAGGTTACTTCTGGCCTAAAATAAGGAAAGATGCCAAGGAGTTCATGCAACAATGCCATAACTGTCAACTCAGCTTGAGAATACAAAGGTTGCCCTCTTCTGATGCCTTCCTGATAGTGGACCCTTAGTCATTCTCTATTTTGGCGTTAGATTTGATTGGAGAGCTGCTCATGGCCTCAGGGCAAGTTAAGTATTGTATTGTTATGGTTGATTACTTCGTCAAGTGGATGGAAGCGAAGCCTCTAGCCTTCATCACGGCCCCTTAAGTAATCAAATTTTTGTGGAAGAACATTATTTGTCAGTTTGGATGCCTAAGGGCTATTGTTACTGACAATGGCAAGCAATTTGACAACCAGCAAATTTGTCAATTTGCTGAGGAAAAGGGTATCTACTTTTGCTTTTTCCTTGTTGCTTATCCATAATTTAATAGGCAAGTGGAAGCACCTAACATGAGCATCAAGAAAGGCCTAAAGTGAAGACTAGGCGAAGCCAAAGGAAAATGGGCAGATGAATTATTAAGCGTCCTACGGGACTAAAGAACGGCCCCTTGTAAGGCCACAGGAGAGTTACCTTTTATGATGGTCTACGAGGTCAACACCTACATCCCAGTAGAAGTTGCTTGCCCCACTCTCCAAACTTTGGCCTATAATCCTAGTAAAAATGACAGAGCACTTGAAGAAAACCTTGATCTACTTGAATAATAGAGGGAAAACACAAGGGTTCGCATGAAAGCCTTAAGATAGCAATCTGCCGTCACTCATAATCGAAGAATGAAACAAAAAAGTGTATAAGTAGAAGGCTTGGCCCTTGTTAAGGCATAACTGACTGGGAGGAACCCGAGACTTAGGTCACTGAGGCTGAATTAGGATGGACCTTACCTTGTCACAATAAAACTTAGAAATGGGGTTTACAAGCTAACCAACTCGAAAGGGAGAAAGATGCTTAGAAACTATCACTCAGATAAGCTGTCACCTTACTTTTCCTAATCACATTACTACACAATGTACTTTGCGACATTTTGAATAAAAAAAGCACTCCAACTAGACAACTTGTGGTTTTACAAAATGAAATAGCAAATTGAGACCCCTCAATCACTTAAAAGCTTAGGTC
The DNA here is from genome assembly GCA_039654915.1 of Aquilaria yunnanensis. Taxonomy (NCBI): domain Eukaryota; kingdom Viridiplantae; phylum Streptophyta; class Magnoliopsida; order Malvales; family Thymelaeaceae; genus Aquilaria; species Aquilaria yunnanensis. Next base: position 23,385,916 of record CM077597.1, on the reverse strand, counting down.
TTCTTTAAAAACCCTGCAAAGGCTTCCTACTACAAGAGTTATTTAATAGCATGGCCATTGTAATGGTAGAATTACCTTTCTCACTTAATGAACATCCAACTAAAGGATGATTATAAAAATTGTTCACAAATACAAAATGCAGATAAGGGAAAAATAGTGAACAAAATGAACTTTGAAAATAATTACAATTACAGAAGGAAAGAAGGATTTCAAAAGAATACGAAAAGGGAAAATTTGCTATCAGGCTTCCTAAAATTCATCAGGAAGAGAGCCTTCATCAAGGTCCATCACCGATGAGTCGTCATCAAAGGTAGGAATCCCAGCTTTCCCCTTCTTCAGTCAAGACTCATAATCCATAACCAAATTCTCGTAAGCCGATATGAAGAAGAGATCCAGGTTCAGATTAGCCCGCTCCACCTGAAAGTGGTAGAAAAGAAAGCCTTCCTTGAACTCTAAGAAAGGCTCATTCCAAGCCTCTTTTCTACCTTTCAGAGAAGGGAGCAAAGCTTCTTCACTCAAGCATTGGCCTTGGTCCGAAGGCACTGGTGCTCTGAATGGCACTGATGCCCCACGAAGCCAACTCGTTCAATGCTCTCCATATGGGGAATCGTAGTAGTGAACGAGCTAGATCTAGTTTCTCCAAGGATAGTCTCGGGCCCATTGGAGTGTATTGATCCATTGGCAGAGCTTGCTCTACGGCATTGATTTCTGACTTTGCCATCTTTCACAAGGTTGCCAAATGATTGGCCTCTTTTTAGGCCTCATCTTCCTTTTTTCTCAGGATAGCTTCAGGGCCTCCTACATCCCCCCCATCTTTCCCTCAAGCCCTTTGATGAGGCCCTCTTTCGCTTCCCTAGCTTCTTTTTCTTGCTTGAGGTCATCGATAAAGGCATTCCTCATGTTGCCTTTGCTACTCAGGCTCTTCTCCAAGGAGGCTACATTTTTGCACCATGACCCAAGCTGGGACTAGAATGCCTTCTCATAGGCTGACCATCATTCCCTCATTCCACAGGCAATGGTAGCCTCCTGTAAAAACCAAATTCATTAAACAAACCAAGAAAGGCGCTTAAAACAAATGGAGGACCAATAAAAAGCATACTTGGAGTAGGCTGCAAACCATACTCATTAGCCGGGAACCTTCCGACCGAGGGGTATGAGCAAGACAGTGCCAATCTCTAGGAGTTTTCAACCCTTCAAAGATACAGTGAGTAATGTTGTTCGGTCCTCAAAGATCAACTTGCCAATACCCACAAACCTTTGAGGATCAAAAACTTGGTAAGGTGCAACTCCTTTCAACTCTAAATTTTGCCTCTCCACCTAACCTCGCACAATGGTCAAATTGTGGGGCTGAAGGCAATCATCCATTTTTAGCTCAAGAAGGCCCCCTTAGGTAGAAGGGACCTTATTAGGAATAACCCTCGCTGGCACCTTAACAAGAGGTGTAGGTAAAAAGAAAGGGACTTCCTTCGATGGTCTTAGAGCCGTATTTTGCTTTTAGGTAGCCCTTTTTTGCTTCTGTGACACCACTTCAGTCTATGGCTCCATAGCAGGAAGAGGCCCAAATGCCTTCCCATGCTTATCTAAAGTTGATGGATAAAAAAATCCATGGTTAGCACAGAATGACCACAAGTTTATAAAATCAGCTTGGTAAAAGTTATCTAACGATGCCCTACCATTACCACTATCATGATGGGGATTTCCCACGACGTGTCAACAAGGTGCAACCCCTTACGAATCAACTAGGGCTCTAGAGGGGAATCTAAATGCTCCACCATCCCAGCTAGAGGCTTGGATGAATGGGCCCTCATAGCTTATGCCACGCTAGCAGGAAGAACGTTAATCTTCTGAGTATGTCAAGGTGTCAGTAATGCTCTTACGCTTCTTCATGAACTCTTTTACCCGACTACTTATTTCTGCAAAAAAAAAAAAATGACAATCAAGATTAGAATCCAACCCTTCACATGAGAAGTAAAAGACCATAATCATCCGAAACAAACTTTATTAGCTCAATGATGTGTTGGGCCCTGAATGCAGTCCTGTAGGCTTCTATCAGCTTCCCATCCTAACCCTTCTACAATTGCAAGGGTTCTTCACTAATGAATAGGACCACTGGGTCATGTTGATTCCTGCCCACCTTAAGGTGATTTCATCAATTTTTATGTAATGGATGGGGAATAGCTCCATATAATTGTTGTTTCTCATCGGATCATCCAGTTAGCTGATCAAACTAGAGTATAAGTTATGGCACTCCGAGCCATCGTATATTAGTAGTGACTTGACCAGGGCATGCTGATGTGCATTCAAAAATTCACAGAAGAGCGTTTCCTTAGTGTGAAAAAGAAACACTCCTTCCACCTTGCCCACAAGTCCTTACAGGATACGAATACAAATGGCTTATTTCCTCCTCAGTTGACAGGGGCAATGTGGAAGAAGTCAACGTCTCTCCTCAAGTCTATCATATAAACTAGAGGAAAATCTCTAGTAGGGTGGTCACTCCCACCAATTTACAGCAAATGATAAACCCATTGATATGAGTGAATGAGTTAGGCATCAATTGCGATGGCAAAACCTAGTAATGCTCGCATATCTATTCTACCAACAGCTGGAGAGGCAAACGAAGCCCCCACTTGGAGCTAGTCAGTGAAAATAGTGAGGACATTCGTCAACACGTTTCCAGGAGAAAGGGCAGCCACAGCCCCCTTAGGCCAGAAGTACAAGCAGAGATTCGTCGCCAAGGTGCCTTCATTGTGTTAAGTAACAACCCTCTTCAACACCTCTACGTTTAGGAAAAACGGCACCTTTGACGAATCAGCCACGTTGGCGGCAACCCTAGATGGTGATTTCAAAAAAAGCTATCTAGAAAAATTGATTAGGCAGCATATCAAGGTTGCCATCAACATAACGGGTGGCGGAAAAATGATCAATAATGGCCAAAGAAACCCAAAAATATCAAAAGGCCTAGAGAAAAAAAAAATAAAGCAAAAGTAGAAGACAAGGACCATTATCTAATCATGAAGAAAAAGGGTGACCTTGGCAAAAGATAAGAACTTTAATGAGAAAGAAAAAACTGGTGGTGAGCAAATGACAAGAAAACACAAAGTAGCATTGAAATCAGCCAAATAATAAAAAAATGAGGTGAAAACCCTTATGGTATATATAGACAATTTTCTAACGGATGAGTTTCCTCCTTGAAATTGCCATTGCAATAATGGCAAAATTCTCACCCAATCAGAAAAGACATATGGCCACAAGTAGCCGCCAAAATGGTCATGCCCGATCACTTCCCTAAGGTTCATTTAATAGACATCGATTTACCTCTTTTGTAACCGGTACACCTGCCATGTGTCAAAGCTGCATATGCTTAATGGGAGTAAAGGGCTGGATGACAATGTTTTTCTAAGCTTCTTCAGAAAGCAAGAGGGCCATTGTACCATCTCTGCTAAACAATACCGCTTGAAGCGTATCAACCTTGCAACAAAACAAATGGGGCTTGCACCTCACTCTCAAGCAAACGTCCCTCTTTTTTCAGGAAATGACAATGTAAAATAGAGGAAAAATGTAGGGCCTTTAGCCTACATTGTCTTGGGGAAAAGGAACTATTGATAGAAAATGTGCCCAAATCTAGGGCTCAAAGCTAATAGAAGCTCCCACTTGGGGCCCAAATAGATCTATAAAGGAACTCGATCCTAGATGGAAACAATATCCTGAAACTACGGGATAAGATATGAGATTCCTATCCTAAAATGAATTCCTCGAAGCTCCTCCCCCAGCTAGATAAACCCTTTCATTTGCCAATCCTGAGGTATGACGCACTGGCTTTCTCTCCCCAGCCCCCCCCCCCCCCCCCCTTCCTCTCTTTTTCTCTCTTTGCTACTCCCATATTGCCAGAAGTCTAACTTTAGCGTTGGAGGGTTTCCCTTGGGGACACATCTCGGGGCCTTGATGTTGTATTTATATGTAGGTCACCAATCCGTGATTCATCATGCTATTGGACCTGGCCCATACGATCCCATCAACTATCAATTAGAATAATTATAAAATTTGTGATAAATTCATTTTACATTATCTATGATTAGAAAAATAATTATAACCATGTAAAACATTTTTTTTTTTTTTTGCTAATAAAAAAGATAATAGGTATATAATAGTGTACTAATATCATAAGAACATAATAATAGATTATTGCATAGAAATTCTTTAAAAATGTAAGTGAAAAATACAGAATATGATACAAAGATTTATTTTATATGTTTTTCTTTTAATCAAAAACTAAATTTGACATTTTTTTTCCGGCAATTGCAACGATTCATTGAAAACCCAGCTGCTAATAGTACAAACTATGAGAGACTAACACACAGAGCTTATAAAAGTGAAATGGTTAAGACCAAATTCAAGCACCAAGACAAAAAAGAGTCTAAACGCCTACATGACCTTTTTGAAATCCAAAAATAAGAAGTAGATTTAATCAATGAAGTCAAATCCAAGAGATCCAAAGTAGTATTTTTGAAGCTTCACCAATTCTGTGCCAGCCAAGCTATCCAAATTGTTGATTTTACCACTACATCCCATGCCTTACGTGATGCCAAGTTAACAACATTAGGTGTAAGCTGCATTAAGAGATGAACAAGGTAAAAAGCACTAGGATAAATACAGCCCTACCCTTAGAAAACAACCTGCCAAACTTGAGACGTAATGTAGCAAAAGAGCAAAACATGTTCTACAGTTTCTTAAGCTCCATTGTAAAGAAGGTAGCTAGTGTCCAAGGCAACACCTCTAGCAACTAAATTTGCCCTTGCTAGAATATACCCCTGCATAGATTTCCATGCCAAGAAATTAATTTTTTTTTAGGACACGTCCATTCCATAAAAAGCCTGCAATTGAAAGCCCTTTCATGCTGAGATGAAGGTCGAACTCTTTGGCCAACAATTTAGTGGAAAAGGATCCACTTGGAGAAAGCTTCCAAACTAGGCTGTTTGAAGTATTCGTGCTCAAGGTTATTGAAGACAAAAGAGTAAAAAATTTGTTCCATTCTCCCACCTCTTTTCCTCTTACGTGCCTCCTTCAACACCCAGTCCAAACTCAGTCTTCCCCTACCCAGGAACCCATTCCTAAAATACCACTCTCTTTCCCCAGTGAAAGATGAAAAATCCTAGGAAATCTAACTCTCAAAATCTCATTTCTAACCCAAAGATCATGCCAAAACCTAACATCTTCACAGTTCCCAACTATCCAAAACAAACAATCTTTTAAGTTTATGTCATTTTCTCAAAGAACATCTGAAACACCCGTAATAGCCCCCCAAGTAGAGCTAATTGAACTATAACCTAGACTACCTTCATCTTTGTATGCTGAAACAATAACTTTTCTCTTTAAAGCATCGTTTTCTAATTTGAATCTCCACCACTACTTCGACAACAAAGCAACATTTTTCCCTTCTAAGCTACCCACACTCATCCCCCTAAATTTTCATCCTCCAATACTTCACTCCAAGAAACCCAATGGATTTTTCTACCTTACCCAGAACCCTCTCATAAAAATTTTTTTTCTCAAGGATTCAAATACTCTCAACACTCTTAGAGGGCAGTGAAACAACGAAAGGAAGTATAATGGCAAGCTCAAGAAACAAGATTTGAGGAGAGTGATTTGTGCTCTGGAAGACATGAGTCTTGATTTCCATTCGGCAAACTTTGACTTCATCTTGTTAAGTATTGGTTTCTAATCTGAAGCTTTTTTCATTGAGCTCCCAATTGGGAGGCCGAGATATTTGAAGGGTAGCCTTTTCGCTTTCCAGCACAAATCATTTGCCAGATTTTGGACCTCAATTGTAGTCACATTTATGCCCATTAGATTACTTTTTCCAAGATTTATCTTTAGCCCTAAAATCAACTGAAAGCACCTTAAAATTTGCTTGAATTGCAAAATATTATGCTCACTCCATTCTCCAAAGAGAAGGGTATTATTAGCGAACTGAAGATGAGTTATCACCACATTATTTGAATTTAACTGAATTCCTTTGATTTTCTCTAACTCTAATGCCGCCGTAAGCAAACAACGAAGAACTCCCACTACAATCAAGAATAATAAAGGAGAAAGAGGATCATCTCTTGTCAAAGACCCTTCTCCATTAAGAATTTTGTCGTAGGACTGCCATTGATGAAAACTGAAACTGAAGCAAAACATACACGACCTTGAATCCATTTAAGCCACCTATCTCCAAAATTCATCTGCCTCATAATATTAATAAGAAAATTCCAATTCACATTATCAAAGGCTTTTACAAAGTCTACCTTGAAGAGTGCAGTCTTGATTTTCTTCTTTTTAATTAAGTGAACCAACTCATGCGCAACCAGTACACCATCAAGAATCTACCACCTGAGAACAAAAGTTGAATGCATCTCACTCATTAGCAGCTGAATTTTATTCTTAGGCCTATTGGTCAGGACCATGGCAATGATTTTGTATTGTGATCCAACGAGGCTAATGAGTCTGTAATCACTTAGACCAGTGGGATTGACCTTTGTTGGAATCAAAGTAATGAAAGAAACATTGCACCCTCGACCAAGCTTCCCCGGAGACTCAAAATCTCTGATTAAGTTTATAACATCAAATTTGACTATGTGCCAACACTTCTTCCAAAAACCAAAATTGAACCCGTCTGGTCCCAGAGACTTTATGCTTCCACAACTCTAGATTGCTTCTCTGACTTTTTCTTTGTCAATTGGTTTTTCCAACTCTGATGCATCTTCCTAACTTAGTTTTTTTTTTTAGAATTTCTCCAAGAAGAACAAAGGCCTACACTTATGATGTTCTTAAAAAAATTTGTAAGCCTTATATTTAATTTCAGAAGGATCTTCAACCCATCATCCATAAACATTGATGCCCATTACATCATTCTTCCAGAAATTTTCTGACACAATTATATGGAAAAAAACCAGTGTTTTCATCACTTTCTTTCACTCACTTATCACGCTGCTTCAAAAAAACTTCTTTTCTTTTAGTCTGCTCCCAGAATTTTTGCAACAGAATGTTTTTCTCAGGGAGTTCAACATCAGTGAGCCTCCTGGTCGTAGAGAGATCATCCCAAGCATTGTTTTGTTCTAGTAAACCCAGTGCGTTAATTAAGGGCATATTTTATGTTCTAAAAAATTTGTTTGAGGATATTTTGTTCTACATAAAACTTGAGTAGGAGCTAGAATAAAATTTAAAATTATGAACCTTTTGTAATTCTACATTTACTTATTATTTTATAAGTTAATTACTCCAACATTGTTGAAAACAAAGAAAGGCTCTATGTAAAAGTTGAGAAACAAAATAAACTTTTTTTTTTCGTAAACATATCTTTATTAATATACCCATAATTTATATTTTTCAAAATTTTTAGGGGTGGTGCCACACCTCCCCACACCCTCTAACTATGTCACTGGATAAAAGATTCTTATTTTAAGAAATAATATTCAAATTACAGCAATTAGAATAAATATTCTTAAGTGACCTAGTTTAAGAAAAAAAAACCTCAAAATTCTGTCCGAAGCTCAAAGATTAAAAAGCACTTGAAAATAAAATTTTTAGAAATTTTGAATTCTTTTTGGATTTCCAACATCTAAGGAGTAAATTACATAAATGGTCCCTAACCTTTACTCATTGTTTCCTTTTAGTCACTAACCTATTAAATGTTCTGTTTTGGTCCTAAATCTATAAAAAATCATTTCATCTTGGCCCCTCATCAGATGAAATTCATTAACTTAGAATAATTGTTTGAAAAAAAGTTTTAAAATTCTAATTTAAACTATCTCGCGGTCAATTCAACTAATTTAATATTTTTTTACAATGAATAAGCAATTTAAATTAGTAGTTTTTTCATTCAAAATGAAATATGTTTAATTTACAGAGAGAGAAAAAATGTGATTTAAATTTTTCATTAACTGTAAAAAATTATTATACAGATTAAATTTATTGTAAGACAGTTACCTGATAGTTTAAATTATGATCTAAATAGTTTTTATTAGTCAAATACTTTGAGTTAACAAATTCCATCAAATTGGGACTAAAATGAAACATTTTTAATAGATTGATGACTAAAATAAAAAATTTTTAATAGGTTTGGGATTAAAAGAGAACATTGAATAGGTTAGGGACTAAAAGGAAACAATAAGTAAAGGTTAGGGATCATTTATAAAATTTACTCAAAAACATGCATATTCCTTAAGAAGTAGTTAGAGATCCCATTTTAGTCTGAAAGTAAAAGGCCAAACAATAGGTAGTTAGAGAACAAAATTAACTAGAATCATTACTGTTTTCCCACTTTTGCAGTGGAACATGAAAGCATGTAAAGAAAAGATTAAAAAAGAAAAAAAAAACAAAAGTTAACCAGCCTCAACATAATTATGAGGATAGAAATAAGGGTGATTATTTGGTTTGTTCGGTTTAAACCGAGCCAAATTAGTCGGTTTATTCGGTTTTTGGTTTTGGATGATAAGAAACGGAATTAACCGAATTAGTCTATAAAACCGAATCGAAAAATGGTAGTTAAATTCTATAATAGGTGAAATGAGATAGAGATATTGTTTTTCTTTTCAAATTACATTCAATATAAAAGATTCATTGTCCATGAAAAGAAAGAAAATAAGAATCCAAGCTAATTTGGGTTACTTGGTAGCATTATTGTTCATGAAACAAATTAAAAAAAATGGTATAAAAAATTTCGGTTATTTTGGTTACCAAATTAACCGAATTCTAAAACCAAAACTGAAATTTTTTTTATTCGGTTTCAACCGAAACCGAACCAAATTACCGAATTAACTGAACTAAAATTTAAAATTATTTCGATTTTTCGGTTTGAACCGAATACTGATCATCCCTAGATAGAAGCTGAAATCCTCATTTTTTATATCAAAGATAAGCCACATGTTTTGTTGTTGCCAAGTCTCTTATGCATATTTACCAATCGTAAAGCTATACATAAAAGGTCAGGACCAATATAATTCATGAATTTGTTGAGTACATCATAATCGGCTTTTTTATCCCTTTTTTTGAAATGATAGGTCATGCTTAAGAAGCCCTACCATTTCATCAGAGGCAATAATAAAGGTGATTACGATGTACTCAACAAGTTCACACATTATATTGGTCATGAATTTTTCTGCATAGCTTTGCTACCAGCAAATATGTACAACATTTTAAGGGCCTACCAAAAACAAAAAATATGGCTTATCTTTGAATGGTCAAAACATTTGGTGGCTTAGTAAAGAAAGGAATTTGGATCATTGTTCAATCCAAGAATCCCACTGATCTCACTTATCTCGACCTCCCAAACGAAGTTGATGTCAAAAGTGCATCCAAAGATGATTCCCTTAGGTTGATCCAGAGGATTAGTAATTGTAAAATCCTCAAAAGTAGCATGTCCTATTGCTTTAATGGTAACAGCAGTACCGTGATTAATATCATAACACCTTTTGCATGCCTGTCACTGCAACCACGGGATTAAAGAGGCAGTTTCCACAATCATCATTTGACATTTGTGGCAATTTCTAACTGCCAATGCTCATCTGCACCATACACCGGAAAGCAAAAGGAATCCAGTTATCGGGCGTAAGGAGCTTGTTGGAAAGACAAGAGGAGATGTTTCGGGTCTAAGACATCTTGATTGCATAATTATGGAGTTGAATGTAGGAAACTATGACCTTTTTCTCAACAGACTTCATCGAGTATAGAGAGGTGACTCAAGCAAGTCATTTGGTGTTAACTTCAGGCTAAAGCTGCCAATTGATTTGGAATGGTAAAACAGATCATAAGGATGGAAATTAGAACCAAGGAGAGTGTAAACAGATGAATGAAGTAAACCATAGGGGGTTTTGCCATTGAGTGGATGCCAACTTGCCCAGGATTCTTTTTCGGGTAGGAGTCTATAGTGGGGAAAGGTTCCGGTGAGCTCTCTTCAATTTTTTAGTAGTTGGGTTAGGGAAAACTTATGAGCTTTCTTCATCTAATGTAGCATAGCCATTGCATGCCTCTTTTACTGATGATTGAGGTCCACCAAGAATCTTTGACCATGCAACTACCAACTTGGAGGACATCCATACATGTAGACGCAAAACTAAGATTTTAAGTTAGAGGAGTCAAATTTCATTTTGAAAATGTTAAAATTAAAAGGTCAAAAGTAAAAAAAAAAAAAGGGGTTTCTTGAGCTTTATCTTGACATATACACATGAGTAATATACATAATTTTGAAGAATTTTAGAGGTGCGGGCACCCCAGTCCCCTTGTAATTAGCTTCTCTACGTACATGTAGCTCAACAAGCAACTGAAGAAATTGAACTAATTCTGGTAATTCACCCACATCAACATCTTATGATTCTCTTATATTAGTGACATATGTAAAGCACTTGATTTTTCTAGGATGTAAAAATGGAATGGAAGTTAAAATTAATAAAAGAAAAATACGAAAGTAGTCTCTCTCTCTCTCTCTCTCTCGCTATTGAAGCCACTGCAGTAATTCTTCTCTGTATAAAAGGATAGTGAGTTATTTAAGGTTATATGTATACAGTTCAAATTTACTGGGGCAATAGGCTGGCATTTCACCTCCATGTTTTTAGATTTGCGGTCATGAGATGGAAAGAGAACAAACAAGGGAATTAAAGTGAGGCTGATCCATCTGCAAAAAATTTCTGTTTTAAGCTTCTGATTTTGGTTCACTGCAGTAACTTGGTGAACAAGACATGTAAAAATTTCTGTTTTAAGCTTCTGATTTTGCTGCCGGAGTCAACTACGGCTAGTGCAGGTGAACCAATTAAAAAGTAACGCTTGTACCTGCGGCGGCCACTCCCCATTTTTCTTGGAACCAATCAAAAAATTAGAATACAGGATAAAAGTGTAAAGCCTATATACAATATCTTAAGATCAAGACTGACTTTGCCTTGCAAAGTAGAGTGCACAATTGAGCTCTTAATTCATCAGCCAAGGCCAAATGAAAATAAATAGTTCTTATCCACAAAGCTACCGCTTGTGCTGCAAACCAACCCAAGTCAAGACGCCCAAATCCATTCACAATATCTACTTATAATTTGCTCTAAGATTTGGGAGAAATTACATTTTACATATTTTATTTCAAAAATATACACATTAGACCTTTTTAATACAGTCTAATAGCAATTTCTAAAAGTTTAATTTAAATATTATGATGATCATTTTTTAGTAATTTCAATATGTATGTTTTTTTATAGTTAATAAATATTTTAAATTATTAGTTTTATAGTTAATAAATATTTTAAATTATTAGTTTTTCTTTCTATAAATGGAAAATAATATTTTTTTAAACCATTTTTTGATAATTTTAATTTGTACATTATTTTTTTACAATGAATAAAAATTTTTAATTATCAATTCTTTCTTCCTATAAATGGTAAACAGTATTTTTTTAAATCATTTTTTAGTAATTTAAATTTGTATGATTTTTTTTACTGTTAATAAATATTTTAAATTATCAATTCTTTTTCTTTCTGTAAATGGAAAACAATATTTTTTAAACATCAATTAACTGTAAAAACATACCAAATTATTTTAACTTAATTCAACTTAATAAAAAATTACTTATTTTTATGTTTACATCTTTTGCACCTAAAATCAATTTCATTTCAAATCTAATCTTATTTAGATGAAATAATCCATTGATTGTAAAATTTTCTATGATAATATTATTTTTTATGAATTTTTATTTTTTAGGCATTAGAAAAATCATAGAAATTTAATAGCATAATAAGATTTTATTTCAAATCGATTATTACAACTATATAATATTGGCTTTCAAATGAAACTGGTCCAAAGCAAAAAAAATATAAAAATAAAAATAAGTCATTTTAGATTGAGTTGGCTTAAGTTAAAATGAATTGGTTCGAAACTACTTGAAGATGAGTATCGTACAATTTAAATTAAGATTTCAGAAATTATTATGAAACTGTATTAAAAAAAGTAAGGGAAAAGGTGTATGTTTCTTAAATAAGATTGGACAAAGTGTAAATTCACCCAAGGTTATCAAAGTCAAATTTCTACCTAGAGTCATTTTTTTTTTATAGTCATAATGTCGTAAAAAGTTTTAGAATAATAAGATTCTACAAAAAAAAATTTAGAAAAAGATGAAAAAAAATATAATCATCTAAATTATTTCAGAAAGTTCATATTATATAATTTTTTCATGTACCAATACTTTAATACCATAAAAAAATACCATGAACATACAATACAAAATAAAAAAAATAAGTTTTCAAATTCAGAATTCATAAATGAAAAGTTGAACATTATGACTAATGGCAGTATCAATATTATCATCTTCTAAATTCATATCTTCATTTTTTTTTATAGTTTTATCATTTAATAGGTTAAACTCATGTAAGTAAATATTTGTATCATCATTGGCATTTTCTTCATCTACATCTACATCTACATAAACTTGATAACCAGGATTATTAAAGTCATAGTGAAGGAGAGTAATCAAGCGACACTAGGAGCTTTGAGGAAAAAACAAAAGATGATTTGTGTTTTTTTTTATTATCTTTATTTTTTTATTTTAACTCTAAATGAGTTGAGTTTGATTGTATAAAAATTGAATTAGATAATAAATTAATATATTTTTTGCTTGTTATCATTTTTTAGCCCAATTTTAGTAAATTTGACATAATAATGTAGAAACATAAAGTCATAAAATTTCTAAGTTTCTAAGACTAAAGTCGGGATTTTACCCGTTTTTACCTATATATAAGTTTCTACTAAGACTTGAAACATTTTTTATTTTTAGAGTTGTAGAAACGTAAGTTTTTAAGACTTAAGCCAAGATTTTAATAAGCATGATTTCACCTAAACCTTAAAGGACAAATTGTAATTATCCCTATCTATAATTTGAGTCATAGCAACACAAATTGATTCTCACATAGACTTCCCATAGAAGAGGACATTCAAAGCCTTCAATTTATTTATCAACCTGCATGAACCAAAATGTTTTGGGATTTGTAACATAAAGATCTTCTATAACAAAGAACTATAGTTGAGATTGTTGTGTATGCCTCATTCTATTTGTCTTTTGCCCCACATGGGCTTAGAAAAATGAATTGTGTCTTAGATTGCTTATATCTTCCTTTATCCCGCATTGGCTAGATATGGAGCATTGTGCTTTAGACTATTTATATAAAGGGCATAATGGTGATTAATAGAATTGTCCCAAACACTTACCCTCACCCAACATAAATCTTAAACCCTAGACATACAGTATCATATGCTTTTATCTTTTTCTAAGAACGTAGTCGTTCTACAATCTTACCTTTTTTGTTCTTTCACTCAACATGAATCCTTGCCACTCACCTATACCATTGAAGCAATCGACCTCCCTTTGTTTTCATCATTCACTTTACCATCCCACCTTTACCAAGACCCAACCTGTGAAACTCATCATCGAACATTAGACAATCGTAGTATTGAAGTTGGAAATTTGGTTAGACACCAAGGCTTAGGACACAAACAAAGACACTAGGTTCAACAAGGTTCTAAGGTAAGGGTTTAAAGGACCTTATGGGTTATACTTGTTTATGTTTGTGTGATGCCTAAATGCATTATATGGCTAAATTATTATGTGAATGTATGGCTAGCTAATCATATACGTTGCATGGCCCATAATCAGAGTAAGTTTGGCTTTAAACTTGATGGTGTGAAAGGTAGCTTATGGGACTTGCATTGGTAACTTTCACAACAAGAATGATGCAAGATAGCCACTACATTCCCATTCAGAGTTCAGAAGGGAACAGCCCAAAAAGTGACTACAAATTGACAGGAAAAGGCAGTCGCAATTTTCTTAGCCACTCCTAACTTGTGACTGAACTTCAACTACAACTAGTGACTGACGATGTTAGTCTGTCATCAATCGCTAAACTTAGTGTGTGACAGCTCTCCTAGTCAACTAATCAAGTAAGTGTTTATTTACTTTGATTAAGTGTTTATGAAATTAAGTACCTCAAATTAGCGCCTTGTTAAGCAAGTAACATAAGCTTAATTAAGTTAAGTGAGTTCCTAAGTGTGATTTGGCATAGTTAAGTCAAGACCATTAGTTGTTCTAGCTTTTAGAATCATCCTAGTAAGTTTTGACAACTTGTGGCACTAAGTGTTCTTTTGAGCCATTTAGAACTTAAGTGGCTAAAGTGTTCAAGAAAATTAAGTTTGAGAAGCTTTTAGTACCTTTTAAAACAAAGAAAAGTTAGTTTTGAGAGTGAGTTAGTGACCTATTTGAAGCTTTTGAGAGTATGAGGACTTAAGTGCAAGGGGAGGGAAGTTGCTTATTAAGCTTATAAACTAAGTTTTCTTCTTCTTCTTCTTCACTTAGCCAATTGTTCCATGCTCCCAAAATTCGTAGCCCCACTTTCCTCTCAAATTTGGTAGCTCAAACTTCCATTTTCTTGCAAGTTTTCATTGAATTAAGGGTGCCCAAGGTGTTAGAAAGATCACTAAGCCCCTTTGCTAGTGTTCTTGCTTCATTTGATCTTTGGAGCTTGTTTTGGAATCCAATTTTCGTAGGTAAGCTTCTTGAGATCATTTGGTGTGATTATAGGTTGTTTCTAGAGCTAGAAATGGTCTTGGTTTGATTGGTTTGGGTGCCAAATTGCTTTGGTTTTAGGCTTGGAACTCAAGGAAGCTCAATTGAGCTTAGGAGGTTTTGTTGCATTGCTTGCTTTGTGGCTAAAATTGAGGTAAAGGTTCAAGTAATTAAGCTCAAATAATGCATGGTTTTGTAGTTTTGTGTGTTGGGATGAATTAGGAACAAGACCCATTAAGTTTGGATTAGAAATGAGAGAGTTTGAGTAGCTTGTGTACAAGAACGACGCTGTCGCACAAACCCAGAAAATCGAGTTGGCGACGCGTCGCCAATTTGGTCGCGAATTGGCGCCGCGGCGCCAGAAGGCGAAAATGTGCACAGAGCGTTTGTTCGGCGGCGCCGCGTCGCCAAAAGCATTTGCTCTTTGGCGCCGCGTCGCCAAATGCCAATTTGGCCTCGATTTCCGGCCATCCTAAGATTAACTTAGACTCTCGGTTTCTATCCCTAGGCTATTCTAAGACGTTCCATAACCTCGGTTGGGTCTAGAATTCATTCCTAAGGCGGGAATTGTGCGTTATTTGGAAGGTAGTCAAGTTGTGTGGTTAAGTGTAAAAGAAATGTGACTTGGTGGCTAAGTAACTCATAGTATTTAAGCTTTTAAATGGATATTAAGGGGATTAAGTGGGTTTTTAGACTCTTTATTGGCCGTATAGAGTATCAATTACATATGGTCAATAGAGAGAAAAACCTAAGTCGATCCCAACCAAGCCATTTGGTTTGGTAAGTGAGCCACTAGTAGTATTTTGAGTTAAACCTTGAGGGTTTGACTAGTTAAACCACATAGGAAGACTACCCTGTACAATAAATCAAGGGTAAAGGCGGGTAAGTTTGAGATAGGTGACGACCTACTCTAGAACCCGTAGATGGGACTTAATTGAGGTAAAGTGTCTGGGATACGAGGGCCAGTATCTCAAGTACCTCAGCCGTTTGAGCTCACGGCAAGAATTAAGGCACTTAAGTGCAGAAAGTCCCAAGTGCATGTGTTGTGTGCATTTCATACCATACATCCATACATTGCATTTCTGGCATTTTGTTGATTGTTTGTTGTTTGAATTGCATGTTTGATTGCTTGGTTGCCATATTGCATATTTGTTGCATATTTCTTTGCAGGTATTCAAGAAGGGAATCCTTACTGAGTACTTTTAAGTACTCATTCCCTTAGTTTTATTGTGCAGGATCTAATCCCGGGCCTAATCACTGAAGTGATAGTTGAGGCCTAAGCTTTCTGTTTTGCAGGTATTTTATTGAGAATCCTAGTGATTCTAGTTTCTTGCAGTATAAGTTATGTGCTAACCAAGTTGTGCCTTTACAGTGTAGAGGCTAAGAGTACACAAGAACAAGGTCTAGTGAAGGGCTACACTTGAAGCTTGGCTTAGCTCAAGGTGGGCTCAAGTAAATGATCTTAGTAGTTAGTAATTTTGTCTCTTGTACATAGTACTTTGTGTACTAAGTAAGTTGCCTCTATTGGGATACATTAGGATGTAAATCCATCTTGTTACTTTTGGGTGCATGCTAGAGTTGTAATGTATGCACAAAACTGTTACTTGTAGTTAAAGCAACTAGTATTTTAATGACTTGGTACGTTTTCAGTATGTTTTAATGAAATGCTCGAGCAATGTTTTAATTCAAGACTTTTAAATTTCGGTTGCATTGCCAAGTCAGAAGCATGCATAACTTAATCTGAGTAGGCTAAGTAACTAGTTGCATATAAATTGTTTTAATTTATATTGACGAGTAATAGTTAGCCAATTGTAACTAGTGGGATTCATTATCCCTAAGAGCCTACAAGATTAGGGGCACTGGGGCCCCGTTCCGTCACAGAAAATTGGTATCAGAGCGGGTTAATGTTCCTAGTAGAGGCAATAAGTGAACTAAGATCAAAGTGTTCTTGTGTTAAGTGTGGTTAGTACTGCTTATAAGTTGCTCTGGGTATGGTCTTCTGGCTGTGGTTGCAGGTATGGTGAATACACGGGCCGGTACTACTGTTGAGGTTCAGGGTTCTGGTGCAGGGACTAGTGATCCCGGTGGATCAGATATGAGGGAGGTGGTTTCCTTGTTGAGGAGACTTAATGAGTCGATGGATCGGATGCTACATGGCATGGCCATTTTGCTTGAAGAGCGTGCTCAACCTCCAGTACAGGGGGAGACCTTGGAGGACCCTATTGGGGTAAGGGCCGAAGTGCACCAAGGCCCAACGGTGCACCAAGGTCAAGGGAGAAATCCCCCGCCCCAGGGGCAAGTGCAAGGTCAGGAACCATCTAATGAGCATGTTCAAGTAGAGTCCAGTGAGGACAGTGAAGAGGAAGATGAGAAGGACATCCATCCAAGGAGGAGACGGAGGAGACCCGTCATTCCAGACCATATGGGACTTGTTTCCTTATGTCGGGATATTAATACTCCCAAGTTCAATGGCATAGGAGATCCCGATATGGCTGAAGGGTGGTTGTATCAGATTAATGAGATCTTCAAGAACATGAAGTTGGATGACAAAGTAAAGATGGATTTAGTACCTTTCTTTTTAGAGGGCAAGGCGTCATTATGGTGGAAGGATGTCATGGAAAGGCTTGATGCTTATAATGAAGGGAGGATCGGGCAAAGGCCTAAGGAGCTTGATTGGATTGAATTCGAGAAGGAGTTTCGAAATGAATTCAATAGTGAGGCTGCCCAGGATCAAAAGCGGATTGAGTTTGATGAACTAATCCAGGGAAGGCTAACAGTTCATGAGTATGAAAGGAAGTTTAGTTCTCTTTTTCGGTATGCACCTCATTTGGCCGGAAAAGATGAACTAAAAGCAAAGAAGTTCATTCGTGGACTTAAGGTGGAGTTGAGGAGTTTTCTGACAGTGATTGGAGTTAGGACTTATCATGAGGCTGTCCAAAAAGCCTTAGTGTTGGAAAGGGAGTTGATGGAAGCAAAACCAAAGGATAAGGCCGTTGAGCCGAGGGTTCCAGTACAATCAAGGTTAATGGATAAAAGGCCTAGTATGGGAGGTGATCAAGGACCCTCCAAGAAAATCAAGAAAGCTGTAAAAGGCCGTTGTCCTAAGTGTCAGAGATTTCATGGTAACAAACCTTGTACACTTGGAACCGATCTCTGCAATTACTGCCGTCAGCCAGGACATTGGGCTAAGGAGTGCCCAAGGCTTAGACAAGACCAAGGTCAAGGATGACCGGGAGCCTCAGGAGTTGGTAGTGCTGGTAGTACTTTTGTCAGAGTTCCTCCTGTGCCACCACGAGTTTTTGCACTGGCAAGCCAGGTATCCAGAGAGCCTACAGCTGTGCAAGGTAACTTTAATGTTCAGGATAGTAGTATTAGAATTCTGTTTGATACTGGTGCTACTATTTCTGTCATTACTCTAAGCATGGTTGTTAAGTTTGGTTTGCATAGAATTGTGCTTGATGAAATGATGTTCATTAAGTCAGTGGGGAGTAACCTTGTGTTTACCAATGAAATGGTGGTGGGATATCCTTTGGAATTAGGAGGTAGTAAATTTTTAAGTGACCTTTGGGTCTTGGCCTCAATTCCTTATGATATTGTCCTTGGAATGGATTGGTTAAGTAAGTTTAAGGCCCAGATTGACTGTGCGGGTTGTAAGGTCACTCTTGAGGATGCCTCAGGGGTAAGTATAACTTGCACAGGCGGTTTGGCAAGTAGTGTAAAGAGTTTGCACCTCAAGTTATTGGAGTCCATTCCCGTTCCGAGTGAGTTGGTCGCTTGCTCGTTGAACGGAGTGGCAGTCGAGGAGCAACTCAAGGAAATTCAAGTAGCCAATCTATTTCCAGAAGTTTTTCCTGTAGACCTCCCAGGGTTACCTCCAAGAAGGGAGATTGAATTCTCCATACACTTACAGCCTGGGGCAGAACCAATTTCCATACCCCCTTATAGAATGTCAGCACCTGAAATGGATGAGCTGAAAAAGCAATTAGAAGAGTTGCTTGAGAAAGGCTTTATTAGGCCAAGTATTTCCCCGTGGGGTGCTCCAGTGTTGTTTGTAAAGAAAAAGGATGGAACCTTAAGGTTGTGTATAGACTATAGAAAACTGAATGCAGTAACGGTAAAGAATAAGTACCCATTGCCCAGAATTGATGATCTATTTGATAGATTAAGAGGGGCGAAGGTCTTTTCGAAAATAGACCTAAGGTCTGGATATTTCCAGATAAGAGTTAGGGATGAGGATATCCCGAAGACTGCATTCAGGACTAGGTATGGGCATTATGAGTATACCGTTATGCCATTTGGAGTGACTAATGCTCCGGCAGTTTTCATGGATACCATGAATCGGATTTTTAGGCCCTACCTAGATCAGTTTGTTGAGGTGTTTATTGATGATATTTTGGTGTATTCCCCGACTCCCCACGAGCATGAAAAACATTTAGAGATAGTTTTGCAAGTACTCAAGAGTAATCAGTTTTATGCCAAACTATCTAAGTGCCAATTTTGGGCAAGTGAAATTCCTTTCCTTGGACATATTATAAATGCTCAAGGATTAAGTGTGGACCCAGAAAAGGTAAAGGCTGTGGTGGAGTGGAAACGCCCAACAACTGTAACTGAAGTTAGGAGTTTCTTGGGTTTGGCAGGCTATTATCGAAGGTTTATTGAGAAATTTTCTATAATAGCTTCGTCATTGACCGCCTTGACAAAGAAGGCACAGAAGTTTATTTGGACTCCTAAGTGTGAGGAGAGTTTCCAGGAGCTTAAGAACAGGT
Organism: Aquilaria yunnanensis; assembly: GCA_039654915.1. Taxonomy (NCBI): domain Eukaryota; kingdom Viridiplantae; phylum Streptophyta; class Magnoliopsida; order Malvales; family Thymelaeaceae; genus Aquilaria; species Aquilaria yunnanensis. Next base: position 23,366,581 of record CM077597.1, on the reverse strand, counting down.
TAATTTCTGCTCCCATCTTAATCCTACCAGATCCGCATGAGACTTTTGTGGTTTATACCGATGCATCTGGGACAGGATTAGGATGTGTGTTGATGCAGGATAAGCAAGTGATTGCATATGGGTCTAGGCAGTTAAGGCCTAACGAGTTGAATTACCCAGTGCATGATCTTGAGTTAGCAGCAGTTGTGTTTGCTTTAAAGCTCTGGAGACATTACCTTATGGGAAGGTCCTTTAAGATCTTTACAGACCATAAAAGTCTGAAGTACTTATTTACCCAAAAGGATCTTAACATGAGGCAGAGAAGATGGGTCGAGTATATCAAGGATTATGATTGCTCGATAGACTATTGTTCAGGTAAAGGCAACGTGGTTGCTGATGCCTTGAGCCGTAAGTATTCTGGGGTAATTCTCTCCAAGGATCAAGTAACACAAACCTCAAAAGATCCTAGTGCAGAGCAATTCACAGTTTTGTATGAATTGTGGAGAGAATGGGAAATGGCTCAAGTCATGGTCCTTGAAATTCAGTCAGCATGGCTGACTAGAGTTAAGCAAGCTCAAGAAAGTGATTCGAGCTTGAAAAGAATTTCTAGGGAGGAAAAGCATGGTACTGTACTGAAAGAATTTCAGTACAAGGATGGGTTACTTTATTTTGGTGACCGGCTCTATGTGCCAAGTGAATTAAGGCAACAAGTGTTGCAGGAGGCACATACGAGTAAGTTTAATTTTCACCCTGGTGTGAATAAGATGTACCATGACCTTAGGACTCATTTTTGGTGGCCAAAGTTTAAAATAGACATGTATGAATATGTGTCTAAGTGCCTCACCTGTCAAATGGTGAAGGCAGAGCACCAAAGGCCATCAGGAATGTTGCAAAGTTTACCACTCCCAGAAAGGAAATGGGGATCCATCACCATGGACTTCTGTGTTGGGTTGCCAAACACAAGAAGTCAGCATGATTCCATTTGGGTGGTGGTGGATAGGTTAACAAAATCTGCACACTTTATCCCCATTAAAATCACTTATACCATGGAGAAATTAGCCCAGTTGTATATCCGAGAAGTAGTAAGACTTCATGGTATTCCTGATCAGATTGTATCTGATAGAGATCCCCGTTTTGTTTCAAGGTTTTGGAGTGCCTTTCAAAAGGCTATGGGTTCCGCTGTGAACCTAAGTACTGCATATCACCCTCAGACTGACGGGCAGACTGAGCGGGTGATCCAAACCTTGGAGGATATGTTACGAAGTTGTGTGATGGACTTCAAAGGGGATTGGGACCAACATCTGCCTTTGATTGAATTTGCTTATAATAATAGCTATCAAGAAGCTATTAAGATGGCGCCCTACGAAGCTTTGTATGGGCGTAAGTGTGTGACCCCTCATTGTTGGGCAGATAAAGCTGATGAAATAGTTGTTGGTCCAGAAATCATTGTCGAGACCACGGCAAAGATTAAGTTGATCCAAGCAAGGATCAAAGCTGCCTCAGACCGGCAAGCTAAGTACGCCAATGTGCGAAGAAAAGATTTAGAGTTTGAGGTAGGAGACCGAGTACTCCTTAAAGTCTCACCTATGAAAGGTGTGGCTAGGTTTGGTCAAAGGGGTAAGTTGGCACCAAGGTTTATTGGTCCTTTTGAAGTTCTCGAAATGGTAGGAAAAGTGGCTTATCGGTTGGCTTTACCGCCAAGTTTAGCCCATGTTCATAATGTGTTTCATGTGAGTTCCTTAAGGAAGTGCATTGTGAACCCTGGGCAAGTGTTAACCCCGCCCACTATTCCCTTGAGAGAGGACCTAAGTTATGAAGAGCATCCTATCAAGTTTCTTGACCGACAAGTCCGGAAACTAAGAACTAAACGGATCCCAATGGTCAAGGTACTATGGTCTAACCATGGGGAGGAAGAGGCCACTTGGGAGACCGAGCAGGATATGCTAAGGCAATATCCAAGTTTGTATGCTCAATTAAGTCAGAATTTGGAGGACCAAATTTCTGAAGGAGGGGAGGATGTGACAGCTCTCCTAGTCAACTAATCAAGTAAGTGTTTATTTACTTTGATTAAGTGTTTATGAAATTAAGTACCTCAAATTAGCGCCTTGTTAAGCAAGTAACATAAGCTTAATTAAGTTAAGTGAGTTCCTAAGTGTGATTTGGCATAGTTAAGTCAAGACCATTAGTTGTTCTAGCTTTTAGAATCATCCTAGTAAGTTTTGACAACTTGTGGCACTAAGTGTTCTTTTGAGCCATTTAGAACTTAAGTGGCTAAAGTGTTCAAGAAAATTAAGTTTGAGAAGCTTTTAGTACCTTTTAAAACAAAGAAAAGTTAGTTTTGAGAGTGAGTTAGTGACCTATTTGAAGCTTTTGAGAGTATGAGGACTTAAGTGCAAGGGGAGGGAAGTTGCTTATTAAGCTTATAAACTAAGTTTTCTTCTTCTTCTTCTTCACTTAGCCAATTGTTCCATGCTCCCAAAATTCGTAGCCCCACTTTCCTCTCAAATTTGGCAGCTCAAACTTCCATTTTCTTGCAAGTTTTCATTGAATTAAGGGTGCCCAAGGTGTTAGAAAGATCACTAAGCCCCTTTGCTAGTGTTCTTGCTTCATTTGATCTTTGGAGCTTGTTTTGGAATCCAATTTTCGTAGGTAAGCTTCTTGAGATCATTTGGTGTGATTATAGGTTGTTTCTAGAGCTAGAAATGGTCTTGGTTTGATTGGTTTGGGTGCCAAATTGCTTTGGTTTTAGGCTTGGAACTCAAGGAAGCTCAATTGAGCTTAGGAGGCTTTGTTGCATTGCTTGCTTTGTGGCTAAAATTGAGGTAAGGGTTCAAGTAATTAAGCTCAAATAATGCATGGTTTTGTAGTTTTGTGTGTTGGGATGAATTAGGAACAAGACCCATTAAGTTTGGATTAGAAATGAGAGAGTTTGAGTAGCTTGTGTACAAGAACGACGCTGTCGCACAAACCCAGAAAATCGAGTTGGCGACGCGTCGCCAATTTGGTCGCGAATTGGCGCCGCGGCGCCAGAAGGCGAAAATGTGCACAGAGCGTTTGTTCGGCGGCGCCGTGTCGCCAAAAGCATTTGCTCTTTGGCGCCGCGTCGCCAAATGCCAATTTGGCCTCGATTTCCGGCCATCCTAAGATTAACTTAGACTCTCGGTTTCTATCCCTAGGCTATTCTAAGACGTTCCATAACCTCGGTTGGGTCTAGAATTCATTCCTAAGGTGGGAATTGTGCGTTATTTGGAAGGTAGTCAAGTTGTGTGGTTAAGTGTAAAAGAAATGTGACTTGGTGGCTAAGTAACTCATAGTATTTAAGCTTTTAAATGGATATTAAGGGGATTAAGTGGGTTTTTAGACTCTTTATTGGCCGTATAGAGTATCAATTACATATGGTCAATAGAGAGAAAAACCTAAGTCGATCCCAACCAAGCCATTTGGTTTGGTAAGTGAGCCACTAGTAGTATTTTGAGTTAAACCTTGAGGGTTTGACTAGTTAAACCACATAGGAAGACTACCCTGTACAATAAATCAAGGGTAAAGGCGGGTAAGTTTGAGATAGGTGACGACCTACTCTAGAACCCGTAGATGGGACTTAATTGAGGTAAAGTGTCCGGGATACGAGGGCCAGTATCTCAAGTACCTCAGCCGTTTGAGCTCACGGCAAGAATTAAGGCACTTAAGTGCAGAAAGTCCCAAGTGCATGTGTTGTGTGCATTTCATACCATACATCCATACATTACATTTCTGGCATTTTGTTGATTGTTTGTTGTTTGAATTGCATGTTTGATTGCTTGGTTGCCATATTGCATATTTGTTGCATATTTCTTTGCAGGTATTCAAGAAGGGAATCCTTACTGAGTACTTTTAAGTACTCATTCCCTTAGTTTTATTGTGCAGGATCTAATCCCGGGCCTAATCACTGAAGTGATAGTTGAGGCCTAAGCTTTCTGTTTTGCAGGTATTTTATTGAGAATCCTAGTGATTCTAGTTTCTTGCAGTATAAGTTATGTGCTAACCAAGTTGTGCCTTTACAGTGTAGAGGCTAAGAGTACACAAGAACAAGGTCTAGTGAAGGGCTACACTTGGAGCTTGGCTTAGCTCAAGGTGGGCTCAAGTAAATGATCTTAGTAGTTAGTAATTTTGTCTCTTGTACATAGTACTTTGTGTACTAAGTAAGTTGCCTCTATTGGGATACATTAGGATGTAAATCCATCTTGTTACTTTTGGGTGCATGCTAGAGTTGTAATGTATGCACAAAACTGTTACTTGTAGTTAAAGCAACTAGTATTTTAATGACTTGGTACGTTTTCAGTATGTTTTAATGAAATGCTCGAGCAATGTTTTAATTCAAGACTTTTAAATTTCGGTTGCATTGCCAAGTCAGAAGCATGCATAACTTAATCTGAGTAGGCTAAGTAACTAGTTGCATATAAATTGTTTTAATTTATATTGACGAGTAATAGTTAGCCAATTGTAACTAGTGGGATTCATTATCCCTAAGAGCCTACAAGATTAGGGGCACTGGGGCCCCGTTCCGTCACATAGTGGACCACCTTAAAAGTAGTGATTGAAAGCTGAAGTATTCAGTCACTTGCCATAGTGACTAGAGCATTTAGTCACTTGTCATAACGACTGGAGCATTCAGTCACTCCTTTAATACTTTTAAATTTAATTGTTAGTATTAATATTGAATTGGTATTAATGTTAAATTATTTTAATTAATTTTAATAGAATATTCCAATAATGAAAGAAAAGCCACAACTCTTTTAATAATTGCTTTTTTAAAATTTAATTATTACTATTAATATTAATATTAAATCATTTTAATTATTTTAAAGAGAATATTTAGTGAGGAGGTGGAAGACGTAGAAAGCATTACTACTGCCATAGAGCTCGTCACAAGAGTAGTTGAGAAGGCAAAGACAATCAAGAATACAGTTACTAAAAATGCTAAAGAATACAATTACCTTCATCATCCTCGAAAGTGTCACTACGTAACACAACTATAAGGGTTATGCAAATTGAGGATTATTACAGACGTTATGGTCCAAAACCCTAAACCCTACATCCAATACCCTAAACCCTAAAACATCCAAATCCTAAACCTATATCAAATACCCTAAACCCTAATTCCAAACAATAAACCTTAAAAAAACCCTAAACCCTAAATTAAACTTATATCCAATACCCTAATCCTAACTCAATACATAAACCCTAAAAAACTATCAAACCCTAAACCTATATCCAATGCCCTAATCCTTAATTCAATGCCTTAACCCTATCTAATTCCATATCCCTAAACACTAATTCCAAATCCTAAACTCTAAAAGGATCTCAAACCCTAAAACTATATCGAATATCTTAATCCCTAATTCAATATCCTTAAACCATAAAAAAAAAAAATCCTAAATACTAAATCTTAATTCCACACCCCTAAGAAAAAAACTCTAAACCCCAAAAAATCCTAAAAACTAAAAAAGCACAAACCCTAAATCTACTTAGCTACTGAAGGCTGACTACAGTCTTGTGCATCTAAGTTAGCGACTGAAGGGTGACTACAATGTGAGTCCCTGATACTTTCAGTCATTATTTAGTCACTAGCTAAACCACCCATTTTTATTGGCAGCTAAACCACCCATTTTTAATGACTGCAATAGCTAAACAGTGACTGCAATAGCTAGTGATTAAAATTCAATCGGCTATCCCAACCATTATCGTGCATTTTTCATATAGTGAACTTGGATCAACAGGAGAAAAAGGAGAAAAAAGAAAAAAAAGAAAAACAGACCCTTAATCCATTAAGAGAAAACGAACAAGACAGATAAGCTCGAATTCGGCACATTATTGCACTCATTCTGTTTCTGAATTCTGTCTATCTAGTTAAACTGCTCGCAATTAATATGCCCATGCTCTTATATTCGCAAAGTCTTTGTACAAGTGTTTTTGTGGTATTGTTTTTGCCTTATCCCATGAACTTACTAGTATTTAAAAAAAATAGCCCATTAGTTTTGTACCATAAATTTTTCACTTTTGAGCCATTTAACATGAAGTTTGACCGGGTAGATCTCTTTTTAAATTTGAATTTTTATGCAAATGTTAGATAAAATCTTTTTACTTTTCAATTTTTTTTAAATTTTTTTTAAAAGAAATTTGAAAATAATTAGAAACACTCACAATCCAAATGTCAAAAAATTATATGGGACAGATGGAGTAATGGTATTTTTTCGGTGTATTTGATTGATTACGTTTTTCAGGTGTTTACAAGAAAGTACTTTTTCTTGCAATACATTCCTTGCATTCTTAAAGAAGCTTTTCTTTTTACCTTTTTATGTGGAAGATCTTTATATGTGATAATCACATTGGATTTTGATTAATTTTGATTGAGCCTCGTTGGATCTCATTATAGATGAATCTCTTGCAAAACTTATTTTTTCCGTGTTTGAATGGAATTAAAATGCATTTTAGAATGCATTAAATTCAAAAAAAAATAAAAAAAGTTTAGACATAAAATTTTGAAAATTCTTGAATTAATGAATTCTAGAATGAATTTTCGAATAAAGAAAATAAAGCAACTCGATACTTAAGTAAGGAGAAACTCCTCACAAGCATTTGGTTAAGAAGCTTTTCATTTTTTATATTATTATACATGGTTTGGAATCCTTTTGTTTTGTTCTAATTGGGTGAAAGTGGGTCTTTGGTCCTTTGTCAGTCTGATGGCAGACGTGATCCATTTGAGCTTAAAGGCACCGTGAAGTGGGCCTTAAAAAGAGCCCACTGTTGTTGTTTTATGGCAGACCAGCGCCCAATCACTAGAGAAGAACAGAACACTTCCTACTGACATGTGCACTAAATTGGGTTTTGATGGCGGAGGGTTAGGCCTCTGCCGACCACGTGGGCGGACAGCCTGATGGTTAGACGCGACTCCCTCTGAGGAGTGTAAATCCCTGAGGTCTTGGGTTCAAGTCCTGATGAGGGACGCCCATTAATGCGCCATAAGGGACAATACTACCACGCTGGTCCGCCCACGTGGTCAGCAGAGGCCTAACCCTCCGCCATCAAAACGCATAGCCTGATGGTTAGACGCGACTCCCTCTGAGGAGTGTAAATCCCTGAGGTCTTGGATTCAAGTCCTGATGAAGGACGCCCATTAATGCGCCATAAGGGATAATATTACCACGCTGGTCCGCCCACATGGTCGGCAGAGGCCTAACCCTCCGCCATCAGGTTTGTTCGGGTAATTCTTATCCTGGTAAAACTTAAGTATTTATGATTCATCTTCATAGTGCAATAAATAAATTAGTAAGCCAGCTAAAGTGAAATATGTTTCTCCCCAGTGAGTCTAAATGATCCTAATTTTGTGTTTCCTCTGTTAGTGCTAGAGCCGCAACCTTTCTAAGGCCCACATTTATGTTTCTCATACGTAATTTTTATATATTATTGGCCCCTATAAATAAAATTCTGACTACGCCACTAGACATATTTGGATCAATATCAATCATAGAAGGATACTCACACGACAAATGAACAATATTGTTTCAGAACTCCGAAACCAAATGATTGAAGTGACAGAGCTAGTTCATATGTTGGCTCATTGACTTAATTCCACTATCTTTTACGGTCAACTAAGAAATTAGATCTTGGCATTTGACCAGAAGTTGCATATAGGAAGAGATAAATTGTAAAGTGTACGGTAGATTATGTAATCTTTGATTAGGAACAGTTTCGGATAATTTAGTAATAGTAGATATTAAACTGCAGAAGTTAAACAATAAAAGTTATTCTTAGATAATTTTTTTAAAATTTTATTGTTAATTGTTAATGCAAATGTCAAACAAGATACTTAGATGATCCTTATAACCTTTTTATATAATGTTCTACCATCGAGAAGATAAAATTGATAGGGCTTTTGTCATTATTGCTTATGAGCATTTTAGTTCGAACATACCACAAATGTGAGACTAGTTACTGTGCATATTCAGAAAGTAGTTTGATACTGTCAGAAGTTACTCTCTTAAAATTGTTCTCATAGTTTTTTGTTTTTGAGTCTAATTTGACTTGTAAACAGTGTTTTAAATATTGTATTGTATCGGCAGGTACATCTTGATACTGCCACTCAAATGGATACACGACTTGTTCAAACCCCTAACTCATGGTAAGAGTTGTGAATGTTTCTTATAATGTAATTACAACTCATTCTAATCAAATTGTGAATATTCCTTAGAATACAATTACAACATATTTTAACCAAATTTGTGAATTTTCCTACCTAACCAAGTTTATGACATTATACCAATACTGTACTATATCTTTGAAAAAATGTTACGTTATCCAGTATACGATTTAAAACCTTGCATTGCAAAGGGGTTAAACCTCATATTTGTTGATAATCTTATATATATATGAAGTTATCCTATCTACGAAGGCAGTTGTGGCATTGTCTGAATTTTCTACTTTGATTTGTATGTAATTTAGCTTGAATTAGTAATCCACTTGCACTTCATTGTGAGTCAATCAACAAAATACAAATTTCTTATACTGATCATATTTATAAAGAACAAAAAATGTTTAAAAAATATGAATTCAAGAGTAAGTGATAATCAATTCAATTTGAAAATACTGAAACATTTTAAAGTTCTTGTTACCTAATTTGGCAAATAGAAAAAATAACATATGACATAAGACCGAGTAGGGGTGAGCATAAGTCAAGTTTTCGATGGAACCAAACTAACCTGAAATAATTATGGTTCCAAAAAAATCATACCAACTCGAGAATTGAAAGGAACCAAAATAATAGGTCTAATTTTTCCGGTTCTTGTTATCTGTTTTCTCCGGTTTGCATCATATGCTTGGAACTAGTACAAAATCCAGTAAAAACTTTACCTGAAACAACAGTTCAATATCATAAAATAACTATATCTATCAACATTCACCACATTAAGAAATATTTAGCATAATTTACCACCATATCCAAGTTTAACCACATTTAATTAGTACAATTTATAAGAGTGGCACATTAAATTATAAAATTCAGTAAGATGATGATTATCATACATTGTAAATTACAAAAGCACTTATATTTTTCCTCTTTGTAGCTAAAGGGTAGATTTAGATTAAGTGGAATTACTTGATTCCCCTATGCCGACAAGGATGAGTTCTATACGGTTCAGAGAGTGAGACAAGGTGTTCAAGTCTACAAAGTTATTTAACACACGAGTCCATTATTGTTTAGAACAAAGAATTGGACCTCGAAAGCCCGAAGGTAAACCAAAATCACATCAAACAGGCGGCGGAACCACGCTACAAAATGATCCCGTCTGGTAAGCTGAGTTCTCTACACACAAAATATGATCATGGAACATGCAAACACCAAACCAGGAACGTCCAAAGTGAAATGCCAAACACCGAGAGCACTTTCTGTAAAGCCACTTCAGGTTGCTTTGCACACAAGAAAGGTGTTTCCTGGACTACAAGGATCTATGACCAACCAAAGCAGTAATCAAGGACATAAACCAGAGCCAAGGAGAACGGGTAAAGGATGTAAGCCACCGAGCATGTCCAGAGAGGGAATGTTGTGCGGAAGCTGGCAAATCCGCCCATGACGAGGCATACGATTAGAATAACCAGCACTTCGGACGAGAAGTCCCATGTCAATCCTCTAACATAAACAAGGGCTAGGAAAACTGAGAGGCAAAGGACGTTATTCATGGTCACGGCTCCATAAAGCTGCACAAAATATGGGGAGAAATTAGTGCACAGAATCAATTTGTAATGACAAAATCGTTATGATCCTCCGAGGTAATAGCAATTAAACTTATGCACATGATAATTCAACCATATGCTATGGTTCTATATCAAGTAAACCATGAGATGTCAAAGAAATGGTGAACTAATGAAAGCGGTACACCATGGTAATATATTCACTAGTGATTTTAAATCCCCAATGGTTAGTACCATGGTAATTAGAAATTGTAGACCACCATAAATTTAGATCACTGTGTCAGGAATGATGGGATTGACATTAATCCGTTCCTACTGGCAACAGAAAACAGTTTAACTGTGGAAGAAAAATTTGGGGTTTAAGGTACTACATGTGCGTGGACAAAAAAAAACACAAAACACAAAGGTAAGAAAAATTTAGAAACAGAGAAATAATGGATCAGAAAATAAAAACATGGACTTGCGTGTGGTGTTGAAATATAGAGCCCAATTGAAACTGTACAAATAGAGAGCTACAAACGAGGGAACTAATAGGGTCTGTAACGGATAAATTACCAATGTGATAATTTTTACAGCTCATTTCAACTCAATGAAGTACGATTAACACCACTCTTCATGGGATTCAAATCACTGCCTAAGAGAGTAATCTGATCACCGGGTAAGATAGATTCACCATGGTGATGAACTCCAACAAAAGATGAATCCAAGTTAGAAGTGTAATGCATGACACATTTGAAACACATGCTTTATGGTTCTTAAACAGAACAGATCAAGCAACTAAGACTTTAGATACATAAAGCAAAACAAACCTCAGAAAACGTTAATGAAGCTGTCCTCTGCTTTTTGCGACTCGCAAATATAATAGCTGATACAGCTTCACTGGAGTTGGTAGCTAATGGAAGTACAATGAAAGAGATGAAGAAAGACGGGATACTAGTCGCGTCTGAGAAATTATCAACAGCATCAACCAGGGGATCAGCAAAGGCAGCTGCAATGATGGTACCCACCAACAAAAATAGAACTGCTTTAACAGATATCAATTTCGGGTTTTCAACTTCCTCTACGACCTCATCGCTTTGTTCCTCTGGCCCCAACAGATGATGTTCTCGTTTAGTTTGCTGCACCATAAATAGGGGCATTATTATCTCAGTAAGAATCATCTATGTCGTATATACATTAAGATACTCAAGTCAACATCTTCAACTTACCCGGTGGAAGTCATCTATATATTTGAATGTCTGAGGACCAGAGTTAGATGAAGGAACACCAGAGTGCCTTGCCTCATTGAGCCATTTCCTAATTCCATCTTCAAATTCTTCCAATTGAATGTGATCATCATTTGATGTATCAAAATCTTTCAAGACTTTGCTCACAGCATCATCTTGATCGAAGTCTATCTCATCAAACCGAATTCCTATGACCAGTGCTTTTAGTTCAGCAGAAGAAAGGCGTTGATCATGATTCTCATCAATTGTATCAAACAACCTAGCATGCCAGTTATTAGATAAAGCAACCATGTCAAAGTGTTATATCTTAGACACAAGATAGAGAAACAGAAACTAATCGGTTAAACCTAGTAACCAACCTTTTTATGATTTCTCTGTTAAGGTCACCCTCATCAGTCAGGAGCCTTCCCAATGCACGCTGTTTCAAATGTCTTAAAATTCCTGAAATCACATGCTTGTGTTTTGCATAAGCAAGTCTCCTCCTTTGGATCCAGGGCTGAAAAACCTGTAGACCGAAAAGCTCAAGGAAAACATGTTAACAATAAAACAACTAGTTGGCTGTGGACTGAGGTTACAGGTGTTCTTCAGGTCTAAATTCAACAAGATAAAAGATAATTCTACAAGATTCAGATAAAGACATTAAGTCAATGATGATGATCATGCTTTAAGAACTTCTTGAAAAAATGATTTCTCAGCATTAAGAATACTCAGAGAGCATCAAAAAAGAATTTTCTAAGATATTTTTTAAATCTTGCTTCGAAATTTGCTACTGGGCCTTAGATGAAACAATTATAAACCTACGCATCCAAAAGGATCAACCATAATAAAACTGGAGTCCATTATGATCATATGATAAGAACATTAAGTGTTTCAGGCTTATGGTTTAACCCATCAAACAGATCATCAAAAGGCAGTTTGATTATGTCCCAAGGTCAAAATTGTACCACTGGCCACAGTTGTCAATATCATCAATCAAAAGGGAAAAATATAAGTAAATTCGATCTGCACATTCTTAAAATACAACATATTAATAAATGTTTGTGTACGCAACAACATAGTTATTCGCAGACAAAGCAACTAGCAGAAGGCAGAATAAATCCCAATCAGGGACGAAAATGTATTTCCCTTCACCTGATATAAGCAATAGGAAATCAACATCAACAGAGAGATAATCAGAGCAATTAGGACTGCTAAATGTCTTCCCGATGTTGAATTAAGGATTTGCGGAAGTTGTACAACCAGAAACGGTATAACAGATATTGCCATTATTCTAGCAGCATATGCAGTCCAAATATCAGTGCTAACACCAGTGCCTGCAATTATGGAGAGAGGTTCATATTAAACATGCACTTTGTTGTTTATATTCAGGTAAACTCAGTGATGGCTTAGATGATCTGGCGACAAGAATATTAATGCATATTGCACTCAGGTTCACCACATGTAGCCAAGCATACAGCCATACTCCTGGAAAATAAAGCTCTGAGTGCCCTTCCCCACTTCATCCTAATAAGCAAGAAATGAGATACTCTTGTTTTCTTTATAACTTTTCGAACAAATAACTTATTAGACACCATAAAGCCTGAAGCATAAACGAGTTGTCCACAAGTGCCCGTGAGGAAAACAATTTGTAATGCAGAAATGATGTGATTCATAATGTTAGCATATTAGAAGTAGCTGCAGGAGTCACATACCTGTTAAACTAAAGCCGTTTGCATTTGTTCCATCAACTGCTAGTGAATCCCGGAGATCACATCGGCCAACAACAACACAGGATCCCCATATAACTGTAAGAAGCATGACCGTTGAGCCAGCTAGCAATCCCATTCCAACAGAGACCTGATCCTGAGCAGTTGCAGCAGTCCCAGAAAGCCCAGAAACTACAGAAAAAAAATGTTAGGTGAAGTTCCGCACCAGTGAAAAGGGGGCCATCAAACATCAAGTACTCAATACTGAAAAGGATAATGTTGTCAAAGTTTTTCTCCCAAAATAAATGTATAAACAGATACTGAGTAGACAATAACCATATATCTAATGTGTGGCATAATAACATGACAACAATAAAATGATATGTGGCATCATAAGCATAAAATGTCCAATTAAAATCAAGTAATTCACCTTTTACATTTTTTTTTTTATGGATACTTTCCTCTTTTTTTTCCATCAGGAGGACACAATACCAGAGACTTTGTATTACTGGGAAAAAGCATTATGAAGAGAAATCACAGACAGCAGCTGAATAAGTCAAAGTGAACAACGCTGCAGAACAACAAACTGCAGGTGGTGAAGCCATTAGGGGGCTGAAGAGGGCCATTGCACCTTGCCGTCTACAACGTAGAGTATATTATCATCATGATACACTAGGCTCAAATCCAATGGAAGGTCCTCAACTATAATTTATCATTTACCTCTCGAGGTTTCAGTACCAAATCTGTGCAAACAATTATATTTACTAAATGAAATTAATCGGTTGAAATCATACTGAAAATAGGGTCGTTTATGTTTAGCTAAACAGGATTGTCCTTATTCACACATCTTCACCTTTTAGTCGTTTTATTATTTAAGTAGACAATTATTTGCTTAAAGCATGAGAAGCTGCTTACTTGTCTGGTTAAGCATTTGTTAACCGGCAAAGTCAGTCTCCAAAAAAAAATTTCCATGTTGTTTTTAGTGTGCCTTTATTATTTAAATCTTTCTCTGCAAGCAATCAACCATTCCCTAATCTTGCACGAGCCTAGAATGAACATCTAATTACTAAAACTTGGGCAGGTAATGACCAATGGGCTGACCATAGTCGCAGAAAATCCGTTCAAGACATTTGGCAAATCGCTGAAAACTGAACATGTCGATGCCTCTTCTTCGAGCCACGCGGATCCAAATGACGCAAAAGACGGAAAAGAAGAAGTCAAAAAAATCCAAAGTAGAAAAATCTAATAAGATAAGATCAGCAACCAAATCAACCACAATAATGAAATTCAGAAACAAACGAATACCTAGAAAATCATGAACAAACAAGGGAACGGAAAAATGTTGAGCAATCAAACATACCCAGAATCAACATTGCATCAGGAAGAGCACCAAGAATGGGCAGGAATAGGCCCCCCACAATCCCAGGCCCGAGGATCTCGAGAAGCAGCTCACTCCCAGTGGACAGAAATGTAGCAGCCAAGTACATAAGATAGCCATAAACGACGATCAAGAACAAGTTGCCGACAACGGTGGTCGTACACGGCAAAAAACCGTAAGTCTCCTCGCAGGACGACTCCGACTGCTCTGCCGCAAATGGGTTTCGAAGCGAAAGATACGGCGACGACTTGAGACCCTGGTGGACCCCATCGGAGACGAGATCAGACGGTGAAGAACGGCGGGAAACGAATCGACTGTGACCAGCTGGGACGCTGCAGAATACAATGAACAGGAGAGAGAGGAGGAGGAGGAGCTTGGCGCGAGCCATGTTAAGCTGGCGTTAGAGAGAAGGATTAGGACAAGTGAACGAGATCTGTGCTGCAGAAATAAATACTATAAGGAAGATAAGGAGGAGACAGGGAGGATTTGGTGGGTCGACCCCGTAGCCGCGTCTGAAGCGTGGAGCCGGAGGTTGAAGGAGACTGGCGGGGATTTAAGCGGGTGATTAAACTATGATTGGTGGTGCGCTTCGATATTTTACCAAATTGGTCCCCGCTGTTTCCTTGTTACGTTACTATACCATTTTTCAAAGAAACTATTTTATGGTTACCCCTGAACTTTGCATATTATTTCACTTATCCTCTTAACCATCACAAGATATATACACTTTCCCTGTCAATTTTTTAATGTCATCAGTCAGCTGTTAGTAAAAGTTAAAGGTATTACTATTATAGTCACAAAGTTTGGATATCTACACTTTCATCATTTTTTTTAACTGTTTAATAGTGACTTTTGAAATATCATTTTAAACTATCTAGTAACTGTCTTTTTCAATATATTTACATTTATTAGACTTTTTTTTTATAATATATTATTGAACATTTTAAATTACTAATTTTCCCTCTTTATAAATGTAAAATAATATTTTTGAAAAACTTTCAATTAATTGAAAGTACTTGACAACTTAAAGTTATAACAATTTAAATTAAGATTTCAGAAATTGTTATCAAATAGTTTAACAAAAAAAAGCAAGAAAACATATATATTTCCTAACATGAAGGTGTAACTGTAATATGAGCATATATTCAAGGGTAACTATAATTTTGAACAATGGTTAACTGACATTGTTAAAAAAAGTAAGGAGGTAAGCGTCTCTTGCCAAATGCCACATATACAAGTGTAATATCACCTGCAATTTTTAAGAACCTCATTTTTTAAATATACAAATTATTCAATATCGATATTTATATCGTTGTTGTCTTCGTAACAACCCATCAAGTGAGCACGAGATGGTAGTTCGGTGGTTATTACCTTAAAAATAACATACTCACATGATAGTAGCATAGAATCAGATTCACATACTAATGCAGGAGTTAACAAAAATATTCTAGGATCACATACTAGATACTTTCAAATTCAAAAACTCATAAACAAAACTCATTATTTTTAATTTTGTTGGTTTCTTATCAAGAACCGGTTTCA
The DNA here is from genome assembly GCA_039654915.1 of Aquilaria yunnanensis. Taxonomy (NCBI): domain Eukaryota; kingdom Viridiplantae; phylum Streptophyta; class Magnoliopsida; order Malvales; family Thymelaeaceae; genus Aquilaria; species Aquilaria yunnanensis. The sequence goes on along the minus strand of CM077597.1, from coordinate 23,351,048 downwards.
TTTAAAAACTCACATTCTATCTATCTAGTAATCACTTGAATAAAATTTTTTTAGAAAATAATTAGTGTAATAATTTAAAAAAAAAATACTTAAAATACAATTTGGCTTCTTAAATTGTAAATTTTTCTGTTGGTATACAAATTAATTGAAAAATTAATAAAATTAAGAACAAATAAATTAAATAACTTATTAATTAATGGCTTTCAAATCACAATATTGAATTTGACAAATCACTTGAAGTTGCTTTTAATAATAAATGAATAAGCAAAACATCATTTCCCTGATTCAGGGTTACATTTAAAAAATTGATGTTCTTCATCATCTCCAGAGTATGAGGTAGACATGGTTGAAGTAGGAGCGCTGGTCATCTAGTAGAGGAAAGCCTGAAATTAAGAAGACGGAAGCTAAAAGGGATCCTTAAACTGTTTCTAAGGAGGGGACCTCCAATACTCAAGTCAAATGAATGTTAGAGAAAATTGTGAAGGAGAGAACACAAAAGAGTAGGGAAAGGAGGTTACCTTAAGTATGGAGGAGTCCTTTTTATATATAGGGCATGGGGAGGCAAAGTTGGTTCGTGATATCTAGGATTAGCTGGGTTAAGTCTACAATCAAATCCGAAATTTTGGTGTTCGTACCTTAGAGCATCCCCCTGCAACCTAACCTTTAACATCTGACACACCGTTTACAGTACAATTGTAATGGCTCTGTCGGGGCCCCTTGAAGGACCTCAATATAGCCTAGATGAAGTCCTCCCGAGAGAGTGGAGTTGTCGACGTAGTTTTTCGATAAAGATGGGTTAGGACCACAACTAAGGAGCATTTCTGATGTCCCTCCCCAGCTAATTTGAGGTGACGTTAGTGTTGGAGTTCCCTTTTGTCGAGGTACCAAGTTGTTGGGCATCTTCAAGCTTTTGGTACCTAGTCTAGTTTTTGTGAGGCTTGGAAGGGGGCTAGCCTTTTCGCCATCATAAATTATATTTAAAAACTATACTTTTTGTAGTTCCTAAATATATTTGTTTTAAAAAAATAGAAAATAGTAATATAAATAAGTTATAGTCAAAGTTAAGTTAAAAATTAGAATGGAACAAATAATTGGGGCAGAGGTGGTATTATTAAAAAATTCTAACTACAAAATAATTTACAACAAGAGATTTTTTTTTTAATTAAATTTTCTCAAATGGATAGCTATCATATATTGCCATGTACACCATCTGTAATTTGCTAATTTTTTGTATTCAAGCCCGAGCAGTAAAGGCTTTCTTGCTTGAATCAATTGCCTACCAAGGCAAACTTACTAATCACTCCCCGAACGATCAGTAATCTTTGCTTTTCCTGTTACAGATGCCAGTCCCTTTTAGAGTAGGAGCTGTTAGGATAGTGTAAATAACCTTCTAGTTATATAATTCATTCCAAAAGACTATTTCATGCTAACTAATAAGTAAAATACCCTACGAAAAAAGCTATACTCTTTGATTACTATAAAGAAAAGTGAGATAGAGAATTAGTTTGTATAGGAATCCTTGCAACTTAATAACGAAGGAAGAAGCATATCCAAGTCCTTTAGTCAGTTAGACCGGGTATGACTTATGAGGCAAAACCAAAGAGAGAAGTTGTTTATCCTAGCTGGTTAAACCTATTTGCCCATAAGAAGCACCAATAGCATAATTCAATTGCTATTATGGTTAGGAGGAGCATATATGGCCAAGGTTTGTGTAGAAGTAAAATGCACACATCTACTTGAAATAGTTCCAGAACAGTTTAAATTAGAATTTAAAAAGTTAATATCAAATAATTTGTAAAAGTTAACGAATTCAAACTATTCAGTAATTGTCTTCCAATGTATTCAATGCCATAAATTTATCACAGTTAATAGATAATTTAAACTATCAATTTCTATACTTGCGTATGACTAGGGACTAATATGCAATGATTATAAAGGTTTGAGACTAATTTTCAACAGAAATAAAGATTAGGGATAAATTTGTAACATAAATTAAAGGTTTGGGACATTGGTACTATTTACCGTTTTTAACCTTTGATTATCTTACAAACAATGACGTCTGTGACACGTTAGAAGTTATTGATTACTCCGGAGATTATGCAACACACATCACCTGAAAGATATAAAGAACGCGTCTTTAACACGATGATGAAGTGTTTGAAGTATTTCGTCTTCTAGGTCCTCCTAGACTCTAGAGTATAGTAGAGTACAATGATATATTCACTCACTTTCAAGTCAGGTCACACACAAAGGGTAAAATTACGAGTGCCAATTCATATTAATTTAGTTATCTGACTTATTTTTATCTTTTATATCTGGTTTATCTAAAATTAATTTTATTTAAAATTTAAAATTATATAGATATGATAATTTATTTAAAAATAAATTTTTATAAAATTATTAAATTATTATAATTTTTTTAATATCTTAAACTAAAAAAATTCATAAAAATTTAGTAAGATTACAAAAATTATATTTTTAATGGATTATTATAGCTACATAATATTAAATTTTAATTAAAATTAGTTATGGGTATAAAAGACATAATAATAAAAATTAGCCAATTAGCTTAAGTTAAAACGAACTGAGTATAAAAGTCAATTAGTTTTACCTTAAGTCAATTTAATCCAAAATATCTTATTTTTATTTTTAAATCATTTTTTTACCTAAAACTAATTTTATTTAAAAATCAATATTATATAGATGTTAATAATCTATTGGAAATATAAATTTTATAACCTTACTAAATTTTTTCTAGTCTTAGCCATTAAGAAAAAAAAATTTTAAAAATTTAATAATATCATAAAAAATTACTTTCAAATGAATTATTACATCTACATAATATTAAATTTTAAATAAAGTTAATTTCAGGTAAAAAAAATATAAAAATAAAAATAAGCCGTTTTGAATTAAGTTGACTTAAATTAAAACAAATTAACTCTATCCTCACAATCTCGATAAGAACAAAAATAAATAATAAAGGATAATTCACACGTACATTGATGTAAAATTCCATGATTCAATGGGGCAACACATCGGAGGAAATTACAAATGGGAATGATTTATCTGCAAATCTCATGTATCCCACAGTGAATATATGACTGGAAGAATACACATGTGAACAGAAGAAGGCAAAAGGGTCCTTGGCATGTACTTCCAAAGTATGATTTCTCAAACACACACTACCATATATATTTCCCTCCATTAGGAGTATCATGTTCTACAACTTCAAATTCAGATCAACACTTCCTCCCATTTCTCCTCCATTACACTTGTTCATGGCACCTGTTCCATGTGCGGCTTGCACCACTGCTGAAGGTAGGAAGCTAAAGTAAGGCCTCGGCATATGCAGGCCATTCGTGCCCAGACGGGTATTTGAATCTTCCAAGTTTGCCTGAAACCAAATTCCATTGTCACATGAGAAGAACAACAGAATGAATTAGGAACCTAGAGATTGATGGCGAGGTCCTTAAGCGCACCTTGTATGGTAGGGATGTAAAACCAGGGGACTCTTGATTGTAGTATGTGAAATGTGATGACGGTTGCTTCAGCTTTGAGCTCTTGCATGGTGATTTTGGAGGAGCTAATGTAAGGAAATCTCCACTGGAGACACCATTCTCCTTGACTGGAATACCGGTGTAGGATTCTAAAATGGGAGCTGAACATGGAGGCATTTCTCTGCAACCGTAGTCCAAGGAACAAAACTGAGAAACTGAAAAGAGCAACTACCTTTGACAGTTCTAAGAACTCTTCCAGCTGTGAGACCAAACCTGAAAATTGTACTTCCAAGATCAAAACTAGGCACACCTCCATCGGTGCTCGAAGGTGATTCATATGACTTGTCACTGGAAGGAACCAAGGGAGGAACGTTATAGCCAAAAGAGGGGGCTGGCGGATTATCCAGAGTGAATGGATATAGCCTCTTCATGCCAACCATCTGCAATTTGCGTTCACGAATTCGAAGCACAAGCATGAATTAGGAGCATTATTTACCAGAAGTGAGCTTTTCTAATGGGAAGACAAAACACAAGTGATCTTTAGATTTAGTTTGGTATGCTAGCAACTAGCAGCAGAGAGGTAATAGTTAGGTAACCTTCCCATCCCAACTATTCTGATTTTGATGTTTCTTTTTTGAGGGGTTTTGCTTGATTTTCACAATGAAGAGAGTCGATAAAATAGCACAAGTTCATCCAATTTGATCAAATTGCTTGGTGAAAAGTCCTGAATTACCTTTTCCTCCTCAGGCAATAAAGGCATAACAACATTTCTATAGTAGCTTTGGTTTGAAGGGAGCTCCATCTGATAATTCATCAGAGAGGATGATGGTGGAGTACTCGAGGCAAAATTCACCTGCCAACAGAAGACACATCACCTAGCATGTTCTTTGCCACAATTGGAAATAATTCGATCATAGCCAGACCATGAATAAACACAAACTACTTGAAGTAGTTACCATTGAAGAAGAGGATTGCTGGAACTGATGCGCTCTTCGCATCAAACTAGGCAGAGGCCAAAGGGGTTCTGATTCATGAGGAAGATAAAAACTTGACCTGAAACCCAGATCTGGATCAAACCCAGAACTCTGCTTCTCCAAGTCATGCTCAGAACACCTGCAGTTCTTGTAATTAACACCATTCCCAGGCACTGGAAGCAATGGAACAGAGTTTACACTGACATTTGGGGATGAAAAATCAGCAGGGAATGGGACAGAGGTGGAAGAACAGGAGGAACCAGATTGAATTGGGGGACTGAAACTTGGAATTGGCAGAGAAAGAAAAGAAGATATGTGGGTTGTGGTGGTGGGTGATTGTGATGATGACAAGATTGTTGCAGAAGAAACAGCCACATCTTTCTGCTGTTGCTCTTCCAATCTTATCTTCTCAAGCTGTGCAACTCCCAGACCTCTCTGTGGGACTCTCTTGGATTTTGGTCTCTTGCAAGATCTTCCAAAAGGTTCAATTCTGCAACTGCTACTGCCAGTGTTGCTGCTTCTCCGGGTTTGGCCTTCTGGACCCATGAAAGCTTGAACCATCCAACATGAAAATCTTCTCTTTTTTTCACCACAACCAAGGTTAAAATTCAGCTGCAGCCTGCAGATACATACATATATATATATATAGAGAGAGAGAGAGAGAGAGAGAGAGAGAGGGAGGGAGAGAGAGAGAGAGATTTAAAAGGCAGAGAAAAGTAACAGAGATTTGAAATCAGAATAGTGGGAGGATTTAAGGGAGCAAAAATCTAAGTGGAATTCCATGAAACCAAGCCAAACCAACGTTAGAAAGATACCCAAAATCTCGCCGGTTTCAAGGGTCATCAAGAGAGCAAATCCACTGGAGAGGAGCAGGTGGAGAATCTTAGAGGAGAGAGAGAGCTTTTAGATTTTCCTTTTTCCATTTTTCAAAAAAAATAACAGTTTGTCCGAGAGACATATCAGATCAAAACACACAACAAAACGAAAAAAGAAAAATAAACTCTAACAAACAAATTTGGTTACTGGGTATTCGAAAACATGCGAAGCAAATCCATAGAAACAGGATTAAAATATTGGTCTGGTTTCTCGGCCAGATCCTTGCTCCACTCTTCCACTTTTTGTTCCTAGACAAACTCGGGGTGATCCAGTCTGAGATTTATTGGTTTTCCTTTGGTTTTTTTTTTCTCTCTCTTGAATCATGGCTTCCAAAAGGAGCTAAAGTGGTGCTGCCAGAAGGCAACGTCGCCCCAGCATGTTTGGTTTGTTTGGGATCATCTCTGCCTCGCTATGCGTCTTTTGGGTCCCGCATTTTGTGCCACCAGTCCCCACAATACCTGCATGGAGATGAAGTTTCATTTTTCATGATAAAACCCCCATGCATGAGTTTCAGATTCCAATTTGGATTAATTACAATTTATTTTTAAAATAGAAGTAAATACTGGGCTGGGTTGATCCAGTCCAATTCAAAACCAGCAAGAGTCAAATCCAACCCAAGTTCGGTCAAAACACGGATCACCTCACATGGAAAAGGCTCCGGAGAAGTTGGGCTGTGAATGGACTTGAGGTGCAAGAGCCCAAAATTGGCCCAAGCACACAAGAAAAATTAGGCTTGACTCGGATTAGCCTAGACACGAACAGTCTGGGCTAGTCTAGGCCTACCGTTTTTAAACGACTCCCAATAGCTAGTAAATTTATTAAAAAAAGGGTGAAATTACACCTGAAGGACCTACAATTGATTCAAACGGGCAAAAACATCTAAAACCTTTTTTACCCCCCTCCAACATTAAAAACGCCTAATTTTTAAGGTTATCTTTATCCAACCAAATTTTGTCAGTCCTATAAATACCCACCCTCATTTTCTCACTTCCTCGCACAAATTCCTACATTCTCCTCTTTACTTCTATTACTTTATCTATAATTCTCCTCAAATCTTCTAGTCTTCCACTAATTTCTTAATCTCCTACTAATTCCTTCTTAATCTCTTATTAATTCTTCATTAATCTTTTATCAATTTTCGTCAAGTCATTGGCTTCAAGAAAGAGTACTAGCTCCGACCCCACCAAAAGTTCATCCTCCCGCACCGGCTTGGGGTCGTTCTTCTGTCCCAAGAGTTCGACTTGAAAGGGAATTCACATCCAAGACAACCCCAAGGCCACCAACATCAATATGACAAATATCAATTTACAACTTGACAAGCAATAGTCCAACGATGACATTGAAGTCTAAGAAACCCTCATTCAAACCATTGATCTGCATGAAGGGGATGGTTCACAACCAACATCTCAAAGCCAAGTTCTTGAGGGTGATGAAGGAAAATCTTGCCTTAAATCATTCGTGTGGGGAGCATTTTTAGATGGTTTGGGAGAAGGACAACAGGTTCGCCAAGTGCAAGCACCGCTGCAAGAAGTTGGCACACAAGGTGAATTCCGAGACCAAGACGCTTCAACAACAAATAAGGAGTAAGCATCCAATGCACTATTCGAGAGTCGAAGAGAGTTCTGATGAACAGACACAACTCGGATCTACAACTGGCGGTTTATGTATCTTTAGATTTAATCAGCAAAAAAATCAGGAATGTATGGTTAATTGGATAATACTCATGAAAAAACCTTTTAGACAAGTAAAAAATGTGCATTTAAAAAATTGGATTATGTCTAATTTAAACTCGGCCTTTAGAAAGACATCTAGGATAACTACACAAAGAGAAGCATTTAAAATGTGCTCTCTCCGTCTCGGAACCTTTGCACCATTTGCCTAAGTACGCATACCAAGAAATATTTACTATTTCACAATCCTTTCCACAATTGCGCTCCTCTCTCTGCTCGATCTCTTCGCTCCAGTCCAGCCTCTGTTAATATTCTTCTTTGTCCTTGCCTTGCCTCCATTGTCGATCGTGCCTCTGTCCTCGTTTGGCCTTCATCGTCAATCACGCCTCCCTCTTCAGTCAGCCTCTGTCGTCGAGCGTGCATCCATCCTAGCTTAGCCTTCATCGTCGATTTGCCTTTCTCGTTGGTAGACGAACTCGGTCGCCCTGCCTCCGATGCCGATCTGCCTCTATCGTTGGCCAACGTACTCGGTCACCTTGCCTTCATTGTCAATCACCTCGTTCACTATCCACCCATCCCTATTTTCCTCTGTCTCTCATCCGTCTGTTCTTTTCTCCTCTATCCCACCAATGGCCTCTGTTGCTAATTGCCTTCGCCTACTAATTGCCTCCGCTGCTAATCGCTTCTGCCTACCATCTTTACTTTCACCGATTAGGATGAGAAGCACTGCGAAGGGTTGGAGCGCCTATCGCCCACCGGTCCTCTATCTGCCGCTTTCGTCCATAATGGCCCCATTGCTTCCTTGATCCGCCTCCGTCCTCGATTGCACCATCCTCACCTTAATCCACCACCATACATGATTGCGCCATTCTCAATCACCGTTCTCAATCCTCGTCATCGATCCACCACTGTTCTCGATCTCCATTTTCCATCTCTGCTCTTAATTTCTATTCTTGATCTTCATCCTCGATCCATCACAGTGCATGGTTGCACCGCTCTCGATCGCCGTTCTCAATTGCCTAGCCAGCCCGTATTCAAATCGATGATGTTAAAGTGTTAGAATCAATTTTGGAAATTTGGCAAGAATTAGAAATGGGCATATTCATCATTTAGGTTAGTAAAAGTTACCAAAAGGGGAAATGGAGTAAAGAACTTGGGACGGCCCAGATAGAAAAGTGGTGCAAAGAATATAAGATGGATGAAGTATGAATTAAGTAAATCTAATCTGCAAATGTTTTTTTTCTACAATTGATCATTATATTACTTTTACTAGTGACATATGGGCATCTCCTATAAGGTAAAATTATTTTTGTGTTATTGCACATTGAATAAATGAGGATTGGGTCATTCAAAAAAGTATTATGGCTTTCAAATGCATGAAATCTGACCACAATGGGTATAATATCCATCAATGCATCTTAGATGTACTTTATGAATTTTTCTATGCTAACAAAGTTTTCTACATTAGTTTTAATAATGCCTTTAATAATGATTTTATGGCCCGACAACTCTGACATGCATTAAAACCCCCTCAAAATGGTATTTTTTGTTTTTATGTTAGATACATGTGTCATATCTTAAACTTATGTGTATAAAAAGAGCTTAAGGTTTTGCAGATAGCAATCCATCCAATCTGTGATGCATTACTATATTTGAAGTCACGATCCAAAATATGTTGGGAATTCAAATAATATTGTCTCTAAAATAATCAATCATTTTCATGGAAACATTTTAAACTTGATTGTTCCACCTATTAGTGTAACAACTCTCCTAGTCATGAGCTCTTAAGTGTGGTTTGGCACCTAAAAGTCAAAAGGGGGCAAGATGGTAATTTTGACCTAAGTGAATAACATGACTATAATTTTGATGGAATTATGGTCATGTAAAGAATTTTGACTAAGTAAGTCAAGAACATAGGTTATCCTAACTAGTAGAACCATCTTTGAAGGAAAAGAGTAAAAAATTGCACTAAGTGCTCAATTGAGCTATTTGTGCCTTAAAAGACTTAAGTGTCCAAGAAGCTAAGTTTAAAGGGCTTTTGGGCATCCTTTAAGACTTAGGAAGGATGGTTTTGGGTGAGTGTTTAGTGACTTAAGTGAAACAAATGAGAACTTTAGAATTAGGGGACAAGAAAACATGAAGTATGCCTTAGTGGGAGTGGTTAGGATATTTTGGCCCTTTTTTACCACCATTCTCCATTCTCTTGCTTCCAATTTTCGTAGCTCCCTCTCCCCACCAGAATTCCTACTCCAAACCTCCCCAATTCCACAAGCTTTCTTTGAATTTAAAGGCCCTAAGGTGATTACAAGAAGCCCCAAGCTCATCTTAGGTGTTTTAGCTTCAATCTAGCTAATGGATGCTTGTTTTGAGCCTAAAATCAAAGGTAAGCTTCTTGGTTTTGTTTGGGATAATTCTAGGTTGCTTGAATAACTAGAAATGGTCTTGATCTAAGGTTCTTGGTGCCATATCATGTTGAATTTAGGATTGGAACTCAAAAGGGTTGGTTGAGCTCAAGTGAGCTTGTGCTTCAATTCTTGCTTCGTGGATGGATTTGAGGTAAGGGGTTCAAGTTAATTTAGCTCAAATAATGCATAGATATGTAGTGTTATGTATGGGAATGTAGTAGAAACAACACCTATGTGAATTAGACGCAAGTTTCGTGCAAGTTCGCACGTTGTCGCACAATGCTGTAAATGCATTGGTGACGCCATTTGGCGACGCGTCACTGGTGGTAACACAAACTAGAGACGTGTCACTGTTAGATGTCAGGATTCCAGAGCATTGATGCCTTTGGCAATGCATCGCTGACGGTGTCGGCAAGGCATTAGTCCTTCAAGCTCAGGGCATCCTAAGAAGGCCTCAAACTCTCGATTATCATCCCTTGGCTAATTTAAGACGTTCTATAGCCTTGGTTGGGTCTTAGACTTATTCCTAAATTAAGAATTATGCATTATTTAGGAGGTAGCTACGTATTGTGGTTAAGGAAGAACTAAGTAGAGTGGCTAAGGGAATTGAATGAGAAACCTAAGAAGACCCCAACCGAACCATTTAGCTTGGTAAATAAGTCACTATGGAGCTCTAAGCTAAGCTTTAAGAGCTTGGCAAGTTAAATCACATAAGATGACTATCCTATACAATAAATTAAGGGTAAGGTGGGTAAGTTTGGGAAGAGTTGATGACCTACTCTAGGACCCGTAAATGGGACTTAAAGGAGGTTAAGTATTTGGGATACGAGGGCCAGTGTCTCAAGTACCTCCACCATTTAAGCTCACGGTAAGTATAAGGCACCTAACGTGCAAGAAGTCCTAAAAATTGCGAGAATTGCATGTCATACATTTATGCATTGCATATATTCCATGTTGTTGTTATAAGTTGCTCGTTGGTTGATTACTTGGCTGTTTGTTTGTCATGTTATGCTTACTTGCTTGTTATCTTTTTTTACAAGTACCCTAAGGGACCCTTACTAAATACATTCATGTACTCACTTCCTTAAGTTTGTTATGCAAGTTCTAACACTAGGCCTAGCAACTAGTGAATAGTTGTAGGCTAAGCTTTTTCTTTTTGTAGGTACTCTTTCACTAGAACCCTTGTGGTTCTAAGATTACTTGTGGACTAAGCTATGTACTAACTAAGTTTTACGCCTTTACAGTGTAGAGGCTAAGTGGTGCACAAAAACTAAAGAAGGGCTTATATTTGGAGCTTTGATAGCTCAAAGGTGGGGCTTAAGTGAAGGTCTTAGTTAAGTTTTTGTCTTGTATATATAGTACCTTATGTATTAAGGTATTGCCTCTATTAGGATAAGTTGTGATGTAAAACCATTGAGTTACTTTTGGATGCATACTAGTGATGTTAAATGTGCACAAATTGTTACTTGAAGTCGAAATAACTAGTACTTCATTGTCTTGGCACGATTTAAGCATGTTTTAAATGAAATGCTCGAGCAATGTTTTTAAAATGGGTTATTTATTTGTTTGCATTGCCAGGACAAAAACATGCATATCTTTTTTGTAGGATAGGCTAAGTAATTAGTTGTACATAAATGAATTTAAATTACTGACGAGTAATAGTTAACCAACAGTAACTAAATGAGATTCATAGTCCTTAAGAGCCTAAAAGTCAAGTAATTCTAGGCATTGGGACCCCGTTCCGTAACAGTTAGAACTTAATATGTGAGGTGTTGATGGATGCATATCCATATATAGTTCTATTGACTATTTTCTTTGAACTTGAAATCAAACTCCGAACTTTTAAAGTCTGAAATGTGGGACACATATAACAAACTTTATCAACTATTATGGTATTTTTATTAGGCAGCTTTTTTTTTTCTATGATATTTACTATCCCACTGCCCATAAAGTTTTGATGTATTTGGTAAATGTTATTTATGCTTCAAATCAGTATAAAATAGAATATTTCTAAAGGATGCTGTCAAAGCAGTGAAGGACAAGTGAGTTTCATATTTTACAACAATCACCCCATCTCTTTACTTGCATCTTCATTTGACCCGACCATGAAAATTACCGGTACATTGTCTTTACTTTAGGGATACTATAGTTTCTTGGATATGAATCATATTAGTTGTTCAACTATGATGGCTAAAGTAGATGAGCACATGCGGGAGCTCTACAAGAAGTATTCATCCCGCTACAAAAACAAGGTAAGACCAATATCTTTCTCAACTGTTAGCGCGTCATCTTCTGCATCATCAGCACCATTCAATCTCGTGGAACGGCTGTTCAAGCGTCCCCAACCTACATCATTTGGCCTACCGAAAATTGATGATTATGTCCATATTTCATTTGAAACAAGTAAAAATGACATTTTGGAGTGGTAGAAAGCAAAAAATAACAGATTTTTGATTTTTTCCATCCCTGCGAAAGAAGTTTTTGCAGTTCCAGTTTCCACCATTGCATCGAGTCCACTTTCAGTGCCAATAAATGAGTCATTTTAGAGAAATAAGCAAGGTTAATGCTAGAAGCAGTAGAGTTCTGCGTCTGCAATCATAACTGGGGCCTTGTTGTCTTAAGAAAACAAGACAAAAAAAAGTTCAAAAGATGAGAGGCAAGATGTTGACGGTGCTTCCACATCCTAGATTTTCCTTTTTGGTTCTTAGAATGTAATTGATCTGATTATGCTATGAAACATAGATCTTAGGTTTTTATTTTGGTTCTTTTTTTGGAATATTTTGTCATTGTCATGTACAGCCTATCCAACTTTTTTGTAAGGCTTAGCTTTGTTATTAATAAAATTTGCATCGGTGGTGGTGTTTTTTTAAAAAAATATTTTCAGAAAAAAGTAATAATTTCCCAAAAATTTTAAAAATTAAAAAAGCCAAGCCTAAGCCTAGGCACGCATAGGCCCCGCCCAGGCCTAGCACGACTAACGTGTGATGTGCCCGGGCTTTACCTAACCAAGCTTAGGCTGGGCCGGTCAAGTTCACCATTCATCATTACTTTAAGATTTAGATGAAATTACATTTTACCCATTTTTTAAAAAATATATACTTTGTCTCTTACCTTTTTAATAAAGTCCGGTAGCAACTTCTGAAATCTTAGTTTAAATATTGCGGTAGCCATTTTTTGGTAATTTTAATTTGTATGATATTTTTCTATAGTTAATGGAAATTTTAAATTATAATTTTTTTCTTTTTGTAAATGAAAAATAATTTTTTTTAAATATCAATTAAAGTTAAAAAAATATGATATAGATTGAAATTATTTGAAGATAAGTATCATATAATCTAAATTAAGGTTTTAGAAGTTGCTATCGGATTACATTAAAAAGGCAAAAGACAAAGTGTATATTTTTTTAACAAGAATAATAAAGTGTGATTTTACAATCTTAGTGGGCAAATTGTAAATATCCCTTTCAATTTTCATCTCTTATTTATGCGGATTCCACCGACTTATTAACAATTATGTATTCCATTTCACTCATCGTCCTATTAGGGAAAAAATCATGTATTAAGCACTAATTTTTTATAGTATCGCATCTAGGAATTTTTTTCTATGGGATCTTGCTTGAATTAATGGAACATTTCGCTAAATTTTTAGTGGAATCCATCTAAAAATCACTTAACAATTTTTAAATACATTAAAAATTTTAGTGAGATCCTTTGACCAAACAATATATGTAAATCGTTTCATGGTAGCCCAAGTCTGCCACAGTGCCACTAGCCTTTTTTTTCCCTTTGAGGAATATAATTATATTTTGAGTCCAATCGAATAGCCGCTTATGGTTAATTAAATATTACATATGTTTCAAGTTCTTCACATCATTTCAGTTTTTTTTCTTAAGTTTGATATAAGTTTATTTATATTAATATTTACTATAAATTTTTCAAAAAAATATATTAAAAAATTATAATTCTTGTAGTTTCTAAATATAAAATTTTTGAATTTTTTTTGTAAATATTAATATAAATTAAATTAAATTAAATTTAAGTAAAAAAAACTAAAATGGTACAAAAAATATGAGACAAAGGAAGAATATTTTTTTAGCATATAAAATATTTCATTAATATTTTTCTCTTAATACAGAAGTTGGGGCTCAATTTGAAGGACTAAAAACTGTGAGGTCTAAGATCAAATTTAAACCCATAAAGTAGGACAAAAGGGCAGATTATCCACCATAGTTTTCGCTATAGGTAGATCGGTTTTTTTGTGTTTAAATCAACCACTTATCTTCTGATCGAAAATCCACCACCGATGTTAAATGATTCATGAAAATATAATAAGTAAACTACCATATTTCATTTATTTCACAAGTAGTCCCGTCATTTAGAAAGTGGCAATCGTCCTCATCAACTCTTCCCAACTTCCACCATCTTCAAAAATACATAGCACCACAGCCCACATTGCTCTTCAGGCTTGGAAAAAAGGCCGTAATTGAGCTTAGCCACCATTTGCTGCCATCATAAATTGAGCATCAAGGGTGAGAATGGTGAGAAATTGGCAATTTTAGCTTATAACGGTGGTTGCAAATGGGGAATGAGGACATAGTGGTGGATACTGAGAATTGGTTAGACTTTCTAATTTGTTAGCAGGAGGTGGTGGATAAAAATCCTGAGAGAGGTTCAAAGGAAGATGATATATTTGGTATACAAAAACATCAATGACATATTTGTTGTTTTCTAAAAGATATTTCATGGAATATGTCACTAAATAATAGAAAAGCCTCTCCATTATTCATGACAGTGTTTAATTTGTCACATACATAAAATATTAAGTGGTATTTATGTCGATATTTATAGTTATTGAAATATTGCAAATTGGTGGGTTAATTGTCATAAGGAAGATTTGATGACAAAAAAAAAAGCAAAGGCTATTATGTTATGTACCATTTTTTAAGTTCTTCCATTTTCGCAATCCATTGAAGTGGATCCGTTTTTGTGCAATTTTTTGCCTGAAAACCTTTCGCCTAAAACTTTAGGGTAGCGTTTTGTTGTAGAAAATAATTTTTATTTTCATTTTTTGTTTCTAGTTTTCATTTTTCATGTATAGTTTTCTAAAATGCTTTTTAGAAAACATGTTTTGTTGTTTATACAATAAAATAGTTTTCTAAAAATAAAAAATTAGAAAATATGTTTAGTTAAGAAAATTTTCTTCACAAAAAAATTCTATATTTTTACATTGTTAAAACATTCAAATGCAATACTCATATAAAAGAAAAAAAAACATGTTCATATGATAAATAAAGCTTTCTTAGTCATAGTATTTTTCAACGTATAATACAATTCCAAAGAGAGCATAATATCAAATATAATTAGATACAATAAAGTCAATGTCTATGTGAGCATAATATCAAATATAATTAAATACAATATCAAATTTATGAATTTTGATTTTATAAAGTATCTATGTTTTTTTTTTAATATGCGCACTTGCTGTAAATACATCAATAACTATTAATTACGATAAAGCAGCTTTGGACAATATTAACTACTCTCTCGGTCCCGTTTCTTCTGACCTCCATCCCTCCTCCCTTCTGGTCTGATTTGGTTTAGGCCCTTAAAGTACTCGTCTGTGATGAAGGCGGAGGCTGGCGACAGTGGAGGAAGGTGAGGGCCACAGGCGAGAGGCGATGGAGGAATCCGCCCCAACAGTCCTGCCGAAGCCCGCTCGGTCCTCGTTTTGCTTCCTCGATCACGGCCTCGATTCACCGTCTTGATTCGTGCCATCCTCGATCACGCCGTACTCGATCGCGCCATCCTCGTTCGCACCATCCTTCATTGCGTCATCCTTGATCGTGTTGTCCTCGATTGTTTCGTCCTCTCCGATTCAATCCAGCCCACCTTCGTCTTCTTCTCGTCCTTAGAGCCTCGAATTGGAGCTTCGTTGTCAATCGTGCATCGGTTGTTGATTGTGCATCCATCGGTTGCTCATCCATTGATCTTGCATCTGTTGGTCGTGCCTCCATCGATCGCACATCCGTCGGTCGCTCTTCTGTGCCAGAGGGAGAGAGAGGGAGAATTGAAATGGTAGGGCGAGAAAGAGAGAGAGAGAGAGAAAGGATCTGTCAGCAGAAGGTCAAAGGCACTAGGAGGGAGAAGTCCAAAGGCGCTGGGAGGGAGAAGTCGAAGGCACCAGGAGGGAGAAGGTCGAAGGCGTCGGGCTAGGGAGGCCGATCGTGCAACAGAGAGAAAGCAAGCCCGATGGATTTCCCGTTTTCGGGAAAATAGAAAACAACTTAAACCAAGTTTTCTATTTCTTATTAATATAGAAAATTGTTTTCTAGGAAAACTGAAAAAGGAAATTATTTAACTAAACACATTTTCTTTTCATTTTCCAATTTTAATGTTTTTGGAAAAATTAGAAAATTCTCCACAACTAAACAAGGCGTAGTTCTCGCCTATCCCATTTTGAATGATACAATTCTTTTCTTTGAGTACAGAAATTGATGTGATGTGTGTAACTTAGTGTTCTTTTCATTTTAACTCCTAAAACTAAAATAAAAAAAATTTCTTTTGCAGTTTTATATAGTTAGAGTTATCCAATTCATTTTAATTTAAGTCAATTGATTACAAAATGACTTATTTTTATTTTTACATTTTTTTACCCAAAATTAATTTTAATTAAAAGCCAACATTATGAAGTTATAATAATACATTGAAAATACAATTTTTTGTAATCTTACTAAATTTTTATGAATTTTTCTACTTTAATGCCTTAAAAAATAAAAATTCATAAAAATTTCACAATATCATGAAAATTTACTTTCAAATAGATTATTGCATCTATATAACACTGGCTTTCAAATAAAATTGGTTTTATGCAAAAAAGATATAAAAGTAAAAATAAGTCAGTTGACTTAAGTTAAAACAAATTGGCAAAAGTGAATTCATTTTAAATTAAGTTAACTAACTTATTTTTTTTTTTTACATTTTTTTTGTTTGAAACCAATTTTATTTCAAATTTAATATTATATAGATGCAATAATTCATTTGAAAGTAAAATTTCATGATATTGTTAAATTTTTATGAATTTTTATTTTTTTTAATCCCTTAAACTAGAAAAATTCATAAAAATTTAGTAAGATTACAAAAATTATATTTTCAATAGATTATTGTAGCGACATAATATTGGATTTTAATTAAAATTAGTTCAAGGTAAAAAAGATGTAAGAATAAAAATAACTTATTTTGAAGTCAATTGACTTAAGTTAAAATGAACTAAATGTAAATGAGGATTAGAAAAGAAAAAAAAATTCTTTTTAGGTTTTATGCAGTTTTTGAGTTTTGCGCAAAATGAATTTACATGTACATTAAATGTTAAAAACTTTGGGAAACTTTCAAATGCCCAATCCCCTACAGTGGCTTTCTGTAATTTATACTTAACCATTGTATATTAGAAAATTTACACTTACCCCTTGTAAATTAAAAAGCCTATACTTGCCCCTCTGATCCAAGCTCGGTTAATCTATTCATTTAGTGGCTGGGGAAAAGCCAAAAAAACCCTATGAGTGAGAACTAAGAACCCAAGCTTCCCTCGAACACTTTGTACTCTATTTTTCACTTTCTTTAATGAGTTATGTGTTGACTGGACCTGAAGCTATATTTTTTGCAACAAGTTTATAACTAAACTCTTTTTGGTAGTGTTATCAACAAATTTATAATGAGATTTTAAGTCACTATATAATTTTTTTTACAGCAAAACAATTTTTTCATATTGGAACGATCATTTTTCATATCAAACATTTTTTATTACAATTTAAAATTGAATATTTTGATATGGGTCAATTATGGGGTTTCCCAATGTTTGATATTGTTTACACTTTCACGTTTCAAATTTGAAAACCCACTACTGTACTCTACCTATTCTGTTTTTTTGGATTTTGGAAAAACTTAATTTAAAATTTTTAGTACCAATTTTCCAATAAATTTGATGGTACATAAAATATTTAACAACTAGTTGTAGTTTATATAATCAATTTTCTTTTCTTCAAATACAAAGCAATTTTTTTTTCTAAACCTGGCAATGCATGCATGCATGTATAAGATTTTTAAAACTAGTTGTAGTTTATATATCTAGTGTTGAATCAAGATTTTATTTTTATTTTTTAGTTTTTAAAAATAATATATATGGATTCAAACTACAGAGACAACAAAAAAATGTGAAGAATGAACTAAAAAATTGAATGCCTAGTATGGATCTAAACTAACTATATATAAAATAATATAAGGTACATAGTGCTCGTACGCTGTAGTGAATTCAGCAACTGGTAACATTTTGAGATAAATTCTAAATATATTATTAGGTTAACTTAAAAGTACAAATATTTTCAGTATAATTTTGAGGTAATAAATATATTTTTTGAATCTCATTTCACGTATAATTTGTTTTAATTTAAATCAACTTCACTTACATTTTTTTACATTATATTTTTTAATCAAATAGCATTGACATGATCCTTGGTTTTTTGAATAAAAATATGATCCAAAGACCATATTTAAGCTATTTTGTGAAGATTCTCAAAATAACATGGTTCCCTCTTATCGGTCTTAATATCACCTAAATTACTACCCATTAAGCCTCTCACATTGGAAGAAATATAAAATTATATGGGCTAAATATGAAATTATAGTCTTACATATATATATATTTTATATGGGTAAAATCCAAATATGGTCCAATTACTTTAAGGGTCGTCCTAAAGTGGTCTCTTACCTTCAAAAGTGTCTCTTAAAGTCTCCTACCTCCCATAATGTGTCTTATTTAGTTCATTCTGTCAGTTGAGCTATTATCTTAGATGGAAAATGCCTATGTGTAACTAACTCTGCCACTTGGCATCTTATGTCATAAGAATAAGTGACTGGTATGGAAGAACAATAAATATGAGGTTAAAATTGATAAAACACACAATCTAAAGGACTTAAGATGAAAATTAACCCATAATATTCTTTATCCCCAAATCCTTCGCTGCTTCCATTATCCATGCCGCCACGCACCTTTGCCCATCTACCGCCAACTCTCATGTCGGCCCTTCCTCCAGCCCATCGCTCCTCCTCCGCATCTAAAAAACCATCTCACTTCTCCTTCCCCACCTCACTTCTCCTTCCCTCCAGCCTGTTGCTCCTTCTCCACCTCCGGACACCCACCTTGCCTCTCCTTCTCTACCTTTAGCCCACCGACAAAAATTGAGGAGTCAAAAGACATTTCTCCATGGAATCATAACTCTTTTAATCAGAATCGGACAATTAATTTCTAATGTTGATTTTCAAGAACTAGAATTTGACCTTTGCGTCTTCCTCTTCCTAAGGAGGCACCTCCCCTACAACTACGATGAAGGCGGAGCCAAAAGGCGGCGACTAGCATAAGGCAGACCAGAGTAAACATAGAGGTGGAGGTGGTGAAATTGGGGTAGGATTCATCGGCAGGTCGTAAGGGTGACCTTGTTATGTTTTTGCAGAGGTGATTTTGGGGAAGAAGATGATTGTGTGTTAATCTGCATTTTAAGCCCATAAGATTATGTGTTTGTGTCAGTTTTAGCCTAAAGTTTATTATTCTTTCAGTATAGTCATTATAGGATGCCATGTGACACTATGGAATGCCACACTGACCTAGGAAGCTTCACATCATTACATTTTATCTAAGATAACAGAGAAATTGATAGAAGAGATGAGGTAAGGGACTGTAAGTGACACTTTTGAAAATAAGGAACCACTTTAGGACAAACATGAAAGTTAAGGGACTGTGATTGGATTTTACCCTTTTTTATAAAGTATTTAATTTATTTCAGATTTTTTCCTTACCTGGCATAACAAATAAAATAAATTATTATTATTATTATTATTATTATTATGAAAATAAAATTAAATAATCTTCATATACAAAATATAACTTAATTTTTTTAATGTCCACCAATTACAATATAAAACTTGACTTGAATTAGTTAGGATACAAAAGAAAACTTTTATCATAGTAACTTGAAGCATCGAATCAAGTATCATGGATTTATTAAAAATTTTAGTCGCATACAAAAATATCATGGATTTTAAATTAGAATATGTTAGGATATTAACCATCAATTTATCCAAAAGCTAATGGTAATTTTAAATTTAAAAATCTTACTCTACTTATCTTGTCGATATAGTTCAACACTTAATTTATTTTAACTTAAGTCAATTGATTAAAAATGGCTTATTTTTATTCTTATGTATTTTTTACATGAAATTAATTTTAATTAAAATTCAATATTATTTAACTATAGTAATCCATCGAATATACAATTTTTGTAATTTTATTGATTTTTTATGAATTTTTCTAGTTTAGGCATTAAAAAAATAAAAATCTATAAAAATTTAACAACAATATGAAAACTTACTTTCAAATAGATTATTACATTTACATAATATTGACTTTTAAACAAAATTGGTTTCAGGCAAAAAAATTGTAAAAGTAAAAATAAATCGGTTAACTTAAGTTCAAATGAATTGGAAAAATAGGTATTTATTAGGTTCTATTATTTTACTTATACCAATAAAATTAATATTGAGTAATTTTATATTCAAATTTTTGTATCAAATAATATATATATATATATATATATATATATATATATATATATATATATATATATATATATAAGATAATATCATTAATGTTTAATTCAAAACTTCATTGTAAGAAAAAATTGAGGCTGTGACCGCCATGTATCTCCCACTACTAAAAAAGGAGCATTTTCCAACGGCCATTTTCAATAGCCTTGCGTTAAAATTTTTCAGTTTCCAACATGAAGCCGTTGGTAATCAATGCGTTGGAAGTTGTAATTCCAATGGCCCAGATGAGAGCCGTTGGAGAATCAGCTGTTGAAAATTTCCAACGGTTGTAATTAATTTTTTATCCTATCATATTGCATCAGAGGATTATAGGTATGTGCGGTAAACCATGTACAAAAATTTGTAGTTAATTTACCAAAAAAAGAAAAGTATACTATATGACAGCTCCACAATTACTCTCATTAAAATCATCCTTAGATATATCTTGCTTTGTATATATATATATATGGCTTACCTGCTTAGTTTTACTAAAACTTCCATTTTAAAATATTTGTAACTTTTTAGTTTTTTATAAAATTTTAAATGTTGAAGTATATTATATATTCTCTTTCAAAATTACCACCAATGAACAACATAATTATTTTTGAATCACTCTAAACATTCAGATGTGATTGCACTATTTGTTTTGATGAAAAGTCACAAACTATGCATAATAATACACATTTCATAAAAAAATTCCAACCTACTAAAAAACTTGAAATTCTATCCAAGTTTATAAGCTTTTTCTCTTGATTAATTGTATTTGTGGCTTCTAGCATTTAATCATTGTTCTATTTTGGACTTTAACCTCAATTTCTTGTATAAAAAGTCCCTAACCTCATTTAAGTGTTTCCATTAACTTAAGACATTAAGTTTAACAAAAAAAAAAAAAAAAAAGTGAAAACCTAATTTTAACCCCTAAAAATTTTATTTTTATCTTAGAAACCTTGAAACTTTTACATCTAATAATTAAACCACTATCCCTACAACCCACCACACACGTGTCCCTCTCTGGCTACCACCATTTGTGAAAGTCACCAATGGATAGCTCCATTTTGTAGTGTTAAGGTTAGAAAACAATATGCCTATAGTTTGAGGGCTCGATTTCACATTGTTTGGTTGAATTTTTTATTTGAAATTGGTCACGAAATCTTTGGCCTCCACCATTCGTCATCTCTTTGCTAATCCTCTAGTACCGCCATAATGTCTCTCAAGCCATTCGAGCGACACTACATCTCCTTTATGCCTTAGGCCATTGATCGCGCTCCGTCCGTCACCCCACCTTTGCCAGAATTAATCATGAACCATTTCTGTCCCTGCTACAATCCGCTCCTGATTCATTTTCATCATTCACACCCGATTGCCATTCGCCCTTATTGGTGGTTGCCGCATGACCACCCAACAGAGGCATGCTGTCGCCGCTCTTGTCCCTTCATTGGTCACACGAATTGAAGGAGAAGTAAAGAGATCTGACCACAATTTGACCTGGTTCCACAACTAATTTCCCCAGAACAAGTGAAAATGATGAGAGAAGAACTTGGGGAAAGAATTGGGATCCATGTTAGGGGGAGAATTGGGATCCATGTCAGGGGAAAAAAGTAAGGAAAAAGAGGAAGTAGAGGCAATAGACGGCGGAGGTCGGTGGCCAGAGAGGGACATGAGTATGGTTGATTGTAGAGATGATAGTTCGATTGTTAAATAGGAAAATTTTAACGTTTTTTAAACAAAGGAGAAATTTTCAAAGGTTAAAACTAAAATTTCACTTTTTTTTCAGTGCAACTTAACACCTCAAGTTGATAGAATGTCTAAAACAAAACACTTAAACAAAATTAGAGATTTTCTATGCAAGAAATTGAGATTAAGGTCCAAATAGAACAATAATTAAATATTAAGGGTCATAGATGCAATTAACTCATTTTTCTCTCATACTATAGAACACCTTCACATATATGAGTTAATTAAGGATGCATGACAAAAATTAAAAGAGATAGTATAAATAGGTAAATGTGACAAATATTTTGGGATTAAAAAATTAGAAAAAGTAAGAAACATTTTCAGATGCATAAAGTAACTATTTTCTTCATTTGTCATCCAATGTTTTTATGGTATGACAAGTATTGGATTAGTTAAGTAGTATAATCAGATGACATGCGAGTTCTTGCAATAGGAATATGATATGAATTACATACGGATTTATTGAATTTTCTGAATTTGAAAAACCGTTTGCTTTGCATCAGCGAGAAGAAGGCTTTGTAAAAAAGATAATATGGTTTTTTTGTCTTTTCCCTAGCCCCTAAACGGACAACCTGGCGGAGCTTGGATCAGAGGGGTAAGTATAGATTTCCTAACATATAGGGGGGTAAGTGTAGGTTATAGCAAAGCATAGGGTCTTTTTGAAAAATTTCCAAAAACTTTTCAAAAGTGGAAACAATTCATATTTTTTTTTATAGCTCAAAAAGGAATATTTGTCATTATTTTTTGAACAGAAAGAGTATTATTCAATAAATATTCAAACTTATTTCAAAATATATGAATAATAAACCAAAAAGTAAAAAAACTAGAGTGACTAAAGTTTTATTTTAAAAGACAGAAATAGTATAGGAAGTTAATAAAATAAGGTAAATAGTGGAATCTTATTAGCCGCATCTAATGATGGACACAAAATAAAAACAAAAGCATAAAAAAAAGCTCTCAACCGAAGTATATAAGTATGTGCCTACAATTTTTAGTTTTTATTTGAAATTGATTTTCCTCTATTGGAAAAGTTATTGTTAAAAAAATCATAAATCACCTTATTATGGTATGATTGACGCCTAAACTTGTGCTTCTGGGATATGACTCTTGACCTTCCAAGAGATGAACCGACAGCATCAGTTTTAGTTGAGGGGTCAGTTGATCTGTCTGTAGGAGAGTGAACCTCCAACCAATAAATGTTCACAAATAAGCTATTTTTTGCTCTGTTTTTTCTTGTCATCCATTCACAAATTTCCCCGGACATTTGGCTGCACTAAAACCTTGTGATTTTCTGCAGCTCCATAGGTATATCCTTCGTTTCCTTCTCTCTTCTGCAGTTTTTTTTTGTTTCTGTTAGTATTTTTTTTTCTTTGGAAATTGATTACTGTTTGCAGTTGGGTTAATTTACTAATAGAATAAATAAATTTTTATTTTCTTTTTTTATGAACTCATATTTACTTGTTGAAACAAGTTACCGTTATTATATATAAAAAAATTCATGTAAAATGATGAATTAATGAAGTTCTTCATGTTGTTGTTATTATTATTATTATTATTATTATTATTATTATTATTATTATTATTATTATTCGTTGGGCTTCAGCTGTTAAAGGCTGTTTCCTAGCATATTTATTTTTGTTGCTGAGGTACATAACCTGTATTTTCTATTGACAGAAATGGGGTGCAAAAATTGGTTCAGGTCAATAATTGGCCGACATAAGTCTAAGGAAAACAGATCAAAAGAAGAAAAGGTAAATCTAGGGAACTATATATTTATATTTCCGTTTCCTTTTTTTCTTTTTCTTTTTATTTTTTTAACTAACCTGTTTTTTTATTTCTTTAACCAATATCTCTCCTTTGTTGAAGTTGGAATTTAATTCCAAAACTTTCTTTCAATGCCAAAAACTCTTTCCAGCTAAATTAGCTTACAACTTTTTTATTTTCAACAAACTACTTCTTTATTTTTTTTATGCCAAGAATATTGGTGTTGAAATCACTAGAGTATTATTCCCAATTAATAGTCTTCTTAACTTAATTAATCTCAGCTTGATTTTAAAAAATTTAAATGTGGATACAGTTGGGGACGGATCAGATATTAGAAAGTGCAAATGGTGGTGGTTCACATAGCAATTCAGACACCAAAATTCTTGACCCAAATGCAGCAGCTTCTCGGATCCAGAAGGCCTTTCGAGGCCATAGGGTATGCAGATGTGAATTTTATTTCTGGAAAAATAATCTCAATTTCGTCCCAAAACTATATATTAAATAAATATGATTCCTTCACATAGCAATACAGGGACCCAATGCTTCATTTGGAAATAGTGTCTAAAATCAGTGTTAGAAGTTGGAATAAATTATCAATGTTTGTAATAGTTTTTTGTTTTTTCAAACCTCTAACACTAAAAAGTATCAATGGATAGTTTTTCCAACATCTAATATTAAATGCTGACATTATTCCCAAACGCAGCCTTGATAATCCAATTTAGTTCCTCTCCTTACAAAAGCCTCTGTGGTGCGTTTCTTTCTCCAAACACATGTTTAACTCGAAGTACTTGTCCTACTTCTTTTATTTATGTTTCTTGTACTTTGAACTCGGCTGCTCTTTCTATTGCCCCAATAGAGCTCTGTCATTGGCCGCCTTTGTTGGCTTCACCTCTTCCCCCTATGGTTGGATTCTTGGCTTTCTAATTAAGCATTGTTTGGTATTACTTTCATAATAATAATAATAATAATAATAATAATAGTTATGAAGAAAACCAAAGTTCTCTTTGAATTCCCTCAGGAGATTTTTGTATTATTTATAAATCACATCCAATTTTAGTTGTTGGATTTTCAGGCAAGGAAAAGTGTTGGACGTCTGGGAGAAACAGTGAGGATCAACAACATCCTAATCCAAGGGCACACAGTGAAGCAGCAAACGTCGAGTACGCTAAGCCATTTGCACTTGTGGTGCAATATACAGGCTCAGATCAGGTCTCGCCGTCTCTACATGGTCACCAATGGCCGCCTCAAGCAGAAGAGGCTGGAAAATCAATTGAAGCTGGAGGCTAAGCTTCATGGCTTGGAGGTACCTTCTCTTCCTTCTCACACCTATCACCAATTCAACCTCGCATTGTAGATGCTCTTCTAACTCTCTACAACCCATCATATGAAGCTGGGATTCCATCTTCAAGTCTCAATATGATAGCACCCTGAAATGGTCATTGAGTTTGGCTTTCTGAAGAGGTGGAAGTTTGCATCTAAAAACACCAAAAGAGGCCCCAAAGTTGTCATTTTGTGGGGCACCTCCCCACTTTCTAACTTGGTATAACTAGATATGACAATTGGCTAAGTCAGGTTATATCATTCAGGTTTGGGTGTAATCAGGTTGTTATAAATTTTGGTCTAAGTTAAGTTTAGGTTAGTTAATTGCATTAGGATTGATTTTGGTTGAATGGATTTTTTGTTTGAGTTGAATTGGGTCGGGTTTATCTAGGTCCAGATTTAATATAAATAGGTCAATTTTTGTCTTGGATGACTTTAGATCAGATTACTTAGATGTGAGGTAAAATTTGGGTTGACGTTTATTTGGTTTAAAGTTAGGTTTCTGTTGGGTTCAGATGTTGAGTTTTTTCAGTTATGGGTCAGTTGAGTTTGGATTATTCAAGCTTGGGCCAATCTGAGTCAGGGCCAATTAGGGTGTGGGTTTTGTCAAGTCTCGCTCAATCAGGTTTGGATTTAAGTCAGTTTAGGTATAATTAGGTTCAGGTTGTTAACTTTTCTAAAAAAATTAAGTCAAGTTGGATTTAGATTCAGGTGAACCAATCCAAGTCATTGGATTATGTTTAGTTTTACTATCTCTATATACCACACCACATAGTAATAGAAATTTGGCAATACCCATCATTACCTTAGTTATAGCCTATCGGCATGCCAATCTTCTAATAGTTTTTCTGTGTCTGATTAAAGAATAGAAGGGGTCCTTGATAGTAAGCAGGATTAAATCTCCTTGAGATAGTTTCTTACATGGTTTCCTTCATTGAGTTGGACTCTCTACAATAATGGCATGTTCGATCTACGTTCACTTACCATATTTTTGAGTTTGTTGCTAGCCTACTTTATATATATCACAATATCAACAGCAAAAACAACTAACAACCAAGTTAATTTCTATGGCTTTGTTGCAAATATTTACTAAAGTTTGGGTTGTCTCTACAGGTGGAATGGTGTGGTGGTTCAGAAACAATGGAAGAAATACTTTCTAGGATCCAACAAAGAGAGGATGCAGCAGTTAAGCGAGAGCGAGCCTTGGCCTACGCCTTCAACCATCAGGTCTTTAAAAATTACTTTCAGACACATACTAATACACATATTTTCATAAGTGTCAAACTAGGGCCCTTATTAACATGCTACATATAAATCATATTGTGGCAGTGGAGGGCAAATGCGAGCCAATACTTAGGCCAGGCTTCCTACAGTCTTGAGAAAGAAAACTGGGGTTGGAGTTGGATGGAGCGATGGATCGCAGCTCGGCCGTGGGAGCTTCGGGCTCCAGGAGCCGGCTATACCAACCACGGAAACAAATCAGAGAAAGAGGTGAAAGCTTCTGTGTCAAATGGCAAAATAACATCAAAGGTTAAGAAGATTGACCCTGCTGAAGTTCAGTAATTTGGGTTGTTTCCAAATTATTGGAGTTTTTCTTTTCCTTTTTTTCGTATTTTGGTTTTCTGGAAAGTATTCTTTTGTAATTTAATCCTTGTTGAGGTTATGGGCGGGTGTTCTTTTTTATCTTGTCTTAAACATAAAATCAAATGTGTAGAGTTGCTATACTGTAACAATTAATGTGTCTCTAGTTCAGCTATGGAATTGTCTCGAATATTTTGATCTTATCAAAGTGACAATTTGTTAAATGAAAATTGTATTATGACTGCTCATGACCGTGACGATACATGTCATATGCCGTCTTATATCGCCCTGATCGGAGTCAGATGTATCAAGAGTTGTTATGCTGGTAAAGTCCTTTATTTTTCAGGTTTTAAACAAAACTTTATTGTACTCTTAACTAGGGTCAAAAGGTAATTAACTTTGAACACAACTTTAATTAAGATTGTCAAAATCATGATTTCATGTAAAAGTTATTTTTTATTTTCTTTGAATCATTTTTGTAAAATCGAATCAGAATCCTAATCGTAATGGTAGAATATAAACTCATCAATTTTTCTCATTTTAAGTTATAAAACTTATGCCGGCGTTTTGATTGTCTGTCTTGAATTGTGAGATAAGTCGCTTCAAAATTAAACAATATCTAGATTGCCAAAGTAGCCATGCAACTATAATGGAGCAACACTCTCCCTGTATTGTACGTGAGAGAACTTGACATTTGTCTACACAAAGCAAACCATGAAGTGTTGCCCCAATGGAACTAGGTAGTTATTTGCTGATAAAAGAAAAAGAAAAAAGCAATTACCACTAGCTCGTTGAAGCATCTGGCTTTAACGTGAAATTTTATCTATGATAAATTTAGTTTATTTTTTTTTTCAATTTTGCTCCTCAGAAATGTCAGTAACAGCTGGATAAATGCCGTCCAAAAAAAAAAAAAAAGAAATGTCGGTAACAAAACTATTACTTTTAAACTTAGTAACTTGGAAGTTTCATGAAACTTTTGGGGTCTATTTGTAAATTTCTGAAAAATATAATGACTAAAACTGTAATTATTTTAAATTTATATTGACCAAAATTGCTATTTCTTAAAAAATTATGAGCTATATTTTAATTTTAAAGTAAAAGTTAAAATGTGAGTAATATAGTAAATTAACTGTCAAACTTAACACAGGGAAATTATGAAAAGAATCTAAGACGGTAAAAAATAATCATGACTTAAATGCCTATTGCTCCTCTGAACTTTTGAAACCCAAACATTTTGCATCTTGAACTATGGAGCAGATTAATTCGAACCCACAACTATGGAGAATGGGGCAATTAAGTCCTCTGACTCAGCGAGCTGATCACGTGTTAGAAATGACGTTAATTAGACTGACTATTTAAAGCCTTGGGCAGAGAAGCTGAATGGTTATTCCTAATTCGTGTGAAACCCTAAATAGGCTGATTGTGTCGTTTGCATGATTTCTGGAAAAATTGGCAATAGAGGAGATGATGTCAAGCGTGGAGTCTTCGTCAGCGAAAAGTGTAAGAAAGGAAGAAGACATCAATGACAATGGGCGACCTGTATGCGCTTGTGGAGTGAAGACAATTTAGTTCGTTGCTAGGCGAGAGAACGATAATTGGGCAGGAGGTTCTACAGGTGCAGGAATTACAAGGTAATTTGAAAAACTTAATCAGTTGAGAAATTAAATTTGATTGAGTAATGTGTGTTTATGCTGTGTATGCTGGTAAGCGAGGAGAAGATATAATTTTGCAGAGAAATTTGAAGTGTTATTTACAGTGGATTGATGAGGAGTTTTCGCAACATGCAAAAGAAGTGATATGTGAAGGAAGAAGAAGAGAGAGATTGCTGGAAGCAGCGATATTGAAAACAAGCAGACCAAATGAAGACTCGAACGTTGAAGTTAAGGAAGCGAAAATGAAGCTGAGTGAGAAGGAAGAGTTGGTGTGAATTAGGAGGGATCTTTAGCAGCTAAGAAGAATTGTCTGTGTTCGTTGTTGTTTTGGTGGTTGAGATATTGAATAGGTTCTAGTAGGACTTAAAACAGAGGGCAGTAGTTTTAATTTGGGAAGAACAAAAACGCAATGAATGTAATGACAATGGAGTGCTATGGTTTTGGTTGGTAGGACATTAAACAGGGGTGGGTAGCTATAATTGTAGTAGGTTGAATGTAATTGTGTTGTATTGTTGCAGACATTGTTTCTGGATGAGGAATGAAATGCTATTGTGTTGTTCTAAACCAATTATATTATTTGTTGGAAACCAATTATCTATTGGTCTTTTTCCATTGCGTCTGTTGTATGAAAGGAAACACAATGCTAGAAAAATAGGCATCATAAAACAAGAAAAAAGGTTAAACTTGGGAGTGACAGTTGGTTGTTGTTGTGTGATGCAATGTATATTGTAACCTCCCAGCACAATCTTCCTTGCACCTTCTATTCTTACCACCTTAGAGTCATAACAACAGGTAAACAATCTCAGTTGGAAAGTAGTGACAGATGACATAAACATAAACAAAAAACCCAAGTCCAATTATACTGCAAAGTCTGAACCCTGCCAACAACTGAAAGCTGCATTCACTATAATAATAACATGACTAATAAGTATTTCTCGTCATTACCATTACTACTAGTCCTAAAACTGCTTGGACATAAAAAATGAACCACCAAATTTCATCCATGAATTTCGTCCAAGCATCATAAAAGAAGCAGAAAGGTTAAAGTTGGCGTAAGCAGAAAAACACCATGAACCAGTTTTTGCTATATTAACCAAATAGCTGATAAAGGTTTGCTACATTGAAGACATTGGTGTAATTGCATTTGTTGCATATATAACAAAACCTTCCCCTAATTTGCTAGCATTTGTTGCATGCACAACAAACCAAAAAGTGTTTAACATCAAAACAAAATTAAAAATGCTGGCATTGGTTCCATTAAGTAAAATAATAAAATGCAAGCGTTGGACTGGTTTGGTCTTTTTTTTTTCTTGTTTCTTCACTGTAGAGAAGATGGCCCTTCTGTGTTATTTGCATTGGTTCCACTTTATTTACCTAATCTTCTTCTTTTTGGACTTCCAACGTGTTGACTTACCTGTTCAGTCAATTAACGATTCTGAAACCATGTACAATTAACAAGAAGGTAACTAAGACATCAATGAGAAGTTGAGATGCAAACACAACAATAAAAAACATTGACAAGCTAAAAAAATGATTAAAAAAATATAAATGTTAAGCACAAACTTTTTATGTAAATGTACATGAGACACCTGAGATACTTGGGAAACACAAAAAATAGACTCTAGTGTTGGATTCGCCTAAAGTAAAAATCAGTTAGCTAAAAGCCATGACACCAAATAATTAAATAATTAAAAGCTTGAAACACCTTTACATCCTTCAAGGGGCACCTCCGTTTGTTGTGATCATCATTCTTAAATATTGTGCAATGCATAATATGACTATGTCTCAATAACTTTGTCTTCCCTTTTTTTGGCTCATTTCTAGCCTTTCTTCTTTTCATCCTTGGCCTGCCGAGCATTGCCCATTGAATTGGTGGCAATAACTTACTCAGCCCACTGTTATGCCAAAAGTCCTCTCTCGGCATTGGTTGAATAGTATAACTGTAAGCTACCTGAAACTTTTTTTTTTGTACTAATGGCTGATATAATTCTTAGGATCATCTTTCTTAAACAAAATGGCCCTGATTGAGTGGGCATAAGGTATTCTAGATAATTCCCACTCACGGCAGCTACAAAACGTTTGTTCAATCTTCACGCATGTGTTGTTCTTCCAAAGCTGACCTCATACCCATCCTCACCATTCTATTTTACCCTTCACTTGAAGTTATCAGATGTATTATCATTTAAAATCTCCAATATCTTCTTACCAAAATCACTTTTCCATTTCGAGACAAATGCTCGCCTTTGTGCAGTCCTTTCTAGCACAAACTCATTCATTTCTTTTAGCATGGATATGATGGGCTTGCTTCTAGCACTAATTAAGACGAAATTAAAAGCCTCTGCACAATTATTATCAACAAAATCACACTTGATAACACTAGTGAAGTACAACCTGCACCACGCCCTTGTATTAACTTGAGTAGCAACTTCTACAACTCCAGGCTTGAGCTTCTCCAACTCTTCAAGTTTTCTAGCCAAAGCAGGTTCATTTGGTGCCTTCACAAATGCATAAAATGCAATTTTGAGATGATCCCCTTTGAATTTTGGATACCAGTTAGCATATATATGACGGACACATAGCCTATGTTCAGCCATTGGAAAGACTGTAGCAACTGCATTTAATAAACCCTGCATACAACCCAACAACAAACCATGTTAAATTTTGGAAAATTATTCTAAATATTAACACCTAAAAACCATACTAATAAACTTACCTTCTGCTGGTCCGACATAAAGCACCAATTTTCGCCATTAGTTCCACCAATGTCACCTTCCAGATGCTTTAGGAACCAAGTCCAAGATGAAGTAGACTCTACCTCCACAACTGCCCAAGCTAGTGGAAACATCTGGTTGTTTCCATCTTTGCCAACAGCAGATAGAAGTTGTCCCTTAATGACTCCCTTAAGAAAGCACCAATCAAGACCTAAATAATGCCTACAACCTTCCAAAAATCCTTTCCTTAATCCATCAAAGCAAATATAAATTCTTTTAAACATTGATGGACTGCCATCACCTTTGTGATCAACTTGAATATCAACGCTAATCCCCGGATTAGATGCCACAACTTGAATATCAACTTGAATAGTCACACAACTTTTCATATTCGGCTCCCACATCTCTTTGCAACTTCTTAATGACCTTCGTTTTGGCTCTTTTACATTGATTTCTTGACACATCTATCTACAACTCATTTTTAATTGTGTTTTGAATAAAACTTGGATTCACTCCTGGGTGAGTAGATATCAACCCTTTTATATTGTTCTGCAATCCATGACGGATTGACACCTGGAATTTTAAACACTTTGTTGTAATCATGTTGATCAATGTACTTCTTCACCATGAAGTACATCTTGTTATAATGTTCCTCATAAGATATAAACAATAACCACGGGCACTTTGTATCCTTACAACAAACCCTTACCTGAGTAGACTTATTTTTTAGGAACAAGATGTCTCCCTTCTTATTAATGCAATACCTCTTCAACGCTTTTTTCACCTGCCTATGATCAGTAAAAACCAATCTTACAAAAAACTTCACCTCTTTACATTTCTCATCATACCTTGGGAATCGATGTCTTGAGGTCCGCAAAACTGTTTCACCATCTTCACTTGACGAGAATAAACTCCCATCATCTTAGTTATCCAACTCATCGTCAGCTTTTCCAAAATCATGGTTTTGATATTTATCCAAGTCGGGCAATGTGGTGAAGAAGTTATTTACCCTCTGTATTCCCAACCTTATCTCTTCATCTTCATTTTCACAAAGTGCATTATGAATCCTATTCAACTCAACCTTACACTCTCTTACTAAATCTTCACCTTCATTGTCATCTAATGAGCCACTCTCATCACTATCCTTGGTGCCCCCTTCACTCTCACTACTCTTCGTTGCATCCCTGGTTGGAACTTCATGGTTGGACACATTACCTTCTCCCAATTCATGTAAATTGGCCTCACTAGTGGTCCCTTCAAATGGGTCAGCCAACTCCTTCTTATTATTACACAATTACTCATCACTATATTCAATATAAAATTCCACCTTACCTTCCCTGAAGCCACATGATAACATTTCCAACCAACTACCATTGTCACTTATACACCTTAATTCAACATTTAGGGGTTGAGACAGAATTTTGAAGTATTGATTTTATATTTACATATTTATACCCCAACTCTTGCAACATACCATTCACTGACAATAGGCAGAATTTTTCTTTCTCAACCTTATCTGCATTGATGTCAAATTCCAAATATTTCACTGTAGGGGCTTTAATTAGTATACCACCATGACAAATTTTTATAACCACATAGTTGGACATCTACAAAAGGAGCAAAAAATAATAATAAATACAATCATCCATTTTTTTATTAAACACGTATTGCATACATGTACAATCAAGGAACAAAGTGGCCAATTTTGATGGAGTATATTGCTAGGGGCATAAAAGCCTAATACCTAAGTCCCAAGTCAAAGAAACAAGACTCATATAAATTAAAACTTGTTATCAAAGTCCTAACAATCTGACTGCAAAAATTATGAAATCAATTGTTTTGTCCCTAAATCCTCTTCACCAGCCACACGTAACCTACCAACTTTTGTTGGTCAACAAGTACACTTACCTTTGCACATGAATCAATATCTTCGATGGTCCCTCCCTTGTCTGCAATCTTAATGAGGGCAGACTTTTTGTTTTTCAATTCCCTCTATCGAAACAAGTCATAGAGATAGAATCAAAACCCACAACATAGTTTACATTTTCTTTTCTTTTTTCTTTCCACCTATACCACGTGTGAAACCACAGCCTGATTCCCGCCTTCCCTTCCCAGCAAGTAGCCATCCGTCAGTCTAATTAACGATGTATGTAACACGTGACATCATGTGACCAACTCGCTGAGTTAGAGGACTTAACTGCCCTATTCTGTATAGTTGTGGGTTCGAATTGATCCGCTTCATAGTTCAGGGTGCAAAGTGTCTGGGTTTCAAAAGTTCAGGGGAGCAATAAGCATTTAGGCCAATAATCATCGATGCATGAATTATATTATGCAAGAAATGATTAATGAATAGACATCATTAGACAACTGAAAAAGTAATCAACAGTTACTCCTTAAACATTGGTTGATATTTTAGTTGCCTCACAAGGTTTCAAAATATACAATATACCCTTGCTTTTTATGTTGACTGTAAAAAACTTATGAAAATCTAATTTAAATTGTACAATCTTTACCCTTTAGTAACTTCAATTAGTTTGGTACTTTTTTTTTAAGTTGATAGACTCTTTAAATTATCAGTTTTCTCTATAAAAATGGAAAAGAATATTTTTTTTAAAATGTCAAATAACTAGAAACATACCAGAAAGACTAAAATTACTGGAAGATAAATATCACATATAGGAATGGAAAAATTGAACTTGACTTGAAGAGCCAAAATGACTCATTAGAATCTCAACCTGACTTGGCCCAAATTGACTAAAAAAGTCAACAATCCAAACCCAACCTAACCTAACACCACCTTAACCTGAACTCGAATTAATTAAAACTTGAAGTAAACCTAAACTTAAATGACCTGAACTTAAAGTGGCCTGAATCCAAGATGACCTGATCTAAGGTTACTCGAGGCTGAAATTAACTCATCCTAATGTTGCATAAACCCAAATAAACAAGACCTAACCTAACCTGAAACCAAAATCCACTTAACAGGAAATGACCCGAAACCAAGTAACTTAATCGGGGACCCCGAACTATGATGACTTGATTAAACCCAAGCCTGATTGACCTTATGCAAACCTGATTCAGCCCATTTGATTGTCTTCTGCGGCTATATTGCCTAAATTTGGATTTTAGAAATATTTTTTTTCAGATGTATAAAATAGTGGGAGAAAGACCAACGCAACCCAAAACCAAAATCCATTTAACCTAAACATGACTTAAACCCAAATAACTCAATTGGGATGCTGAACTATGATGACTTGATTAAACCCAAGCCTAACAAACCTGATGCAAACTTGATTTAGCCCGCTTGATTGTCATCTGTATTGGCTAAATTTGGATTTTAGAATTTTTTTTAGACATATAAAATAGTGGAAGAAAGTGTATATTTCCAAATAACAAGGGAGTACAATTAATTTTCAGAAGGTAATTGTAAATAAACCTAACCGAAATGCATAGCAAGTTTATTTTGAAATAAAAATTTCCATCAAATTACATGGGAAAGAAGAAGAGCAAGTCTTACATGAACTTAACTAATACCATGCGCCACCACTATAAAATTTCAAAAGTAATATTTTGGCCTAAATTTCTAGAAATTAGGCAGTCAAACTTGTGATATAGAACAATACTTATATTAGTTCTACACTATTCAAGCAAATCTCTGCATCTGGTGAAGTTGTGTAGCTCATCATGTGGGGAACTTGGAGTCTATGGGTCAACTTGTGCTAATGTTTCTTCCCCCCCCCCTTTTTTGTTTTTGTTTCTTTCCATTTTTTGCGTAGTTTTTTTGTTCCATTTCCCCCAATTTGAACAGTTTTTCTTTTTTCTTTTGTTTTTCAGTTTCCCTTGCACCTCTTCATTTTTTTTATTTTTTTATTTTCATTTTCTCATCTATTTCATTGTTCATTTTTATTATTTTGTATTATTTCAAGTGTTATCTGTTGTTTTGTTTCCAGTTATTGGTTAAAAAAACTAGTTCTTCAAAATGAACAAATAAATAATGATATAAAGAACAATTAATTTCTCAAAAAAACTAATAAATACTCAAAAAAGAATAAAGCAGATAATAAAAAAAAATAAATGGTTTATTGAAATTGATAAAAGAACATATAAAAGTTATAAAATACTAAATAAAATAGATAAAAGAACATATAAAATTGAAGAAATTAATATAGAAAAAGATAAAATTGATAAAATAACAGATAATAATAATAATAATAATAATAAGATAAAACTGATAAAAGAATAAATAGAACTAATAAAAGAATAGATAAAACTAAAGAACAAATAAAAACTAATAAAAGAACATGTAGAACTAGTTTTTTTTTTATCAGTATCTATTTGTTCTTTCAAGAGCATGCTAAGGCAAAAAGGTAATAAAACCAAGATATCTCTCTATCTCACAAGCTCTATCATCTGTACGCTCGAGAAGAACCTTCTTTTTCTAGTGGATAAGCTCAAGTACAATCAAAGTAGGGTAAGTCAATGGCAGGCCAGGAAGGGGGAGCTGACAAATATGCAATTTCAATAGGTAGAAGGGCCAGCACTCCTCACTTGGTATCAGTGAAAGATAGGCTACCATTAGTGGGGCAGACCTCACATTGTGGGCTTTGGTGAGACCCCCCAAAGCCCCTTCCTTTTGTTTAGCAAAGTAGTGACATAATCCATGTCTGAAAAAAAAGAAGAAGATGGTTAGTATGGACAAAAGAAAAACTAAAAGTAATAGAAAGAAATATAGTGGAAGAGGGAAAGAATCAGAGAAAAAGATTTTTCTATGCTTTGGTAGTGACTTCAAGGTTAGTGATCAATGGCCTTTTAGCCCCTGGTACCTAGTTTTTGGGTTTCTTTACCCTTGTGTAACTTAAATAGGCCTAGTTGACCTTAATACACCGAACAATCATCTCATCAAGCCATTAGAAGGGGAATGGGAGCAACTTCTCATATTTCTCATTTACCAAAGCTCTTCCAATCATGTCAACAGTGATGGAGGACCATCCAGCCTAGAGACTCTTAAGACATCCAAGGACTTATTGAAGATTATTTTTAGACCTCTTACAAGAAGAAAAGCCAAGGAAACTCAAGAAGCACTATAAGAGTTCATCTTAGCACTTTTGGAGCCTGGCATGGAGCCCTTGCATGCTATTTCAAAATTCACTCTGGTGTTTCATGATCTAAAGATTCAGAACTTCAAGTTATACCATATAATGAAGATTTAAGCTGGAGGAATTTAAGAAACCTTGATAGAACTAGGAGGCCCAAGCTAAAACCCTAAGTGAACCCGAAAGTACACCTGAGAGCCTCTTAGGAGCCCTTCTAAGCTATTTTGTATGATTGAGCGTGTTTGCTCAATTTTCTTAGTTAGTTTGATTCCTTTACATGTTATTTAGTTAATTAGCAAGTTTGAAGCATATAAGAAACATGCCACACGGATTTAAAGAGAAATAGTGTG
This sequence comes from Aquilaria yunnanensis, assembly GCA_039654915.1. Lineage (NCBI taxonomy): Eukaryota > Viridiplantae > Streptophyta > Magnoliopsida > Malvales > Thymelaeaceae > Aquilaria > Aquilaria yunnanensis. The sequence goes on along the minus strand of CM077597.1, from coordinate 23,314,790 downwards.
CAAACCTTATTTTCCAAGCCTAGTTTGACTACAATTTCTTCTTTTACTAGGTTTAGGGTTTTCTTACCTCTAAACTTTGTAAGGCTAAAAACCTTAGCTTCTTAAGCTATAAATAGATTATGCATTTTGTGTTTTTACAAGCAAATTAATAAGATTCAAGTTGCTAAAGGCAATACTTATCTCTCTTGTTCTTTCTCAACTTCTTGGTGCACTTATGCAATAATTTCTTCTCTTCTAATCAAAATTCTTCTAAATTCCCTTCTTTAATTTTGCTTCTCACCCTTACTTATGCTTGTAACTTGCTTTCTTTTTTCTCCCTCAATCAATTTCTTCTTCTTGGACCAAATTTGGTGGAGTTATTTCAAGTTAGCTTTGGAACTAGTATCTTAGGCATCACGCAAACACATTAAATGGTATCAGAACAAAAGTCCACAAGCAAGACCTATCTATCCTATCCTTTATGTTATTTACCTTTATTTTATTGCATTCTTACATTATCTCATTGTCCTAATTCTTTTTTTTCCTTATTCTTTTTGTATTACTTCATGTGTGTTCTAAGTGCCTTTAACTAAGCCCTTCTTTGTTCTTCTTGTTCAAAGTCATCCAAGTCTTGCTCCCATTTGGTGATTTTGTGTTCTTATATGCAAACTATCAAGAAAAATACCAAAAAAATTATTTCATTTTATTATGTTTTCTATTACATCCTGTTCATCAAGTTACTTTTTTACGATAGAAGTTACATTTTCTCTTTTGTTGCAAGTTCTTGATTCTATCATTTTCCCTTACAACAAAAGGTGATTTTAAGTTTTGCAAAGGCCAAGTCCGGCAAGACAAATCAAAAGTATCCAATAAACGAAGGCTAAAAAAGAGGTCGAAAGAAGGAAACACTTTGGGTTTTCAACAAAAACCATAATTGCTTGAAACCCTAATCTTGAAAACCATAGCTTTCTTTCTCTTATTTTTATCAATCTGTCATTGGAAGAGCATCTTATTCTTTCCTTGCCTTATCTTTTCAAAGTGCTTTATAATCAATATTTTTTATTTCAAGAAGTATTTTGAAAGGTTTTGAAGAATTTAAAGTGCTTGTGTGATTTGAGTCAATTGTGTTTAGAACTTGGGAACTTTGATTGTTTAAAGAAGCTTTCCAATAACAAATTGAGAGAAAAGAGTGTTTGTAAGGATCTTTATTTTTTAGATTTCATGTCTAAGAAAGTTAGTCGAGACATCAAAGAAGAGATGAAGGCTTCTCCCATGCAAGCCATTTTTTATCTAAGTTTCAAACTCTAAGCCATGATGGAGAGGGTGGAGAAGTTGGAGCAAGGTGTTTCCAAAACACCCCAAAGAGGCATCCTAGGCCACGTACCTGAGTTTCCCTTGAGAAGATACTCATCCATAAGGCATGAAGTCACCAACTATGAAGAGGATGACCTTAAGAATGTACAACCACCACCTAGAAGACTTGTAAGAGACCAACCAAGGGAGGATCAAAAGCTCAATGCAATCAAGTTGCAAATCCCACCATTCAAGGGAATGAGTGACCCTAAAGTATTTTTTGAATAGGTGGTTAAAGTAAATATGATCTTTGAGTATTATGCTTACCCCAAGAATAAAAATGTAAAGTTTGGTACTTTGGAGTTTATTGATTATGCTCTTACTTGGTGGACTCAAGTTGTGAATTCTAGATAAAAGAACCATGAAGAGCCCATGAAAACATGGCAAGAGTTGGGGTCTATGATGAGGAAAAGGTTTGCCCTGAGTGACACTAAAGGCTTCAAAGGCTTACTGAATGAGCCAAGTCTGTAGAGGACTATTTCAAAGAGTTAGAGGTGACCATGTTAAGAGCCAACCTAGATCAAAAGGCAACCATGACTAGATTCTTGCGTGGCCTCAACCCAAACATTACCCCTTTAGTAGAGTTGCACCATTGTGTGGAACTTGATGATATGTTGCAAGCAGCCATTTAGGTGGAGAGACAACTCAAGAGGAGAGGAACAACAAGGTTTTCCACAAAAACCTAACCCTAATCCAAAGCCAATATGAAGCCATGATGGGAAGAAGAATGAGCCAATGAAAGGGGACTTTAAGGCTAAACCTTGAGACACCCTTCAAAGGCCAAGCCCAAAGACCTTAAGAAGGTAGTTCCAATTTTAAAGTTGGACTTAGGAACCTTAACCAAACTTGTTTTAAGTGCTAAGGTAGGGGGAATTTAGTAAAAGATTGTATGAATCAAAGGACTATGGTGCTCAATGACGTTGGGGAGGTAGTCACTGATGAAAATGAAGGGGAAGGAGCATGAAGAACCAATTATGGTAGAAAAGCCCGAGATAAACCTTGTGGAAGAAGGAGTTACATTGGTTGCAAAAAAAGCCTTAAATGTTAATATCAAGAAGGACCACAACCAAAGGGAGAACATCTTTCACACTAGGTGCTACATTGGAGGTAAAGTGTGTTGTATGATTATAAATGGAGGAAATTGCACTAATGGCACTGGTACAACTTTGATTGAGAAGTTGCAGCTGCTTACCAATAAACACCTGAAACCCCACAAGCTTCAATGATTCAATAATGAAGATAATGTGAATGTGACAAAGTAAGTTATGGTAGTTTCAAGATTGGAAGATATGAAGATAAGGTGCTTTATGATGTTGTACCTATGGAAGAAAGCCATATCCTCTTGGGAAGACTGTGGCAATATGTTAGGAGAGTTATACACAATGGTTTCAAGAATAGATATTTCTTTCAATTCAAAGACAAGACTATCACATTTGCGTGAATTTTTTTCATTACAACAAGTCATGGAGGATCAAAGGAAGATTCATGGTGAGGCCAAGAAAAAAATCAATAAGAGGAAAAAGAGAGATGAGGGCCTGAGTGAAGAGAGGCAAGTTGAGAGATTAAAAAAAAGATGTGGGTGAATGACCTTGAGGGAAAAAAAGTGTTGAGATTTCCCAAGGTAAAAGTAGAGAGAAGAAAATTGAGAAAAGAAAAGAGAGCTTGTTGATCAAAATGAGAGATGTGAGGAAATTCCTCCAAGCATAAAAGTTAGTGCTTCTTTTACTGTACAAATAAACTTTGTTCTCATCTATTGACTTGACTAAGAAGCTTCTTAGTGTCATTGTTTCTTTGTTGAAGAATTTTGAAGATGTTTTTCCTTAGGAGCCAAGAGGATTGCCATTCTCAAAAGGGATTGAACATCAAATAGATTTGATTCCAAGAGCTTCCATCCCAAACAAGCCTACCTATAAGAGCAACCTCAATGAGATCAAGGAGATCCAAAGGCAAGTGGACAACCTGCTTTCAAATGGTTATGTGAGGGAAAGTTTGAGTTCTTATGTCATGCCTTTTATCTTGATGCCTAAGGGAGATGGTTCATAGAGAATGTGCGTGGATTGTAGCCCAGTCAACAAGATCTATAAAGTATAGACATCTTATTCCTAGATTAGATAAAATGCTTGATGAATTGCATGGTTCCACTATATTATCTAAAATTAATCTTAAAAGTGGTTATCATAAAATTAGAATGAAAGAGGGGGATGAAAGGAAGACTTTCTTTAAGGCTAAATTTAGGTTATAGGAGTGGTTAGTCATACCATTTGGTTTATCTAATGTTCTTAGCATTTTTATGAGACTCATGAATCATGTTTTAAGGGAATACATTGGAAAGTTTGTGGTTGTTTACTTTGATGACATTCTAATCAACAATAAGAGTTTGTATGGGCATATTGATCACCTAAGGCTCGTGTTAGAGACTTTAAGGGCAGAAAAATTGTATGATAATCTTAAAAATTTTTCTTTTTGTACTAACTGAGTTATCTTTCTTAGATTTGTTGTGATCTTGAAAGGTGTAGAGGTTGATCAAGAAAAGGTAAGGACTTAAGAATGGCTAACCTTTAAAATTTTTTTGGAGATGAGATCTTTTCATGGCCTAACTAGTTTTTGTAGGAAGTTTATAAAAGATTTCTCAAGTATTGCTACACCTTTGAATGAAGTAGTAAAGAAAAATATAGGCTTTAAATGAGAAAAAACACAAAAAATGCATTTCGAGAGCTTAAGCATAAGTTGAGTAATGCACCCGTATTAGCTTTGCTTGATTTTTATATGAGTTTTAAGGATAAATGTGATGCTTGTGGGCATGGTTTTGGATTTGTTTTGATGCAAGAAAGAAAGCCAATGGCATACTTTACTAAGAAGCTAAGTAGAGTAGCCTTGAACTATCTAATCTATGACAAAGAGATATATGCTTTGGTGGGAGCCCTTGAGACATAGCAACATTTCTTGTGGCCAAAAGAGTTCATCATCCACACGAATCACCAATCCTTGAAGTACCTAAAGGGCGTACGAAAGTTAAATAGAAGACATGCCAAGTGGGTTGAATTCCTAGAAACTTTTCCATACTATATCCAATACAAGCAAGGTGAGGAAAACATGGTGGCGGATACATTGTCAAGGAGATATGCCCTTTTTACTTCTTTAGATACTAAGGTTCTTGGTTTTGAGTACTTAAAAGACTTACATGCAAGTGATTCTGATTTAGTGAGATATATGCTAAGTGCTTACATTCAGGTTTTGACAAATACTATAAAGATAATGGTTTTCTTTTCGTGCAAGATAAGTTGTGCATTCATTAGCATTCTTTGAGAATTTTGCTAGTCCAGGAAGCTCATGGAAGAGGTTTAATGGGATATTTAGGTGTTATAAATACCTTAAGTGTGTTCAAGGAGAAGTTCTATAGGCCGAAAATGGCAAAAGATGTTCAAAGACTATGTGCTAGTTGCCTTGAGTGTAAGAAGGCTAAGTCAAAACTAAACCCTTATGGTCTTTATACTCCATTACCTATTCCTACTTACCTATGGATTGATATTGTTAGTGTTGTGCCCAAAAGCCAATCATGAGATGCTTGTATTTGGATATTGAGGCATGGCATTTTATTGAGGCATGGTATTTTATTGAGGCATTAATCCAGTAATTATGTTTGTTGTTCTATTTCTGCGTAACGTAATAAACATAATTATAATCCTAGAATAATGATACTCTTAAATGTCCCTGGTCTAATATTATCGTGGAGAGGGTTACAATAATATATAAAAACTAGCATATGTGGAGACTAATATAAGATATGTAGTCTACATATGGGTACAAGTTAGAGAACTTGTGTACTCGACTGACCCACCATGAGAATGCTACATGAATCGTTATATGAGTGTTATAAGTGATTCTCATAGTGATCATGTATATGTAGTCCTTTAACCTAAGGTCATCAAGGTTCCCTACAGGTGAGTCATATACTTTGATATTTCTCTTTATTTCTCGTAACTGAGTGAACTTGAAGAAGGTCATTGGGTATGTAACATATCATGCGGAGGGTTTTGTATGATCAAAATTGGATTTGTCCCTCCTATGTAACAGGAGTGATATCTTCCGCCCCTTGATAAAGTGAGATTAAAAAAATGCATGGTCATGCTCGGATGAGTTGATATACGATATCAATGTCATTAGTTTAAGTTAGTCTACTCGGTAATCAAGAAACCATAGATCGGGCTATACAAGAGTGACATATTCCATGTCTTATGCTTGGTCTTCATATCTTGGACAAAAGGACAATGTCATATACGGATAATGATCATAAAGGTTTAGTCGAATCACCGACAATCTTGTCACTTAGGTAGCAATGATGTGTTGCTAAACACTGCTCATTGTTTATGATCATAAATATGATTTATGATTATTGTCAATGTGATAGGAGTCTATTGGGTAGCACATATAGAGCCAATTGGATTATTTTAGTGCATGGGCCAAATTGTTTGGTCTCAGTTTCATGATAATTTCATATCAATGATTGGCCCAAATATTGAGCCATTATTAGGCCTAAAATTAAAGCCTAATTGGATTAGGGCCTTGAAACCCATTAGGCTTGGGAGTTGAGTCTCACTATAAATGTATCATAAAGTAAGAAATTCACAGCTCTTGCCCTAGCGTCCTTAAGGATGAAATTAGAAGAGTTCTGAAAGTTCTAGCCACACTTTTCTCTTGCCATTAATTGGATAACGCAAGCTAGTACTGCGAGCGCAAGAGAAATGTATCTACCGAGATGTGGTGGAGGTGTGGTGATCCCGAGAGGCTCGTGTGGATAATATAGAAAGCTTGAACACGTCAACTATTCAAGTTTTGTGATTCGGCTCAATAGTTGGGTGAAAGATCTCAACCAAGCTATGTATAAAATTTTGAGCACCCGATTTACCCTGTTTCACTTGGATCTTGGAGGGTTTCGGTGGCTCCCAAAACCCTACAGTGGTATTAGAGCTACTTGTGAAACCTTAAATTGGGATTGAATGTCAAATCACATGACATGTTCTATGTTATAGTGTTTTAATCATGATTAATTAGATTGATTCATGATGAATGAAACCGGAACTCATAATGTATATATGAGATATATGAAGAAATGACACAAATTGGTTAGTAAGATTAACCCTAGATTGATTGGTATGAGATACCTATACGGATTAGGATTCTTGCAATAGTTGGAAAACCCTAGCATAGATTAAAGTAGGGCTGTTTGGGCACAAAGAGTAGAGTACTTTTGGTGGCTCGAATGAAGGTGGTCTCGGGTGCAAGAGTGGCTCTCCTTGACCCCGCCTGCTGACCGATTAGCGAGATACTGCCCGTTGACCAGCTAGCAAGATCGCCATATGCGAAGTGCCACATTAATAAAAGCTGGTTAATCAACGCATGTTAATTGGCATGCTATTTTGTTAAATGAGGTTTGACATTATATAATGATTGGTGTTTGAAGCATGGTGCGTGGTTATAGCCCTTGTTGGTTGTACTTGTAAGTACAGCCTGCAAGTCGTGCCTTATTCTTGTTATTTTTGTTGTACATTCTTTTCTCACCTTACTCCCCTTGAATGTAATTCAAGATTTCTATTATTGATATAATTGTACATTATGGGATTGTCCAAGGTGGTGTATCCAAGGAGGTGACTACAAAGAGACAACCAAGCAAGGAGGAGAAAGAGCTTATGAAGACCCTTTTCTTTTCTTAGGATTTTGTGATATTCTTATTGGCTTGAGAATATTGCATAGCTTGGGCAATAACCATGTCACATTTACTTTGTTGTTAGCATGAGATGTATCTTTTATTTTTGTATGTGATGCATGTATAAGATAACCGAAGATAATAATTGATGAGATCAAGAGGAAAAATCCCTCAAACAAAATATTAAGTCATTAAATATGATACTTTCCAAATGTTGGCACTTGTCAAGGCTTTGATCAACATTGGGTGGGTTTGTCAAAGCAAAGCACCTATGTTCATCTTGGTAAGGCGCTATGGGATAATAGTGATATTCAAATTGCTAACTTTGGGTCTGACTTTACTAAGTCATCCTAATAGGATTGGGGACTTAGAGGCATAAGGTTGGGCTTAAGTTCATTAGATGAGCTTGGACAAGTGTTGTTCGCCTAACTACCCAAGAGTTGCATAAGATGTAATTGGCAAAGAGTTGTGTTCCTAAATAACTGTAACTTAAGAGAAAAGCCAAAGTTAACTCAGGTTGTGATAAAATATGGATCTTGGCCCACTAGAATACCTTAGCGTCGAGGTGTTCCGAAATAATATCGAGGGTTATTATTTTGAGTAAAATAGTGGGAGTATCATTTAATAAAAGTCCTTATTGAATGAATTAAAATGCATGACTCTTACATTGCATATTTATTGTTGTAGATTACCATGGCACAAAACACATCGACACTTTCATTGCGATCAATCCCTGAGAAGAAAAAACTGAATGGGACTAACTTTCTTAGATGGTACCAAAATTTAAGGATAGTCCTCAAGCAAGAAAGAAAGGCTTATGTCCTAGAGTAACCTATTCCGAATGAGCCTGCTGCCAATGCTCCAAGAGCTTAAAGGGATGCTCACAAGAGGCATTTTTCATGATGCTTTGGATGTTGCTTGCCTCATGCTGATAACCACAGAATCTGAGCTTCAGAAGAAACATGAGAACATGGGGGCATTCGATATGATCGAACATCTCAAAATGCTTTTCCAAGAGCAAGATAGGCATGTGAGGTTTGAGACCTCTAAGGCATTGTTTTAGTGCAAAATGTCTGAGAGAAGTCCCATGGGTCCTCATATGCTCAAGATGATTGGGTACATTGAGAATCTTAAGAGTTTGGGATTTGTTCTTTAGAAAAGTTGGTTGTTGATACAGTCTTGCAATAGTTGCCAGAAAGCTACAATCAGTTTGTCATGATCTATAACATGAACGACCTTGACAAGTCCCTCCTTAAATTGCTCAACATGTTGAGAACTACTGAGCAAAACCGTAAGAAGGCTAAGCCCATTATGATGGTACAAAAGGGCAAAAAAAAGGGAAAAACCAACAAGAAGAAAAACAAAGCTAAAGGAAAGTCTATTGTTAATTCTTCTTCAGCTGCACTGAAACCATATGGTGATGTGGCTAAGGAAGGGGTGAGTTTTCATTGTAAGCAGCCTGGACACTAGAAGCGCAACTGTAAGCTCTATCTTGAAGAACTTGCTAAGGAGAAAGGAAGTAAGACTTCCACTTTAGGTATTTTTATTATAAATGCTAACTTTTCTATTTTCACATCTTGGGTATTGGATATTATATGTGGATCTCACATTTATGCAAATGTGCAGGATCTAAGTAGGAGTAGAAGATTGGCCTTAGGTGAAGTGGACCTACGTGTTGGAAATGGAGCAAGAGTTGCTGCGTTAGTCGTAAGGACTTATGTTCTCACTTTGCCTAGTAGATTAGTTTTAGAATTAGTTACCTGCTACTTTGTGCCTACTATTAATAAAAATTTGATTTCTGTTTCTTGTTTGGACAAGAAAGGTTTTTCATTTATAATAAAAGATAAATGTTGTTCTATTTATTTGAATGAAATCTTTTATGGTAGTATTTGACTTAACAATGGTTTGTATGTTCTAGAACTCAAAAATCTAATATATAATGTAAATACCAAGAATGTCAGATTGAATGATTCGAACCCGACCTATTTTTGGCACTGTCGTTTATGCCATATAAATGAGACTCACATATCCAAGCTCTATAAGGATGGACTCTTAGACTTATTTGATTTTGAATCATATGAGACATGTGAGTCCTACTTACAGGACAAGATGACCAAAACCCTTTTCACTAGGTAAAGTGAAAGGGTTAATGACTTATTAGGACTCATACATAGTGATGTATGTGGCCCTATGTCTACATACGCTAGAAAAGGTTTCTAATACTTCATTACCTTTACTAATGACTTCAGTAGATATGACTCTATGTATCTCATGAGACATAAGTCAGAATCCTTTGAAAAGTTCAAAGAATTCAAGAATCAAGTGGAGAATCAACTCGAAAAGAGTATCAAAGTACTTTGATCAGATTGAGGTGGAGAATACTTAGATCGAGAATTCCTTGATTATCTAAAGGAGTGTGGTATAGTATCATAACTCACTCCACCTGGTACACCTCAATAGAATGGTGTATCTGAAAGGAGAAATCAAACTTTGTTAGACATGGTTTGATCTATGATGAGTCAAGCTGACCTTCGAAACTCCTTTTGGGGACATGCTCTAGAGACAGCCGTTTTTACACTAAATCGAGTTCCATCTAAATCGGTTCAAAAGACATCATATGAGATATGGAGTGGGAGGCATCCCAGTCTGTTTTTTATGAAGATTTAGGGCTATGACGTTTATGTGAAACATCAATTCTCTGACAAGCTAGGGCCTAAATCTCATAAATGCCTCTTTATTGGGTATCCCAAAGAAATAAAGGGTTACTATTTATACAATCCTTCTGAGCAAAAAATGTTTATTGCTTGAACTAGTGTCTTTTTAAAGAAAGAGTTTATCTCTAAAGGAACCAATGAGAGGGAAGTAGAACTTGAAGAAATTCAAGAACAACAAGGCGACATCGAACCTGAAATGGAACCTAAATAGACACCACAAGATGTTGTGATTTAAGAGTCTGATCATGTAACACAGAACCCACGTAGGTCTGGTAAGATTCGGCGTGAACCTGAGATATATGGATTTCTCGTGACTCACACTAGTGAAGTAATACTCATGGATCAGGATGAGCCCACAACCTACCAACAAGCTATGTTGGGGCCTGACTCTGAAAAGTGGCTAGAGGCCATGAAGTCTGAGATAGAATCCATGTATAAAAACCAAGTATGGACTTTGGTTGATTTACTTGAAGGGGTAAAACCTATAGGGTGCAATTTCAAGAAGAAAACTGACATGGATGGTAATGTGATTACCTTCAAAGGATGATTGGTTGCAAAAAGTTTTAAGCAAATTCATGGTATTAACTATGATGAAATTTTTTCACTAGTTGCCATGCTTGAATTTATCTGAATTTTATTGGCTATTGCTGCACACTATGATTATAAGATATGACAAATGAATGTCAAAACTGTTTTCCTTAATGGAAAGCTACTTGAGGATGTGTACATGACATAGCTTGAAGGTTTTGTTATTCCTGAGAATGCCAATAAAGTGTGCAAGTTGCAAAGGTTCATTTATGAATCGAAGCAAGCTTCTCAGAGTTGGAATCTTCATTTTGATGAAGCAACCAAAGAGTTTGGTTTTATAAAAAATTAAGATGAACCTTGTGTCTACAAGAAGGTTAGTAGGAGTATTATTGTTTTCTTGGTGTTGTATGTAGATGACATACTACTAATTAGGAATGACATTCTTGAGCTGTAGCCTGTAAAGACTTGGCTAAGGACTTGGATGAAGGACTTGGATGAAGCAACCTATATGTTAGGCATTAACATCGATAGAGATAGATCTAGAAAATTGCTTCATTTAATTCAAAGTACATATATTGACAATGTGCTAAAGAGGTTTAGCATGCAAGATTCTAATAAAGGATTTTTGCCCATGTCACATGGTATAACTCTTTCTAGATCTCAATGTCCGAGTACAACTCTAGAGAGAGAATGCATGAGTAAGATTCCATATGCCTCGTCAATTAGATCTATCATGTATGCCATGATATGTACTTGTCTCAATGTCTCGTATGCCTTGAGCATGATGAGCAGGTACTAATCAAACCTCATTGAGAGTCATTGAACAGTTATTAAGAACATCCTTAAGTACTTACGAAGGACTAAGGATGCATTCTTAGTCTTTCGAGGCGAAGATGAGTTCATTATAAGGGATTATATTGATGCTAGCTTTCAATCCGATAAGGATGATTTCAGATCGCAATCTGATTATGTGTTTTGTATTGGTGGTGGTGCTGTGAGTTGGAAGAGTTCAAAGCAAGAAAGAGTACCTCACTCTACAACAGAATTTGAGTACATTGTTGTATCTGATGCTGCAAAAGAAGTAGTTTGGATCAAGAAGTTCATCATAGAACGTGGAGTTGTTCCAAGCATTGCCGACCTGATAAAGCTCTATTGTGATAACAATAGAGCAATTGCATAGGCTAAAGAACCTTAATCTTACTAGTGATCCAAACACATACTTCAACGCTATCATCTCATCAGGAAGATCATTGAGAGGGGTGATGTGAGGATATGCAGGACTTCGACAGATAGTAACATTGCTGATCCGCTAGCAAAACCCTTTACACAGCAAAAGCATGATAGCCATTTTAGGTCTATCGGTATTATATACATGGATGATTGGCTTTAATGCAAGTGGAAGATTGTTAGTGTTGTGCCCAAAAGCCAATCATAAAATGATTGTATTTTGTACATTGAGACATGATATTTAATTGAGGCATTAATCCAGTAATTATGTTTGTTGTTCTGTTTCTGCGTAACATAATAAACATAATTATAATCCTAAAATAATGATATTCTTAAATGTCCCTGGTTTAGTATTATCATAGAGCATATTGCAATAATACGTAAAGACTAACATATGTGGAGACTAATATAACATATGTAGTCTACATATGGGTACAAATTGGAGAACTTGTGTACTGGACTGACCCACCATGAGAATGTTACATGGATCGTTATATGAGTGTTATAAGTGATTTTCATAATGATCATGTATATGTAGTCCTTTGACCTAAGGTTATCAAGGTTTCCTACATGTAAGTCACATACTTTGATACTTTCCTTTGTTGCTTGTAATTGAATGAACTTGAAGGAGGCCATTGGGTATGTGACATATCATGCGGAGGGTTTTGTATGATTAAGATGGGATTTGTCCCTCTTATGTAACAAAAGTGATATCTTTTGGCTCATTGATAGAGTGAGACTAAGAAAATGCATGGATATGCTCGAATGAGTTGATATATGATATTAATATCATTAGTTTAAGTTAGTTTACTTGATAATCAAGAAACCATAGATTGGGCTATATGAGAATAACACATTCCATGTCTCGTGCTTGGTTTTAATATCTTGGACAAAGGGACAATGTCATAGACGGATAATGATCATAAAGGTTTAGTCAAATCACCAACAATTTGGTCACTTGGATAGCAATGATGTGTTGCTAAACACCGCTCATTGTTTATGATCATAAATGTGATTTATGATCATTGCCAATGTGATAAGAGCCTATTGGGTCACACACATAGAGCCAATTGGATTATTTGAGTGCATGGGCTAAATTGTTTTGTCTTGGTTTCATGATAATTTTGTATTAATGATTGGCACAAAGGTTGAGCCATTATTAGGTCCAAAATTAAAGCCTAATTGGATTAGGGCTTTGAAACCTATTAGACTTGGGAGTTGAGTCTCACTATAAATACATCATATTGTGAGAAATTCACAGCTCTTGCCTTACCCTCATTAAAGATGAAATCAGAAGACTTCTGAAAGTTCCAGCCGCATTTTTCTCTTGCTATTCCTTAGAGGATGTAAGCTAGTACTGCGAGTTTAAGAGGAATGCATTTACTGGGACGTGGTGGAGGCGTGGTGATCCCGAGAGGCTTGTGTGGATACCATAGAGAGCTTGAACACGTCAATTGTTCAAGTTTTATGATTTGACTCAATAGTTGGTGAAAGATCTCAACCGAGCTAGGTATAAAATTTTGAGCACTTGATTTACCCCGTTTCACTTAATTTCTGGAGGGTTTCAGTTACATCCTGCTATGCTTGCTTGGCTCTCGAAATCCTACATATTTATATGAATTTTGTTATAGGACTGCCTTTGGTAAAGAATGACAAAGATTCAATATTTGTAATTGTGGATAAAGTCTCAAAGATGGCAAATTTTACTTCATGTCACAAAACGGATGATGTTATGCATATTGCCAATCTTTCCTTTAAAGATGTTATGAGATTGCATGGAATCCCAAGAACATTATAAATGACTGAGATAGAAGTTTTTTTTGTCATTTTTGGAGAGTTTTGTGGAGCAAGTTAGGTACTAAACTCATATTTTCTACTTCTTGTCACCAACAAACTAATGGCCAAACCGAGGTAGCAAGTATAACTTTGGCCACCATCTTATGAGCTATCATTCAAAAGAATTTACAAACTTGGGAAAACTTTTTGGCACTTCTTGAGTTTGCTTATAATAAAGTAGTGCATAGTACAACTAGGTATTCAGCCTTTAAAGTTATTTATGGCTTTAATCCACTAACTCCTACGGACTTAATGTCTTTGCCTTTAAGCTAACTCTCTAGTGTAGATAGAGCCAAGAAGGCCAAGATGGTTAAAGCATCACATGAGAAAGTGAAGCCGTAAATTGAGAAGAAGACCCAACAATATACATACAAAGCCAACAAAGAAAGGAAGAAAGTTACCTTTGAACCCTGAGATTCAATTTGGATTCACATGAGGAAAGGAAGGTTTTCTAACCAAAGGAAGTCTAAGCTTTAATCTCAAGGAGATGACCCATATCAAGTGTCGGAAAAGATCAATGATAATGCCTATAGGTTGGACCTAAGAGGTGAACACAATGTTAGTGCTACTTTTAATGTTTTTGACTTATCTTTATTTGATGTAAGTGATGATTTGAGGACAAATTCTTTTGAAGAATGGGGAAATGATGGAGGATAATCCTGCTTAGAGACTCCTAAAACATCCAAATACTCATTAAAGATTAGTTTTGGACCTCTTACAAGGATAAAATCCAAGGAAACTCGAGAAGCACTATAAAAGCTTGCCATTGAGCCTTTGCATGCCATTTCAAAATCCACTTTGGTGCTTCATGATCTAAAGCTTCAAAATTTTAAGTTACACCATTTAATGAAAATTCAAGCTAGAGTAACTCAAGAAACCTTGACGGAACTGGAAGGCATAAGCTAAAACCCCAAGTGAACTCGAGAGCCTCCTAGGAGCCCTTTTAGGCAATTTTGTATGCTCAAGCGTGTTTGCTCAATTTTCTTAGTTAGTATGATTCCTTTACACGTTATTTAGTTAATTAGCAATTTTAGAGTACATGAGAAACATGCCACACAGATTTAGAGAAAAGGAGTGTGCAAACTGTGCTTTCCAAGCCTAGTTTGACTAAGATATTTTCTTTTGCTAGCTTTAGGGTTTTCTTACCTCTAAATTTTTTAAGGCCAAAAACTCTAGGTTCCTAAGCTGTAAATAGGTTATGTATTTCATGTTTTTGCAAGTAGATTAATAAGATTCAAGTTGCTTAAGGCAATATTTATCTCTCTTGTTCTTTTTCAACTTTTTGGTTCACTTGTATAACAAGTTCTTCTCTTATAATCAAAATTCTTCTAAATTCACTTTTTAAATTCTATTTATCACCCTTGCTTCTATTTCTAACTTCTTTTCTTTTTCTCCCTTAATCAATTTCATCTTCTTGGACTAAATTTGGTGGAGTTATTTCAGGTTAGCTTTGGAACAAGTATCTTAGGCATCACGTAAACACAACAAACAGCCCCCCAATAAATCCTTAGCCTTTGAACCTTCAATCAACAGGGGCCTATTATTGATTTCATGCTGTTTGTAAATAATCCCACAACTTCCATACTGTTTCAATTTAAAACATCAGTTTAAGAGTTTAATATAAAAATACAAAATGACCATCATAATACTTCAAAGAAATGTGTGTGTGTGTGTATGGATGTATTAGTAATATTTTAATTTTTATTATATAATTATATATATATCTCTAGTTCGGTTCCACCTCAGGTTGGTCCCATATGGAATCAGAACCAACCCAAAAACCGTCGGTTCTCCTACATGTGGAACTAACCCGCGAACCATGATCAATTTTTACCTAACCCAACCCAACCCAATGGGGGTGGTACGGGTTGGGTTTCGGGTTTACCCAACTCATGCTCACCCCTGCCACAATAGGACGAACATTATAGTTATGGGACAATATATGAATTTTACCCTATTATTTTCATACAGACTTTTAATTGTAAAATGAACTAGAGATCAACATCGAATCGAGTATAATTATTAATAGAATATTATGGTTTAATTGTTACCCATTTTATCGTACCTATTATATACTTTCCATATATAGTGTTCAATTGCAAATTGAATGAGAAAACTGGGTAAATCACATATAATAATTACTAGAATATAGTGATTGTATTATTACCCATTGTTTCTTCCATTAAAATCATGTCAAGATATATGCTTTCCATATAGTTTTTTGAAGTGGAAATTGATAAAAAAAATCAATATAAAATCTCGCATAATTATTACTAAAATATTATGATTGAATAATGACCCAATTACTAAGAGCCAGTTTGTTTTAACTTAAGTCAACTTAATCCAAAATAGCTTATTTTTGTTTCTACATCTTTTTCACCTGAAACCAATTTCATTTGAAAGCTAATATTATGTTCATGCAATAATCCAATTTTGAAAATTAAATTTTTATGTTTTAATTAAATTTCTGTCAATTTTTATTTTTAATTTCTAAAATTAGAACAAAATTATAAAAAATATATTTTCAATGGATTATTACACTTATATAATATTGGCTTTTAAATAAAATTAATTCCATGTAAAAAAATATAAAAGTAAAAAAAAATTATTTTTTAATTAAATTGACTTAAGGTAAAATGAATTGGCTCTCTAAACTTTTTTTATTGGCTTTTATTTTTTGTATGAACTATGTATTCTGATATGAAAAGTTAAAATCCAGAAACATCCTTCATTAAAACTAATGGCACCTTAGACTTGCTTGTCTTTTTTAACGGCATAGTTGGAAAATGAAAAATGCTCTTTATTATATCAGGTAATTAATTACCGTATCAAAGAATTAACTACAAATTAGTGAGCAAAAATTAAGGACCAAATCAGCTCAAAATTGAAGACTTTAATTATTTTCAAGTAGGCAAAATTAAAATATTAAATAACTAAGGAATCCATTTAATGCTCATTAACAAATTATGGAAGTGCAAAATTGGATACTTTAATTATTTCTATGTAGGCTGCCCATGAATAGTACAAAATAACTAAAGAATCCATTTAATACCCATTATCAAATTAATAAAAATTAAGCAAATTAACCATAATTAAAGGAATAATTTTTGGAATGATATCATGGCAACACTCAATTATCCATCATTATTAATATTTTAAGAATACTCAATTATATGAGAAAATTTAGGTCATTAATAATTTAACTTGGGAATAGCTGTTCTTTGCTAAAACGGCTTCGGTTGTGTGATTTCTTGGGAATAGCCATTCTTTGCTGAAACGGCTTCGGTTATGGCCAATAGAAAATAGAGGCAGAGATCAAAGAAAAAATAATTACATGAAATAGAATAAGACAAGGATTATGGAAGAAAACAATAGAAATGAGGCAAAGATAGAAAAAAAAAAAAGAAAAAGAATCGTATGAGAAAAATAAAAATAAAGAAGAATAGAGAAAAATTAAATCTACAAAAAAAGTGTCAAAATAAATAAGAAACAGGAATGATGGAAAGATTAGGAGATAGATAATGCAAGAAAAAGTAAATTAGTCATCACTTAATCACCAAATAACTGATCGCTAAAACCTATTTCCTTTATAATAGTAGTACAAGGATGAAAATTCCTAAGTTAGCATCATTCGACTGACCAAAATTATATTGTAGTAGTATATTATAATATATTCAATAGACAAAAATCTTTTGTTGAATTTCATATAGTATGTTATAGTATATTATATTAGTTCTTAATATAGAATATAAGTTTTTATGGATTTTTTGTTGTTAATTGCACTAAGTTACATGAATGAAGGAGAAAATTAATTGATAAAACTACTTCAAACAGTTTATGCTAATCTAATTAATATATTATAGGTAGGTTAACTGGATAAACACCTTTCTCTACTTGCTGCCATGTAGCAATGGTGCTCATAGAAATTACATAATCTTGTACAGGTGGCAAAAAAATATTTGTATGATTACAGGCAAGCCAAGTTCAAATTCGATTTGTACATGATTCCATTATTCTAATAAACTTAAAGTTATCTTATTTTTATTCAAGAAAATTTAGGTGAATTGGATTTTCATTAGTTGGACTAAGTTATTTTTTTTTATTTGTATCATCACAAGTTAGATTATTTTCTCATTTTAAGAGAATTTTAAATGGGTTAATCAGGTTCTATTTAAATTTAGGTTCACTTATTAGGTTTATTATGATAAAAACATTTTAGAGAATTTCATAGCATAATATTGCAAAATTTTTCAAATATATAAAATAAGTTTATATTGATTTTTTTGGTCTAGATTACTATATATCATTATTAATGATACAAAAAAAAAACTTATTGACAATTTTTTTCATAATATTTTTATCAATTATAATAATTTATACTGTTTAGATAGGTTGACAGGATAAGAACCTTGTACCACTATTTTAGTATATATACTTTTTAAGTTTTTTTGCACTTTAAAAATGTTGAACTTAAAATATAACCTTTTTATGGTTCATGTTATTATGTATATTTTTTTTAAATAAAATAATTACTGTAACTTTTTCTTCATGTTTTTTACTTTTTGAATCCCGCGGCAATACTAGATATTTAATCTAGTTATTTTTAATGAGGGAAGTTTTGACAGCGAAATAGAAGTGTGGGATGAGTTTAAGGACTTGAAAAGTGTTCTTCCCGGAAAACAGACAACGACGTCCCCTGAATCGCAGAAAAGTAGCGAACCAACTGAAAGGTTCCATTTTTGTTCGACCCCGCCAAAACAAATCCAGCCGCAACAGATGCTTTGCCCTTTCCCGCTTCATCGCAAGCCTCCCCCTTTAGCCCCCAAATTGCACTATAACCTCGTAGCTTTCTCCAGAACCCACTTCCTGAATATCAATTTCTCCACCAAAACAATTTCTGGGCCACCATTAAAGTTGTTAGCTTCTTCGTCTTCTAGACCCTCTCCGGCTGAGCCTAGCTCTTCAGTGGACGATGAGTTTGGAGTGGAATTGGGCCGCCTCTTGGCGCTGTTGCCGGAGGAGCTCAGAAGGAAGATAAGCGAGCACCCGGAGTTCCGAGAGCTGATCGAAGTGGTCCTGGATTTGGGAAGAAAACCCTTGGCCAGGTTTCCTTCTGGGGATTTTGCGTTGTCGGATGCCCCCGTCACTGCCCAGGATATTGAGCAGGCTACTTCTCAGGTCAGTTCAGTTCTTGCACTCTAAGTGTTCTATCAAATTTCTGTATGGCTCTGAAGGGGAAAATTCTACTGGATATCTGCCCAGTGCTCTTATAGTACAATGGAAATGCTTGTGGCTAATTTGGAAAAAGAGTGTAGGTTGGTGACTTTGCTGTCGATAATCGAGCTGGCATCAGCAGGACATTACACCGTATTAGTGCAATCAGAAACCGGAAAGGCGCAATTATTGGTTTAACATGTCGTGTTGGTCGGGCAATAACTGGAAGTGCTCATTTGTTGAAGGATTTAGTTCAGGGTGGGTCTTCGTTGCTGCTTATAGGTCCTCCTGGTGTTGGAAAAACAACAATTATAAGGTTAGAAATTATATCTGCTGAAATGGCATTAGTACTTTCCCTTTTCTTTTCAAATTTTCATTTGCTGCTCCACTAATCAAAAGAATGTAATGAATTTCTTTAGAATATTGCATGAAGGAATTCATTCTTTTATGTATGAAGATCTCTGAATAGTTAGCTGACTGTCGGGGAAATGGATCACACTGTCTGAACTAGGGTCTATTGCTTTTTTTGGAAGCATTTGAATAAGAGCCATGAAAAAAGAATAATAATAATGATTATGACAACGAAAACAACAGCAACAATAACAATAATAATAATAATAATAATAATAATAACAACAACAAGAAGTTCCTTTTCAAAAGAGCAAAACATTATGCTAAAGAAAAAGAAAAAAAAAAGGTTACGGTTAACTTGGGTTATTGTGTGACTGGCTGGTAACCCTGTTACTTAATTGAGAGCTGTCACCTCTATCTTTATTTTTTTCTATACTTTAATCATCGCATGATGTAGAAGCTAATTGACCTCCTGGACCTTGGTACTAGAAAAAGGTCATTAGTATTACTTGTTCTGGATTTGCATTTATCATGTTTTCAACCATGTTCTTTCCTTGAAATGGTCCTTGTCATCATTGTTTGGAGACATGGTCTTTTATTATCATGACTTTTGGCCCACCATTCCTTATTATAATATCCAATTTCAATGCAAGTTGGTCACTTGGAGTCCTAGATTATAAATTTGTCCATGCAATTGATTTTTTTTACTTTTAGCCATCATTGTTAGGTGGTGCGATCAATGAGTTTGTAATAATACAAAAGAATCACATTTTTCAGGGATATAGCCAGAATGCTTGCAAATGAGTATAAAAATCGTGTTATGATTGTTGATACCTCAAATGAGATAGGTGGGGATGGTGATATACCACACGCTGGGATTGGTGATGCTCGGCGAATGCAGGTTCCAGATTCTGATATGCAGCACAAGGTATGAGGTACAGGTTACAAATCTCATTTTTCTTCTTGGCTAGCTTTTGTACAGTCTGAGTATAACTTTTATGGGTGCAAACCCTTCTGATTTTTTGCACCTTTCTATTGCCAATTTGACTGTTTTACAAAGTATCTAGATGCATGATTGCTAGTTAGATTAGCACCAGTCAGTTCTGTTATGAGAAACTCTCTAAGAATAAGAAATGCACACTAGATGAACTATTTGGCAAATAAGGCATAGACTGCATCTATGTTTTCAAATGGGTGGACCAGTTACTTGGGTAGTCAGTTCTGTTATGTGAAATTGCTTTTTGCAATTTTTTTTCACTAAAGTTAGGGTTTTGCCACTTTCCAGGTCATTTTTGTGCTAGATGGTCGTTCTTATTTCATCCAGTGCAGGTTCTGATCGAAGCAGTAGAAAATCACATGCCGCAAGTGATTGTGATTGATGAAATTGGTACAAAGCTGGAGGCAATGGCTGCTAGCACCATTGCACAACGTGGAATTCAGTTAGTTGCAACTGCTCATGGAGTTACTATAGAAAACTTGATAATGAATCCAGCCTTAGAGATCCTTGTTGGGGGAGTACAGGTATGGTGGTCATTTGCAGTTTATCTTCTTCATTCACTGCTTTTTGTGTGCGTATACAAGTTTAAAAGTGTCTTTAGTCATGCAAGGTTACATATGCAATAATCAGTTCTTAAGAGATATTATATCTATGTTATAGTGTGTATAGCTGTATAGCTTGATTATAGGAATTGATTAGGATTCTAATTAATCTTTTTTCCTAGTATAGAATTCTTTCCTAGTATAGGACTAATACTTTTGTATATAAATAGCCCAGAATGATGAATAATACATAGTGAGAAATATTTTCTCCCTCAATTCTCGTTTCATGGTATTAGAGCCAAGAAATTGAGTTCTTTGTCTGCCGGAAAGTAGCAGATTAGACTCACAATTCGGGTCACCATCTAGGGTGACATCCTATTCTCACCTCCGACCTAGGAAGGATCGCCAGTCGCTGATCGGCCTGCCACCGAAGTCCGGTCACCGTAATCGTAGCGCGTGAGTGACACACGCCGGAAGAAACTCTTGTCCTTCATCCATGCGCTAGTGCATGGCTTGCCGGAAAATCCTCTGGTCTTCGTTTTGCCGGTTTGCTTGAGTCTGTATGTCCTCTGGGTGTGCCTAGTTGGGTTAGCATCCATACGGGTGTGTGATCTTCTTTGACACAGGTTCACGTTTTCCAATTTCTTAACTCTCGTTCCTTGAGTTATTCTGTATCTAGTAGTATGGGTGATAAAAAGACAGTGGTTACGTCTGATGTAATTCCAGTGATGTCAAGAATCATGGAACATAAACTCAATGGGTCCAATTATTTGGATTGGAGTAAGCCAGTCCGCCTTTATTTGCGGAGTATCGACAAGGATGATCATATGACTGATGATCCACCTAAAGATGATTCTAGACAGGCATGGCTGAGAGAAGATGCTCAGTTATTCTTGCAGATACGAAATTTCATTGACAGTGAGGTAATTGGGTTGATCAATCACTATGAATTTGTTAAAGAATTGATTGATTATCTGGAATTCTTGTATTCTGGGAAAGGAAATATTTCTTGCATCTATGAGGTTTCCAAAGCTTTCTACCGTGTAGAAAAACGAGACAAGTCTCTCATGGAGTACTTTATGGATTTCAAGAAGATGTATGAGGAGCTCAATATGTTGCTGCCATTTAGTGCGGAAGTGAAGGTTCAACAAAGTCAAAGGGAGCAGATGGCTGTTATGAGGTTTCTGGCTGGTCTTCCTTCTGAATTTGAGACTGCCAAATCCCAGATTCTTTCTAGTCCTGAGATCTCCTCCTTACAAGACGTATTCAGTAGAATACTTCGCACAAAGAGTACTTCACCTGTTCAGTTCAGTGAGGGACTTGCTAGCCGAAATAATAACTATGGGCGATCACAATTCAAAAGCGATAACAGAGGAAAGGAGCCAAATAGTTCTGAGACTGAGGATCCAAACATAATTGTATGTCATTATTGCCATAAGCCAGGACATCTTAAGTGTGATTGTAGGAAGCTTAAGTACAAAACTCAACAGACTCAGTCAGCCCATATTGCGTCCACGAATGATGCACTTGAGAAATTAGTTCTCCTTTCTGCAGATGAATTTGCTAAGTTCTCTCAATACCAAGAGTCATTAAAAGCTTCTTCTACTCAAATCACTGCTATTGCTGATTAAGGTAAACCAAATGCATGTCTTATTTCCTCATCATCCAAACGGGTCATTGATTCTGGTGCCACAGATCATATGACAGGTAATTCTAGCCTCTTTTCTACGTTTCAGTCACATACTTCAAACTCTAATGTTACCTTGGCTGATGGATCATCATCCCATGTTCATGGGTCTGGCACAATCACCCCAACCCCTTCCCTTCCTTTGTCACATGTGCTACATTTGCCTCAATTATCCTTTAATTCGATTTCTATTAGCCAACTTACTCGCAACCTCAACTGCAACATCTCATTTTTCCTTGATTATTGCTTATTTCAGGATCTTTTGACGAAGAAGATTATTGGTAGAGGACATGAATCTGGAGGACTCTACATTCTTGACCCTCAAATACCCAAATCCATTGCCTGTTCTGGTGTCACTTCTCCGTTTGAGGCACACTGTCGGTTGGGTCATCCCTCTCTTTTCTTGCTCAAAAAGCTCTGCCCACAATTTAGTAAGGTGTCTTCATTAGATTGTGAGTCATGTCAATTTGCTAAACACCATCATTTGAGTTCTAGTCCAATAGTCAATAAAAGAGCTACTTTTCCTTTTGAATTAGTTCATTATGATGTTTGGGGTCCTTGTCCAGTTCCATCTAAACCTAGATTCAAATATTTTGTTACTTTTGTTGATGATTTCTCTTGTGTGACTTGGCTATATTTAATGAAAAATCGTTCTGAGTTGTTTTCTCTTTTTTGCGCCTTTTGTGTTGAGATTAAAAATCAATTTGACGTATCTGTTCATACACTGTGAAGTGATAATGCTAAAGAGTATTTATCAGCATCGTTTCAAACTTACATGATTCAACATGGTATCCTTATTCAAACTTCCTGTGTTGACACACTATCTCAAAATGGAGTCGCAGAATGAAAGAACAGACACCTTGAAACTGCAAGAGCCTTTTATTTCAAATGCTTTTTCCTAAAACATTTTGGGTTGATGTGGTTTTAACAGCATGTTTTCTAATTAATCGCATACCTTTGTCTGTTCTTCAAGGTGAGTCCTTGTACAAATTGCTTTTTCCCAATAAGTCATTATTTCCTATTGAACCTAGAATATTTGGAAGTACTTGTTTTGTTCGGGATGTCCGTCCACATGTCACTAAATTAGACCTAAAATCTTTGAAATGTATCTTCCTTGGCTATTCTCGTCTTCAAAAAGGATACCGATGTTTTTGTCCTAGTTTGAATCGATATTTGGTCTCTGTTGATGTTACTTTTCTGGAAAACACTCCATATTTTCCTGCATCTCTGTCTGCATCTCAAGGGGAGGATGATGATCTATTAGTCTATACTATCACATCCTCTGAGCCGATGCTTGAACCAGCTCCTATTAAGCCTCTCATATATCATGTTTACTCTCGACGATTGAACCCTCTTGATACGTGTCCTGTGCCAACTCCTTCGTCATCAGATCCAGTTCCAAGTGATGATCTTCCTATTGCCCTTTGTAAAGGTAAACATCAATGCACTCACCCTATTTCATGTTTTGTGTCTTATAATCACTTGTCATCGTCTTGTTATTCCTTTATTGCATCCTTCGATTCTATTTCTATTCCTAAAAGTGTTCATGAAGCCCTATCCCATCCTGGATGGCATAGTGCAATGATAGAGGAGATGAATGCTTTAGAAGACAATGGTACTTGGAACTTGGTAAACTTACCCGCAGGAAAGAAGGCTATTGGGTGTAAATGGGTGTTTGCTGTTAAAGTAAATCCTGATGGGTTAGTGGCTCGATTGAAAGCCCATCTTGTTGCTAAAGGCTATGCTCAAGTCTATGTGTGGATTAGTCTGACACCTTTTCCCCTGTTGCTAAGTTAACATCGGTCAGATTCCTAATCTCTATGGCGGCCACCTACAATTGGCCTCTACATCAGTTCGATGTAAAAAATGCCTTCCTTCATGGAGATCTTCAGGAAGAGGTGTACATAGAGCAACCTCATGGTTTTGTTGCTTAGGGGGAGTACGGGAAGGTTTGTCGTCTTCATAAGTCTTCGTATGGTTTGAAACAAAGTCCTCGTGCCTGGTTTGGAAAATTTAGCCAAAGGGTTGAGAAGTTTGGGCTGAAGAAAAGAAAATCTGATAATTCTGTCTTCTACAAACAATCTGAAGCTGGCATCATTTTGTAAATAGTGTATGTGGATGATATTGTCATTATTGGGAGCGATGTTGCAGGTATTTCATCTCTTAAATCCTTTCTTCACGTTCAGTTTCACACTAAAGATTTGGGGGTGCTAAAGTATTTCTTTGGAGTGGAGGTAACAAGAAGTAAGAAAGGAATCTTCCTATCTCCAAGGAAATATGTGCTTGACTTATTGTCTGAGAGAGGAAAATTAGGGGCAAAATCATGTAATACTCCAATGGTCCCTAATTTGCAGCTTGTGAAAGAGGGTGAACTGTTTGAAGATCCTGAGAGATATAGAAGATTGGTTGGGCAGTTGAATTATTTGTGTGTGACTCGTCCTAATATTGTATATTCGGTTAGTGTTGTAAGCCAATACATGTCTTCTCCAAGAGTTGATCACTAGGCAGCCATAGAACATATTTTGTGTTATTTGAAAAGTGCTCCTGGACGCGGCATTTTGTATAAAAATCATGGTAACACTAAAATTAAGTGTTTTTCAGATGCTGATGGGGCAGGATGTAAGGAAGATAGAAGATCTACTTCTGGTTATTGTGTCTTTGTTGGAGAAAATCTGGTCTCATGGAAGAGTAAGAAGCAAAATGTTGTGTCTCGATCAAGTGTTGAGTCAGAATACAGAGCTATGGCGCGGTCTGTGTGTGAAGTGATGTGGATATATCAGCTCTTGAATGAAGTAGGCCTTAAGGTCTCTATACCAGCCAAATTATGGTGTGATAACCAAGCTGCTCTTCATATAGTTTCCAATGTTGTATTTCATGAACGATCCAAGCACATAGAAATTAACTGTCATTTTGTTCGTGAGAAAATACAAGAAGGTTTGATTTCCACTGGATATGTAAGCACGGAAGAACAACTGGGCGATATTTTCACGAAGGCTCTAAACGGGCCTCGGGTTGATTATCTTTGTAACAAGCTGGGCATGATTATCATCTATGCTCCACCTTGAGGGGAATTGTTATAGTGTGTGTATAGCTATATAGCTTGATTATAGGAATTGATTAGGATTCTAATTAATCTTCTTTCCTAGTATAGAATTCCTTCCTAGTATAGGACTAATACTTTTGTATATAAATAGCCCAGAATGATGAGTAATACATAGTGAGAAATATTTTCTCCCTCAATTCTCGTTTCAATCTAAAAGGCATTAACTACTAGGCAATGGGGATGGTTGCATGTAAGCAAATATTTGTATGCATTTTGCTTAACTATTATGAACGTCAGTGTTAGAAACTTGTCAATACAAATAAAACACAGAAAAGGGAGTATTTTCTGATAATATACTTGTCATCGTAATAGAATCACACTTTCCCTATTTTCACAAAATTAAGTCTGTTATGCATAATCATTACTTTTTAGCTTGCGTTTCCATTCTACTCCCTTATCCAATATGCGTGTATGTTATTTTGTCATAAGATGGGTAAAGTTGGGAAACTTGTGATACACACACACACACACACGTATATATATGGAATCCAGAAAGTTTTTGTAAGTGCCATTATTTTTTTTGGACTTAAGGAGTATGATTCAAACTATTCAAATTTTATCCAATAAGCTGAAGTTTTGCATAAATCTTTTGTCACACATTTTGTGTAGCCTTGAACTTTTGGAAACATCACCATGGAGTATGTATCTGTTGGAAATCATGTACGATAACTTTGACCAATTTGTGTTGAGGAGCATGGTTGCTTCTTGAAGATAGTTGCAGCCTTCTCGTTGTCTTATTTTTGAGATAATTTAACCTGGATTAAATCATTCTATTCCACTAATTGAAGGGAACTAAGTATTTCTCAACCTCATCCTAGATTTCCCAAGGTATATCTTTGTTTTTGTTTTCTTCTTGTTGTTATCTATCTAGCCAATTTTGGTATGTTTTTATAGATTCAATTGATCAATCATATCAACTAAGCTTAATCCCAAATCTTTTGCTGCATGAATCTTGCTTTGCTATTCTGCTCATTTGGAGACAAGTTCCTTCTCAGCTCTAAACAAGCAAGTTTCTTTTCAGCTATCTATACATGTTATTGAAGCATGTTCTAGACAATCTATTGATGCATCAATATATGCATGAATGCATTGATCTATATATCCAATATATGTCACATAGTATGCATGGTATATTATTTAAGAATTAGTTTAGATCATTTCCAAGAGTATGTGTGATGGAATTTTAGATAACTCTCTCAGTTTATAGATGATTCCAGAGTTCCTTTCATATTGAAGATTGTTCTTTTTGGATCTGTGCCTGATATTTTCTTTCTGGGCCTGAAGAAAGATGCGATCTTTATAGATCAACATGAAGGCTTTTGTAGGCTATCATGAATAAGCAACCTAGGTATTGAAGATGAGGGACAACTTGTCCATTCTATGGATCTAATCTCCTTTTCACAATATGTTGTTATATGATCAGCGCATGCATTCGCACTTCTAGCTACATATCCAAATTTGCATGCAACAAAACTGAAGCCTAAAGCATGAATGTCTATAAGGACAGGCTTGGTTTTCCAGCATTGGACATTGTCTTCACTGCCTCTATAATCTCTTTGCTATCTGATTCAACTTTAGTATGGGTTAGCGAGACTTTTTTGAGACCCTCTCTGACAGCCACTGCTTCTGATACAATTGAATTGCCAAATTCAAAGAAAGTGCCACCTTCTGGGATCTTTTTGCCTGTCGGATAATTATTTAGGTAAAAGTCAAAATGACAGAGGTATAAAAGAAATAATTATCATTTGGCTAGTTGCTCGGGTTTCTCACCTGAGAACACTGACATTGATTGCAATTTCTTCAACTTGACTTATCTAGGCTCCATCCTGAATGGATTTGAGTGATCTTGACATATTTTTCTCCATCCCTTCCAATCAGTGGTTGCATTCTTTTGTTTTAATAAGCTCAAACTTTAGTTGATAATAACACCTCAATCTCCAACCTAGCAAATAGCAGTAGTTGAGTTTGCTTATCATGTTAATGGCTTCTATGTCATGATGCATGAGATATAATTATTTTTTTTTCCAAAAAAAAAAAAAAAGCAATGGAAATGATTCCTTGTCTATAAGCTAAATTGTCTTTCTCTGGTCAATCAGATAGAAAATCTTATCATTTTTGCACCCTTTCCCATTGGAGTTCCAAAATTTCCCTATCCAATTATTCACTTGCTAAATCATTCTCTTAGTGCAGCTTTGCTAGAGGTATTTAGAAATATTGGTGAATTAATTTAGAAATTGCTATTAGTTCTCAATATATATTCTTTGTTCTCAGTTTACTTAGTCATTACATGGAATGATGTAGGGCTCAATGATCTTTCTTTTTCTACTGTCTCTCCTTTTTTCTCTCTGACAAGTTTTATTTGTATGAGCTGTTTTCAGAGTGTGACTTTGGGAGATGAAGAAGCAAACAGGAGGGGTGTTCAGAAGACAGTGCTAGAAAGGAAAGGACCTTCAACATTTACTTGTGGCGTGGAGATTATTTCCAAGACCGAGTTGCGGGTCCATCTTAGCCTTGAGGAAACAGTGGATTCTATTCTATCAGGCATGTTTTCTTTGATTGCTAGAGCTTGCAGCTCATTATCCATTCCAATTATGACCGCCACTCCATCGTAAAGAATGGCAAAATTCATGAAAGCAGAGGGATTAAATAAGTTACCTGGTTTATATTTATGTCGATTATTTTTTCCAAGTTGATAGATGATATACCCTTCTGAATTTGAGTTTCTGGTATGAAGGTCGTTCTCCTGCTGCTGAAGTCCGTAAGATAAATTCTGAAGGTGTGGAAAGGGCCATCCACAGTGAAATATCTATTGATCTTTGTGATGAGAAGGATCAAAAAGTTGATGGAGATGTTGCAGAGTATAGATGTGGTAAAACTGCCCATGACTTTCCTACTGAGATCTATTCCGATGACAGGCAGGATATCTGGGAAGGAAGTGCTCCTTTGAATCTGTTCGTATATGGGGTATGACATAGCCCAGGATTTATTTTTGAGAAGTTTTCTTTTCTTATCTGGAAATATATTTGTTTTCTTTTTGACAGAAAAATTTTATCAAGGCAACAAGAAAGTGTTCCAAGACTAATGACAAGCAACCAACCAAACTTCTTGCCTGATTCAATCTCACTCTCTATACAGTTTCCAGAAATCGAAAAAAAAAAAAACATATTAAACCATTTATTCTTTACCCTATTAGCAGGGATTTCAATGCCTTGACAAGCCTTCCTATTTCTTTCCAACCAAACTGTACAGAACTAGACAAAGGGATCAAGGAAAATTTTATTGTGTGCTGGTTAGGATTTTGTGGTTGAAAGAAAAAACAATTGAAAGGAAATGAGTTAAAATTCTGAGAGAACGAGTGATTTGTATTTCATGGTCATAGATGATAAGTCTATTGCTTATCTATGAGTTTCAGCATCTTGCTATGTCTCGTGTTTAACACTTTCTGGTCTTGGTAATAGTTGGTAGAAAACTCTTTGTAATGTTGTGAAACCCTTACTCTGTTTTACTCTTTTTCCTGGTTTATAAGCTTTCTCCTGTCTGATCTCCTTGCGTTAAGGTTGCGTCAGGTTCAAGTTCTCTCTCTTTCAATTATTTATGCATTCTTGGGAATATGTGGATTCATGTCCTTCACTGTATTTGCTTTCAGATTTACAGCACTAATTGATGAAATGAAGTTAAGTGTGAGCTATATGCTTAAGGTGGTAGAAGCAGACCATAGAATCTAAAGCTTTTAGGTTGGCTAAGATCTACATGTAGACTGAAAATCAAATAAATAGTGATGAATGAACTTTTTAATTTCTAAGGCCAGATCAGGTGCTTACAAACGCACACATATGATCAATGTTACTGCAGAACTAAAAATAAGGGAGGGAACTACAATAAGATGTCACTGACTGAAATAAGGCACAAAACGGATGAGCCTACAGGGGTTTTACGTGATTGAAGGGTTCTATAAAGTTCAAAAGAAACTTTTAATTTATTTTGATCACGTAAGTTTTATGAGGCCAAGATGTTATAAATACATTTGCTGTACAAGAGGAATGAGATTACCAGTGAGATTATTCTTAATAAGGCTTAAGTATCTTGTGTATAAAGTGAATGATTGTTACCATCCCAGATGAAGTTGTGGGATAATCTCTTGTTTTAGGAATGAATTAGGGCTCCTCAAAGAAAACCCTACGATCTGAAAGGGTCAGTGAAGGAATACTTTCGACCTTTTGAAACTCAACTTGTTCTGTTTTCTGTTCTTTTCTCTATCTCTTTTTTTTTTTAATGGAATAGTCAAAAACTTGTCTTGTTCCTTTTTTTTTTTTTTTCGGTTAATATACACAATACATCAATTGCTCATGCCAATGTGGGTTGGGCAGCTGCCTTATACTAAAAATTCAAATAGAACACAACCGCTTGAGCCACCAGAAACTAACACTAGTCTAATAAAAGACAACTACTTCACCAGGTTCAATCATCTTGTTTATGCTGCACTTTTGTCTTTTGGGACATAATACTGATGATCTTGTTGGTTTGAGATTCCCTAATAATAAAGCTCCAAAGAGTAAAAGCGACAAGTTACTGCTAGGGAGAAATGGACTAAAGGAATGCTGGGTATCATACAGGCTGAGATTGGAAAGAAGAATCTAGCGTTATAGAAGTTTCTGCAACTAATAAAGCATGTCAGGGTGGAAGGTAGAAACACGATTCCAATACATGAAGTAGGTCTTAATTTCTCCTTGCTTTTTTTTTGGCTCAAAGGCTACTGCAGTTAATGCGTGTATCTGGCCAATATATGTTTATGAAGGTT
Organism: Aquilaria yunnanensis; assembly: GCA_039654915.1. Taxonomy (NCBI): domain Eukaryota; kingdom Viridiplantae; phylum Streptophyta; class Magnoliopsida; order Malvales; family Thymelaeaceae; genus Aquilaria; species Aquilaria yunnanensis. Next base: position 23,284,757 of record CM077597.1, on the reverse strand, counting down.
ACAGAATGAGCAGTTATTGCAGATCCCAGAGGCAAGTGTCATACAAGGAATCAAGAAGATGAAAATGGACTTGATGGTCAGATTAACTGATAACATCAGTGAGACGGATGCATTGCTTGCTTTGCAGTCTAAGCTAAAGAAGAATCACGGAATTCAGGCTGTGGCTAAATCCCATGAAATTCCCATGTACATTACGAAGGTGAGTTGAGTATCTTTTGTTTGGTTATTTTACCTTGCTTATAGATTTAAACCATTTTAATTTGCTTGTAGACAAGCTCATTGGTGCACTTAACTAAAGCCCTTCAAGCGATAGCCAATGACTTAGCAGAATGTAATGATCCTGGATCTTCAGATGATATCAAAATGTCGGAGAAGCTTGATGCCCTTGAGGTAGAAATAGTTGCAGTTCTTTCAAGTTTTTTCCCTCCTCTACCTGGCACCAATTTCAAAGCAGAAAAAATGAAGTACTGACTCTGTTAGCTCATCAATATACTACTTATTCAGGGTGGGAACAGGAACTATAGTTGATTCTAAGGACAGGTATTGAAATTTGAATTAGTGATACTAAAGGCTAAACTGTTAGAAACTGCGACCAGAGTCAATGGTGATAGAACTGAAATAGTTTAGAAGCAAGCAATTGGCCTGCATGTAATTTCCTTGGAAAATGGTTTTTAAATCGGTAATGTGGTCTGTTCATTGTGTAAATGCAATTAGCTTCACCTTACGAAGTCAGCTTAACAGAGTGCACCATGGATGTTATGCTTTGTCACATTTGGTATTTTAGATTGTCATTTTCTATGTTTTCACCGACACTTAATAAGACCATTCGAAATTTTACAGGAGGTGAGGATATCCATTGAGCAGGTAGTGATTCCAAAGGGGGAACCGGTGGAACTACTTCCAAGACCATCGCACATAATTTCTCTGCAAATGGACCTGATTAGGAAGTACCAATTGCAATGCGAGAGAGTAAACAAAGGGCTGGTTACCTATCTGCGAATCCTCCCGTTTCAGACTAGACCGGATGAGCATGGAGAAACAAATGAGCAGGAAGAAACAAGTGATGTCCCTGCTGCATCAGATGATTTTGATGGCTGTGATGCAAATGGAGCATACTTCATAGAAAGGTTACCGCTACTTCCTGATAGTGATTAGGATGGTTGTGTATGTCTTTGCCACTTCCATTCCTTGGTATCTTCTTTCAGAAACATTGTTTTTCTGTGTTCTTTGATTTGTGTAGATACCGATTTAAAGAGTATTATTGGATACTATTGATTAAGATTTGCAGTGTTCACGTTATAACTCTTAACGGAGGATGGAACTCGCAACTCGTTTACCAAGCAATTGGGTTACATGATAATGGGACTTGTCATGAAGTGACGGGAAAAGGAGTTCAAATCTTCTTTTTTGTTTTCCTTGCGACAAAAGTTATGGTATAAAGTGGTCCCGGTTTTGTGCTAGATTTAAATTTGTCTTTAAATGATAATTGTATTTGAAATCATATATTGAAACGGAAGCAATTTCTTTTTTTTTTTTTTAAATTTTTTTATAATGAGAATCATATAAAAAAGAGAGTTTAAGGGAGGAGAAGTATTAAAGTCATGCGCTAGAGAGACTCGCTACGGAGGTACAACTATTTAATTGAGTGAATTTCTCTAACCAAACTATGATTTGTTGAGCTATGTTCTAACCAAACTATGATTTGTTGAGCTATGTTCACCATCATCGGACTAAGAAGTAGTGTACTGTGAATTGCAGCAAGAAACTGTATACAATTAATTAAGAATGTGACAAACTAAAGTTTCATAAGATGAGGCGCTAGAATAGCTCCTACAAGAGCATTGAGCTCTGCCTATAATGAAGAAGAACAACAGGAGATCATGTGTCCGTCCTTGAACCATAGTGTGGCACTAATGCCCGTCCAAACCCAGATAGCTACTCCTAACTCTAGAGGTGTGCGCAAGCTCCATTAAGAAGAAAGATGTCCGAATTTTTAGGAAGCTTCAATAATTTCAAGAGAGGAAAAAGCAATTTCGATCATTGAGCGAAGAACAAGTAAAGCTTTTTTTTTTTTTTTGTTTGTTTGTCTTGTTTTGGCGATTATGCATATTGTTTCTTTTAGTTCATAATATTAAAGATGATGTTTGTATGAGACTTAACCACGTAAATTTAGGTGGAGATCTCCCATGGGAGTGACTGATGCTTTTATATTGTTTTGTAGCTTTTCAGATTGTTCTTTTTTGCTTAGATGCCTTGTGATTTCAGTTTTAATGAAAATTGCTTACATGTTTACTTAAATCGTATGAGAAATTGAATTTACTTTAAGACAACCATGTATTATCCTTTCAAAATGGATCTCCTTAAATATATGTTGTAGAAGTGCAACTAAAGAGGGGTTGAACTTGTTGGTTTTTGAAAATACCAGGAAAAAAAAGAGAATTATTTGTAAACTCAATTGAAAAGTCAAATGATAGAGCACAAATAAACTCATCTTATCCTGGAGAACCTACCACAAGATCTTATTTTTTTTCTTTGAAAATTTGCTTTAAAATGGTTTTGAAGAACAAAAATAATTCGCCAGATCAAGTTAAAAACAAGCGACAATTTGTGTGTGTGGAGAGAGAATAGCTTAGATACCGAATTATTATAGCTGCTTGGTCTCTCTTCCAAAAAATCTATTTCTATTTTTAAGTTTATTCCTTCAGAGTTTGTTTTCCACTAACCAATTCAGGAGTATAGGACCTAACAAATCTTTGTTAGCTCACCCTACCACTTCCCTTCACTAGTTTTTCTAGTGGAAAGCTAGAAACTTCATCGACATCCTTTCTTTTACACAGAAAGAAAACTATCTCACAAATAATTTTACCAAATTGGTATTTATAAAGTTTCATGCTCAATTGTAGCACTAGATATTATATGGGCAAGTAAAAGCTCAGCATCTCTTGGTAAATTTCAACTCAAAGCCCTCTAATTTCAACTTGATGATTTTTTTTTTCACTCCTGGCCAAGAGTAGTCTTAGGAATATATATATATATATTCAACAACTTACACTCTTTTAGTTATATTTAAACATTGGAGAGCCGTTGCAAAAGTTTTAAGGTATACCTTGAAAATACTAGCTATTGGTTTGTCATCTAGGGCAGATCTCACAATTCCAACTGATTGGAAATTTCAACAAGGCTGGTTTTGCATGACTAGGAACAAAATTCTTCACAGATACCTCTATTTCACTTGATTGGTCAGTTTCAACTTCTTGTTCTTTTTGTCCCTATAACTTAGTCACTTACAAAATGAAAGGTCAGCTACTTTACTCAAGTGATTTAACCCTTTCAAAGAACAATTCTTAAACTAGAAACCACATGTGAAGGACAAGCAATGAACACATATCACAACCAAATAGCTCAAGGAATTAATAATCGTTCAAAGTGAACATTGTTACCAACTTTATGCATCAATCTCGTGATTTCCATTGCCAAATCTCCCATTTTTCGTTCTGCTTAATGCTTCAATATACAAGCTTCCAATAGTTGTTATAGCACCCTAGATGAGATATCAAGTACTTGACGGTTAGCTTCAATAACTTTTTGTCTTTCTTTTTCTTTTTCTTTTTTTCTTTTAGGAACCCAAAGCAATTTATGGCTAATAAGAACTGTTCACCTTTTAAATATGAATTCATATGATAATGATTTTTTCTACTACATGTATAATAAATTACAAGATGACCACTTGAAGAAGATAAAGATTCACCAGCAAAAATATTTATACAATTCTTTCCTTTTACCAAATGATTGAAACCTATATTCATCTAAATAGAAATTGACTAAGATCAACATTTTCTTTCTTCAATTCATCTTTTTCTTTAGTCACAATTAGCTAAGGTTTTGCTTCTCCTCTTTCAAAACCTAAATGTGTATGAAAGAAATATTTGAACTTTTCAACTCAGCTATTTTTTAGCAAGTTTTTACCAATGGTAATAGAGACATTAAAAACATTAAATAACTCTATGTGCTAATTACTTCTAGATAAATTTGAACTAGATGAGTCACTAGAGTAAGCACTTATTACCTCATCTTCCTTTTTTTCCAAGAGACACAAATTGGAGTTACTCTGGCTTTGTTGAGGAGGCTTCCTCTCCATCAATCATCAAGCATAAGTCGACATTCTCACCTAAACCGCTTGAAGGTGAACTTTTACTTGAAAATTGGTCACTATCAATCTATATCCCCACGACATTGCCATTCTTTTCTTGCCGCATCTTTTTTTTTTTGCTTCTTCTTCCTCTTTTTCTTGTCAATGGACATCTAAATTATCGATGTTTAGGTCCCTTCCACTTGCAGTAAATGATTTTATCATTCTTGAATTTATGTTCTTTGCTTTTTTTATTTTTTCTCTTCTTGGGACACTTGTGCTTTGGTTCATAAGGATTTTCTTGAACTTCTTGATCAAGGTTGCCCCATCATTTATATCATCTTCATTTTAAACGGATGATGATGAACCATCTTGTTGAATATTCGAGGCCAGTTACTTATTCTTCTTGTGAAGCTTCTCTTCAACTTGCTATTTTATCTCATATGTCAACAACTTGTTAGAGCTAACCAATGTGCATAGTCTTGATATTTTAGCATTCACTTATAGCTAAAATTATACTCTTCTACAAAGATGGTCAGCTCCACAAGATTTTCCTTGCATACTCTTTATTTGTACTCTCTTTTCCTAAGCAACTTTATTGGTAGGAATTTCATTGAATCTCTTGAATATTTCCCAGATACTTTTCTTTGGTTCCACAATGAATAACTCATAAGCTCTTAGTAACACATGAATCTTGGTATCCTAAAGTTGTGAGGTTCCTTTGTAAGTGACCAACAACTTGTTCTATATGTCTTTAGCATTATCACAGGGAAACACAGTTAAACACATTAAGGATTAGTGCACATTATATAAGATTAATTTATTGCTCTAGCATTCATAGTCCACGTAACATCATCTTCCAATTTGCCTTATGTTCACTCTTTTGCTACTAGTAAAATTCATGAACTTCTCTCATGGGAGTATTATGACCACTATTAATATTTATCCATAAAGCATAATCAATAGCTTTAATGTGAATATCCACCCTAGTTTTCTACCAATTAAAATTTGTAGAGTCAAACAATGGTGGCTTAGATGGGTTTTGTCCCTTAAGATGTATACTAATGGTTGCAATGAATCTTTTGGCTAAAAAAATGACTAGGTTTTGTCAAAACAAATCATGGGCCTTAACACCAATTGTTATCCCGAATGCAACCAAAAGAGGCATGAATTAGTTTGTTGTTAAAAATACCAAAAAAGAACATTTCAAAACCTTAAGTGAAAAGTAAAATGATAGAAAAAAAATAAACTCAGTGTTGGGAAAAAAAAAATCTACAATCACCCATCACACGCAGTGGAACAAAAAACTTGATCGAACAAGCACACATAAATTTAATATGGTTCGGCTTTTAACAAGCCTATATCCATGAATGAAAGAAATCTACTAGAACAAAATATAAAAATTAAATTAGAGATATATTTTTAATGCTCATATTGGCCTATGGATCCCCTACACACTATTGATAACCCAAATATATTGCCCTTACACAATTACAAGATATGAGAAGCACAAAAAAGCTTCTCATCCTAGCCCTATCTGGCTTCCGGGTCTTTCCTCCCTCCTAGAACCCTTATATCTTGTTTCTTAACCACATTGGCTTTTTCTCTCATATTCAAAGTCCTAACACAACAAATGTTTTTATAGGTCACACACAAACCCAAACCATAACAAAATAGGAAAACTAATCCCCAAAAAAATAAAAAAACTAAGACCAAATCCAAAACAAAATAAAATTTTTAAGCTTCTTAAATTTAAGCCAATAAATCCAACAATCTTTACCTTGACTCAAATTCTTCACCATGAACATGAACATAACAAACACATGATCAAAATTACAAACACTTATCCCATAAACATTGTTAAAATATGAATACAACAATGAACGTAAATGATTACGAACAACACGAATATGACTCCACACACCAACATCACGAAAATCAACATACACGAGCACAAGTTCCACCATGCCAAGAAGCATCACAAGCTTCACTATGATAGGACCAAACTATAAGCTTTACCATGACAAGAAAGCACCACAAGCTCCACCATGCTAGGACCAAAACTTTAGCTCTAATACCACTTGTTGGGAAAAAAATTCTCCAATCACTTATCATGTGCAGTGGACCAAAAAAATTTGATCGAATAAGCACACACAAATTTAATGTGAGTCGGCTCTTAACTAGCCTACTTTCATGGATGAGAGAAATCCACTCAAATAAAATATAGAGATTACAGTAGAGGTGTGCTCTTGGTACATATGTTGGCTTATGGATCCCCTACACATTACTGATAACCCCAATATATTGCCTCATACAATTATAAGATATGATAATCACAAAAAGCTTTTCATCCTAGCCCTCTCCAGCATCCGTATTTCTCTTCCCTCCTAGAACCCTCACATCTTGCTTCTTCACCACATTATCTATTATTTCATACCCAAAACCCTAACACAACAAGCCTTTTTATAGGTCACACCCAAACCCAAATCACAATAAAATAGGAAAACTAAACCTCAACAAATAGGAAAACTAAGACCAAATCCTACACAAACTAAAATTCTTAAGCTTCTTAAATTTGAGCCAACAAACCCAACACTCAGTTTATCCAGAAAAACCTACCATGAGATCCTAATTTTTTCTTTTAAAATATACAAAGAGAGAGAGAGAGTAGCTTGAATACCAATTTTTTTTATAGAGGTTTAGTCTGTCTTTGAAAAAGCTAATCCTCTTCTTGAGTGCATTACTTGAGAGTTTTCTCCGGTAGCTAATTCAAAAGTACAAGACCTAATTGTTAAGTGGGAAAATCTTAGATGGCCAAGAAAAAAGGTTAGTGAAGGCTTTGTACAGTGGTGAGGTTGTGATGAGGCCTCTCCACTCATTACTAATTGGTTTTGGGTTGAATGTTTTAACATGATATCAGAGCCTGAGGTTCACCACTGTCCCAACCATCAACAAAAATAACTGTTACAATCCAAGTCTAGAACTAGTCCATGAAACACCCGCCTAAGGTAATTAAGTTCTAAGACTTGGAGTTATATATACATATCAGAAATCACACAGACTTTAATGTCTTAGTTGTGCCACAAATAGATCCAAAATTGTGAGCCCAGTAAATGATGAATATGAACCATATATGGAGCAAATAGAACAAAATTGGGCCTCGACTCTTATAGAATTAAAAATATGGCCCACATCATCATGGAACTGGATTGGCTCTAATAGCATTTGTGATGACCCAAGTACAGAACAAGTCCTTGGAACATCTGCACACACCATATGGTTCACCCTTCTTGAAAAGAATAAGTACTAGGTAATCAAGTTATGGAATTTGGAGTTATATATATACATTAGAAATCATTTAGACTTTTCATGTGAGATATGAGGTGCCATAATACCTGACATGATGAGACCTACACTTGAAGGGGGCATGTCTAGTAGGAAAATCCCACATGACCAAGAAAAGAGGTTATTGAAGGCTTTATATAATGATAAGACTTCTCCACTCATTGCCAATTGATTTTAGGTTAGATGCTTTAAGATTAACTTTTTGGTAGCTCACTCTACTATTTTTCCTTGCTAGTTTTCCTAAATGCCAACTAGAAACATCACTAATACTCTTTCCCTCAAAATGAAAAAAACATATATCATAGGATAATCTAGCCAAATTTATTTTTGCAAGGTTACAAGCTTAATTATATCACCACATGCTAGATAGACATGTGGAAGCTCAATATCTCTTGACAAATCTCAACTTAAAGCGCTTTAATTTTTACTTGATGATTATGTCTTTTTTCCAATGGGCAGAAGTCCTTAAGAATCTATTTCCCCATCAATTTATACTCAATTAGGTCCATTTGAATATTGGAGTGTCGCTGTGGATGTCTTTAGTTCAACTTGAAAAAACTAGTCATTGATTTGTCTTTTAGTGCAGAGTTTTACAGTATCCATTTGATTAGAAATCTCCACTCAATTTTCCAAGAATAAAAATCTTCCCGGGTACTTTTGTTTCATCTATTTCACTAGGTTAGAGTTCTAGCTGGTTGTTTTTTGCAAGTCAAAAACCAACTTTCTCCTATTCATGAAATCATATTTGTTTCACTTGGTTGTTCCATTTCAATGGGTTGTTATTGCTTCTCTTGTAACTTTCACTAGTTCAGACTTGTTGGTCCATTTCAACTTTTTCTTTTATCACCAAAATTCAACTAATTGACTCACGTGAATTAACCCTTTGGAAGAACACTTTTTCAACTCGAGACCATAAAAACTTCTTCTCATTTATAACAAATCATAAAACCATTAACAAACATTAATTCATCACTTAATCAAGTTTTATAATCACCAAATAAAAATCCATTGATAGATAAGAAAGTAGGATGTCTAGTATATAGTCTTTTCACATGCTTAAAATACAAGAATTTTCCTAGTTCTAACACATGGCAAACTCAAACGATCTCAAGCCAACATATGGTGATTTTCCATTTTATCCATAGCTTTGGATGCGTATCATAACTAGTTTAGATACTCAGTGTTACTGTGAGATCCAAAAACAGTCAGGGGCAAAAAAGTCAACAATTCCTATTCATTAGGAAAATTCCCCTAAAAATAAAAATAGTGGTGACTCACGCTTTGTTCATTTTTTTGCTTTTTTTTAATATAAAAGAAAAATCCTTCAGAAATTTTTTGAATGATAGGTGAAGGCTGACGTATGTTTACATAAGAAAAAAATATGGGATTGCAAAAAAATATATAACCCTTAAAAATACTTTTTCTTTTACATTTTATATTTTCTTTTGTTCTTCATGTTCTTCAAAAATTCTTTGGATCCACACTAATGCAATATCCTGTGTCATCTTTTGTCTTTGTCATAAGATATCATCCTCTAATGAAATATTGAGTTTTCTATGTTTTTTTTTTTAAATAGGAATAGTATAGAGTAATTGTGCAGGTCAACACCAAAGTCCACATGAATTAGGTGTCAACTGGGGGCCATATGGGTTAGGCCTTTATCAGGTAACTCGAGCTCGAGCTTGATTTGCGGCTTATCGAGCCAAGCCTTATCGGGCTCATTTTGGGCCTTCAATAATAACATATATAATACATCAATTATCTAGTTAATCAAAGAGTTATTAGTTTAAATTACTAAATTAAATATTATAATTTTTGTGAAAGGCCCTTTATTCAAGCTTGGCCGGCTTTTGGGCAGAGTTTGGGCCTTGAAATTTGGGCTCGAGTAATTCAAGCTCAAGCCCAAATAGTGTTGATAGCTTAAGGGGCCAAGTACAAGCCTAATGGGCTTCCACTAGGTGCATGCGCTCTCAATTTCTTCTCTTTTATCTCTACTAACTTTTGTCGCTTTTCCAACGGGTTATTTACCAATGGCCTAGCCATTGGTAATTACCAACGCGTAGGATCGTTGGTGTCAATTTCCAACGTGTACGCGTTGGTAGCACAGTAAATTAATTTTTTTTATTTTTACCAACGGCTAATTACCAACAGTCAGAACCGTTGGTAAGTTTCCAACTTCCCTACGTTGGTAGAAGGATTGGGCTTTTATTACAGGCTAATTTTAAAAGAAACGGTGCGTTTCATTTGGAAATTTTCCAACGGCTAGCCGTTGGTAATGGGTTTTTAAATTAGTTTTCTTCCTCCTTCAGCTTCAGTCGGCCATTTCGGGGGGGAGGGGGAGAGAGAGAGATTGCATAGCCGTTTCTAGCGCCGACGCCGCCGACGGAGGCCATTCTCCGGCCGTTTTGTGCCACTTTTTCCTCTGTTTCGTAGATCGGCTCGTAATATTGATGGGTACGTGTGTATTTTAATAGGTATTTTTTGATTTTAGGTATATAGTTGCGAAAAACTGTGGTTTGATTTTGGAGCATCATTTTTTCAGTTTCAACTCTTATCTGAGGTTCCATAGCTAGTCATTGTTATTCCTCAGGTTTTGAAGTTGGTAGAGGTACGTTTTTATTTTTTTTTTCTATATTTGAAAAAAAAAATTATTTGGAGGGAAAAAATTGTATTTTATTATTTATGTTGTGATTAAAATTTATGTATTATGACTGTGGTTCCTACATTACTCTGGCTATTTTAGTTGGGTTTTTCCCATTTATTTTGTGTTAATTTTTTTTATTTATGGGTAATTTTAGTGATGGAAAATGTGAAGATGAAATTTATTTATGGTATTTAATTATGTTGAAGATAGGTATTTTCAATTTCCATATAGATTGTTTATTTCATTTATTTTTTCTATATTCTTTAGATCGTAATTAGTTGACTTAAGCTTTAGTTTGAGTGATTTAGTGTTGGGTAATAATAACAATAAAATAATAATAATAATAATAATAATAATAAGATGTACCCAATAATATAAACATAATAATAGTAATAATAATAATTAAGAATAGTACGTAGTAGTAGTAGTAGTAGTAGTAAGTTAGAAAATAATAATAATGAAACTAAGTAATAATAATTACGTTAATAATAAGAACAATAAGAATGAGAATAATAATAATGTAATAATACGCTTAATAATAAGAATAATATGAACAATATAACAAAAATAATAATATTAATGATAATGATTATAATAATAATAATACAAAACAAAATTATTTGTACCCAATAATTATAATAATAGTAATAGTTCTAATAATAGGCATAATAATAATAATAATAATAATAATAATAATAATAATAATAATAGGAATAGTGGCTATAATAATCATAATAATAATGATAGTATTTATGATACTTATAAAAATACCAATACTAATTATATATAATAATGAAAATAATTATAGTATTAAGTAAAATAATACCCATAGTAATTAAATTTGACTAATAATAATACTATACCCATAATAATACAGATAGTAATAATGTATAGGGTTGACAGGTCCGCAAGTTTGGGAGCTGCAGCTTCTAGAGAGGAAAACTATAAGGACTTTCTCTAGGTTTTGTTTATCTCACATTTTTTTAAGTTAAATACGTTTCAATCCCTGATCCTTTTTTTTATCTTTATTAACTCAATATTAAACTTTACTACCTATAGCATTTCTATTTACTTTATTGACCACCAAACTTTACTTTAACTTTTGTGTCAATGTTTAAACATAATTTTTTGTGGGTGTTATTTTTATCTTCTAAAGAAAAACTTTTTTCCCATGGTTTGCATCATTTTGGACATGAGTTGGATTGTTCCTAGACTTTGCTTAAACTTTTTGGTTTAAACCCGCAATTTGTTTTATTTTTATTATTTTAATTTTTTAAAGTCATGGTTGAGCACCACTTTTAGTTACTAGAATTCAGCTCTTTACTCTAGTAATCTCAAGACCTCATCATATAGAGATTAGATCATGATTCTATGTCAAATCCAAATTTCAGTTTTTAATTTTCATGGAAAATTTTTTGCATCAATGGTTCACTTTTAATTCCATAACTCTAATCTTTACTCTCTTTATCCACAAAATTGTTTAATAATTATTTTACTATATTTACATTAAATGCTCTTGCATATCGAATTGCCATCATGCACAGGAGAAATGAATCTCGTTATATATTAATTGGCAATCAAGAACACAACATAAGTTTGGACGGAAGTGAATTGTGTGGCAGTTGGTCCAAGAATATGTCCACAACAAAAATTGGAGAAATACTAGGAAAGGTCTCCAAGATCTCAATGCTTTGCTTTAATGTTCCTTAAACTTTCCCATCTTCCACTCGAATCCGCACTTTGCAGTAACAAAGTTTTGGCACGGAGATGAGTAATGCCAACAAACTTGTCAAGGAAAAAGGAATTGGAACAAAGAAAGGTCCTTAGAATCTTATGCTTTATTTTAGTGGTCCTCAAATTTTTTTTGTCTTCCAATTGACCCTTGCTTTCTTCAAGCCTGCACGGCAAGGTGCGAACCCTCTATAAAAGTGATTGAATACATGTTTAGTTCCTTAAACATTTTCTTTTATCCTACTAATTTGCAAACATTATTTCTCCATGAATGGCCCCCCAATTTCAAATGAAAGCAGCCTTACTATTTTGTTCTTGCTTTTATGGCATCAACAATTGAACTCACTTTTTAGTTGCAAAAATGCCACAAATTGGACGTTGGATCCCCAAACTTTATCTTTTGTAGGACGAACTCCAATTTGTGACATTTATTTTAATTTTATAAAAAGCTTTTTATGATTGTCAATTGTTGTTGCCTGTATTTGCACTTAATGCTACAATAGAGGCACATGATCAATGTGTGACATTTCTATTACTAACTTTTTTAAAACACACCTTATGTTATTATAGGTGAGCAATGACAAATGTTATCTGTGCAGTTGGCTTCTCTGATTTTGAGCTTCGTTTAGCTTACTTTTAAGTTTTAATCTACTTTGTGCTCAATGTTGGGTTTTAATTAGCATGGTCATTTCTCTTTATTTTTTTTTTCCTTCTTAACTTTTGTTGAGTCATTTTAGTCCCTAAAATCTTTTGATTTTCTCTTTTGATCCTGAACCTTTAATTACTAGTTGAGTAATGCACCATTATTCTGCATATATGCCATTTTTGGCCTTTTGTTTAATTTCCACCATGTGTGCCTATCATATAATAATTATTATTACATCATAATAATTATACTAATATGTACAGCACACTCATAATTATAATACTAATTATTATAATAATAATGAATATAATAGTAATGATAATAATAATAATAATAATAGTAAAAATAAAAGAATAATATTTAAAATACTAATAGAAAATACAAATAATATTTATATTTTATTATAAATATATATAAATAGTCTAGTAATAAAATTTGACGGGTAATAATATAAATAATTATACTGATAATAATAATGTGTATAATAATTATTATTACATCATTATAATTATAGTAATATGCACCGCACAATCATAATACTACTACTACTAATAATAATAATAATAATAATAAACAATATACTAATAAAATTACTAATAGTATTAATATTGATAATTGAAAGGATGTGTTTTGTTATATATATATATATTCTGTCCTTATGATACATCTGTCGGAAGGGTACAAATCATTATTAATAGTATTATTTACGATATGATTGTTTGTTTTGTGAGATGATATATTGTCAAATAATAGTTTCGTGATTGCGAACTTTGATGATACTGATGGGTATACAATTACCAACAGATTTAGTTTATAATGGAGTCGGCCGGTAGTTGGATGTACAGTAACCGTTTCTTGCCTGGTCGAATGGGTTACACACAAGAGTGGGAGTCTGGGGTTGATGAATTTATATCATTTGCTGTCTCTCATCCTGAAACAATGAACGGGTTATGCATTCACTGTCCTTGTCGGAAGTGTAAGAATTTGTGGTTTAAAGAGTCTGACGAGGTCAGAGTTCATCTGTACAAATGGGGGCTCAAGCCTTTTTACTTGAATTGGACGGCTCATAGGGAGCCATTTAATAAAGCATCAGATACATACCCGGGTGTGGGTGGCTTTGATCAGTTTGACCAGGGGTCTTCCACGAATCCATACGAAAGGATGGTATTAGATGCCGTTGGGCCTAATTTCTCACAATTTCAGGAAGACAATGTTGTGCAGTCGAATGAAAGTGCACAAAACTTTTTTAATCTATTGAATTCAGCATCAACCCTTTATGGGATGGGTGCGAAAATCATTCTAAGTTATCTGCTGCTGTCTGTCTTCTTAACCTTAAGTCTGAGTATCACATGTCACGAGTATGTTTTAATGGCATTGCGCAACTGGTGAAAGAGACTCAATCTATAGATAGTAAGATGCCATCAAATTGGTTTGAAACGAAGAAATTAGTTTCACAATTGGGCCTATTTCACCAGAAGATTGACGTTTGTGTTAATGATTGCATGTTGTTCTGGAAAGATGAAAGTAATCTTCGTATTTGTAAGTACTATGGAACTGAGAGATATAAGCCAAAAAAGGGTGGTGGGGTAAAGATCAAGCTAGAAAAACCATGCATTACTTACCACTAAGCCCTCGGTTACAACGCTTATTTGCGTCAATGTCAACAGTAGAGCAGATGAGGTGGCATAAGGAGCAAAAACTTATAATATATTTTACCTAAAATATCAAAAAATTGAAGAAAATAAAAAAAATTATTTAGCCCCCGGTACAAACCAATACCGACTAGTACAATATGGTACAGAAGAGCATCTTTCTTGACTGTCCCATATCATTTCTGCTCCGGTACTAGTACATACTGCTTGTACCGATTGTTACGGTAAAGTATTCAAAACCATGGTTGAGATCAGAGCGTAATAAAAAAGAGAGGTCGTGATGGAGCAGGCAGATGGCATGTAGCAAGGATGGAGCATCCATGTTAAGGGGCTAGGGACAATTTGGCAAGATGAAAGGATAGACTTACATGCTCATGATGGCAGCGATATCTAGGTGGTGTAGAAGGCGTATGGCGATGTTAGTGGTGGTGGATCGAGGATAGTAAATGGTGGCTGGAGCTACAGCAATGACAGGATCAATGGTTAGGGTGTGTTGGTATTTAAGGTTTTAGTAAATGGTGGTGAAAAAATAGGGATGAACTCAGATTGTTTGATGGTAAAGTATAAGGTATAAAATAGATAAATTAAGAAATTTGATAACTTAACATGTAATTTTACTAGTTAGTGTACTAATAGATTTATGGTCAATGGGTCAAAATACTCAACGATCAATAATCAAGGGGACTAGTTACATTACACCAAAAGCCAAAGAGTCATATGAGTAAGTTGACAAAGTCCAAAAAAGTAAAAATTATTGAGACCTTTCTTTATAGAGTAGATGAGGTTCTTGTGACCAAGTAATGGAGTTCTTATGAATGGAAACTCTTTTCATGGGATGAGGACATGATCTGATATTGAACGCAGTAATTAGGTTGGTCTAAGTAATTAAATTTCATGGGTTGGACTAGACCTGTTAGGTATAAAAAATGAATTAGAATAGAGTTGAAGATGCTAGTCTAGCTAGAGTAAAAGGCTTCAAGGTGATGAGCATGACAGTGCCACATCAAATTAGGCATGTAAGGTTCTTACTTCCTAATCATGCTTTCATATTTTATTAATTTACGACATAGTAAATTATGGTATACTGCAATGGGTCTATTTGGGAATAGTTCTTATGATTAGTGTTAAAAGTTTTAGTTAATTTATTAATGGGTGAAGATGAAATTGCTAAACCTAAAAGTTAAAAGCTACTGTTAGATTTTTCAAAACTCTAACACTAATAGCTGACACTAATGTCAAATAGAGCAAATATTTGTGACATTTTTGTATGCCATTGTAATTTTGTACTTTTTTATTCGATTTATCATGGTATACTGTATGGTAAGCCAATAGTATACCGAGTCACATGAGTTAAGAAATTTTTTTTTGCTTATTTCATTTTAAATCGCATAAATCAATTTACCATACATACATACATACATACATACACACATAAACACACACACACACACACACACATATAAGATGACAAAATATAATTGGTAGTGGTACACATGTTTTAACATAAATATTGAAGCATTTCCTTCTTTTTTTTTTCTTTTAAGAAAAAATTCAATTAGTAAATTTTATCATGATTGAGGCTTTGAAATTGTTCTAACTCTTCTATTTTATTTGTATCTTTTGTTTCATTTGTTGTTTATTTTTAATTTTTATGTGATCTCTATCTTTTATCCAACCACCCTTAAAGCTGATAGCTACAGCTACACTTGTAAGTAAGATTTTTCACAAATTGTATGCATTATGTATAGTATTTATCAAAGTAGACTTCATTTAGAAATAGAGTTATTTATATTATCGAACACATATAAAAATTTGTAAAAATTATATTTAATATTTGTCACCATGAAATAATATTTTAACAATTTTTTGTAAAACTAGTAACTGTAAACGATATGTTGTACCATGCAATATTCATATAATTTATAGAGTATGGTATACTTAGCAACGACGCTGTTAAAAAGCTTACTAGGGAATTAGAGGTTTTCAAATTTCAAGTATGTAGGTTGATGCAAGTAACGCAAAGCATGGGAGATTGGGAGCTATGTCAGGAAAGCATCATATTTGAAAATTTAAGTAAGTAAAAATATTATAAAAATATAAATGAGAGCAGCAATTATAAGCATGAGAGTGCAAAATTAACTTCCAAAATAGAAAAATTATGTCATCTAGTTTCAATGCGCTGGTGGAGAATATGGTGTAAGAAAGAAAAGACATAATAGGAGTTTGCCACACTCATCGCACAAACATTTTCCATTGCTCTCAATTTAGGAGATCTAGGGAAGAGAAACACTAGAAATTTGGTGGTCGTTTGCTTCAGGAATAAAAAATGTAATTAAGGATTTAGGTTAAATCAAGAGGATTACTAGCAACTGAATTGTTTTTCTAACCTTCTTTTTTCCATTTTAGTTGGATTGCCAAAAAAATAAAGTTTGAAAATATGGAATGTGACCATCAGAGTTTGCAATATTTAACATCTAAGCAAAGACAACTAACTTTAGAAGCTTTAGCTTTCAATGTTGAATCTTTATGGATCGGAAAGGATACCTTGTTTCAGGTATTTTCCATGGTAAAGGCATTTGAGTGGCATTTTTCAGTTTCCTCATCTAACCCTCATAATCCATTATGTCATACATGGGGTTTGTGTACATAGTAAAGGCCAATAGGTTCTCCATATTTATTCATGGTAAATGGAGCTTGGCGGCAGGTCTTGAGATTAGGAGCAACAACATGACTGTGAATAGGTTCTAATGCACTATTGAGATTAGAAAAAGGTGGTCTTTTTCATATATGTATGTTTGCTTTGGAAGCAGAAATTTTCAAAATTCAGGGAGCAGTATTAGTGGCCGTAAGATTGGGACTTTGGAATATAACTATTTTATCATATTATTCTTAAGCTTTGGCAACTCTTCTTGATAAGGTGGTAGTACGATCTTTGGTGGCAAGCTTAGTTCAATCCTTCCAAGTATCCATGGAGACCTTTAATCACTATTGTTTGGTCATAGTTCTTAGGCGATGTGTTGCTCTAGCCTATGACTTTGCTACTTCTATTCTCTCTTATTACTCTTCTTAGTTTGTTTCTGTTTACCAAAAAAAGAAAAAGAAAACTCTAGAAGCTTAAGATGAGCCTACTTTTGTAATTGGGGCAGCAATGTTGATGAGAAACTAAATGAAGTATCTGTAGTGTTCTAACTTTGCATAGTCTTCATCCATTAATAACCAAGGGTAGATTTGGGCAAATTTTATAACTCTAGTGTTCTGTTCAACTTTAAAAAATTAATATGGTTACTTTTTTCTTCTTTTTATTATTATTATTATTATTATTATTCAGAATAATTATATGTACAATGTGTGAAAACTTATTGTATGAAAGCTTAGGAAGTTAAGTATCTGCTATAAGACACCTGGAAAGCTTGACCTGCAATTTGGCCATTTCTGGATTGCTTGGTTTTTGTGGGGAGTGTGATTGTGACGATACTAGAACCTCTACTTTGATACCGAGATCTTCTACTACTACCAACCCTTTAACATTGATATCTTTAGCGTTAAAGAATGAAGAAATTATCTGAAGGCAACTTTTAATTTTTAATTTAAATATTGTTAATAAATTATTTATATCAAAGTGTTATACCCAAAAGAGAGTTGATAGCAATCTTCACATTTTTATCTTCTTTTCTACCTTCTCTCTAGTAAATAGCCATGTGCCCCTGCCTTCTTAAAGTTCAAATTGTTACCGACCAATTTTGTCAAGTTTCCTCATGATAAATAGGTAAAATGGATTGGCAGTCCTCAATTTATTAACCTACATAAATTTGACCCCTGCCCTTTACTTTTTTTAACCTCTCTCATTTTATTTTTATCTTTAATTTTTCACATCCTATCATCATCAACTTTTTCTTCTTCTTTTTCTTCTTCTTCTTCTTTTTCTTCTCTCCCTCACTCTTTTTCTTTCTCTACTGTTGTTCAATACTTTAATTTCCTTTCCATGAATTCAAAAACCAACCAACCAAATTCATCACACATACTTTCCCACACAAATTTTCCTATCAATTTAATCTGTAGTTGTCCATTTCCATAATATCCTAATGCCCAGGAACACTTGCTCTTTGTCTATGAAAAAATGGAATAGGCTCCAGTTCTTTTTGCTAAGTTGCCCCATTCTTGACCGAAATCACTCCTATTGTTGCCCATTTTCTTAGCCTAGATACTAGATTAGATCTAATCGCAATTTATCAAAATAAAACAAGAATCTAGTCATTTATTTTATTTGACAGAAAAAAGATCTGATTGCTCCAAATATCTCTCTTTTGCTATGTATGATGGATTTGCTCCATGCTAGTTTCTTCATTCTAGAAATTTACAATTTCACATTGTAACATTGAAAGGCACTAAAGTTGGTCAAATTTCTCCATTCTAGAATTCTCCATTTTTTCTGTAAATTTGAAATTCTCACAGATAAAATTTTATGTGGAATATGGGTTCATAGTTGCATGATTTCTATGATAGTCAGACTGATGAATGCAGAGGGAGGGAAGGAGGGAAAGAAAGAAGAAGATGCGGATTTGAAAAATAAAAAAAATAAAGAGAGAATAAAAGATCAGCGGGTTTGATTTATAAAAGAAAGTAAAATGGGTAGAACTGATCTATTTTAGCTCTTAATGGAAAAAGTTTGGTGACATCAGTCAACATCTCTTTGAAACTTAAAAAGTTAGGACATGTGCCACCTTGCTGGAGAGAAGGTAAAAGAAGAAGGTAGGAAGCTAAGGTTGCTAGTAATCTTTAAACCCAAAATAGCCTAAACGTCCCACATTGGTTGAGAAAATGGCAATGCAGAAGGATACTTATAGGTAAGACTAGGGTTCAAGAAGTGACGTCACACTCTATACAAAATAAGCACCCATAAGTGAGCTAAGAGTTGCTCCAGGGTTCATGCAACAAACCCCTTTATTCCTAGGTTTATGATAGTTCACTTTCATCCCTACTCTTATGATAGATTGTATTCAATTTTGTGAAAAAAAAAACTTAGACATAACATACAATTATAGAGGCAGACATATATTGATAAGGCTAATTCTGAAAATGCACAAGGTCAATTGTAGCAAATTTTAATCTTTAGGACAAATCATGGTATTGATCTCATGAGGAACAAATATTTAATTGTTCATGAAAAATAAAAGAAATTATTTTAGATTTTAAGGGAGTAAAATTAACTAAAATTAAACTAAGATCAAACTAAACCAATGACAAGAACAATGAATCGGAAAGAAAACAATTATGGGATAGATAAGACTTGAGTTTCACCTGGCTGAAGGTTTTCCAATTAATTATCTGGGTAAATCTTTAGTTGTCAACAATCATTCTTGGCACTGCAGCTTTCTCTCAAGCAATTTTTACATATTTGATTAACCTACGATTATTTCTCGATCTCTTGAATAATTAATCATACCCATTATGTTCAAGTTGTCAAAATAACAAATCGCAATAAATTAGTATATATATATATATATATATATCCTAATTATTGTAACTTTATTTCCCTAGTGCACAAATTAAATTTTACCTTTCGGTTTTTCATTCAAATCCCTAAGATAAAATATCTATGGTGATTGAACATAGACAATACTCATTATTGTAAAGAAAGCAAACTAAACCACGAACCCAAATAAATTAATTGAAATAATTCAACTAATCTACATCTCTAACCTTAGCATAGAAATTTAGCCTCTTATACTAGATTTAAAAATAAGAGTTAATAATCCAAATAAGTAGCTAGACAATATCCAATAGTATTGGAAACAAATTGAGAAATTGATCACAAATTAATGAAATAAAAAAAAAACAGAAAGAGAGAAAGGAACCGGCATAATCCTTATTCTGTGAAATTGCCTTATTTCTCTCAACTTGTCACCTTTTTCCCTTGTCTGCTCCCAATTTTGTTTCTACCCCTACTCACGATTTTCGTCTTTTTTTTTTCTCTCCTTTATCTGATTCGTCCTTTGTTCAAAACTCGTTTCCCTTTTTTAGCAGCAGCCCTTCTGGCCTTTTTATTTTATGTATGTTTCTAATCTTAATCCTTTGAACTCTAAATAACTAAAATAATTTTAATTTAAAATGCATTATAATATTACAAAAAGGGTATTACAGTCAACTAAAAGTAAAAATTTCTTCCAATTTCCAGCTACACTTCTTATTTTATAATTTTTTGCAACTTAGTTTTTTTGCGCCATAAAAATTAGGTCAACTATTTTAGCAAGCTCTCTAACCTAAATAAAATAAAAACTAAACAAATGAGGGCCATAAATCACTTAATTATAATAAAATTTACCTAAAATAGGTATAAAAATTAACATGCAAATTAAGTTGATCAAATTTTCCCTCACTTAATTTTTTGCTTACCATCAACCAAACTTAAGCTAAAAATTTTAAAGAAAGATAAACAAACTCTTGAGCAATGGCACCATAGAAGAAGATTAAAACTTCGAAGCCTTCAAGAACTTAAGAAGAAACATTAAGTATGTAATGTCTTTAATCCAATGCAACTCAAAAGAAAACAAATTTATGAAAATAACTTTTTCACAAGCTAGCAGCCATAATCTTTCAATGCTCAGTAAGAACATCAATATTTCATGCAAAGTACAAAGCAGAAATCACATTAGATTACAGCTCATATGCATCAAACTAACATACCACAAAACCATGGATAGTGAGTAATTAACTGTAATTTTCCTTGCTGATTTTTTTTCTTCCCAAATTCTCTTCTTGTGTTTCTTGTGTTTCATCATTTAGCAAGTGTACCAACAGGGGGCTTTGTCTATACTCAAGTTACTAGCTCAATGCAATCCAAGGTGATCTTTGATCATACTTATGCTTTAAGTATCTTTTCAAGTAGTGTTCAACTATTGCCTTAAAAGAAGACATATACATACTTCAATCCTATGAAATAGCGAAGTAGCTCTTTATTCTATAAATAGCAAAAATTTTTGTTTTCAATTTCTTTTTTCAATCAATCACCCATATATCCATCAACCAAACAAACCTTATAAACCAAGCATATAAACTCATAATCCAATATGTTTTGAAATAGTGTACTAAAAGCAAAAAATTTGATATAAAAATAGCTTCTAAGACCATCATTCATCAACTTGATCCAAAATTGCAAAAACATTTGAAAAGTAATTTTATATACGCAAAAGATCTAAAGATTACTTAGTTAACACTCAAGTCAAGCATTGAAGAACCAATAAGTAACAGTCGTCCCCAAGAATTCCAAATCATACTCAAAAGTATGAATAGAAAAATTTAGCTAAAAAATGAAAAAATAAAAATAAAAAATTAGAAATTATGGCCTAAGCTACCACTCCCCCACACCTATTTCACACATTACCCTCAATGTATAGAATAAAGAATGAAAAGATAAAATAAAAACTAAAATAAATACTGCCTTAGAGCTGAAGAACCAAGATCTTGATGAAAGCCAACAGATTACAAAAGTTGTCAAAGATGTTCATAGCCCAAAATTGCAAAAAATTCTAGCAAAAAGCAATAGTGCATTGTCCTTGCTTAAAATAAAAACACACAAATAAAATAAATTTAAAAAAATAAATAGGAAAAAAATTAAAGTAAAACAATAAATGATTTGATTATCTTCCAACAAGTGCTTGTTTATCATCATTAGCTTGACATAAGCACTATGAAAATCAAGTTATTCCCTTAGGAACCACATCATCCACAACAGTTGGTTTCAAACATTACTTAATGCCAAATTTATTCAAGCTGCACTTTTAACTTTGGTATTTAATTCTTTTCTTCTTATTTCAAGAATTATGACAACCATTTAACCTAAATATCTCTTTACCATTTAGGGGTAATAATTTATTCTCTTACTTAACCATAATTTTCATTTTAACTAGTGGTTGCTTAAACTCAAATATTTTAAAAATTGAAGTAACTGGCTCAATAGTACCTGTTCCTGCATTGATCAAAATCAACTCTAAATAATAATTAGATATAACATTCTCAAAGCTCTCATTCAATTCTTGGTCCACAACATCAATAAAAAAAGAAGAACTACTTTGAGCTAGATATTTCATGCCTTTAAACACATTAAAAGTAACTTGTTCATCTTGCACCCTGAGCATCACTTGACCTTATTGAATTTCAATTAAGGTTCTAGTTGTAGCTAAAAATGGCCTACTCAAAATAAGAGAAATTTCCTTATCCTTTTCAATGCCCAACACAGCAAAATTAGCAAAAAAAATAAATTTATTCACCTTAACTAAAATATCCTCAATGATTTCTCTAAGATAAATTATTGACCTGTCAACCAACTGCAATGAAACTATTGTTGGTTTAACTTCACCAAGACCCAATTTCTTTAAAATTGATAGAGGTATTAAATTGATACTAGCTCCTAAATCACATAATACTCTATCAAATTGTAAAGTACCAATAATGTAAGGAATTGTAAAACTCATTGGGTCTTTCAATTTTTGTGGTAACTTCTGATTAATGACAGCTAAGCACTCCTTAGTAAGCTTCATAGTCTCATGTTCCTCAAGCTTCATTTTGTTGGAGAAAATGTCTTTCATGAACTTGGTATAACTACACATCTCATTCAAAGCATCTACAAAAGGAATGTTAATGTGCAACTTTGAAAGCATCTACAAAAGGAATGTTAATGTACAACTTCTTAAAGACTGTAAGAAATTTAAAAAATTGCTCATCTAATTTTTCTTTTACAATCTTTAAGGAAAAGGAATGGGAGGAACATAAGGCTTAACAGAAAAAGGAGTAGAGTTATAAGCTCTCTATTTTGGCTCTACTTTCTTCTCTTCTGGCTGCTAGTTTCTTTCATCCTTTCCTCTATTGGAATTCTGCCCATCAATTTGCTTACTCTCTTCTTGAAGAACTTTCCTACTCCTTAAAGTAATTGCTAGAACTTGCTTCTTAGGGTTATGCTCGGTGTAACTTGGAAGTGAACATGGAGCTCTCTCAGCTATTGACTCAGCTAACTTACATACCTGCATCTTAAGATTACAAATTGAAGGTTGGCTGAATTGCATAACCTGATCAATCACTGCATTCATCTTTCTCATGATGGCCTCCTAATTAGCAAGATATTGCATCATTAATTCTTCCATAGATGACTTTTTCTCTTTTGGAGGTTGATGTTAAAATTTTAGCCTCTGCAGCTATTGGAAACTAGGTTGTCTATTAGGCTTTGGGAACTCTGATCCTTCCAAGAGAAATTAGGATGATTTCTCCAATCATGGTTGTAAATGTTTGAGAATAGGTCATTTCTAGCTTGCTTGTTTGGGAAACCTCTTCCAACATAATTCATTCGATTAGGTATTTGTGTCTTCTTAGTATAATAACTAGAACTTGCATAGGTTCTCCCATTATTCATCATCAGCTTCATTTGCTTAGTGCTTAGCTACTTGCATTGCTAAGTCATGATGAGAAGATATTTCATGAACTGTAGTTCTCCTTCCTTGTGTAACTTTCTGTTAAGAGTTGGTAGCTAGCATATCATAAATATTCCAAATTTCTTCAATAGTCTTATCTCCTATATAGTCACATGCAGCAGTAACAACAAGTCTCTGACAAGTAACAAAAAGACCTGATGATGTGGACACTAGTTCAAAAGCATGTTGAACCTATCCCATGTCTCATGGAATGACTCTCCCTTTATCTGAGCAAAGCTACAAATCTTTCTTCAAAGATCAATTGTCTTTTGTGGGGAGTAATACTTTGTCATAAATTTGGTATACACCTCCTCCCATGTGTATAGCAATCCTTTTGGCAAATTGATCAACTAGTTCTTGGCTCTTTCCTTCAAACAATAAGGAAAACACCTCATTCTTAAATCATCATCTTTCAAACCTTATATTGGAGAGGTATAAACATAGTTGTAGAACTAGCGAATAAAAGACAATGGGTCCTTTGAGCTCATCCTTTGAAATGAAGGCAATATGTTGAAGTGAATTGTTTTCAGCTCATAGTTTCAGGTTCCATCACTTAGTCTAATGCAAGATGGAGAGGCTCCAATAATTGACCTTTGAATCGATTTGAGATTTATTCTAGGTGGTGGGTGAGCTTCCTCAAGCTGATTGAAGTTATGACCATTGTTCTTTTCCTGTGTCATCTCTCCTTCTTTCTGTGCTTTATTTGCCCGACAAGTTCTTTCAATTTCAGGGTCCAAAGGAATCAATTCAATATTCGTGCAATTATTTGACCCGTGAAGGTTCAGAAACTATCTGTACACTCAAGAAAAAGAATACCAAGGTAAACCAAGATAAAAGAAATAAACCTAATAAAATAAAATAAAGTAAAATGAAAAAAGATAGAAAAAAATAACAATAAACAATCAAATATAGCTGCTCCCTGGCAATTGGCGCAAAAAACTTGACAAAGCTAATCCTACAAGTGCACAGAGTCAGTTGTAACAAGTTTTACTCACTAGGACAAACCAATGTATTGATCCCATGAGGAACATATATTTAATTGTTTATAAAAAATAAAAGAAATTAGTTCATGTTTTAAGGGAGTAAAATCAATTAAAATTAAACTAAACCAATGATGAGAATAGTGAATTTAGAAGAAAACAATTATGAGATAACTAAGGCTTGAGTTTCACCTAACTGAAGGTCTTCCAATTAATTATCCGGAAAGGCTTTTACTTGTCAACAATTACTTCTAGTATTACAATTCTCTCTCGAGTAATGAGGACGTATTCAATTAACCTACGATTATTTGTCGATTTCTCGCATAATTAATCAAGTCTATGAAGTTCAAGTTGTCAAATTAACAAATCACAATAAATAGGTATATCTCTATCTTAATTATTGTAACTCTATTTCCCTAGTGCAAGAATTAAATTTCACCTCTCAGTCATTTATTAAATCTTCAAATCATTGTTACAAAGGAAATGAACTAAAACACAAACCAAAATAAATTGATTTAAATAATTCAACTAAGCTACTTGACCCTAGCATAGAAATTTAACCTCTCATGTTAGATTTAAAAATAAAAATTAATAATTCCCATAAGTAGCAAGACATGATCCAACAGTATTTGAAAAAATTGGGAAATTGATCACAAATTAGTGAAAAAGAAAAGAGAGAACGGAACCGTCCTAATTCTCGTTCACGAAGAAAAAGAAGAGTGAAATTGCCGTCTTTCTCTCAACTTGTCACCTTTTCCCCTGCCTGCTCCCAATTTTGTTTCTCCGCTGCTCGCGATTTTCTTCTTTTTTTCTCGTCTGATTCGTTCTTTGTTCGCAACTCATCTCCCCTTCACAGCGGCAGCACTCCTGCCCTTTTTGTTTATGGAAGTTTCTAATCCTTAACCCTTTCCAAATAACTAATATATTTTTGGTTTAAAGCATTAAAATATTACAAAAAAGGTATTCCAAAGAGAGAGAATTTCTTCCAATTTTCAACTACGCCTCTTACTTTATAATTTCTTACACCTTAAACCCTTTTACTCCATAAAAGTGTGATCAATTTCTTTAATAAGTTTCCTGACCTAAATAAAATAATAACAAAGTAAGTGAAAATAATAAATCATTTAATTATAATAAATTTTATCTAAAATATGTATAAAAATTAACACATAAATTAAGTTGATTATATATCTTTATCCACTGACATGTGAGGGCAGCTCCTGAGAGGCTGAAATCGAACAAAAAGGAGCTGGTAGCCAAGTTACATATAGTCGGCCCAAATTAAATAAGCGCTTAAGAAATTAATTATCTTTGATTTTAAATATATATATATTTTTCCTAGAATCAACTTTATTTAAAATTTAATATTTTATCCTTAGCCCTTTGACCTAATGACTAAGGGATCTAAAGGATATGAGGGAGGTCTAGGATTCGAATTCTGACCTCCTCTTTTCCTCTAATATGTCATACAAAAGTTGGTTCGTTTGTCATTTTGGTCTCAAAAAAGGTGATATGCCCCTTTCCCTAATTAATGATATAACTTTCCTTGTATGCTTGAATGATGCTTCTGAATATAAAAAAAAATAGATTTTATTTTGTAAATGGTGTCTTAAATCTTATTTTTTATAAATTAATTAATTTTTATGAATTTTGTCCTTCATTAGATTAAAAAAATTGATAAAAGAATACTTATTTTATGTGAAGCGTGTTCTGAATATGGTTTTGGGACTTCGTAAAATGAAAGGTTTCAATTAGTGTCCAACTTTGGTGAATAACCACTATATATAAAAATAATCACTAACCACTTATTAATAATCTTTCTTAACTTTACTATTGCCTTTAATAATTTACTAAATTGCTAATTTAAAGTGATACGAGAAAGTCACGGTGAGATGCTGTAGAAGACCGGAAAGAAGTAGTAGGACTATGGGAGTGAGAGTAGGAATAGTAATTCCTGACATATTTGAAGTGGTCTGGGTCATGGGATTAGCAAGAAATTCGGAGAAACGCCTGTTTTGCCTAATTGCCTGAAGCCTTTTGAGATTTTGGCTATGGCATATAGCTTTTTGTGTGAATTCTTAGGCTGTATCACTTCTAAGGCTTCTTGTAGCTTTCTAGTATCTGTTTTTCAGGGAATTGTTTTGTGAAAAACCAATGCCTTTTAAAGGTTTCTATCATTGGTCTTACCTCATAACCCATTAAATAAATTGTGTGAATGATCCCTAACATTTACACCCAATTCATTTTAATTTAAGTCAACTTAATCTAAAATAGTTTTAAATCTTTTTTACCTAGAACCAATTTCATTCTAAAGCCAATATTATATAGGTGTAATAATCCATTTGAAACAAAATTTTTATCATATTATTAAATTTCTATGAAATTTTCTTTTTTAATGTTTAAAAAAGAAAAATTCATAAAAAATTAATAGTATTATAAAAATTTTACAATCAATGGATTATTTTTCCTAAATAATATTGACTTTCAAATAAAATTGGTTTCAATTAAAAAATATCTAAACATAAAAATAAGTTATTTTGAATTAAGTTGGCTTAAGTTAAAACGAATTGGCCCTTAATTATTATTTTATTTTAGTATATAAATTATTTAATATTTTATTTTGGTCCTAAATATATTAAAAATATTTTATACTAGTCCTAAATCTATTAAAAATATTTCATTTTATTCCACATTGGATGAAATTTGTTGACTTAAAGTATTTATTTGATAACAAATTTTTTAGATTATAATTTAAATTATTTAGTTAGAGAATAAAATGAAATAATAATTATTAATTAAAAGTTAGTGTTAGTTACTATTTACGCTATTTAATTTACCTATTTGCTTGAGCCAAAAGAATTATGTCATGTACGAAATCTTAGATCAAGCTAAACTGGGTTGTGAAATCGATAAGCAAAACACAGTTTTAACCAATTTCAAGCTATTTTTAATAGGCTAAAATTCACTTTACTCCATCAGATTATGATGTCTCAGGCTTTTTAGGCCCTATATTTCAACTCGGTGCGACTCAATTTCTCAACTATAAAATGTGGTGCCCTTAGGGCCAATTCGTTTGAGCTAAAGTCAACTAACTTTTTTTAACTTTTATATCTTTTTTACTTGAAACCAATTTTATTTGAAAGTTAATGTTATATAGATACAATAATCAATTTGAAAGTAAATTTTTAGGATGTTGTTAAATTTTTATGAATTTTTCTTTTTTAAGGCTTGAAACTAGAAAAATTCATAAAAATTTAGTAAGATTATAAAAATTGTATTTTCAATTGATTATTATAACTACATAATATTAGCTTTTAATTAAAATTAGTTTCAAGTAAAAAAGATGTAAAAATAAAAATAAGTTATTTTGTAGTCAATTGACTAAAGTTAAAACGAATTGGGTGTTAATCTTTTGGCTCATTAACTTGGTCAACTTCACATTAACTCGGTTAGATTTCTAGCGGTTCATTGACTTGATTGTAACAATTTAAAATCTTAGTCATTAAGTCATAAAAATACATAATTGAAGTACTTAATGACAATTAGACACAAACTTAATCTAACCCAGCCAGTAGCCACCCCAGCCTCTACTCACCTTCGAGCACCACCGCTGCCCACACCGTTAATCCTGCTGTCGTCCGACGCCAAATCAACCCGCCATCGTACGGCGCCAAATTGAGCTGCCATCGTCCCACCCGAATTGACCCACCATTGTCTGATGCTGCTGCCTCTTGCGACCCAGCCGGCTTGTTATTCCCCTTCCTTCTCCTTCGGGTGGTGAAACGGTTTTGGATATTCGATCCGCTAGTGAAGAAGCGAGGGTTTGCAAAGAGCGTTCTTGATTTGTTTAGTGATTATTCAAATCATAAAGCTAATTGTAAAATCTATTTCTCAACAAAAATTAATTGGTTAATGGATTAATTTTTTTGCTAAAAATTTCATACAAATTAGTTATTAATACTGACTATTAGTTAAATAGAATATTGATATTCAAATGATATTGGTTATAAAAAAATTAATATTGATTTTATATTTTGGAATTGATTATATTACTCGAAAACAATACAGCATTATTTAATTTAGGCCTTAATGATATTACTTGTAGCATTATTTAAATTTTATTTTTTTAGTAAATTTTTTTTCAAATATTGTTTATAATTTTTGAGTAGCAGTCGAGAGAGTGGTGAAATATTTGAGGGATGGGGTTAGATTACAAGACGGTAAAGTATAGTGAAAAGCTTGGTGACTAAACACGTAATTTTACTAGTTGGTCAACTAACAAATATAAGGTCAAAGGGGCAAAGTCCTTATTGGTGAATCTTTGGGAGACTGATTTGCACTGTATCAAAATTCAGGGTGTCTTGTGAGCAAGTTGGAAAAGTCCGAGGGAAAAAAATAGATTTTGGCCCTTTTAATGTTACCTCTATTGTCCTCGCCTTTTGGTGCCGTGTGAGATATGGGGACTTCCACTCTTTCAACTAGAGTTTGAGCCATCTCCTCCCTCTTTCCCCGCCTAACTTTTAAAACATTGCCTAACTCTATGCTTCAAAGTACCAATAAAAACAAAATCCCACCTTTATCACAATTATTTTTCTTTTCCTTTTTTGGCACGTAGAAGGGATACACAAGGGAGTTTAGGATTCAATGTTATACCACCTAATAATAATTTAGTCAAAGAAGAGCCTAGATTGAATTTTAGACCTCTCAATACAAAATTTAACCATGAAGTCAAAACTTTTGTTTAGACTAGGACTTGTATTTATGGGAATCACGAATGGCTCACGAGTTTATTAACTTGTATTGCTTTGATTCAGTTAATAAAGGGAAAGGCGTGATGGTTATAGCCCATAGAAGGGAAGAAGAGCATGAAAAGTAAAAGTTATTTCCAGTTAAATTGAGGAGGTGAAGGAAAGGGAAAATAACCAAAATCCCCCCTGAGGTATAGCCTAACGTACACTTGTGTCCTTCATGTTTCAAATACCTACACTTACACCCTGAATATTTAACTGTTAATCACCGTTCTTACAAAAAAGAGAAACTACCTGCTTTTGCCCTCATAGCTTTCTTCCCAAAAACTTTTGCTCCACCAACTTGTACATCTAACAATATTTGGATTCACTCCAATCTAGTGTCCTGGAAATGGAGCACCAATAGAATCGACTACTCTTCAGACAAACGAAGCCCATAAATCTTCTATCCAGAAGGGAAAATTGATTCGAATGCCCGCCCGATTCGAAGAGTTCCCGGAGGAATTGATTCGAATGTCCGCCCGATTCGAACAAGTTCCCGGAGGCTTAGATTCGCCTTTTTTCAGACAAGTGAAGGGAAAAAGCCAGAGCCTGCAAAAATTGGTTTTTCCTGAGAATCATGAAGAGAATCTTCTATCTCCCAGAAAACCCAAAAGTTGGCTTGCCAATCTATGGCCCTTCCTCCCTAAAAGCCTGTTTTTGAGAAGAGAGAATCATCACAGTGTATATCCGTTTTCAAGAGAGAAACAAAAAATTGATCCATTCGTGACCTCGTGATCTCGCGATTTCGGATGCCGCCTCGATGTCGGACATTGCCTAGGTTTCGATCGGATTCTTCCCCACATCGCTTAGGTTTCGATCTCCGTTCGTGACCTCTATCATTTAACTCTGCCCACCTGGGTTTTGATAGGATTCTTCCCCACATCACCAAACCAGGACGCGAACAAGAGGAGAGTGCAGAAAATTACACTGTGGGAGTACAGTATCATTTTCCCAATGGTTGACAGTAAAAAAATTGCACCGAAGATTTTCAAACTGTTGCCTATAAAAAAAATATTAAAGAAACTTTCTTTATAATCGGCAGTTGAATTTTTCTTTTTTTTTTAAGTTTCCTCTCAACTAACCCGCCTATCATAAAATTTAGTTTTTCACCCAAACCAAGGCAAGGAGAAAGTGACTCTTTGTGTTCAATTTTAAACTAATACTCTTAGTGCCCTAGTGTTAACCATTAAAATTTAAAATGCTTATTGGATCTTATCATGGAATGAGTGATAATTTCAAATATTTGGCATTATAAAATAGGTTTTAAAGAAATATAGAAAATACATGAAACTTTTTGAAAATATAATATAGAAGATTGTGCATTGAGATGTGTGGTCATTTTTATGCTTTTCAACTATATAATATCACTCACAAAGCTCTTTTTTATTTTTTAAGGAAAAAATACTTGTATATTGATTTTATGGAATCAAAGCAACAAATAATTTTCAACTTAATAAACAAAAATGAGAAAATGAAAGTGTCAGAAAAAAAAAAACTAAGCATATATAAAATCCATTTATCATTTGTGGCGGAGAAAATAAATTCATTAAATTAATATTAAATACTAAGAAGTTAAAAAAGAAAAAAGAAGAATGAGAAAGAATGAACCAATGAATGAACGAATTAAAGAAAAATTAGAAGGAACAGAAATTAAACGAGCGAGGGGAGCTTTTCACAAAGAAGTGGTCTAGTTGTATGTTTTTGAAATATTAGGGTTAAAGTGACATTATATGAATAATAAGTGATGCATTGAAAAGTTATGCCTTGAAGAAAGTAGATCAAATCACCCGTGAACACGTGTTAGGTTGGTGCCTGGGAAGGCACTGTAGAACGATCCCCTGCTACAATATCCGGACACGTCAGCGATAATACCATTTTTAATGTACGAATGATCCCTTCCGCCCATGTTCAATAATTGCCGGGAATTTTAGAACTTCTAAATTCAATTCATCGTCGTTCGTCTGGTACCGGTTGAGAGGTTTGACAAAGTTAGAAATGGAGAAGCAAGCGGCTTTTGCTACTTCGAGCGGCTCGGAGTTCACCGATCTTCTGGATTACCAGTCAGGCTTCAGCAACCATTTCTCGTCGGAGGCGATTGCCGGAGCTTTGCCTCGGGACCAGAACAACCCTCTCATGTGCCCCTTCGGCCTCTACGCCGAGCAAATCTCCGGCACCTCGTTCACTTCGCCTCGCAGGCTCAACGAGCGAAGGTACTCGCTGTTCCAATTGAGTTGAACAGAAGAATTCGGGTTTTGGATTTTTACTAGTAGGTTTGTCTGAGAAGAAAATTTTTTGTGATTATTGGTCCTCTCTGGTTGAAGCTGGTTCTACCGGATCAAGCCGTCGGTCACGCACGAGCCGTTTAAGCCACGAGAGCCGGCTCACGAGAGGCTATTGAGTGAGTTTGAGCAGTCCAACACTTGTGCGACGCCGACGCAGCTACGGTGGAAGCCGGTGGAAATTCCCGAGTCCCCGACGGATTTTGTGGATGGGTTGTTCACGATTTGTGGCGCCGGAAGCTCGTTCCTTCGCCATGGATACGCTATTCACATGTAATTTCTATTTCTTAGTCATTTCATTTTTGTACTACCTTTTTTTTACATCTAATAGAATTAGTACCCTTTTTCATAGAAATATTTGTTTCATTTTGAATTTGATTATTGGAAGCAGAATGAACTTTTGAAGGCATAACTTTGTTTTGCTAAAAAGACCAGTAGATTGCTTAGTTTCTTGTATAAAAATCATGGTGGGAGAGGCAGAGTTAGCTTGATCGATTTCTTTAAGAATCTTTTTGTTCATCAGCTATTGCTTGGATTGAGCGAGGGGTCATGCCAAGCGGACAATTGTGTAATTTTGTCATGGGAAGTGAATCAACTGATGTACGTGGAATATTGTAGCATCTGTTATACTCATGTGAAGTTGGAAATCATTTCTCCACTGGGTAAATTTCAAGGGAAGTCATACCTTGAAAGTACTTCGTATTATCTGTATGATTGTTGTAAGTTTTTGATGACTGGTGAGCATGACTTTTGAACTAAACGAGGTTAGATAATTCTCCCCACTCATCTGGTTCCTCGAATGTCCACTAATAATACAGCTTTTTTGATCTGGGGCACTTATCTGAATACACTTTCTATAACATGCTGGTATACTTTCAAACCTGCTGACTTGTGTTGCTGAGTTGCTTTTTCCGGTTCTAGTTCTCTCGTCTCGAATCTTTTTATTATTTTCCCCATTTTACATTTACATCATCGATGAAAGTAGTCTCAAGGATTTCTCTCTTCTTCCTGGCATCATTTCTAAGTTGGAAATTAGTTTTTAATAGCTTCTGGAATTTAGATTCTGAATCTAGAATATTAACAAACGTAATGCTGACAAGTATAGAGTTGAAATCTTCTCTTACTACAAATTTTGCTTGTTCTGCAGGTATTCTGCAAACAAATCAATGGAAAATTCTGCCTTCTGCAATGCAGATGGTGATTTTTTGGTAGTCCCCCAGAAAGGAAGTAAGTTGCAGGCAGTATTACTCTATTATTTTCATATAAACAAATTTCTGAATCTTTTTAGAATGCAAAAATGTGAATGATCATCTCTTGTGAAAATTTCTGGCAGCATTTTTACAGAAACAGTATCTGGATGCCTTCTGAGTGTATAATTGCTTTGAGTTAAGAGTAAATAATGCTAAATAATGAGATTTCTGAATGGGTCCTAAAACAAAATTTTGTCATAATCAAGTCGCTCTTTTTGTGGTTACAATTGTTCTGGTCAAACAAGATATCAGCTTCTTGGATTCTTACACACACACACACACACACACACACACACACACAAACACACACATATGGAGGTGTTGCAAAGCATGAGCATGAACTTCATTTACAAGCCTAGTCAAGTTGTTCACTAGTTATTCCATTTCTCTGAATGATTTCCATCATAAGATAAACTGGTGGCATGCCTTTTTTTTTTCTTTCTATTTACTTGAATATATGGTGAAAATTCTACTTGTTTTCTAATTGGATCTCATCACTAGAGGCATGTTGAACTGATGAATGGTGTAGGTACTTCTTACATCATTCTCAATTATATTTTCTGGCTCCACAGAGATGTTGATTACCACTGAATGTGGAAGGCTTCAAGTCTCTCCTGGTGAAATTGTAATTTTGCCTCAAGGCTTCCGTTTTGCCATAGATTTGCCAGATGGTCCGTCACGTGGTTATGTTGCTGAGGTTTTTGGCACTCATTTTCAACTTCCTGATCTTGGTCCAATAGGTATGCGCACTTCTGTTCATGTGTTTGGGAAGATAATAGGTCTGGGTGTCTGTGTCAGTTGGACTTTTGGTGAGATGAGGTTCTATCAGACATGTTCTATTTGGTTTATGTGCAGGGGCCAATGGTCTTGCTGCTCCAAGGGATTTTCTTGTTCCAGTGGCTTGGTTTGAAGAAAGATATCATCCTGGATATACAATCATACAAAAGTTTGGAGGAAACCTACATACTGCAAAGCAAGATTTCTCTCCTTTCAACGTGGTTGCTTGGCATGGTAATTATGTCCCATATAAGGTAGGTTAAAATTTTGATTCCACTTGGTATGTAAAGAAATTATTTTCCGAGGCCATCATATTTCCATTTGTGTAGTTGTTGAAATCATGTATCTCTGTGAGATTCTTAATAAGCAGGCAATCATGTTTCCATTTGTCTAGTTCCTGAAATCATGTATCTCGCTGAGATTCTTAATGAGGGAACTTATGATTGCAGTATGCACTCAGCAAGTTCTGCCCTTTCAATACTGTTTTAGTGGATCATGGTGATCCATCAATAAATACTGGTGGGTAGACTTCATCATCTGATGTCTTTCTTCTAATTATGTTGCTATTGTTTTAAATCATATCTGATCTGATCATTGTGTCTCCTATGCCTTTTGCAGTTTTGACGGCACCAACAGATAAACCTGGGGTAGCATTACTTGATTTTGTCATTTTCCCTCCGCGGTGGTTGGTTGCAGAACATACATTCAGACCTCCATATTACCATCGCAATTGCATGAGTGAATTTATGGGCTTAGTTTATGGTGGGTATGAGGTGAGCCTGCTGTCAGAGTTTTGCTCTATGCATGGTTATGTGCACCCCTAGGTGTTAAGATAAGTAAAAGGAGATGGAAAAAGAAACAAGGGACTGGAAGTATTATCTTTCTTTTTTTGCCATTAGATGCAGAATGTCATTGGTCAATTAAGATCTATCAAAATGTGATTGCAACGTAATTGTGATACTGTTTATCTGATAGGAGATTGTTGGAGTTTTAAGTATTCCAGCAGAAAACATTTCCTTTCACTTATTTGATGTCAATTTTGCCTATACCAATGACATGGCAATTTCTTGCTTAAGTGCAAACATAGTCCAATTTAGCATTTGTTTTCTCTTCTTGATATTACAGTTCCATCCAGCAGTGCTCTTTTTTATTTCGTTTAAGTTCTTTGTGAAATCTTGTCAGGCTAAGGCAGATGGGTTTCTACCTGGTGGTGCAAGTCTTCACAGCTGCATGACCCCACATGGTCCTGATACGAAGTCGTATGAGGTAATCCTACAGTCTTCCCAAACCTTATTTTGCTTTGTGGTCCAGACCTGGATCAGTAAGTGGAGAAAGAAAATAAGATTTAAAGCTTAATTGGAGATGAGGTGGTAACTAAAAGAAAGAAGGCCATAAGCCGAGATATTCGAAGGAAACTTGTTCTCGAAAATCAATTGAACTTAGGTGTGTCAGTAAAGATCAGACTTTTCAAGATATTCCCCATTTCTCTCTCTGTTCTCAGTTACTTCTGTGACTTGAGTGGTTGTCATCTTTGCATGAGAAAGCTTACTCCAGCTCCCTAGGCAAGTTATATTTCTAGCATGGCAACTCTTTCTTATTAGCAGGCCACAGTTGCGCAAGGGAATGATGCAGGACCATACAAGATCGCCAATACCATGGCTTTTATGTTCGAATCATGTTTAATACCCAGAATCTGCAAATGGGCTCTCGAGTCGCCTTCAAGGGATCATGACTACTATCAATGTTGGATTGGATTGAAATCACACTTCTTTTGTGAAGCAAGCAACGGGAAAAGCAGGGACATGTAGGAAAAGCAGGGACCGTTGTGAAGCAACCAGGATGCATCAACTTCGGACCATCGGGAAATAAGTGGCAAGCCTGTGTATAATAATAGCATATCACATCTTAGGTTCGTCTGGTCCTTTTTTTGTATGGTATGTTCCTTTTGTTCATATGATGATAAAAACAAGTCTAAAAGGTATAGATTATATGTATCCTGAAAAGAGATACTCCTTTTGTTTTGCATTAATTGACCTTTTTATATTTTTTGACTGAAATTTGACTTGAACATATTCATATTAATATGTATTGAAAAAAATTCTTAAAAATGATATTTAAAAATTATAATTTTTAAAATTTTATTTTCATATAAAATAAAAGTGTCAGGTCTTGATATGCGATTTATGTGATCGGTGGCGACTATAAGGGCGTAAGACCCATGTTAGTGCATGGAGGCTTGATGAAGAAGAGTGAGGAGAAACTTCATAATGTGTCCATGTCTGTGTTCAACAATGGCATTATCTTGAGGAGTGTAGGGAGGCGATGTGAGGTGTGTGATTCCTTGAGCTTGAAGAAAGGTTTTTAGATCGACAAACTTGGCCTCACCATCTGAATAAGGTGGCAATGGGAGAACTAAAATATTTTTTGACAAGATTTTAAAAAATTGAAAATATATTGATAACATTTGAGTTCAATTTCATGGGGTAATTCCAAACATATGTAAAATGATCAATAAAGGCGATGCAATACTGAAAACCATTAATAGAAGTAACAGGTGCTGGGCCCCAAACATCAGAATAAACAACTTAAAGAGGATGTTTACTAGCAATGGTAGGTAAACCGAAAGGCAATCTACGGCTCTTATTACACTTGCAAGAATCACACAAGAAATTAGACTTCACAGAGGCAACACAAAAATCTGAAGAAATGAGTTGTTGAATTGAAAAAAATGGGTGACCAAGAAAGTGATGCCAGATGGTTGGTGACATTTTGGCACCGGTAAAAGCTATGGGAGAAGGTTTGTCATCGGTAGCATCACTGAGAAAAAGATATAAAGTATGCTTATTCATCCCACTTGTGAGAATCTTCTTGGTGGAAACATCATCACAACAAAGTAAGTAGGAAAGAATTCAATTGAGGCATTATTGGTATGGAAAAATTTAGAGGAAAAAAAATAAGATTTGATGAAGGTTAGGAACGTGAAGAATGTTATTAAAGTAAAGACATTATCAAAATTTTTAATGATAGTGATGCCACAGTGAGCAATGGCTAAACCTGGTCCATCTCCAACAATGAGTTCATCATTCCTGTATAGTCATTGGTGATGATGAGATTACTAAGATTAGGGGTGGCATGCGGACTAGCACCAGAGTCAACAATCTAGCTTCATTATGGCCGAGGGGCAGCAATATTTACTTCAGGAATTGGATTCTGATCATTTATGTTTGCATGCCAACATATATTGATTGTGCGCCCTAATTTGTTGCAGAATTGGCATATCAAAATTTCATCAAAAGTAATTGTTTGATTGAGGCACTGCCTAGGATAATTTTTGTTCAAAGGCGGAGAAGATGAAAGCCCTGTAGTATAGACACATTAGTAGGAGTAATAGGCACAGTATCACTACTATCATGTTTTCTCAAAAAATCTCATAATAAGTTAATTTATCATGCAATTCTTTGAAGGATATGGATGAATCACGAGCACAAATGGCTACTAAGATTTCTTTATATTTAGTTCCAAGTCCATCAAAGACATAGAGAACCAAGTCATCTTCATCAATAAGATGGTGTGTAATTGCTAATTTATTAACAGTGGCTTTGATGCTTGCAAATACTTAGATAGAATTTTCTTAATGAGGAAGTTGGATCTTGTCCTTCAGAGATAAAACACGAGATGCGGCTTATTACAAACAAGTTTTGAATACTTAACTATTCTTCTCTTGTCATGGTAGCCATTGCGATGGGAGTAAGAACTGATTCTGAAGTGGACGCGAAAACACCTTTGAGAAGGAGTTGATCTTGCCTTTGTTAATATGTATAGTCATTATTAGGGATGGTACTATAGCCATCTTTATTATTTCTTAGAGAAATAGGAGTGTCCTAATTGATGAAGCTTAGTAGCTAGAACTTGGAGAGAAGAGGAACAAATTGGGCTTTCTTGGAGGGACAATTATTATGGGTGCGTTTAGTAGGAACTTGTAATGCAACATTAATGGAGACAAGCTTCTTTTTTATATAAAAAGAGATTGATTTGGTTGTAAGTGTTGAGGTTACTTTGGAGGATTCAGTTATTTCGATGGCGAGTCTTTCTTTGAGTCAAACATGGCTAA
Organism: Aquilaria yunnanensis; assembly: GCA_039654915.1. Lineage (NCBI taxonomy): Eukaryota > Viridiplantae > Streptophyta > Magnoliopsida > Malvales > Thymelaeaceae > Aquilaria > Aquilaria yunnanensis. Next base: position 23,246,962 of record CM077597.1, on the reverse strand, counting down.
GAGATATTAGGTTAGAGCATCCTACTCTGATGCCATAAAGAGGGAGACAATGGTTTGTTGATGAATCACACACATGCTTCATTCGCAATGCTGCTTAAATAAGTACAAGATGATAAACATGATAATAACAAGAGAGGAAGGATAAATGAAAGATAAGTGAGGAACAAATAAATCAAACTATTGATATTGATCTCTAATTTACTACTAAAAAATCATGGTTTTCCAACTGTTTTATTACCAACGGCTTAACCGTTGGTAATTTCCAACATGTAGAGCTGTTGGTAAAAAATTTCCAACGTGCACGCGTTGGTGGCTATTTTTTTTTGTTATGTTTTTACCAACGGCTTAGCCGTTGGTAATTTGCAACGGTTATGACCGTTGGAAAATCTTCCAACTGTGACGCGTTGGTAAAATTCACTTGGCAATTGGGCTGTTCAATTGGGCCCATTTACCAACGGCTAGGCCATTGGTAAAAACACAACACAAAACGCAGCGTTTCATTTAATTAATTACCAACGGCTAGCCATTGGTAATCAGATTTTAAATTGTTTCTTCTTCCTCCTCCCGGCCAGTCGCGACAGTGGCTTCGTTTTCTCCTTCTCGCGCGCAGCCGCCGGCCTTTGAACAATCTCCTCCGATTTGCGTGTTCTCCGGCCGATTTGAGAAGTTCTTCTCCCCATTTCGTAGATCTACCGGTAATTAATCTTGTTATGCATTATTTTTACTGTTATTTTTCGTATTTTTGTAAATAGTATAAATATTGAATTTCTTGAGAGATTTTGCTTCGATTTTGCAGTTTAAGCTTCGTTCTTTGGTTCCACAGCTGGGCCTTGCCAATTAGAAGTGGATTTAGCTCTAACAGGTAATTTTTTTTTTAAGCTTATATCCGAATATATCCGAATATTTTAGCGATTTTGTACGAATAAAATGTGTTTTTTTTTAATGTATTTTGTCATTAAAATTTATGTATGGTGATTGTTGAAGGCATTGGTCTGGGTATTTGAGTTTGGTTATTGCCAATTGATTTGTGTTAATTTTTATAATTTTTAGGTAATTTTATTTATGGAAAATGTGTTATGAAATTATTTCCATGGTATTTAATTATGCTTAATATAGTTAGTTTCATTTTTCATATAGATTGTTGTATGAATTGATTGTTTCAATCTTTTTGGAATCAGAATTGGTTGACTTAATTAAGCTTTAGTTTGATTGATTTATTAAATTAGTCTTGAGTAATAATGGCAATAATAACATAATAAAAATAATAGTAAGAGTAATAATCGCTAAATAATAGTAATGGCTATAATAATAATAATTATAATAATTATAATAAGAATAATATATTGAAATGGTAATAATAATAAGAGTAATATTGATTTGGTTGCTACAAGAACTGACTTAGTAGATTAACAACATGTATAATGTCGCAGATTGTAATAGTAACAAAAATTAGCTTTCCAATTAATCTTCAAAACTAGCCTAGAATAGAAAGAAGTTTTCCTTCCTTAGAACCAAGTGAATTGTTTTACTTAATTAGGAAAGATGTTGGTTTGCACCTTAGAATCCAAGCTTTCTTGAGAATATCAATTGCATACTTCCTCTAAGAAAGGGAAATAGTCCATTTGGTGATCGAGGAACTTTGAGACCACGGATGCGTTGATGAGCTTTCTAACATCTTTGATATGACAGTGCTGATGCAAATACACTTTCAACTTGTTAATATATGTTATGTTTCATGTCCTGCAATTATCAAATCATCCACGTTATCAATGCATGTTTTCAATCCAAACAACACACCATTTAATGTAAAAAAAATATTATAAAATTTAAATGAAAATCACAAAAAAAAAAAAAATAAATGAATAAAATGAATGAAAACAATAAGAAAATCCAACATCAAGCAACCATAACTCCCACACATAAATTATATTTCCCTCTATCTCATATTCTTTCTATGATACTCCTTTTTTGGACATCTCAATTTCTTTGCATCATTTTCTTACTTGGTATGTTTTATCAATCAAAATGTAATTATACCCTTTTTGAATTTCACCAACATCTTGTGACCTTCTTGCACTTTGCAATCTTGACCTTCTTGCTTGAATTGACGAAAAGGTGTGAGCTTTTGATACCATAAACAGTTTTCATGAAATGGGCATTGTTTATTAGAAAAAAACAATAATGCAAACTGAGAACCAAATAATTGCCATAGCTTAAACTACCAATGACCTAGACATGAACTCAACCTAGTCTAGTCTGTTAAATTAATAAAACACAGCAAGCTTAAGCAAGGTCTAAGTAAAAAACTAGAAACAACAAAGACATCCAATTCTAACAAGAAATGTTTTCTCTGGTAATAATTAAAATTCTTATTTCAATTTTAGTTTAATTTTTAGTTTGAGCTAAAACTTAGTAGGCAAGTCACTTCATCAATTAGGAACTTAGGAAAATTAAATAGCCTACAAATAGTTTATTACAGGCAAAAGTCAACTTCTGGTCACACTAGTAAATCAAGTAACACAGAACATCATATTATGTCTGGTCTAGTAACTTTATCTTGCCCATAAAGTTTGATCTCACAAGAGTAGATGTTCATTACACAAACACAGAAAAAGTGTCTACACAAGCTAGACCCATAAGCCTAGTTCCCTACTTTGCTAAGCTATGAGCTCCATTGCCAAGTTAACACAACCTCTTTAGCACAAGTGCCTTAGCAAAATTTATCCATAGTAGCTGCACTGAGAATTTTCCAATATAAGCCACATTCTTTAGTCCTTATTAGACTTAGAACTATTTCTTACTTGAACGTTAGGAAAGACTAGTGCATTACTTGTCAATTACCCACACAAGCCCCTACATAGAAAATAAGTTAGTCTGCTTGTACCTTTATTGCATTAAAGACAAAAATGTTGTAAGTTCTAGTAACTCAGTAAGGGCAGCTTATTATAAAGCATAAACAATACGAATAGAAACTAGGGCGTCCTTGAAACCCTACAAAGACAAAGAAAACTAAGGTAAGTACAAACTAGTATATATGCATATAAACAGAAACATTCATAGTATTACTTTAAGGGTTAGTACACGCATCCATCATAACAAAAGCATGTAGAACTCACACACACACCTCCTAAATACAACAAGGGCTATCACTTAGCACAAAGGCCCCAGCAAATAGTACACTAGTATGCTCAACCTGAGGGTACACACACACACGCCACACTCAAAGTGCTAAGAGCTTTATTCATGGCTAAAGATGTTGGACTACCATCTACGCACTAGAAAACCCCGTAGCCATTCATTATTTACCTAGATAAGCTTGATTTAGCTGTGAGGGTACCCAGAGCTTAAATTCACTCTCTGCCTCTAATCACCCCTCCTAACAGCACAACATATGGGGTCCCTTAACTATCAAGTTGTCTCTTATGGCCTATCAAAGTTGAGAGAAACATCTCACACTGTGCATTCCATATAAAACAGCACCATCATGAATAGAATCAAGTCAAACATGCATGAGAATGGAATATGATAGGTGTTCATCAAATTTTCCTAAATGATAGGATTGATACTTGGTGTTTTTGCATGTCTCCAATTTAACCCCCAAGTTTTAGCTTTTACCATTTGGTTCCTTATTTAGTAAGAATTAACTTTTTCTTGATTTACACTTTGAACCCTTTCAAAGGTATGAAAACTTTGGTTGAAAACTATAAAAATTGATTTACAATTTTTGGTATCAAATCTAAACTTAAACCCAAGACCATAATCCTAAACTTTAAAACCCTAAAGACAAAATCTAACTTAAACTATAAGTCTATAATCCTAACAGTATAAACCCTATACCTAAATCTAAACTCTAATAGACATAAACTTAAACCCTAATCTTAACACTAATTTTAAGTTTACCATAAACCCTAAATAAAAAATCTGAACCCTAATCCCCATAAACCCAAGACTCTAACCTTAACCTTAACCTTAACTATAAAATCTTAATCGAAATCATAAACCGTCAAACTCTAACCTTAAAACCCTAAAGCATAAAGTATTAACGAACAGTTTTAACCCTCATCCTAAATATTAACTTTCTTTATTCATTACCTTTTAAACTTAGTAAAGCCTACATGTAATAAAATATAATGAAGAAATTTTTTAATTGGTATGAAACTAAGAACAATAAGAATAATTGGAACAATAAGAACAATAATTACATACGTTAATCATAAGAACAATAAGATTGAGAATAAACTTTGTTTATCTCACAATTTTTTAAGTTACTTACGTAAACATTAATGAACTTTTGTTATTTTCATTAACTCAATATTAAACTTGTCTACGTATATCATTTAATAGATTGAGGTGTTTATGATTACGAACAGATTTTGTTTGTAATGGAATCTGCCCGTAGTTGGATGTACAGTAACCGTTTCTTGCTTGGCCGAACGGGTTACACACAACAGTGGGAGTCCGGCGTCGATGAATTTATATCATTTGCTGTCTCTCACCCTGAAACTATGAGCGGGTTATGCATTCGTTGTCCTTGTCAGAAATGTAAGAATTTGCGGTTTAAACAGTCTGATGAGGTCAGAGTTCATCTGTACAAATGGGGGTTTAAGCCTTTTTACTTGAATTGGACCGCTCATGGTGAGCCATTTAATGAAGCATTGGATATTGATCCGGGTGTGGATGGGTTTGATCAGTTTGATCAGTTTGACCAGGGGTGTTCGACGAATCCATATGAAAGGATGGTATTAGATGTCGTTGCCCCTAGTTACTCACAAATTTCGGAAGTTAATGTTGCAGAGCTGAATGAAAGTGCCAAAATTTTTTTTAATATTTTGAATTCAGCATCAACTCCTTTATGGGATGGGTGCGAAAGTCATTCTGAGTTATCTACTGCTGTCCGTCTTCTCAATATTAAGTCTGAGTATCATATGTCACGAGGATGCTTTAATGGCATTGCCCAACTGATGAAGGAGACTCAACCAACAGATAGTAAGATGCCATCAAATTGGTATGAAACTAAGAAATTAGTTTCCCAGTTGGGTCTGTCTCACGAGAAGATTGACGTCTGTGTGAATGATTGTATGTTGTTCTGGAAAGATGACAGTAGTGTGCGTATTTGTAAGTACTGTGGAGCTGAGAGATATAAGCCAAAAAAGGGAGGTCGTGGTAAAGATCGACCGAGAAAAACCATGCATTATTTACCACTAAGCCCTCGTCTGCAAAGCTTATTTGCGTCATTGGCAACAACTGAGCAGATGAGGTGGCATAAGGAGCAAACACAGGTCCCAGGTGTTATAAAACATCCATCAGATGGTGAAGCTTGGAAACATTTTGATCAGACCTACCCATGGTTTGCTTCGGAAGCACGAAATGTCAGATTGGGGTTGTGTGCCGATGGATTTACACCTTTTGGACCATCTGGGAAACAATACTCTTGTTGGCCTGTGATCGTTACTCCGTATAATTTTCCCCCTTGGATGTGCATGAAAAAACCCTATATGTTCCTTTCGTTGCTGATTCCAGGTCCACATAGCCCAAATCATAAGATTGATGTTTATCTACAACCTCTAATAGACGAGCTACGGCATCTGTGGTTTGATGGCGTTGAAACATGGGATGTGTCATTGAAACAAAATTTTATTCTGCGAGCAGCATTAATGTGGACCATAAATGACTTTCCGGCTTATGGCATGCTATCAGGGTGGAGACACATGGGCGATTGTCTTGCCCTATTTGTATGGGCGAAAGTAAGGCATTCCAACTTAAGTATGGCGGGAAAATTTCATTTTTTGACTGTCATCGGCAATTCCTTGCCCGGAACCACCCATATAGAAGGAATTGTACTTGCTTTAAGAAAGGGAAATCAGAGAAGTCATTGCCTCCTCCGCGCTTATCAGGTGAAGATATATTTGAAAGAATCTCATGGATTCCATCAGTTGGTAACGATGGGCCACAACATCGACCATGTGATTATGGGAAATCACATAATTGGATGAAGCGAAGCATTTTCTGGGAGTTACCATATTGGGCCACGAACTTAATGCGACATAATCTTGAAGTTATGCATATTGAGAACAACGTGTTTGAGAATATATGGAATACTGTGATGGATGTTAAGAACAAAACGAAAGATAATGTGAAAGCACGGAAGGACCTGGAAATTTATTGTAATCGGCCGGAGTTAAACATGGTTCCACTTGATGATGGTCGTTCATTCAAACCAAAGGCGAGGTTCACATTTAATGTTAACCAAAGGTAAGATGTGATCGCTTGGGTAAAATCTTTACGACTCCCTGATGGATATGCCTCGAATCTTGGGAGATGTGTTGATACAGCTGGTTGCAATATGTATGGCATGAAGAGTCATGATTGCCATGTTATGATGTAAAGGCTTCTCCCCATTGCCCTTGAAGCGCTACTCGAGAATATTGTTGGAAGCCATTAACGGAGTTAAGCCTATTCTTTAGAGACTTGTGCTCTCCAGAGCTGCATGAAAATCACTTGTTTGCGTTGGAGGTCAATATTCCAATTATAATTTGTAAGCTTGAGAGAATTTTTCCTCCAGGGTTTTTTGATGTCATGGAGCATCTCCCAGTTCACTTGCCATTTGAAGCAAGGGTTAGAGGACCTGTTCAGTACCGATGGATGTATAAATTTGAGCGGTGCATGCATGACCTAAAAATGAAGGTTTCTAATACTGCTCATGTTGAGGGATCGATATGTGAAGCATACCTTATAGAGGAGACTTCCATCTTTTGCTCTCATTACTTTGAGTCCTACGTTCCCTCCATGATGAACCGAGTACCGAGAAATGATAATGGTGGTCCTGTCCCATGTAATGGTGACTTGTGGTCCATATTCACCTTTCCAGGACGTCCATATGGTGCATGCCGATATAGATTCCTCACGGACGATGAACTCAGACTTGTAACCACATACGTTCTTCTAAACTGTGCTGAGATCAGGCCATATCTAAAGTAAGTCATAGTTCATGAAAAGGCATTCCAACTTTGATTATGTTGAAATTCAGGACTACTCATCAAACAAAACTAACATATTTTCATTGTTTCTGTTATTGGCCACAGTATGTTTGTGGACATGGTCAGGGAAACTGCACCCGAGATAACAATGTCTGAGATGGACATACACATTGAAAACAATTTCTCAGCCTGGCTCCGACATTATGTACGTGTGCTTTTAGGCAGTATCTATTGCAATATGTTAAGTTATAAAAGTCTCCATATATATTGTCCTAAATTGAAAATGTTTTACATAGGTTGATGACCTAGGTAACAATATTGTTGATAACATCTTGTGGGATGTTGCATGTGGGCCCTCACGTCGGGTTCAGACATGGCCAGTTTATTTCACAAATGGGTACAAGTTTCACATAAGTGAATGGGGGAAGGACAAATCAACATTTAATAGTGGAGTCTGCATACGCAGCACGGGTGCAAGTGAAGTTGAATGTGATTTTTATGGTATATTAGAAGAAGTCATTCAACTCGAATATCCGGGCTTTCCACATAAGAATGTTGTCTTGTTTAGGTGCAACTGGTTTGACCCAACACCTGAACGTGGAACTCGAATGCATAAACAGTTTGGGTTAGTTGAGATCCAGAATAGCTGCAGATATCAGAAGTTTGATCCTTTCATTCTAGCATCACAGGCTGACCAAGTTTACTACACACAATATCCGAGTAAGTCACGTGAAAGAAACGGGTGGTCAGCTGTTATGAAGATAAAACCTCGATGGATAATACAGTATGCAATTCTGGACAAGGATGACGTGTATCAAGATAGTGGATCCGTGAATTGTCAAAGAATTGAAGATGACCCAATTGAGGAGTTAGCTGACCTGGGTGTCGGTGATGATATTGAAGAAGATGTACTTGAGGAGGGGGGATCTAATGGCGAGACAGAGGATGAGGAGGAGTTTATATCCGATGACAGTAACACTGAAGAGTCTGAGGAGTTTGACGAGAATGACAGCAGTGGGTCGAATGAATGATTAGATAACATGTACTAGGAATAATGATAACCTGTCATTTCTAATTACTGTGTAGAAAATATTTGGTAAATTTATGTACCCCTAATACTCCACAATATATGCCAGTCAATATATGTTATGTTTAATTTACCTACTTAGCTAATAATAAATGCAGATGCCTTGTAAAGAGGATAAAACCTATAAACGCCGACCTGGGAAAGGACCATTTGCGCAGTTTAAGGAGGTAATGGAGCCAATACTTAATGAACGACATAGGATGGGTTTTTCATCCCGGGCACAGGAGGATGTCGGTGTAGAGACGCAGGGACCAACAGTGCCAGCCACGCACGTCCCCTCACATGAGCACCGATCTGACGGGGGTGGAGGCACTCCATCTGGACATGGATCTGGTGCGCGCCACGTGAGGCACCCCATAGTGACGACTCATCCCTCAGATGATGATATACATATTGATGACATCCCATCATTGATGTCACAGACAGCAGGCCGACTGCGGATGAGGATATCCCCACATGGTAACACGTAAGTGATAAATACCAGACACACGTATTAATATTAGTAAGAGTAATTACTTTACATGGAATCATCAACAAGTCAGTAACTAACAATTTGAACGTCGCAGATTCATTCCAGCTGCGGCAACACGGTTAGTGACACCATGTTTCACCACACATTTCAAACCATATTCTGATTGGTCCTCCGTTTCTCCATCAGACTTGCAGCAATAGTGGCGTGTTTTTGAAGTATAAGAATAATATTACTATGATAATGATGTAATAATGTTATAAGATTAAGAATTGTTTTTTTCCATGCTAATAGTTTAAACATATTAACCTGTACAGAGGAGCTGTGAGTGGGATCCGATACACCATAATGAGGTGTATCGGGTGTGGAATATCTTGGGATCACAGCATTACAGAAGCATGATGTCAGAAATTCGCCATGTGAAAGATCCTGTTAAACGTCGAGCGAAGGCAAACTTTATGTCAGATGCTGCATATGCGGAAAGAGAGGCATATTGGGCAAGTCCGGAGTTCATTCAGAAGTCTGCTAGGTTCAAGGCAATGCGAGCAACAGTGACTGACGAGGATTCACAGTCTGGCTCTTGCAGCGCAACATATGCAGGGGGATCTATCTCGATGTCTGCACATCGAGAGCAAATGGTATGTATCTCGGTAATGTTCTTTCAAACAATATTTAAGATACTAATGAAATTAAATTACATATTAATGTTACGTTCCATTCAATTAGAGAGAGAGAGATCCTGGGAAGAAGGACCCTGGCTTATTTACAGTCTTTCAAGCAACATATAAAATGAAGAATGGGAAATATGTTAGTAAGCGCTGTGAAGAAGTTGCTGTAAGTATTATAACTGTTTGTTCACAGAATATTCTTAAGAAACTTACAATGTTTTACAAATAATGACACACTTAAATGTATTTTATTATGTTTCTGTAGACTCGTATCAGTGCAGAGATTGAGGAGCAAACACAACAAGAGGATGGAATAGAGGCAATTGATGAACTAGCAATCATTAGTACTGCATTTGGCGGTAGAAGGAGAGGCCGTGTATTTGGATTAGGATCTGAGCAGTGTGTTATACCGGGATGCCGACAGCCAGGTGCCATCCCACCTATCGACATCACACAAACACCGCAATTCAACGAGCAAGTATAGAAGATGATGGCGGAGGAGAATGCGCAAAGGGATGCGGAGTACGAGAGGAAGCTCGAGAGAATTAAGAGGAGACAGAGAGCAGAGATGGAGGCTTAGAGAGCCGCATTGGAGGCAAACCAGGCTCAGTTGGAGATTATTTGTCGTTCGCTAAACCTTCCATGCTCGCCGGCTCAACCAGTTCCACAATATCCTGATGACTCGGACTCAGAGGATGAGGAGATAATCGGGACTCCGTGATGGGCGTCATCAACAGGTAAGCGCATTTCCAAAGTTCTTGTGTTAGAGCCCTTACATAATCTCCTTACCAACGGCTAGCAGTTGGTAACTACAACTACGCGATGGAAACCAAGCCTGGTTCATGACCGTTGGTAATTACCAACGTGTACATGTTGGAATTTAGCAACGTGTTATTAATTGCGCGTTGGTAAAAATTTTTCCAACGTATTGAATACCAACTACCATTTACCAACGTGCAGCAGTTGGTAAATTCAATTTACCAACTGCTGCACATTGGTAAATGGCAGTTGGTAAAGTCCTATATTTTAGTAGTGATTGTCTTTATTAGTCTTTATCATTGAATCTAAGTCCTAAGCTCTTGTTGGCCCCAACCTGTTATGCCTTTAACTTTATTTAAGAATAGTGTCTAGAATTAGCATTAGAGGCTGAAATAAATCATCAATGAATGTAATAGCTTTTCCAAACCTCTAATGCTAAAAGCTATCATTTTAATAATTTTTCAAATCCCCTACACCATCGACCATGGTCATTTCTTTTGTGCCCTTAGTCTAAGTTCATTGGCCACTCCACTTTTTCTAAGCTGGAGTCCCCCATCAAGGTCAACCTTTGCCTTTACAAGAACTAACTTTAAGCGTGGTTTAGACTTTGAATCAAATCCTTCACTATTATCTCTTTTATTTTCACCTTTTAATTCATGCCCTTTAGGTTGATTTAAACTCCAATTCGTTAAATTCACAGGCCAATGCAACCTCAAAGCTATTAGATTTGCATGTTAAGACTACAAACTTGATTTATTTACGGGTCAAGACAATATGCAGATTAGCTTTTTTTGTGGTGAGGTAAGGCCCTTTCCGATTTGCCCGTAGTTCCTCATGTGTCAGTTTTTAGCTTTTAGCTCAGGTTTGTGAGGTACCAAGTCTTCTTCCTTTATCCCTTTGGGCTTGACTTTCTGGTTATTAGACATGGTGACCATTTACTAGAAAGCTCTCTTTCTAAGTTCGGCTATCTCTCGGTGTTCTAATATTAGGTCCAGTTTGATTTTTACTCAGCCTTGTTCTTTTTGATGTCCGGGGACATCTTCATTGGAAGGCATGGTGACTTCCGGGAGGACTTCCTGTGAGGGAGAGCGTCTGAAGTTGAGGTTTCCCAGGGGAACGTGCCTGCAAAGCTCAAAGAAGGGGGTTAGGAGGTCCCCGGGGTGCTTTTCAGGGGAGGAGCCTCCGACGCCCAAGTCAGTTTCCTGAGAAGGTAAGGCGGAAGCACTAGAGGTTTTAGTGGGCTTGCCTGTGTTTTCTCAAGGGGGAGGAGTCCAACCCTTTGCCAGAGTTTGCTTCTTGGTATTTATAGGAATGTCCAGCCCGTTCAGATCGTGACACGTGTTCGGTCGGATGTTCTCTGAATTTCTGGGCGTAGGGCACAAGTAGCCGGTGGCAGGCTCCTTGAGTCTCGGACCGAGATAGGTCGTGACAAGACCTGGACGGCGTCGGTGTGTCAAATCGCCGTTTGAGGTGACATGTAGTGTCCGTGGGCGGCATGTCAGAGGCTCCTTAAATGCTCATACCGTACTCCCGAGGTCCCTGGCCGAGGTCGTCCTCTGATACGGACGATGCCCCTTTGGGAAATATGCCCGCAGTTTGGGGAGTTCCCTGATTCAGGGTTCTGCCTTTGGGGAGATCCTCTTCGGCTTGCAATAGCTGATTCTCCATTTTCGAAGGCGATTTGTTTAGTACCTCGGGGGGGCTAATAGCTTCCTCGCGTTCCCTGACGCTCTGAGTTCGGGTTAGATAGAGGCGATAGCCCTTCGGCTATCACATGCCCCCCTTTGGAAAGCCGAAGTAGGGACTTCGGTTGGTAGTCTTTCCGAGGATACTCTTTGGGAGTTTTTAGGGAGTAAAGCCTGTGCCGAAGGTACACCTTTTGCCCGAAGATATGGGCTGTTCGGCCATGGCCTGTCTTTTGGTGTCTTCGAGGTTACTTACTTCTTTCCTTTTTCCTTTTGCAGGTCTGTGTAGCGTCGCGTCTCATGACCAGATGTGTCAGTCTGGAGCGGCACGTCCCAGTTTTTTAGGGATGTCAGAGGGCGCGTCCGCTATTTTGGCGCGGCGGCTGACACGTGGCACTTTGCCATTTGAGGAGAGTCGTGTCGGTCACAGAGAGCGTGTCTTTTTGGGCGCAAAGAGCAGTTATGGCGACGGTTCGCCTTCAAAGGGTACTTATGACGCCGATTGGACTAGTTACTTTCAACCTATATATAGCCCATTCCATCATAAGTTCCCTTTTTGCTTTTGCTTTTGCTCTTTTCCCTGCGTGCCACTGCTTTTGCGCTTTCTCTTGCTTTTTGCAGCGGAGCTGTTTTAACAGAGTTTTTCCGGCAACCTTTCATGACGGCGACTTCAAACCCAGATTTTGGCAAGTCTTTTGGTGGGTTTTTGTTTTCCAGACTCTTCTGATTTTCAGAGTTTTTTCGGAACTTGTTTTCTTGCCTTTTTCCGAACCCATTTTTCTACAAATATGCCTATTCCCGAGAGCTGGCAGCCTCTTTTATCTCATCCTTGCTGCACCACCCCCAAAAAACTGGCAAGATGGAAGAAGAAGTTCTTTCTTCCTTCGTATGCCGTTACGAGATTGCCTCGTTCTGATCAGTTCTGTTTTTCAAACTGTAGTAATGAGGTTACCGTTTTCCGAGCCCAACTAAAGGCCGGACTGAGGTACCCTCCTCCAAAGATGATTTGCGAGTTCTGCCAATTTCATGGCATTGCCGTAAATCAACTTCCCCCGAACTCGTACTGCTATTTTAACGCCTTCATCTGCATGTGTGGCATCTTCGGGATAGAACCCCACTTTATTATTTTTATGCAGTACTACAAGCTCTTTGTGGTCCCGAAGGGTGGCTTTTACTTCATGCTACCTCGGGGATCTGGGAGCAAGAAATATACGTTCACCTTCGCCACCAAGGACAGCTGGCGAGGGTGGCAACAAAAATTTTTCTTTCTGAAGATGGAGGAGGCCTGGTCTCATGTTCCGACCAAATGGGCTCAGGGAAAGCTGGAGATGGACGTCGTGGATCCGAGGATACTACTAACTCCGGAGTTGGCTCCTATCTTTAAGGACTTCGATGGCCGTATCCGTGCTGTCTCGGACTAGGGTCCTGAGGTCCCTTCGCGCTCTATCTACCCCTTCCCAATCAATTGGAGGTTGATGACCGAAGAGGTTCTTCGGGAGTTAGGGGTAGTGAAGGAGCAGAAGACGGACCTCAAGATGCCAGCTCCTTCCATCGCCGGGAAGGATTCCTGGTTGGTGCAGCTCCTTCGGGAGGAAGTTTCTTATGAAACTTTTTATGAGAGTAAGTTATCTCTGACTCTCGTTGTTATAGCTTTCATCTCGGACTTACGTTGATGCTTTCTTTTCTTCTCAGAGATGGGCGACGGCACTGCTGCCTTCTACAAGTCCCTCTTCACCGGCCAAGTAGAGAAGGGCGAGCAGACGAAGAAGGCGGCTTCCCGAAGGTGGAAAACCACTGGTGCTGGACCTTCGGCCAAACGGGCGAAGAAGACTATTCTTCCTCCCCCTTTGGAAAGTATTGAGGAGGAAAGTGGGGAGCCCGAGGTCGCTGCCATTCCGCCTTCCGAGGTTGCTGCCGACGTCTCTTCGGCCGACGTCCCTCCTTAGAGCCCCACTTCGTCGCAGGCTCTTTTGGATGCCGTGGTGGAGGCTCCTTCTACCGAGGAGCGGCGTAAACGCAAGGGTAAGGATATCTCTACCGAGGAGGCCCCGGCTTCTGACGATGACGTCGTCGAGGTGCCGCCAGGTTTGCTTTTTCCGTCGAAGTGTAATGCCTTTATTTTCAGGAGTTCATTTTGTTCTCACCAGCTGCTCGTTTTACCATGCAGAGGAGTCACTTACTCCAAGTTGGGCGGTCGAACACGCCCAGAAGCGAGCTCTTCATAATGCCAAAGTCCCGAAAGGGAAAATCCCGAAGGAGCCTTTTTGGACGTTCATGGAGGACATGAATTTGTTCTCCGGAGACTGTCCCCAAATGGCTAAGGAGATTGCGAAGGGGGTGCTTACTGAGGCCTCCTTTAGGGCTATTGCGGTGGCCCATTCGGGCGATGACACCATTGCAGCCAAGGTTATCGAGCACGCTGCTCAGGTATGCTGGTTTGCCCTTGAACAATTTTTTTCTAAGTGTTTGGCTTTTACTGACCTTGCCTCCATCTTTTTGCAGCTAATGGCGTATGCTGGCTACCTCAGAGTTTGGGTGGCTAGGCAGACGCAGTTCCGAAACTCGGCCTTAGAGACCTTAGAGAAATCGAAGGCCATGTGTTCGGAACTGGCCGTCAGGAACCTGCAGCTGGCTGATGCTGCGGAGAAGGAGGTTGCCGCCCTTCGGGCGGAAAAAGAGGAGGTTTTGAGGGACTCATCCAAGAAGATTTCCGACCTTGGCTCCGAGGTGGCGGGACTTATTTCGGCCAACGAAGCACTTCTAAAGTCAAAATCAGAGTCTGAAGAACTCCTGGCCAGGTTGCTGATTGAGAAGAACACGCTTCATGCCAAGGTCGATTCCTTGAAGAAGGAGCCTGAGAAGAAGAAGAGGATAAAGGCGCTGAAGAAGGAGGTTACGGATCTGAAGGACAAGCTCGAGGACCTTGAGGTCGAGAAGGATAAATCCGACCAAATGACCAAGGTCGCCTTCCAGGACGGCTTTTGCCTTGCTCGGCACCAAGTCCTTCAGAGGTTCCCAGATCTGGACCTCTCTTTTTTGGAAGCTTTGAACATTCCCGAGGGGCCTCGGTGGTCCTGGTCGAAGATCGAGCACCTGAACCTGCCTTCCTTAATTCCGGCGCCAAAGGTGTTGGAAAAGGGCGCAGAAGCTGGTGGCTCTCGGGACGCCGGGAACTCTTAGGCTGTTTTAGGGGCCTTTTCCTTTCTTCATTTTTTTGTACTTCTTCTTCGGGCACTTCACCTTTGTAAGCCAGTTTATCTTTAATGAAGATTTTTTTGGCTAAGTCTTTTTGCAAGTTTTTTCATTTCCCTTTGTCCCGAACACATTCGCTCAAAAGACTTCGGGAAACGGCACCTGCATTTGTCATGGCGAGTATCTTTGCGCGGCTCGTTATTTCCCATTTTTCCTGAACATGATTGCTCAAGGGACTTCGGGAAATCATCTGCGCTTTTTTCGGCGAGCACCTTTGTGGAATTCTGGTTTTGTACTTCAAAAATTTCTCTAAGAAACTTTTGTACTTAGAATATTTCTCTGATTTGTACAACACAATTCTTCCACGAAACCTTAAGCATAGAATTTTTTCAAGGCATCTGAATGCCAAGTATTTTTTAATTCTATGCCATCGGCGTCGCCGAGTCTGTACACGCCTTTTCGTACTTCGGCAAGAACCAGATAAGGTCCTTCCCAATTCGCGTGAAGTACTCCGTGGGATGGCCTTCGGGGTGCGAAGTCAACCTTTCGGAGAACGAGGTCTCCCTTCTTGATCCCTTTTGGCCTGGCTCGTAAATTTATGGCCGCGGCCACTCTTTGCTGAAAAGCTTTTCTTCTCAGCTCGGCTATTTCTCTGTGTTCGCCGACGAGGTCAAGCTTTGTTCTTAGGCCGAGGTCGTTTCCACTTTCATCGAACACTTGCACCCGTACTGATGGTCATACTACCTCGATTGGGATGATGGCCTCTATACCGAAGACTAGCGAAAAAGGCGTTTCCCCTGTGGCTCTTCGGGGTGTTGTTCGGTAGCTCCATAATACGCTTTGGAGTTCTCCTGGCCATTTCCCTTTTGCTTCCCCCAGTCTCTTTTTCAGACCATCTTTCATGGTCCTATTAGATACTTCTACCTGCCCATTGCTTTGGGGGTGAGCTACTGGGGCGAAGTGCATCTTTATTCAGAGGTTGCTGATAAATTCCTGGAATCCTTTGTCTATGAACTGGGATCCATTGTCAGCTACTAGCACCCTCGGTATGCCAAATCTGCATACGATGTTCTTCCATACGAACTTCTGCACTTCTTTTGCCGAGATAGTCGCTAGTGGTTCTGCCTCAACCCATTTGGAGAAATAGTCTACTGCTACAACGCAGAATTTTACGCCTCCAGGGGCTGTTGGGAGCGGCCCAATGAGATCAATGCCCCATACTGCGAAGGGCCAGGGATAATCAGCCGAAGTCACCATTTCCGAGGGTGCCCTCTGGATATTTGCGTGTCTCTGGCAACTACTGCATTTCTGGATGAACTGCCTTGCGTCCTTTCTCAGGGTAGACCAGAAGTATCCTTGGCGAAGTATTACTGCTGCAAGGGCATCGGTTCCGATGTGCGAACCACAAATGCCTTCGTGGACTTCTTCGAGGATCATTTCAGTATCTTCCTCACCCACACACCTTTGCAGCGGATTTGCATATCCCTGCCGATATAATTCTTCGCCGATCAGGAAGAATCGGCCTGAGCGTCTTCGCAACTTCGCAGCGTCGCCGGGGTCTTCGGGGAGCACATTTTCTGCGAGATACCTTTTTATTGGGTCTTTCCATCCTTTTCCCGAGGTCACTATGCTCAGCACTGCGATGCTCGGATGGTCCAGCACCTCGGTGTATGTTTTTGATTTTGCCAAGCAATCTGCCTGGGTGTTATTACGTCGAGGTACGTTTTCGATTCGCAGTGTGTCGAATTCCCGAATGAGTTTTGCCACCAGTTCATGGTATTCTGCCAAGGTTGGGTCCTTTGCCCCATAGTCTCCTGCCGTTTGCCGAACTACTAGCTGGGAATCGCTGTGGGCTTTTAGATTTCGCACGCCAATTCTTTTGGCTAGGCATAATCCTGCTATGAGGGCTTCATACTTAGCCACATTGTTGGTGACGTTAAAGCTAAATTTGATAGCCTTCGTTACTTCAAGGCCTTCGGGACCTCTGATAATTACCCCAGCTCCCTGGTGTTCGGACCCCGAGGCTCCGTCAACATGCAAAGTCCATTCGGGATCACCTTCGCCAGGATCCGGATGGCTGTCCTTGGTGGTGGGTACTTTGGCGATAAAGTCTGCCAGTGCTTGAGCTTTTATGGCTTTCCGAGGTTCGTAAGAGATGTCGTGTTCGCCAAGCTCTATACACCACTTGGAGAGCCTTCCGGAATGATCCACCTTCCTCATGACGTCCCGTAGTGGTAGACTACTTCGGACGATGATGGGGTGAGCCTGAAAGTATGGTTGTAGTCTTCTCCCTGCTAGCACCAAGGCATATATAGCTTTTTGTAACAAAGGATACCTGACTTCGGCGCCATGCAGGGATTTGCTGACATAATAGACCGGCCATTGCTTTGGCCCCTCCTCTTTTACAAGGACCGAACTCACAGCTTTTTCTGTGACGGCGAGGTATAGTACGAGCGGCTCTCCTTCGCGAGGTTGTCGCGGAGTAGGCAGGCTGGCCAAGTAGATTTTCAGTTCTTCCCAGGCCTTTTGGCAATCTTCACCCCAGGGATGGTCATCACCTCCGAGGTTGTCCTCCTTTTTTGCTGCCTTTGTGAGGACTTTGAAGAATGGCCGACACTGATCTCCGTATCTGGAAATAAACCTGCTGAGGGAGGTTATCCTTCCAGTGAGTCTCTGCACATCTTTTATTGTGGCAGGAGTTCGGAACTCGAGTAGGGCCTTGATTTTTTCTGGGTTAGCATCAATGCCTCTTTCGGATACCATGTACCCCAGGAATTTTCCCGAGGTCACGCCGAATATGCATTTTTCGGGATTGAGACGGATCCCGAAGGCTCTGAGCTGGTGAAAAGTCTCCTTAAGATCCATGACGTGTTTGTCAGGCAGCTTGCTTTTGACTATCATGTTGTCGACATACACTTCCATGTTTCTCCTTATTTGGTCTTTAAAGACCTTGTTCATCAACCTTTGGTAGGTGGCTCCTGCGTTTTTGAGCCCGAAGGGCATCCTGACGTAACAGTATGTTCCTCCTTCGGTGATGAAGGCGGTTCTTTCTTCATCTTCGGGGTTCATCCTTATTTGATGATAGCTGCTGAAGGCGTCTAAGAAACTTAGGAGCCCGTATTCGGCAGTTGAGTCTACCAATTGGTCTATCGGTGGGAGAGGGTATGAGTCTTTTGGGCAAGCATCGTTCAAGTTTCTGAAGTCGATGCACATCCGGAGTTTGCTGCTGCCTTCTTTTGTGGCAACGACCACGTTGCTTAACCATTCGGGGTATTTGACCTCCCTGATGACACCAGCGTCTAACAGGCGCTGGACTTCGGTTTTGATGAAGTTATTTTTATGAGTTGAGATGCCTCGCTTTTTTTGCCGGACAGGCTTTGCTTCTGGAATTACTTTGAGGTTATGCTGTATTACGCCAGGGTTCACCCCTGGCATATCTTTCGGCGAGTAGGCAAAGAGATCTTTATTTTCCAGTAGAAAGGATACAAGTTTTTTCTTGTCACCTTTGGCCAAGCTCTTCCCTATTCGAGTAGATTGACCTGGGACAAGTTCTGCTGTTTCCGTTTTCGCCTTCGTGGGACTCTCTGCCTCGCCCTTTTTCGGTGCTTTTGCTTCCACAGCTTGTGCGGAGTTGTTTGCTGGAGCCTTTCGTGTTTTGACGAACACCTTCCTTACTTCACCTTGATCTATGAAGATTTCCGCATCTCCATCCTTGGCGGCGAAAGTGACGGTTAAGTACTTGACATCAGGGCGAATGTGCAGGTTTCCCTGTGTCTGTCTTCCAAGGATGACGTTGTACGATGAAGGGACATCCATAACGATGAACCTTGCCATTGTGGAGGCGTACAACTCTTTTGTCCCTATCACCGAAGTCCCTTTCAACATCAACGGGAGATCGATCCAACCGAGGACGGGCAGCTCGGCCGGACCTACCCCGAAGGTAGGCGAGGTGACGGGCTTGAGGTCGCTACTAGATACACCCAACCTCGACAGTAAATGTGAAAACAGGACGTCGGCATTTGATCTGTCATCGAGCAGCACTCTTTTGACGTCCCAGTTTCTTATTCTCGCCATGATCAACAATGGGTCATCATGGGGAAAAATGACGGCGGAACCATCCTTTCGGGCCAGCTTTTTTGTTGGATTTTGATACTTCATGACTGCTATTTCTCTGGCCTTCCTCTTTCTTTCTGAGGATGGGAGTCCCGTCGTTATTGTCTGTATGATTCCTGCTGGAGGTGGGGGGCACCTTTTCGGACTTCGGTTTCTCCGTCTGTCGGAGTCGTAGTCCTCGTCTTTTGCCTTTCCTTCCTCCTATTTTCTCCCTTTCGGGGAAGGCATGCGCAGATAACGCCGGAGTTGGCCCTGTTTTATCAGCGACTCTATATACTTCTTCAATTGGAAGCAGTCTTCGGTGTCGTGACCGTGGTCGCGATGAAACTGGCAGAACTTCTTCATATTCTTTCTGTTGTCGGCGGTCATGGCCGTGGCCGCTGGACCTGAGTTCCTTGCCTTTCCATTGTCATGAGGATGTTGGTCCTTGTGGTGTTCAGGGGTGTGAAAATGGGGAGCTTCCTTCCTCGCGTCCTCCGAGGTTGGCCTGCTTGTTCGGTGGGATACCGATTTTGCTGGCTGGACCCTTCGGCCCGGGCGTGATCGGACTTCGGTCCGCCCATTCTTAGTTCTTCGGCTATCATGTGCTGTTTGGCCCTTCTGTAAAATTCGCCGAGGGTGTCCGAGGGGTCCTTAGAGAACTCGTAAAACAGCTGTGAGTCCCTCCGAAGGCCCCGTGTCATGGCGAGGATGCATATTTCGGGCCGGAAGTCTGGGACGCTCAAAGCTTCCCTGTTGAACCTTTCGACATAGTCGCGTATGGTCTCTCCAATTCTTTGCACTATGCCGAACATCTGAACCGGCATCTTCGCCATTGGTCGACTTCCGATAAACTGCTACGTAAAGGCTGTGGACAACTCCTGGAACTCCGTGATGGTTCCTGGGGCTAATGAATTATACCAGGCTGTTGCTGGCCCACTGAGAATGACCTCGAAGCATTTGCACAAGGTAGCATCGTCGGCACCGTGCATCATCATGCTGCGTCTGTACTTGGTCAGATGGGCCTGTGGATCAGTACGACCATCATAAGTTTCCAGCCGAGGTACTCTGAAATCACCTGGCATGGTTGCCTCAACGACATCTTGGGTGAATGGGGACTCGTCCCCACAAAAGGTCCCAGACAGCCTAGCCTAGACGGGTTTATGGGCCACCTGTTTCTCCACTTTGTCCAACCTTGCCAATATTTTCTCCATAAGGGCCGTGGCACTAGGTTCTTCTTCTGGCAGGGGGGATTGTCGGTGCCTCTTCGGGGAGCGAGTTCGGCGCTGAGGGGATGGGGACCTCGCCTCAGGCGACTGGCTCCTCCTGTGTGTGATTTTGGGTCGCCTTGACCCCGCTTGTCCCGCGAGCCGTGCCCCGAGGGGCATGTTTTCTGTTGAAGACTCCTCCCGTGGGTCTCCGGATCCCGAACTACGATGAGTTGGGTTGGGGCTTTTTTCCCGAGGGTGTGCTGGTGAAGGAGGCCTTTGGGCTTGAGCTTGTTGCGGCCACCTTCGGTCTATCTGTTGTGTCATTTCAGCCATAACAGAACGTTGAAAGTCGCGCAGGAAGCTCATGGTTATGACCAGAGGGCGCTCTTCCTCAGGCGTGGAAGTCCCTGGGGGGGCTTGCTCAGTGGCCGGTTGGACTATAGGCGCGGACGGGGACCTCGGGAGTCCCTTATCCTTAGAACGCCGAGTCTCAACGACGGCGACCCGAGGATGGTTTCCCACAGACGGTGCCAAATGATGTCCGGGGACATCTTCACTGGAAGGCATGGTGACTTCCGGGAGGACTTCCTGTGAGGGAGAGCGTCTGGAGTTGAGGTTTCCCAGGGGAACGTGCTTGCAAAGCTCAAAGAAGGGGGTTAGGAGGTCCCCGGGGTGCTTTTCCGGGGAGGAGCCTCCGACGCCCAAGTTAGTTTCCTGAGAAGGTAAGGGGGAAGCACTAGAGTTTTTAGTGGGCTTGCCTGTGTTTTCTCAAGGGGGAGGAGTCCAACCCTTTGCCAGAGTTTGCTTCCTGGTATTTATAGGAATGTCCAGCCCATTCAGATCGTGACACGTGTTCGGTCGGATGTTCTCTGAATTTCTGGGCGTAGGGGACAAGTAGCCGGTGGCAGGCTCATTGAGTGTCGGACCGAGACAGGTCGTGACAAGACCTAGACGGCGTCGGCGTGTCAAATTGCTGTTTGAGGTGACATGTAGCGTCTGTGGGCGGCATGTCAGAGGCTCCTTAAATGCTCATACCGTACTCCCGAGGTCCCTGGCCGAGGTCGTCCTCTGGTACGGACGATGCCCCTTCGGGAAACATGCCCGTAGTTCGGGGAGTTCCCTGATTCAGGGTTCCGCCTTTGGGGAGATCCTCTTCGGCTTGCAATAGCTGATTCTCTATTTCCGAAGGCGATCTGTTTAGTACCTCGGGGGGGCTAATAGCTTCCTCGCGTTCCCTGACGCTCCGAGTTCGGGTCAGATAGAGGCGATAGCCCTTCGGCTATCACTTTTCCTGGTCAGACAACCTGCACTTTGGTAGATTGATGTGCCTCTTCTACTAGGATCAATGTTTTGGTCTCATAAACAAGAGAGAAGGGGTTTTCTTTAGTGGCCTTTCTTGGAGTTGTATGATAATTCCACAAAAACAATTTGTAGCTTTCTAGGCTACTTCCCTTTTGCTTTTTCCAACCTCTTTTTCCTCTGTCCTTTAGAGTTCAATTTGAGACTTTTAATTGTATATTGCTTTGAGAATTTGCTAATAAGGTGAAGTTGATTTTGATTTCAAAGTTCCTCGTGAACTCGTAGAATCCTTTGTTAATGAACTATGTTATGTTGTTTGCCACTAGCATCCTTGGCCAATTGAGTTGGCATATGATGTTTTCTGAGATGAATTTTTTAGCTTTTTTCATCGATATCCAGGGTAGAGGTTTTGTCTCAATTGACTTCATGAAGTTGTTTATGGTTACTGCATAATATTTCACTCCTCTCAAGGCTGTTGGTAGAGGTCCTACAAAGTCAAATCCCTAAACTATAAGCGGGCATAGGTAATATGCCAAATTCACAACTTCAAATGGGGGTTTTTGTGAATTGGGGAGTACCTTTAGCATTTCTCACAAAATGTCACCAACTTTCAAGCATCTTATCTAAAGGTAGGCCAGAAGTACCCTTGCCGAAGTACTACTCCGGCTAAGGCGTTAGTGCCAATGTCAGATCCACACACCCCTTTGTGAAATTTTTTTAAGAGATCTTCAACATCTTTTTCTCCTAAACACTTCTACAATGGACTCAAATTACCTTGCCTACATAAGTCTTTACCTATCAAGAAGTACCTGTCTGCTCTTTTCTTGATTTTGGGTCATTTGTGTTTTTAGTGGCATTTTTGAACTACTTTTGGTGTACTCTATTTCTTTTATTAATAAAATCATTTTTGTGTATGAATCCCACTTTAGGAGCATTCTTTGATGTTTTCGTCTCATCCTCCTAGAATAGGATTCAAATCCCCATCTTCCCACAATATGTGCTATGTATGCCAAATACCGTAAGTTGAAGTCCTTAGTGCAAAAATAGAACAAAACGAAGTCCTATCTTCTTTCGAAAATAAGCAACCTTCCTCATTTGCTTGCTACCTTATGTTCAGCATATGGGTAAAAGGACAAATTTATCTTTGTGAAAAAAAATAAAATCCTTGGCATATCTATCCACTGCTAATTTGTGTTTTGCCTTTCTCCTTCGCTCAACAGCTGCCACAGCCATTTCTCCTTTCTTGTTTCTGATTCAACACCATCGCTCACTCCAACCCATCGTCGTTGTCCCACCTTGTGCTGTAGGGAGAATGGGCGGAGAACTCACTACACGACCTAAACATGATCCGTGACCATCCGACACCCTCGTGCTCCATTGGCCTGCCTAAAAGTTGCTAGTGTTGTGCCGTTGGAGACCAAATTGTTGCCGCCCTTATTCCGTTGTCCCATCATCAAATCAAAGAAACACAGTGAAGGTGAGAAACGAACAAATGTGCTTTCAGAAATTTTTGAGCTTATTTGGTTTTTAGCTCTTAATGTTTCTGCTTTTACCTAATCTTACCCAAAAATTTTTTTTAGGCTAAAATTTGTATTCATAGGTATAAATATACAAAATAATCTGGAATAAGTCATAAAATTATATATAAACAAAAATATTATATCGACAACAATTCTGCAGTCTAATTCGTACATATATATCACATGTTTTATATATATCCATCAGTTGTTTTATACATCAAGTTTCCTACATATCAATTATAATTCTAAAATTTTTTTTATCAACTCTAAATTTTATTTGTATATATGCCTTACATAATTTATGCAAACCTTTCATAAAATATATATATAAATCAGTTGTACAATTTGTACATATCTATTGTACTACTATTAATTGAAATTTTATCATAATTTTCATTTCATTTACAAAAATATAAATCTCATACATATAATTGAATAAATCATTACTAAAATTCTGGCTTTTACCAACGGCCATTTCCAACGGCTACGTGTTGGAAATTTAAAATTACCAAAGCACAGCCATTGGTAAATGCATGTTAGTAAATCAATCATTGGAAATCTAGTTACCTACGATCAAAATTTAAACAATTGGTAATTTCCAATGTGAACACGTTGGTAATATGACCATTGATAATTACCTTCATTTGTTTGTCCTAGAACAGCACAAACTGGATAATCACTAGCATTACATATTATCTCAAAAGATAAGGATTAGTCTGGGTGTTGCATGAGCAGGGAGGATGTTAGAAGGCCAATGAACTTGTCAAAAGAATTTTGGCATTCTTGAGTTCACTCAAATGCAACATCTTTTGCAAGGAGGTTACAAAAGGGGTCTAGATATTTCACTGAACCCTTTAATAAACCTTTGATAAAATCTTGCACGTCTAAAAAATGAGCGAATTTCCCTAATTGTTTTGTATGGAGGTAACTGAGCAATGATCTTCAACTTTGTTTTATCAACTTCGATTCATTTGGAAGATACAACATGACCTAAAACAATTCCAGATGATGTGACCATATAATGACATTTTCCCCAATTTAGTACCAAGCCTTTTTCTTCACATCTTTTTAAAATATTTTTCAGGTTTTTAGGACAATTATCAAAGGAATTTCCAGATACTGTTAAATTATCCATGAAAACTTCAAGATATTTTTCAATCATGTCACTGAAAATACTCAGCATTCATCTTTGAAATGTTGCTGAGGCGTTGCGTAATCTGAAAGGGGTGTGTCTAAGTGCAAAGGTTCCCAAAGGACATGTGAGTGTGGTTTTTTCTTGGTCCTCAAAAGCTACTGGAATTTGCTAATAACCTGACCAGCCTTTAAGAAAATAGTAAAAAGGATGTCTTGCTACTCTTTCAAAAATTTGGTCTAAGAAAGGTAATGAAAAATGATCTTTTCTTGTGGTAAGACTCAATTTCCTATAGTCAATACACATCCCCCAACTGAATGAAATTTGGGTCTTCTTTGAGGTTGTTGACAATATTTAGCATTATCTTCCAAGTTAAGTTTATGTGTACAAATTAAAGGATTAATGCCCTTTATGTCCTTTAATATCCATCCAATTACATTTTTATGTCTCTTAAGTAACTTAATCAACTTACCTTCTTGCTCGAATATGAGAGTAGATGAAATTATCACTGGATAAGAAGAATTTTCCCCGAGGAATGCATACTTCAATTCTTTGGGCAAGGATTTCAACTAGTGTGGGTATTTTATCTTGGTATTCAAATTTGGGTTGTCTTAACTCCTTAACAATTGGTTTTCACCATGTGTTTCCTTCTACCTGTGAAGAATCAAGCAATGCACATAGGTTCGATGTATCCTGATCCATTTGTATACTCAATTCAAATAAATTAACTAGACAACTTTTCAAAGGATTAGAGATACTCCCTTATTGGATATAGTTTTCCACAATAGCGTCAATGATGCAAACTTCTTCACTTTCATCTTCTTTTTCATGTGGTTGCTTAAGTAAGTTGAAAACATTTAGCTCCAATGTCATATTCCCAAATTTTAACTTCATCAGTCCATTCCTGCAATTAATCAAAGCATTAAAGGTTGTTAAAAATGGGCAACCTAGAATAACAGTATTAAATTCTTAATTTCTACTGGGGGTATGTCCAAAACAATAAAATCGACATGATATATGAATTTATCAACTTGGACTAACATATCTTTAACAACTACTTTGGGTACTTTTACTGATCTATCAGCAAGCAAAAGAGTTACCTCGATTGATTTTAACTCACCTAAATTTAGTTTTTGGTAAACTGAATATAGAAGTAAGTTTACACTAGCCCTAAGATCAAGTAATGCTTGCTCAATTTTATGTTCTCCAATGAAACATGAAATTGTTGGACAACTAGGATTCTTGTATTTCAAAGTAGTATTATTTTGAAAAACAGAACTTACCTATTCGGCCAAGAAGGCTTTTTTTTTTTCACATTCAGTTTTCTTTAAATAGTGCACAAATCCTTAAAAAAATTGGCATAAGAAGGTAGTTGTTTAATCATATCCAATAAAGGGATATTGATCTTTACCTGCTTGAAAATATAACAAATTTTAGGATTGTGATTCACTTTCTTAGGAAGAATAAATGCCTGAGGAAATAGAGGTGCAGGTGGAGATTGAATTTGTTCTTCACTTGGTATAGGTTTAACCCCTTATTTACTCTTAAAAGTTGACTCATCGTCTCCTTCACAAAGATCATGAATGCATTTTTGAATAATCTTACTGTTGTAGAGTGTAATGATTGATTTCACTTGATCCATGGTTTGACCTTTGGGATTTGGTTGTGGTTGAGAAGAAAATTGCCTTTTCTCCTGAATGTTGAGTGTAAATGCAAATTTTGCAAGAGTATTTTAAAATCAATCTTGGTTTGACTTGTTTAAGCATTGATGTACTCTTGATTCTCAATAAATGAATGCAATGTATGTTCAAGATTTTTCCTAAAAGGAAGAAGATAAAGTGCATACCCTTGAAATTGTTGAAAATTTTGTTGGGTGTGCGAAGGTGGTTGTGATGGTTGAGCATTATTGTCACTTCTCTAACTGAAGTTTGAATGATTCCTCTAACCAGGATTGTAAGTTTGTGAGTATGAATTTTGGCTTGGCTTCTTAAAGTTGTTCAAAGCATTAACTTGTTCATGGAGGCATTCTTTGAAAAAAGGCAAGGTTGGACAATTGCTAGTGGAATGGTCCATGGTCTCACAAATGTGACAAATAACTTCTTCAATAAATTTCAATTGACCGGTTTTCTTCATTTCTAATGCCTTAACCTTTCTAGCTAGAGATGCAAATTTTGCTTGAAGTCATTATCTTTCTTAAGATAATATATGCCTCTACTAGATGTAGGGGATTGAGTCTTACTTGGGGCCTTGTAGGTACTAGCGGTGTCCCAATTCCATGCATTATCTGTTAGTAGGTCTAGGTAATTCATTGTCTCGTCAAGATCCTTATCCTTAAATGTTCAATTGTATATTAATTCCACAATTTGTCTTTCCCTAGGTGTTAGGCCTTCATTAAAAAGTGAGACTATTATCCATGTCTCAAAACCATAGTGTAGGCAAGTATTAAGTAAATCTTTATATCTATCCCAACATTGGTAAAAAGTTTTTTCTGGTTTTTGTGTGAAAGTGGTGATTTGCCTTTTGAAAGAATTTGTTTTATAGGTAGGAATTTTTTTTTTCTTTAAATTTTTTTTTTGCAATTTATCCCATAATTTAATAGAGCTTGACCTAAGATTATGTAGCCATGTTTTAGCTTTATCTTTTAAAGAAAAAGGAAAAAGTTCAAGCCTGATGGTGTCATGCTACATTTTTTGTTATTATATGTGTGACAAACTTCCTCCTATTCTCTCAAATGCAAGTATGGATTTTTAGAATCAATCCCATGAAAAGATGGTAAAAGTTGAATAATACCTGGTTTGAAGTTGAAGTGAGATGCATCATGAGGAGAGACTAGACATGATGGTGCGCTATTTCTTATGGGTTTCATGCGTTCTCTATGGGTTCTGGGTTGGTCTTGGTCATTATGTTGAAAATGGTTATCTTCTTGGTCATTAATGTGTCCAGCCATGTTTGAAAAAGATGAAGATTCTCTTATCGGTCTTCCACTTGATGTACGTAACCAAGCTTTCATGCATATACAAAATAATAACAAGAAAAACCAATATCAATAACAAGATAGGTAGGAGGCTTAGCCTTTCATATGATGAACAGAAGAGGTAGGAGGCTTAGTTTTCCATTCAACAATAAAAAAAATAAAAAGAAAATAAGATTAATAGAAAATAAGAGTCAGGATGTTCAACCTTCCATATGATTAACAATGAAATAAAACAAAAGAAAGAGGGAAAAAATGAAAAGAAAATGAACTTGTATTTTAATTTTAATTATTTGGCAATTACACTAAAAACTTATAACACTTTAGCAATTATAACCCAAGTGTAGGTTATTGCACGTAGTAAAATCTCGATAGTTCGAGTGTCAAACCATAGGAAAGTGAATTAAGAAATACAAATTAAAGATTTTTAACAAGGAAAGTATTTGTGTAAGGTATGAACAAGTGTTGTTTAACACTTAAATTCAAATAAATAGCTAATGTTAGAGGTTCCACTTTTAGTATACTAGTTATGGTTAATTTTAGTCGATCTTGCCACTCAATTAGGATCCATACATAAAGGAGGTTATAATCAGGGAATTTAATAATCAAATTCTAGAAACATTAGGAATGAGTTAGTATTAGTCTTCGTTGATCTTATAACGCTAACACTTGCAAATGGGTTCAAGTATCTATCATGCCAACCTTTGTCCACAATAACTCAAGATTCCAATACAATAGGTAGAGCCATGCTTTATAGAAGCAATCAACTAGTTTTTGTGCCAAATATTAACTCTTCCACTTAACAAGGAGGGTAGCTAAATCGATTAAGAAAGTTAATATCAATAGTGTTAGGATCCATTCAAATTAGTCTAACCTTTATACCAAAACCTTCATCCTTTCACATTAGAAAAAGAAAAGTTCATTAGGCATAATAAGAGTAAACAACATTTATAAACATGAAATAAACATAGATTGAAAGATTAAATTAAGAACAAGAAGAAAACACCTTGAATAGAGCTTTAGGATTGAAAATAAGAACAAAATCAAAGAAGAAGAGTTATGTTTGATACAAGAACTCTAATTTCACTTAAGAATAAGCTTAATTCCATCCTCCCCAAGCTACCTATTTATAGAGCATTGGGGTAGGCAAAATAATAAATGGTAGTTAGAATGGTAAAGTAGGTGAATACAAATCAACAAAGGTGGCCCAAATTTTTTTTAATGTTTTGACCACCATACACATCTATCTAGCTCTTCCTTAAAGCACAATATTTGTAGATCTCTTCTTTAGCTTTAAAATTATAGCTTGATCATTCAAAACTGACGTCTATAGCCCAAGTTATGATTTTTTTACCAAAATTGCTCTTCACTGAGCTGCAGAATAGATGGTCTCATCTATAACTAGATTTTGGCAATGAAAATGATCAAACTAGTTCTCAGTGGGTAATTAAGTTGAAAATCTATTGTTGGTTTTTGGATGAATTTGGAATCAATCAATTTTGACATCCATAGCTCTAGATATGATTTTTCTTATAAAGGATCACCAAGTGCGTAAATGCTAGAACTAATTTTGTTTGTGATCCAAATTTAGCCTTATCTATATCTCAATTAGGCTGGACCATGAACTAAAAATTATAGATATTTGAGGCCCTTATCATTGGTCCAAGAATTGTGAGATATCATGATTTTTTCTAGCTACATAAGGACAATTATTTAGCATATTTCGTAAATATGGATGAATAGTAACCCTGTGGAATAACTACTCAAATTAGAAAAATTGATCATACTCAAAGTATATAATGATATTTTAAACCCTTCATAACTATACACATATGAGTATTCATTAGGGTTTGTGGATTAAAATAAATAGACTGAATGAGATCGAGTTTGATTGGCAAATTCGTCGTAAACACAAAAACCCAAACCTAAACCATAAACCGTAAAATGCTAAATGCCAAACCCTAAACTCTAAAATTTAAAACCTCAAAATCTCAAACCCTAAACCATAAAACCCTAACCCCTAAACCTTAAAGCCAAGACATAAACCCAAAACCCTAAACCTAAAACCTAAACCCAAACTCTAAATGCTAAACCCCTAAACCCTAATCCTAAAACCCCAAAACTCAAAACCATGAATCCCCAAGCTCTAAACCCTAAACCCTAACACCTAAACCTTAAACCTTAAATCATAAATCCTAAGCCATAAACCGTAAAATACCAAAACCGTAAAACCTCAAACCTCAAACCATAAAACCAAAATCCCATTCACTAAAACCCAAACCATAAACCCCAAACCTCAAACCATAAATTATAAATCCCTAAACCTAAATCCCAAACCTAAACTCTAGTGAAAGTGGGTTAAAGATACAAGAAATTTCCATTGCATTGCTCTTTTGCTATACTTACTTGTTTGGATCATCATTTAAGGGCTTCACCAACATTTTGTAAATGAAGACCAATTTATTTTTGGTACTTAATGCATTTTTCATTGTCAGTTGCCTTATAGGATAATTTTTTCCTTTCAAAAGGCATGTAACAAGAGTAGCTATTGGGCTATCTAATGGATTTAAATAATAAGGAGAAAAGGGATTAGGAGGCACTAGTGGAAAGGATTTGGATCTAGATATTAATTTTTTGTTGTCATTCGTTAGTGTCGACAAAGGGTATTTAGGCTTTTGTTGTTGGTTATTAGTTAAGTTTTTGTCTTGTAGGCACAGATCGAGGCTCTAATACCATGTCAAGAAGTTTAGAATAGTGCTTTAAGCCTTGATTTCAATGTTGTATGTTCATTGTGCATATGTATAGTTTGTAAGCTAGTTGCCCTATACAAAAAGGCAATAATAAGATAGTGTAAATTAGCTAGGCTTGATACAACAGTACCTATCACTAGAGTATATCTAACACTAAAATAAGACACATATTTTAATATTAAAAGGATGGACTGATACAAGATTTAACTAAGAGCAAAAGCTTCAATAATGAAGCCTAATGGTTAGGGCTACTAGTAATCCTATGATGCTATCTTTTTTCAAAAAAACTAGAGACCTTAAAAATATACTAAAACAAACAATACCAATGATTTTGATACTCACCTTTATTGTTCTCAAAGTAAGTTTGAATTTTCACTCAACCTTCATTATTAGACTAAATGATAAAAATGACATCATCCCAATCACACATCAATTAAAAAAGGCAATTTTAGGAAACTAAACCTTTAGTTGGTTATTTTATTACTATTCACTGATGACTAAGCAGTGACTGGCATGAGTGACTAAATGAGTCAATCACCCTCTAAAGGAGAGGCTATCAACTGAACATTTAGTTGCCCAAATGAGTGACTGAACTTGCAGTTGCTTTTTTAAGGTTTGTTTTTTTAGAATAATTTTAGTTGTAGGTGATAACTGAAGGGCAATCACCCATGGGACCTTCATATTACTAGACCTGACACCACCCTCGGAAGGTCACATGACCAACCTCGGAAAAGTAGTTGGCACCACCTCGGACATTAGCCTAACCAACCTCGGAAATGGAAGACTACCACCCTCGGTAGTAGAAATGCCTCCTAAGCATGGTTTATGCCTCTAATAAGCTCCTCCAACCATTTTCGGGCATAAACGCAACTTCCAAAGAGGTTCATAAGCCCTGAGCGGTCTTAGGGGAAGGCGACAAATTCATAGTTTTGGGGGAACACTAAAAGGAATCTTGCACATGCCTCTACCCTCTAAGCATAACCACTTATGGACAGCTGGACACAACTTTCCTCAAGGTATAGATCGAACGTCCAGCAATTTCGGCCAACCATGTGTCCTAATTTGCTCGGCTTTGGGATAACAACCTTCTCCTCCAAGCCTCTTATAAATACTTAAGAGGCTCCCAAGTAATACACAAGAGATACAACCTCTTTCTACTCCCTACTCTTAACAACCTCTCCCTCATATACTGACTTAGGCGTTAGAGATCCATCCCCTGGAAAACACTTCAGAGAGCTCCTAACCCATGTTTTTCAAGTGTTGTAGATATCATTTAGGTGAAGTTCTACCGGAGGTATAATATGTCCTACATTGAAGATGTTTTTTAGCATCATTTGGCGCCATCTGTGGGAACTCATTCCCAGGTCGCCATTGTAAAGACTCAGTGTTCCAAGGACAAGGGTATCTAGAAGTCCAAGTCTACGCTTGAGCCTCCGGCGGCAAACAATCAAGTGCCCCTGGAGCCTTCCCTGCCGGAGGACAAATGTCTTCTGATGGTCACTATGGGCTTCCTGTGCGATTTCCAACGCTCCATAATGGCCAAAATGACATAGTAGCTCAACCAAAGATGGTCACATGCACGTTTGCATGCAAGGACCCCATCCCCAGAGGTTCATTCGAAGAAGGGGCAACGGTCATCTCGCTGGAGCTCACCTAATAGGAGCCTTCACAAGGAGTCTTCAATGAAGAACCCGCTGTCTCGTGGATGGTACACAACATGGTCCAGATCAAAGGAACCAAGGTCCTCTAAACATCAGAGTCCTTCTCCTTAGGAGAAGACCTCATCTCCTCGTCGTTAAAGTTACTTGCCAAGAAGAAGATGTCATTCTCCCTTGCCATAGGTTCCCCGGCAACGGGGAGAAGATAGTACCACTATCCTGATGGATAAAATCTTGGAGAGGTTGGATAAGGTTGAGAGACAAGTCTCCTGAAAACCTGTCTGGTCAAGGTTATCTGAGACCTTCACCGGGGATAAGTCCTCATTCGTCGGGGCGGTAGTGAAGGCGCCAATGCATAGTGACTTCTGGGTAACTCACCTGGAGGCCTATGATGGGCAAAGTGATCTTCAAGCTCATCTGACCAAGTATAAAAAGAGTATGGTTCTCCATGGATCTGATGATGCCACCTTCTACAAATGCTTCGAAATGACTTTTTACGGGCTAGCAAAAGCATGGTACAACTCCATGGCACCCGAAACCATTGTGGGTTTCCAAGAATTGTCCACTGCCTTCACCTAGCAGTTCATAGGGAGTAGGCCAATGGCGAAGATGCCTGTCCAAATGTTTGACATATCCCAGAAAGAATGGCGAGACCATTCGAGACTATGTCGAAAGGTTCAACCGAGAAGCCCTCACTGTCCTTAACTTCCATCCTGAGATTCGAATATTGGCAATGATCCGAGGTCTCAGAAGGGACTATTAGCTCTTCTACGAGTTCTCCAAGGACCCCCAAGAAACCTTAGGGGAGTTCTACAAGAGAACTAAACAACATATGACCACTGAAGAGTTAAGGATGGGAGGGCAGAAGATGACCATCAATACTCCAAAGGTCAGGGTCACCAACCTTGGTTCCATAGTGACCGACCTCAGAAAACTAGAAGCAAGAGGCCAATGATGTTCACCTCTTTGAACACAACAAGGGCGAATATTTTGATGGCCTTGGAAAGACAAGGAACGTCAATACACCAGCTGAAGCCCATGATTTCGAAAAATAAGAAGAACATGAAAAAATACTGTTAACTTTATCGGGGCCAGGACCATGACACAGAAGATTGTTTCCAATTGAGGAAATACATTGAGTCCCTTATCAGACAAGGCCAACTCCGGAGGTATCTGAGAATACCTTCGCCTAAACAAAGGGGCAAAAGAGATGAGGAGTGGAAGGGAGAAGATGAGGAGTATGATTCACACAGATGTTAGATGAATTGAAGTCCACGAAAAATCCACCACCTTCGGTTGGGGTAATTCAAACAATCACCATTGAAATACCCTTAATTGAGAGGAAAATGAAGGTTCTGGAGATAGCAATGATGGAGTTTGATAGCCTTGAAAACAAGCTTGCGTGAAAAGATAGGTCTATGGTGAAGTTTCCGCATGACGATCCTCTCCTAATCATGACTAGGATCAGAAACTGAGATGTGAAGAGAGTGCTCTTAGACGATGGTTCAAATGTTGATGTCATTTTTGCCCATCTGCTACCAAGCTTGGGTATTACTGAGAGTGAGCTCAAACCGATGACTTCACCCAAGTTTGTAGTCGAACCTACCGAACTCTTTGTGTTGGGATGGATTGACTTCCTATTTATGCTGATAGGTACTTCGGTAAAGACGGGAGAGGAGCTATTTGCCTCTATTATGACAAGGTTCAGAGTCATAGATGTTATGTTATCTTACAACACCATCCTCGGCAGACAGACACAGGGTAAACTTCACCTCTAAAATGACGTAAAGTACCTGATTGTCACATTCGAGGCAAAAGAAAGAGATGTCAAAATATACATCGATCAAGCCGTGGTTAGGAAAATGTTTTTCAAAGCAAGATAGAATCCCACCAATGTCCACCAACAGAGTTCGGGGAAGGAGCACACAGTAGTCGAAGATGATATAAAAAGGGAAAAGGGTGATATTGAGAAAGTAGAAATTGAGGATATAGAGTTAGTCCTTCGTCAAAGTAACCGAATTGGGAAAAACTGGCTGAAGGTGAAAAAGAAAGACCTATATCCCTTTTATCAATGAACAAAGATCTATTTGCTTACTCTCTGAAGGATATGCCTGGAATAAATTTGGACATAATCCACCATAGTGTTCAAGCATGTCCCGAGGCAAGGCCTGTTTGGAAAAAAAAGCTTAACATCTTGGCACATAAGAACAACTTCGTTAAAAAAGAAATTCAACGACTAATGGAAGCCGGTATAATAAAGGAAGTCGAATACCCGGGCTGGCTCAACAACATCATCGTTGCTACCAAGGAAGGGAGTGATAAACTCTAAATGTGCATCGACTTCTAAAACATCAATGATGCTTATCCCAAGGACTCGTATCCTTTGCCTTCAATAAACCAACAAGTAGACTACACTACCGAATATGGGTTATTGAGTTTCTTCGACGCATTTAGTGGGTACCACCAAATTTGGATGAACCCCGAAGATGAGGAAAAAACTGCATTCATTACCAATGTCAGGATGTATTGTTACGTCTAAATGCTATCCAGCCTCAAGAATGCAG
This sequence comes from Aquilaria yunnanensis, assembly GCA_039654915.1. Classification (NCBI taxonomy): domain Eukaryota; kingdom Viridiplantae; phylum Streptophyta; class Magnoliopsida; order Malvales; family Thymelaeaceae; genus Aquilaria; species Aquilaria yunnanensis. The sequence continues at coordinate 23,212,928 of CM077597.1, read as the reverse complement.
GAGCCACATATCAAAGGCTGACGAACAAGGTGTTCGACTCCTAGATTGGGAGAAATATGGAAGTATATGTCAACGATGTGATAGTTAAAAGTAGAGTACCTAACGATCATATTGTAGACTTACAAAAAACCTTTCAACAACTTCAGAAATTTGGAATCCATCTCAACCTCAAAAAGTGTGTATTCGGGGTAACAGCCGGTAAATTCTTTGGCTTTATGGTGCCCAAGATAGGCATAGATGCCAATCCAGAAAAATTCAAGACCTTGCTCGGATTCCAAACTCCCACAACCACCAAGGACAACCAAAGGCTTATTGGAAGAATAACGGCACTTAGCATATTCATTTCCAGATATGGGGATCGATGTTGACCCTTCTTCGAGGTGCTCACCAAAGTAGTGAAAAGTGAAGATAAGCTTAGTATTGAAGAACACCCTTGGAATGAAGAATGTGAAAAGTCTTGGGATGAACTTAAGAATTACCTATCCCACCTACAGACACTTCGGTAACCCAGGGAAGGAGAACCCTTTCTCTTCTACCTTACTGTCAGTGAAAAAGCTGTGAGTTCGGTGCTTGTCATAAAGGAAGGAGTAAAACAGTGGCTTGTATATTATGTTAGCAAGTCCTTGCATGGAGCCAAAGTAAGATATCTGATGTTGCAAAAAGCAATATATGCCTTAGTCTTGGCAAGTAGAAGACTTTGGCCCTACTTCCAAGGACACTCCATTATAGTGTGAAGTAATCTACCTCTTAGGGATATCATGAAGAAGGTAGATCATTGGGGTTAATTGTTGAAGTGGTACATCGAGCTCTGCAAATATGATATCATCTATGAGCCAAAGAAGACAATAAAAACTCAGGCCTTAGCTAATGTTATTGCCAAATTACCCGAGACTGAGGGTGCATCAAGTAATCTCAGAGATGAGCAACCTGAATGGGAGCTCTTCATGGATGGCACTTCAGGATCAGAACACCAGGGTGCTGGAGTGATACTTCGAGGTCTCGAAGGGATGGAAGCATCAAAGGCTATCAAATTTGGATTCCATGTCACTAATAATATTACGGAATACGAAGCACTGATAGCAGGCTTATGATTGGCAAATAGAGTTGGTGTAAAAAATTTGAAGGCTTACAGTGATTCGTAATTAGTGGTTTAGCAGATGATGGGGTATACGGGGCCAATGACCCTAATTTGGTAAAATACCATGACCTTGTCAAAGAGCGAATCCAAGAATTTGATAAGGTACAAATAAAAAAGGTACCTTAGAAAGAGAACCTGGAAGTAGTTATATTTGCTAAATAAAAAAAGTGCACTAAAGTACTTGATTATCTGAGCGTAGCCATAATAGCACTCTTGACCTCAAAAAAAGGGTGGATGGATCCTATAAAGGAATACTTGACAAGTTCCTCCTTACTTGAAGATCCTCGAGAAGCTGCGAAGGTGTGAAGGCTGTCCGGAAGGTACTTCATGATTGGTAAGAGTGGTACTGACAAGGGCATTCAAATCCCCTGCAAAGGTGTGTCAGTGAAAAGGATTTCGAAGCAGTCCTGAAAGAAGTCCACGAAGGAGTATGTGGATCCCATATTGCGACAGACACTCTTGCTGGAGTACTACTCCGGCAGGGATATTTTTGGCCACCATAAGAAAGGATGCTCAGCAGTTCATCAAATGATGCATCAAGTGTCAACGACATGCAACCATCCAAAGGGCACCTTTGGAAGCATTAACTTTGGCAAACTACCCTTGCCCTTTCATCGTGTGGGGAATTGACCTTATCGGTCCTTTCCCGATGGCTCATGAAGGAGTCAAGTTCTGTGTCATTGCAGTAGACTACTTCACAAAGTGGATCGAGGTAGAACCCTTGGCAATAATTTCTATGAAATACATTTAGAAGTTCATTTGGAAAAACATCATATGCAGATTCGGTTGTCCAAGGGTGATAGTAGTGGATAATGGTTCTCAATTTGTCGACAAAGGGTTCCAGGAATTCGCCACCAACCTCGGGGTAAAATTGCACTTTGTCCTAGTTGGCCATTCTCAAAGCAACGAGAAAGTTGAAGTGACCAATAGGAAAATAAAAGATGGTCTAAAGAAGAGGCTGAATGAAGCCAAATGAAAGTGACCTGGTAAACGACCAAACGTGCTATAGAGTTACCGAACAACCCCTAGGAAAGCTATAGGGAAAACTGTTTTTTTCACTCGTGTTTGGCACAAGTGCTCTGATCCCTATTGAGGTTATAAAGCCTTCTATAAGAATACAAGTATTTGACGAAGAAGGGAACAACCTCGGCTTAAGAGCCAAACTTGACATGGTTGATGAACATAGGGAGATGATCGAACTTAAATGAAAAGCATTCTAGCAAAAGGTAGCCATCGTAATGAACTTCAAGGTCAAACCTAAAGGAATCAAGATAGGAGATCTTGTTCTCCGAAAGATTGAGTTGGAACCCCGAAAACCGTCTCATGGTGTACTTCGGGCAAATTGGGAAGGACCTTATTTGATCACAGATAAAGTTCGGCTTGGAGTTTACAAACTCGGAACCAGCGAAGGAAAAGAATTGAAAAATACTTGGCATTCAGATTCTTTGAAAAAATTCTACACTTAGAAATCCTAGAAGGACTTAGAAATTTTCAAAGAAACATTGTACTCAAAGGAAGTTTTCCAAAGTTACAATGAAAATTTCCCGAAGAAGTTTTCCAAAGTTGTAATGGAATTTTTATTGGCCAACATTTAGCTTGAGTAGCTTCACTGAAGATGGTAAGCTAAGCATTCACCGAACATGCCAAACTAGGTATATGCCGAAGATGGTAGTTTCACAAAAGATGGTGTACAACTTGAGTAAACAAGTTTAACAAAGGTGATTGATTCACTGAAGATTGTGAATGAACTATATGATCAAACAACTTAAGCTGTCTGAGTAAGGAAGTTGGCCAAAGATAATAGCTTAACCAAAGATGACAAATAAGCTGTATGAGTAAACAAAGCTAATCGAAGATGGCGGATACGTTAATCATTTTGCCAAACATGGGAAAAATTACATTCTAAATCGAAGGTAATTTTCGAAGACGGTAACAGTACCAAAGATGTTTAGTGTTTTTGTCGAAGGTAGTAAAAATGCCGAAGGTGGCTAAAACAACCTAAAGTATTGATGCTTCTTGTAGACTTAGCCAAAATTTTAAAATAAAAGGCATTTCATTGAGTCAAAGGAAGAAGAGTACAAAAAAAAAAAAAAAAAAAAGAAACTATGAATACTTCTCCGCATCTTTGGGCTCTTCAGTATCCTTTTCATCATCATGATCATTTGCTATCTTCAAAGGAGGCTGGGGCAGGTTCAAGTGCTCAACCTTCGACCAATCTGAAGAAGGTCCTTTAAGAATGTCGAATGCTTGAAGGAAAGAAATATCCAAGTCTGGGTAACGTGAAAGCACCTAATGGTGAACCAGGGAAAAACCATCTTGGAAAGAGGTCTTCATAGCCTCATCGGCCTCTACCTTATTTGCCTTCAAGGCTTCCACCTCCTTCTTTAGAGTCTCTATTTCCTTTTTCTTCTTCTTCTTCTTCCACTTCTTCAGCTCGTTGACCTCCGCACTAAGCTCGGCATTCATTCTAAAGGCCTTGGTCAGGTCAGCCATTAAATCTTCTTGTTCTTTTCAAAGAGCCTCCATAGCTATATCCTTCTCTGCCACCTTTATTCTGAGGTCGGCAACCCTAGAGAAATAGTCATCCAAGAGAGCCTGCCTACTCTTTGTCACTTTTTTGTAAAGTTATGCAAGATCATCCTTGGTGATCTTATTAAGCTCTCCATACTTGAGGCAAGTACTTGTAAAAATTTCTTTAGCCTTAGCCAAATTCTCCACCGATTGAGTTCGGACCGAGAATTGCTTTGCCACCCATGCCTGAAAGTATCCTCCATAGGCTAGCATATGCAAAAAGAGAAGGCACTAAGTGTGATGCAAAGGCTTAGATAATAAAGTTTTTTCCAAGTACTAAAGACAGAGGGAGTACCTGAGTAGCATGCTCGGTAATCCGAGCAGCCAAAATCTCCTCATTCGGACAAGAGTCCATTAGAGATTGAAATGTCGCATTTGTTATATTGCCCCTAGCTATCTGGGCAACCATCCTTTGGTAGTCTTCCAAGAACAAATCCATGTCCTTGGTAAAAGTCTGAAAGGGCTTCCTTGGAACTTTATTAGTGGGTATCTTTGCATCTTGAATGGCCCGCTTCTGAGCGTGCTTGATCATCCATTCAATCGGGGGCAGCTCCTCTGCAAGATCATGCTAAAGTTCCATTACCAGGTTGTCCTTTAGCCATTCATCTACAAAGTCCATAATTCCAAAAAAACCAAAATTCATAAATAAAGGGTTAAAGGACAAACCTGGTAAAGGGACCTCGGGGAATATCTTTTTCCTTACTTCCACCCTTCTTCAGCTTCTTCGGGTGAAAGCAAGTCCAGGGAAGTGCCCAAGGTCTCCATTGCCAAAGTCAGACTGACGGGGACGGAAAGTATGGCCACCTCGGGAGAGGGTTCCGTAACCTAGGTGGCTTTTTTGGGGGAAGGAGGAAGAAGCCCTTCCTTCACCTATTTATTCTTCAGTACCCCTGAAGATTGCCCTTTCTTTTTCTTTGGGGCTTTCTTTTTCCCCTATTCACCCTTCTTAGATTGGCCGAGGAAGAGGCCTTTGTAGAAGGTAGCCAATTTGTTGCCCATCTTTGCAAAGTAAAAAATATTAGTTTAAATAAAAAAATTCACTAAGTAACACTTGAAAAGTAACTTACTCTCTACGAGCGCCGCATAAGATAGTTCACCTCAATGAAGCAGAACTAGCCAGGACTTCTTTCCATCTATCGCTAGCTTGGGCATGTCCTTGTCAGTAAGATGTTCCTTGATGGTGTCCAGCTCCCGAAGGACTTCTTCAGTCATTAAGTTCCATCTAATTAGAAATGGGTAGAGTGGCCGTGAAGGTGTCTGATCTTACTAGTCGGCTACTGCTCGAATATGACTATTGAACTCATCAAATTGGGACTCCAGTTCGAGGTTCAGCAACTTCGATGGGTCTATTACGTCAATTGCCAAGGTCCCAGAAGCCCACTTTACTGGTAGATCCTTTCACTTCTCGTCTATCTCCGTGAAGAAGTATTTCTTCTACCACCCTTGGCAACTATCTTTGGTGCCGACAATAAAGGTGAACTTCCTGCTCCCTAACCCCCAAGGAAGTAAAAAATAAAACCTACCCTTCGGGATAAGGTGAAGTTTATAGTATTGCTAAAAAATATAAAGTGGGGAACTATTTTGAAAACTCAACGCATACACAAAAAAGTGTTGAAATAGGAGTATGAGTTTAGGGGCATTTGGTTAACTGCTATGCCATAAAACTGGCAAAAATTAGAAACCATCTTTGGAGGGGGGTACCAAAGACCCGCTTTCAGCTGGGACCTAAATGCGGCTACCTCCTTCTCCTAAGGAAGGTGACTTCACTCGCCATGATCAAGAACCCTAATTTTGCCATAAGAGGGTAAGAAGAACTTGCTTCGCCACTTTCACACCTTCTCAGGGTAGCGCAGCTCAAATGGGCATCAAGAGAGGACCAACTTTCTTTGGTGACACCGATTTTGGCACTCCAAAGCTCCATCCTAAATCCTAAGGTACTAACTTCAGAAGGGACAAGGGAGGTAGGAAGAAAAGAGTGACTTTGGAGAGGATACATACCTATGAAATTATAGAAGAAACTCACGAGCCGTCGTAGAGTATTGCTGGAAATCACTCCGCCATAAAAACTACAGCCAAGAAAGGTAAGAAACTTGGGAAAGAGAGAAGAAGCGAAAGAGAGAAAGGAAGCAAGGAACATAAATGAAAGGTGAGGAAATTCTGGGGCAGAGGAAGGAATATATAGCCCAAATGAGGGCAAACAAAAAAATGCCAAAATGACCCTTTATAAGTGAAAAGACGTAACTGATGTAACGGATGGGAAAGTTGGCCATTAATGTGGTAACACGTGTCACCTAATGCATAAAACAAGGGCATGCCTCTTTGATTTGTCAAGTCTATGTAATGAACAAATTGAGATGAAAGGCCTACTCACTTGTAAAGATGAAATGATCTTTGGAAATCATGTACCTTACAGCTGGCAAGAAAGAAAAATCCTAAGAGGGAAAAATAGCTCATTTCCGCCGAAGGTGTAACTTTGCAAGGAAAAGAGTTTGGCTTGAAGTAACGCATCTCTGCCAAAGGAGAAACTTTGCCAAAATAGACTATTGAAGTAAAAACTAGCCCAAAGCTTGCTGAGAGAACAACTTTACAAGATGCTTTGAACCTTTTTTTTTGTTCATAATCGCCGAAGGTACAACCTCGATAAAGGGACCTTAAATTTATGAAGCCTAACCTTGCTGAAGGTAGAACTTCGCCAAAAGAAGAGGGCTTTTGGTTGGAAATAGCCCAAGCTTTCCGGAGGCATAACCTTGGCAAAGGAATAATCCACATTTGGTTAGAAACAATCCATGTACACTGAAGGTGCAACATTGAGGGTGCAACCTTGGTAGAGAAGTCAGCCTTTGCCTAAAAATGCCTAGCATGTTGAGGGTGTGATTTTGGCAAAAGAAGAATGAAATCTTGGAATAAGAGTAGCCTTAATTACCAATGTGAAAGAACTGAAGTTATAACGTCGCTTTTCCTGGAAAGGGCATATGATAGCCGAAGGCCTATCGCCCACGAGACCTTCAGATTAGTAGACTTGACACCACCCTTGGAAGGTCACATGACCAAGCTCAGAAGAGTACTTGGCACCACCTCGAACACTAGCCTAACCAACCTCAAAAATGGAAAACTACCACTCTCGGTAGTAGGGATGCCTCTCAAGCACAGTTTATGCCTCTAATAGGCTCCTACAACCACCTTCGGGTATAAACACAACTTCTGAAGAGGTTCATATGCCCTGAAGGTTCTTAGGGAGAAGACGACAAACTCACAGTTTTGAAGGACCACTAATAGGAAACTTGCACATGCCCATGCCTTCTGAGCATAACCGCCTACAGATAGCTGGATACACTTCTCCCCGAGCAAATCTAGCTAACCATGTGTCTTAATCTGCTTAGCTTGGGGATAACGAGCTTCTCCTCCAAGCCTTTTATAAATACTTAGGAGGCTCCTAGGTAATACACAAGAAGGACAACCTCTTTCTACTCCCTACTCTTAACAACCTTTCCTTCATATACTGACTTAGGCGTCGGAGATCCCTCCTCTGAAAAACACTCCAGGGAGCTCTTAACCCACGTTCCTTAAGTGTTGCAGATATCATTTAGGCCAAGTTCTACTGGAGGTTTAACATGTCCTACATTGAAGATGTTATTGAGCATCAGTAGGCATTATAATTAAACAATTTATAATTTTTTTAAATAAATTGACAGGGAATGTAATTATTTTGAATGGATTGGTGATTTAATGAAATAAAAATTAAAATAAAATTAACTCAAAATGAATATTAAAGTCAATTTAATACATAGTAAGCATGTAAAACAAAGTATATAAACACCTACAGGTACTCACCAAAATTGTAAGTATCATTGTCCTTAACCTTACACTGGTCGGATACACAATCTTGAGTCTGTTGCTATGCAACCAGGATTAACACTTGTGTATTAGCCTTCTAGGTATATGGCCTATTATGGTCAACTAAGACTTGGATATGAGGTAGAAGTACTTTATTAAACCTATTTTATGCATTTCAAGAATGTAGGAAGGGTTAGAAAAGTTTTTAGAACACAAATGGCACTTAAGTGTCATTAGGGGCATTTCAATAATTTTACCTTGGGTGGAGGGTAAAATTGTAATTAAAGTATATTGGCATCTAAGAGGTATAACTCACCCAGAAAATTAGGATCATAATTTTTAGAATTCATTTAGGACTAAGGGAAGGACCTAAATTACACTAGGTATATTTTTTAGGCCTAATGTGCTTTGTGTGCAAAAGTGGCCTAGGAACTAAGCTTTGGACTTAAGTAAAACTATGGAACTTTTGTTTGGGAGCCTAAGTGCTAGCACAAGGAGGCTAGAGGGGTCTAAATGAGATAAAGCAAGGCTTAGGGGCAGGTTTGGAAAAAGGAACAAAAGATGAACTGTTTATGTGAAAGGGTTTGGATAAGTAGTGTGTAGGATAGACGACATGAGCTAATCACTCATCTACTTCATAGAATTCTTCCATCTCTCTCTAACTCCACTAAATCACAAGTAAAGCATGCAAAAGAGCAATTTATGACAAAAGTGGGAGCCCTTAAGCAACTATATCAAAGCCTAAGCTAGATAAAGCTCATTGGAGGGGTAATTTGGAATTTCTAAGTTGTTGTAGGTCAAGAATTATAGGTAAGGTCTAAGCTTCAAATTTATAATGGTTCTAAGGTACTTTGAGCTTGTGAAGGGTCTTAATTTAGCTTCCTTAGTGTTCATTTATGAAGGAAACTTGTTTGGAGCCTAGGAACCTTTTGAGCATTTGTTGATATGGGTGTTTTCCTTGCTTGATGCATGCCTAATTTGATTTTTATGTAGTGGATTTTGTGCTTTAATTGTTATGATAATGCATTTGAGTTGTTTTTGGCCTTGGGAATGAGTATTGGTAAGCCTAGAGTTGATAGGAACCAAGGTGGAACCATTGTGCATGCTAGTTTCATGAAGGGGATGAAGTCACCTAGTTTTGAACATTATGGTGCCAATTTGGGCACTAGGAAGACTGATTCAAGTCATTTTTGGGCATTTTAGTGCCAAGACACACAAATGTTGATATCATTAGAACAATAGTGGAACCGTGACACCTAAGCTTGGCGCTTTAACATTGCAGTTGCTTTGGACTCCAGTTAGGGGGATTTTTTTAGGTCGTAAGTGGTTGCTAAACATATTAAGAATCTTCCTAAGGGTTGTTGAAGCCTAGGAAATTTCACAAAAGAATTAGAAAGTGATAGATGGTTCAAATAAAGCAAGGGGAAGGTGGTGCATGCATAATTAATGGGGCCCTATGTGTCTATAGGGGTACTTTGGTTCCCTAGATGAGGATTGAATTGTTCCTAAGATAGGTTTAATAAATTTTGAAGGAGTAACAAAATAGTCTAATCAAGGAGCATGGTGAACAAGCTCTAGTGAAATAGAAAACTCACCTAGTTAATTAAAAGTAGTGCATATGCACTAAGGCACGGTTAGTGTAGGCAACTTTTGGCACAAATTGATCTTGTTAGAATAACTAATTTGGGGTAGTATACTAATGACCTGAGGGTGGTTTAAGAGCCATAAGAACTATAGGAAATTAATGGAAACACCTAATGGCCTAGGAAGGCATTATGGGGCTAATCGGGGCACATAGGTATATATGGCCGCCATGTGAGTCCTAAAGCTTATGGTAGGCCTAGAAGGCATTATGTGGGAGCTTGGCTTGGCTTCAGAGGTAGCTCAATAGTCAACTAAGCATAATCTGCCCTAATAAATCAAGAGTAACACCAATAACTATTTGTAGCTAGGTGATTTAGACCTCAGCTAAGTTTTTAGGCCACATTGTGGGGGCTTGGGATAAAAGGTAGTTAGGCTACTTTAGTTCACCTAGGACCTTTGTATGTGATAGGAAGTACAAGGAGGGACTTAGAGAAAGCTTCATTGCCATCAATCTCTGGCCCATTAAGGTATAGCAAGTGTCGAACTAAGTATGCACAAAGTTTGAATGAGGAAGGTTAGAGGCTTAGTGGCCCCTAATTGGCTAGATGTGTCCTTGACCTAAAGAACTTCTATGGGTGTCTAGTACACTGAAGGGTAGAGGTTTTAGTACTTTTAGTTACCTACTTAAGCCTTAGACTCGATGAGCTAGAATGAAAACTTAGTAGTTCCAAACTAGATTAGACATGTGCCAGTCAAGGTTCACCATAGGTATGAATGAAGGGTTAGTGACACATAGTGACCTAGTTAAGTCATAAACCCAAGGCATTAGTGTGGGAACTCAGTGCACCCAACACACCCTACCTAGGTAGTCTTGGATTACTTGCACTTAGCATTTGAGGGGAGATGGTTATGTGGTTAAATGATAGCCCTAGCATAGTTTGGCAAGCCAATGATCGTTAGGATGCGTTAGAGACCAAAACTCACTAGATATGTGATCATGTCCTTTATGAGTACTAGGATGAGGAAAGGTCCCAAGGGGCCTGAGCTATATGCATATGTTTATCCCTCAAACTGTAATGAGCTTGTGGTAAATGTGGTATACATATTGTTCAGTGTCCTCTAATGTTTCGCTTACAGATACCCTAAAGAGCCTTTAAGAGAATCTATGATTCCCATCCCTTAGTTTATTTTATTAGGTCTAGGAAGTACAACTAGCAACCTTGAGAGAGTTATTGAGGTATTCTGAGTAGGTGTGACATACTTGCTAGTTTATTCCTTGTGGTTTATTATTGCCCATGTTTATGTAGTAAATCATTAGATCGACCTTGAGCAGCAGTTAATCTAGAAGTACAAGGGTAGGTCAAGGCTATAGCACTCAGGGCATTTAGCTTAGGTAGTCTGGCCTAGTTTTTAATCTTAGTATTTGTTTATGTTAGAGTACTTAATTGTTCTTGATGCCTCTAGCAATGTGTTAGTTATATGTTTTGGTTTGTAGTATCATGCACTTATGTACATATATTTATTGCTTGTGGAAAATGTAAAAGGCCTTAGCTAGTTTACAAATGTTTTGTAGTGAAGATCTGCCAATGTTTTCAATGTATGGTTTAAGTTTAAATTCCATGCCAAGGCTACTCATGTGTGATAGTTATCGCTAGTGACTAGGTTAGAATGCTTATATCACATGCATTAGTTTTTACCAGAAGCAAAAAGATTAGTAGTTGTAGACCAAAACCCAAGGTATTTTTAAATTCCTATCGATTTGAGGGCAGTAAGCCACCATAGTCAGCTGAGGGGTGTTATGAGTTAGGGGTAGGTTCCTTTGAGCATACATTTGGCTAAGGGTCACAGTAAAAGCAAAGATGAGAATAGGGCCATCTCAAGATTGTTTTTGCATCTACTACTCCAACTGTGATAGATGAGTAGCATGCTCTTGCTGAATAGAGGCTAGCTGAGCTCAAAGTGCTATGTTTTTTTGTAGCAGCTACACTATCCGGTCATCGTCGTAGGCCTAAACCAAGCTATAGTTAGGATAAAGTGAGTTTTAATTGTAAAGGTAAGTTAAAAGTTTAAGGTACTACATTTGAACTTGTACAAAGATTTCCTTCAGGCAAGGCTAATACATGTGGGACCCTCATCAAAAAGCCCATTGTATAGGCTACCAGCCACCCTATCCTAACAGTCATTGCAAAATGCAAGATGCTTGGCCCATCATCCCCATATTTCACCTCATATGTCTCTTAAGAACATGAATAAGCATGAAATGAGTTTAATTATAATTACTGTAAAAAAAAGTAGTATTAAGTACACTTTTTGTGTAAAAAAAAGTAGTATTAAGTACACTTTTTGACTTACAATCGTGTCAATCTATGCCTAAGACAAGCTCTCGGCAACATTCATCATCCTTTCTTCATGAACATTGGTTGAAAAATTTAGTGTATGTCAGGCTCCTTTGAAACTTCCTTGCCTATTGCATGAAATGAAAAAAGGTTGTCAAAATTAATTAATAAATATTAAAAATTTAAAAGCCTAAAACCTTAATGTTTGAAACAATATTGATATTACCATCTTATCCTAAGCCATCTACTTGGTTTGGCTGCCCAAAGAATGCTTGGCTTTCAAAACATGCTCAGGTGCGCCCTTGCTGAGCAACTTGTTTTCTAAAATTTGTAATTAAAGCACACAAGTTATGAAGGCTACTTGTCAAGAAGTGAATTCTCATTGAGTATATGTTATGTACCTTATTTTTTTTTCATTATTCTGCTTTTATGCTTCCATTAATCTATGTTTCAATATTACACAAATTCTCCCAATGCTCAGGTGAAATATTTTTAAGACGGTATCGAATAAGATGTTTGCAATCTTCAAACGGCATGAAGTCATCAAATAAGTGCCCTCAATCACTTTCTCCCTCAAATTGTTTAGCCTGTTCTTGTAGCTTTTCACTATTAAGTAGAAGAACTATTCCCTAATAGCATTGTGATCTATCAGATCAACTATAACTTTGTAAAAACCAACATATTTCACAGAATTTACAATTTATAAGTACATAAACTTCATTATGATTACAGATGAATGCCTAAATTCATTACATGATGTATTCACTATAAATTACAGTATTTACAATTTAGAACTTATAGTTTTCTAGAGTTTTAATTAGTAAACACCATTTTTATTTTTTTTTATTTTGACCCTATACTACGAATAAGTCAAAATTAAGGCAATAAAGAGAAGAATTGTTTGCCTATCGCTGGGGTAAATGCTTCTGCATTGGCTTGCTTATCAGATCCCTAGTTGGGAGCATTGCCCTTGAAAAGCTCAATTGAGATGAAGATGCATTTCTTTCATAGTTGTTCGTCGCAGATAGAGCCACAATAGAAATTGTAATGCAATTTATTAGTAACACTTAAATAACTAAACATTTTTAAAATATATTAAAAATTAAATTAACAAAATGTATGATTAGGGCTTTAAGAACATCTAGTGGTCTGCATAATGTGTCAATTGTTTCTCCTGCAACACACCTTCTTGACACGTGCGAAGATGTTGCTTGGGGATTCTGTAATGGTGGGTTGGGTGCTGGTTCGCTGACTTAGATTTGGAAGCACTTGACGGGGAACCATTGATATGGAAAGCTTTAGGAAAGTCCTCAAATCTCAGGAACAAAAAGGTCAAGTGAGAATCACTTAGAGTAGTGGGCCACTATAAATCCCAACAACTAGGTTGTTGTAGGCCAGCTTTGTAGATATATTGTGCTTGTGTACCTTTGTCCTTGTGTGAACTCCATTGAGTGGTAGAGGATGAAGCCGACTATCCCTAGTTCATCCCCATGCTCCATATCTTAATATTCACAGACATTTGATGAATCAATTTATCCTAACATCATTTCAGGCAAATTTTCAAAGTATTAATACTGACAGAAAATTTGATGAATAAATTCATGGAAACAAGAAATTCAAACAAAAAATGTGACTTAAAAAATTTTAATTACAAAATTCAAAATCCAATAGTTTGACCAAAGAATCCTAATTAACACAAAAAATACTAATTGAAATGAAATTAAAAAAAATATATATAATTACTCAAACACAAAATGAAACATTTTATCTTGAAATTCTTTGACAAAATTATCAATGCAACACAGAAATTATAGAAATCAAAATTATTCTATTCAGGCTAACTAACATTATGAGAAAAAAATAAAAAAAGGATACATGAAAACTTACCAAATAAGGAAGAGATTGGGGCAAAATTCTAGATGCAGTAGGAAAAATGCATTGGCTGACCTTTTGGAGGATGAAAATAGGGGTTGAGAGTGTTTGAATGGGAAGTTGTTAGTTGAGTCAAAAGATCTGAGTTTTTATGATTTCGGGAAATGTAGTTACCGAGGGCAACTGAAATATTCAATTGCTGAACCTTTTAGTTGCTTTGACATATGAAACTAGTCACACTTTAGTCACTGCAACCATGAAGGTAGTCACTTTCTTTATGAATGTAGTTGTTCTTTGGTGGTGTTGTCTCTCTCTCTCTCTCTCTCTTTGTAAATGCACGTGCACACACACACACACACACACATAGTATTAAGGTAAACTAGATGATCAGTACTTTTTAAAAAATGAAATGATTCAACTTTTTAAGATAAATAGAAAAAAAAATCTAGTTCATCTTATTTGAGACAGAGAGAAAAAAAGATTATTATACTTCTCTAATATTAGCTTTTAAATGACATATGTTTCAGAGAAAAAAACCATAAAAACATTTTTGCTTTATTTGGAGTAATCGTAAACAAATTGGAGAAGTTTGCCCAAAACTTTTTTTCTCAAATCAGATGAACCCTAATTTGCCAAATCATCTCTCTTCTCAGATTTGTATATATCTCACAAAAATCAGAATCTTGAGTATACAATTTCTTCAAATACTTAAATGCAAGCATGTTGGTATCCAAAGTGGAAAGTAAAGTATACATCCTAGATAATGCATCAGCCACACCATTCTCTTACCTTGCTTGTATTGGATAACAGATGGAAAAGATTCAATGAATTCTACTTCCCTTGCGTGTGTCCTATTCAACTTACCTTATCCCTTTGAAGTGTTTAAGTGATTGATGATTTATGTGAATCACAAATTCCTTAGGCCACAGGTAATGATGCCATGTGTTCTAATGCCCTCATGATGGCATGCTTCTTGATTAACCTCCACACCTTGATTATTTCTAACAAATCCAAGAAATATGACAAGGTTAGTGCAAAAAGAACACTTTTTCATGTTTGCATATAACTTTCGTGCTCCAATGTGCTCAAGATTTTATCTAAGGAGTTTAACATGATCTTTTAAGCTTTTATATATACCAGAATATCATCAAAATACACAACAACAAATCTGCTTATGAAATCATGCGAAACATGGTTGATTAACATCATAAAAGTGCTAGGTGCATTATTTAACCAAATGGCATCCCTAACCATTCATACAACCTAAACATGGTTTTAAAGGTAGTTTTCCATTCATCCCACCTTCCTCGTGTGAATTTAATGGTATCCACTTTTCAAATTAATCTTAGAAAAGATGCTAGAACCATGCAACTTATTAAGCATGTCATCTATTCTAGGGATAGGGTGGCAATACTTGATGAATACTCATAAGTGTATTGCTATTAAGGGTTTAAATAATCATTATACACTTTGAGTATGCTTAATTTCTATATTCTGAGCATTTTTCCACTGGGTTACTATTCATGCATTTCTACTATTCACACACATTTTTACTATTCACTTATCACTATTCACCGACTTACTATTCATACACGTATTTCACTGTTCACACAGGAATTTTACTATTCATCAATATTAAATAATTATTTTTTACATAGGTAAAATCATCACTTGGCGACCCTTCACAAGAAAAATCATATTTGGAGCTGTAGATGTTGGAACTGAGTGATTTCAAATTCATCTGAAAGCCAACACATAGATCTTCAACTCTACTTCATTCTGTGAGCTAATTTGATTGTTTTCATTGCTGAAATCTGATTATAGATGAGACCCTTCATTATTTCATGTGTTGAAGAGCAGTTTTGGTAGAAAAATCATAACTTAAGCTACCGATGTTCAATTTGAATGACCAAGCTATGGATTCGAAGCTAAAGAGGAGATCTACAACTTCCATGCTTTGATGAAGAGCTGATCTAATGTGTACAATGGTCGAAAATTAAAAGAAGTTGCGGCCCGCCATTGTTGATTTGTATTTACCTACGTTTTACCATTTTATTTTTACCGTTTCACCACCCCAAAACTCTATAAATAGGCACCTTTGGGGGAGGGTGAAGGATGCCATTTTTCTTAGGCCATTTCCATGTTCTTGTATGATGTTTAGATTTTCTCCTTCGTTCTTGTTCTAGTTTTCAATACCGAAGCTCTGTCCAAGTGTTTTCTCGTTCTTGTTCTTGTTCTTTCTTTTGATCTTTTAATCTATGTTCATTGCATCTTTCTACATGTTGTTTACTTTTATTATGTCTAACAAATCTTTCTTTTGCTAAAGTGAAAGGGTGAAGCTTTTGGTATAGAGGTTATGATTGATTTGAATGAATCACAACGTTAACGGTATCTTCTTCCTTAATCTATTTAACTTCCTTTCTTGTTAAGTAGGAGTCTTGATTCATCATAGTCAAATCATTGGCACAAAAGCTGCTTGATTCCCTCTATAGAACATGGCTTGCCAGATATATTGGAATCTTGAGTTATTGTCGACAAAGGTTGGCATGATGGATACTTGAACCCATTAGCAAGTGTTGGCGTTTTAAGATCAATGAATGTTAATACTAACTAAATTCCCCGATTGGAACCTCCTTTATGTGTGGATCTCAATTGAGTAGTAAGATGGGCTAAAATTAATCATAACCGATATACTAAAAGTGGATCCCCTAACCTTAGCTATTTTATTTGAATTTCAATTTTAATTCACACTTGTTCACACATTCTACCAAAACTTTCTTTATTATAAATTCAACTTGTATTTCTTAATTCACTTCCCTGTGGTTCGACACTCGGACTCCTGAGATTTTATTACTTGCGACAACCTACACTTGGGTTACAACGGCTAGAGTACAGCAAGTTTTTGGCGCCGTTGCCGGGGAAAGTAAAATTAGAGTACAAGTTTAATTTTTTTTTCTTTTTGTTCTTTTTATTTTTTATTTTTTTTTGTTCTTTATATGGCAGGCTGAGCCTCCTACCTAACTTGTTATTATTATTTATTTTTCTTGTTGTTATTTTGTTATTGTATGAAAGCTTGGTCACGTAGATCAAGTGGTAGACTGATAAGAGAATCTTCATCTTCTTCAAACATGGCTGAACACATTAATGAACAAGAAGATAATCATTCTCTACATAATGACCAAGATTGGCCTAGGACACTTAGAGAACTCATGAATCCCATAAGAAATAGCAAACCATCATGTTTAATTTTTCCTGTTGATGCATGTAACTTCAATTTCAAGCCAGGTATTATTCAGCTTTTACCAACTTTTCATGGCTTTGATTCTGAAAATCCTTACTTGCATTTGAAAGAATGTGAGTAAGTCTGTCACACATATAACAACCTAAACTGTAGCATGAACACCATCAGGCTTAAGCTTTTTCCATTTTCTTTAAAAGATAAAGCTAAAACTTAGCTACAGAATCTTAGGTCAGGCTCTGTTAATTCATGGGATGAACTACAACAACAATTTTTGAAAAAAAAATTTCCTACCCACAGAACAAATTCTTTCAAAAGGCAAATCACCACTTTCACACAAAAATCAGGAGAAACTTTTTGCCAGTGTTGGGATAGATACAAGGATTTACTTAACACATGCCCACGTCATGGTTTTGAAACATGGAGAATAGTTACACATTTTTATGAAGGTTTGACAAATGGTAGAAATGATGTGCAATGGAACATTTGTGGATAAAGATCCTGACGAGGCCCCAGGTATGACTCAATCACTTGCATCTAGTGGAAGCATATACCATCTTAAGGAAGATAATGACCTTAAAAAAAAATTCGCATCTCTAGCTAGAAAGGTTGAAGCATTAGAAATGAAGAAAATTGGTCAATTAAAATCTGTTGAGGAAATTGTTTGTCACATTTGTGAGACTAATGACCATCCCACTAGCAATTGCCCAACCTTGCCTTCTTTCAAAGATTGTCTCTATGAACAAGTCAATGCATTGAACAACTTCAAGAAGCCAACCCAAAATCCATACTCACAAACTTATAATCCTGGTTGCAGGAATCATCCAAATTTCAGTTGGAGAAATGATAATCATGCTCAATCGTCACAACCACCTTTGCACACCCAACAAAAATTTCAACAATCTCAAGGGTATGCATCATATGTTCTTCCTTTTGGGAAAATTTTTTAAGATACATTGCATTCATTCATTGAGAAGCAAGAGTCTATCAATGCTCAAACAAGTCAAACTATGATTAATTTGAAAGATATCAATGCTCAAACAAGTCAAACCATGATTGATTTGAAAGATACTCTTGCAAAATTTGCATCTGCACTCAACATTCAGGAGAAAGGAAAATTTCCTTCTCAACCACAAGAAAATCCCAAAGATCAAACCATGGATCAAGTGAAGTCAATCATTACACTTCGTAGCGGTAAGGTTATTGAAAAATCCATTCCTGATCCTTATGAAGAAGACGATGAGTCAACTTCTAAGAGTAAAGAAGGGGTTGAACCTTTACCAAGCGAAGAATAAATTGAATATCCACTAGCACCTCCATTTCCTATGGCATTGACAGTTCCTAAGAAGGTGAATAAGAATCCTGAAATTCTTGATATCTTCAAGTAGGTAAAGATCAATATCCCCTTGTTGGATGCAATTAAACAGGTACCTTCTTATGAAAATTTTTTGAAGGATTTGTGCACTGTTAAAAGAAAACTGAATGTGAAAAAAAAGCTTTCTTAGCTGAGAAGGTAAGTTCTGTTATTCAAAATAATACTGCTTTGAAATACAAAGATTCTGGCTGTCCAACAATCTCATGTTTTATTGAAGAACATAAAATTGAGCAAGCATTACTTGATCTGGGGGCTAGTGTAAACTTACTTTCATATTCAGTTTTCCAAAAACTAAATTTGGGTGAGTTAAAACCAACTGAAGTAACTCTTTTGCTTGCTAACAGATCAGTGAAAGTGCCTAGAGGAATCATTGAAGATGTGTTAGTCCAAGTTGATAAATTTATATATCCTATGGATTTTATTGTTTTGGACACACCACTAGTAGAAATCAAGAATTCAATACCTGTTATCTTGGGACGCCCATTTTTAGCAACCTTTAATGCTTTGATTAATTGCAGGAATGGATTGATGAAGTTGTCATTTGGGAATATGACATTGGAGTTAAATATTTTCAATTTGCTTAAGTAACCTCCCAAAAAAGAAGATGAAGGTGAAGACGTCTACATTATTAACGCAACTAAGGAAAACTATATCCAAGAAGGGAGTATCTCTGATCCTCTAGAAAATAGGCTAGTTAATTCATTTGAATCAAATATGCATGTAGATCAGGTTACACTTGACATTTATGCATTGTTTGATTCTTCATAGGTAGAGGGGAACACATGTTGGACACCAAAAATTGAAGAGTTGGGAAAACCTAAAGTTGAAGAGAAAAATAAAACTCACATAATTGAGTTAAAGCTTTTACCCAAACAATTGAAGTACCTAATGTCAGAGAAAGATGGTAAATCAAGGCTGATACGCTGGATCAAATTACTCTAAGAATTCAACATTGTGATCAAGGATAAGAATGGCTCAAAAAATGTTGTCGCTAACTATTTGTCAAGACTGACAACGAATTCAACAATTGAGGCTGCACCCATAAATTATTGTTTTCCTGACAAATTTCTATTTTCTGTCACTATAGTACCTTGGTTTGCTAATATTATCAATTTTTTGGTGATAGGACGGATGCCAGCTCAATAGAGTATCCAAGATAAGAAGAAATTTCTACATGAGGTGACAAATTTTTATTGGGATAACTCTTATCTTTTCAAATCTTGTCCTGACTAGATATTTATGAGATGCATACCTAAGGATAAGGTAAAAAATGTCATTGAATTATCTCATTTTGAAATGTACGGAGGGCATTTTTTGTCAAAGAAAATAGCTGTAAAGATTTTGCAGTCTAGATTTCGTTGGCCCTCTTTGTTTAGAGACGCACATGCATTCTGCAGAACCTTTGAAAATTGTCAAAAAGTAGGATTCATTTCTCCCTGGTTAAGTGGCGGATACAGTACTTCATGGCTCTCAAGTCGGTTGTTTCAGTTTCCCATAATAACTTGTTTCTTTCCCTTTCACTTCTTTCAATTTCTTTTAAAAAAATGGATTCTACTCTTTCTGCTTTGCGAAAGTACTTTCCTTCTTTCCCAATGAATGTTCTTAAAAGGATTTACCAAGCTAGATGTGAAAGATTAAGAGTTTTGATGCACAAAGGCATTCCTGAAGATGTGCATTGGTTAATTGAAGCTAAGGTCCGTTTGGCTGGTGAAGCCCCAGATACATTTGTGTCTCATATGCCTGGCTTAGGCAAAAGCTCTTATGCCAAAAAGCGTAGAGCGAAAAGGTTACGAGTCTTTCATAAATGTGGTCGACGGACTTGTGATACTAGATGTTGTTCTTTAGGAATGGTGCCCGATAATCGAGAAGATAAAATACAATTCATTAAGAATGGCTTGAGTAAGGATTCTTTGGATAATATCCAATTGACTCTTGAGACGCATTCTTGTGGATTAATGCAACATGAAGTTCTTGGTTTATGGAGTATTTTTCATAAAGAACGAGAGCATTATAGTCTTGGGAATCTGACTTTAAAAGACCCTGTTTGCCAGTTTGTAAGAAAACTGGATGGGAAACAAATCCCCGACTCTTAGAAGGCGTTGAAGCCGTTACTGGACGTAAAATCAGAGGAAGCTGTGAGCCACAATCACAACTACTGTACATACACGCTGTTGAAAATTTTCTTTTTCTTTTGACAATAATCTACCTACTCCTGTAGGTGTAATCATTGCATTATCCTTTCATCTCTATAAATGCATGTTCTTCTTTTCATTTTTCATAGGGTTAAGGATAGAAATGAAGGGAAGCTCAACTAGTAGATTCCGAAATATTTGTGTATTTTGTGGAGCTTTTCCTGGAAAGGATGAAGAGTTTTTTAGGGCAGCCAACCATTTGGGTAGAGTACTAGCTGAGCGAAAAATACATTTGGTTTATGGGGGAGGTAATGTCGGATTGATGGGAGGTGTAGCAACAGCAGCATCTGTAGGAGGTAGCTATGTTTTGGGTATCATCCCTGCACCTTTGAAATTAATTTCTAGAGGCACAATTGGTGAAGAATTAGTGGTTAAAAACTTGCAAGAGCGTTTGTTGCAAATACTCTGCAATTCTGATGCCTTTATTGCTCTACATTGGGGGAAAATTTTCAAATTACTTCCATGACCCAACTTAATTTGCACCAGAAACCTATTGAGCTGTTGAATGTTAACAATTTTTTTGCAGGTCTGTTATCTTTTATGGATCATGCTATGCAGGAGAAATTTATTTCAGAGACAGCATGACGGATCCTAATATCTGCATTAACTGCTGAAGAATTGCTAGACAAAATAAAGGCTTTCATTCTTGAACCAGATCCAGCAGTGATTCAGATAGACTGGATACGACAGTCTTTCCCAATCAGTTCCATCCCATAAGTATCCTTTACTCTGCTTGTCATTTTTATTTTTGTTAATAAGTGAGAAGCACTGTGGAAGAGAGCAATCGGACTTCTTGATCTTTTTAGCTTGTCTTTTAGTTTTATTATCAGCATTTTCTTTATTTTGGTTAAAGTTATTTCAGGTTTTTCATTTTCAATAACTACTATTTCAGGTAATTTCTTCTTTACTCTTCTTTTGTATGTTTTGACATTGGGGACAATGTCTTAATCTGGTTGGGGGAAGGGATAGTTGATATTTGATTTTTCTTTTAGGATAGTTTTTCTCATGCTGATATTAAAACTATTGGATAAAGCCCTTAGTTTAAGATGGCTGAGTAAGGAGTAATCTTACTCTTGAGACACATCCTATTAGGCATGCTAGTCATAACATTTTGGGGTAACTAGGTTTCAACCCTATTTGGATGACATATCTCACAAGTAATCTATATTTTCTAAAGAAAATATTAGATGAAACCTGAATATTGATTCCAAACATCCATTCTCTTGCATAATTTGTCAGTTTTATTGTCATTTTTTTTATATTTTTGTGGTAGTGTTGATTATTGATTTTCATTTTTAATTTTATTTTTTTCCATGTTCAAGTACATGCTTGCATGATAGTTGCATGTAGGAACATTTAGCATGAATTTAGGTTGTTTGTTTGCATTTAGGAACCCAATTCACGGAAATATCATCATTGGATGTATACCTTGTAAATTTGAAATGGTTGTTCATTTTTTAAAGCAGTTAAAGTATGTTGCTTGTTACCTAAGGAAAATAAATAACTGGTGAGCACTTTTGAGCCTTAGTGTTTATTAGGATGTGTGAATTTCTTTGTTGAGAGTGCTTACTTTGTGTTTTGAGCTAGACTTTGCTTGGATGAGTGGTCTTACGGACCCATGCAACCTCACTTCTTATATGTAAATTTAAGGATGAAAATGGCATTTTAGGGCCAACCACTTACCAAAAGGCTAACCATGTACATTATCCTTTAGTGAGCCCCTTTCAGCCTTATAGCCTTATTCTTTGTTTGAACACTATATGTTTAACCACTACCACTTCATTTTGATCCTTTATTGTCCTTGGAACTAATGATACTTATGTGATTATGGGCTTAGAGAATTAAAATGAATGTGTTGTTTTTGGTAAAATAAAGAATAAGTGTGGGGTGTACTTCAGAATATGTTAGGTTACCTTGTGCTTAATTTGTCATAGTGGAAAATTTGGGGTGAGTTGAGCTTAAATCATAAAAATTGAGTGTATATCATTGGATGGTTGAGTTTTAAATAAATTTTGATTTATGGTAGAAAAAGGCAAAAAGCGAGATCATAAGAAAAAGCCCTCGCAAAATAAAGTTAAAAAAAATAAAAAAAAATAAAACTCTTTCGTTTCATAATACTTGGCCACTGTTTCTTTTATGGCAGTCTAAAAAAAAAATTGTTATCTTTCCTTTTCAAATTATATATGCTCATAAAAAAAAATAATTTGTTATCTTTCCTTTTCAAATTATATATGCTCGTACCCATGTGGAATCCTTACTAAAGGAAAGATGAAAGACATCTTCTTTTATTTTTTTCTGACAAATAAATGCATAATCATGGGAGACAATTTTGAAAAAAAATAAAATAAAATAAAATAAAGAAATAAAATTTCAGCCTTAATATTTGTTCATGTCAAATAAGGCCAGCTATTTTGAAACGGAGAAAGGTTAAAAAAAAAGTGTTAAATTCAATAAGTTTGAAACTCAACCATATTTGTTTTCTAAACTCATGTGTTGATAAGGAATTGTGTTTTGGAGAGGACTTGGAGACTAAGGTTGATTTGGGTATTTAGTGTTTTAGGTGCCCATAATTATTGTTCATTGTATTACTAGTTCTCTTAAACTCAACCATTAAAAAGCCTCCATCTAATTCTCGCTTTCACCAAACCTAGCCTCATTATAGCCTTGTATAAAGACTATTAGACTTAAATTTACACGCAGTCCCTTTTGGGAATCTAGTGAGGGTGAAGTTGGATCCCCTTGCAAACTCCGGATTGAGAAACACAAAGTAAGCTGTTCACAAACCCACCTTAAAATAAGTGCAAATACTTAGGGAGTGATCTTCTACTTCTGGTAACAAGGACTTAACTTTTTTTCCTTTCATTAATTACTTGTAAGTCAAGTTTATAAGTTTTATATATTCATAGCATGATTTGTCATGAGTTGTTAGATTATGTATTTTGTTAATTTTCTAAGGTTACACTTGCTAGGGACTAGCAAGAACCTGGTTGGGGGGTTTGATGAATACTCATAAGTGTATTGCTATTAAGGGTTTAAATCATCATTATACACTTTGAGTATGATTAATTTCTATATTCTGAGCATTTTTCCACTGGGTTACTATTCACACATTTTTACTATTCACTGACTCACTATTCATACACATATTTCACTATTCATATGCATATTTTATTATTCATACGCGTTTTACTATTCATCAATATTAAATAATTATTTTTTACATAGGTAAAATCATCACTTGGCGACCCTTCATGAGAAAAATCATATCTAGAGCTGTAGATGTTGGAACTGAGTGATTTCAAATTAATCTGAAAGCCACATATATCTTCAACTCTACTTCATTCCGCAAGCTAATTTGATCGTTTTCATTGCCGAAATCTGATTATAGATGAGACCCTTCGTTATTTCGTGTGCAGAAGAGCAGTTTCGGTAGAAAAATCATAACTTGAGCTACGGATATCCGATTTGAATGAGCAAGCTATCGATTTGAAGCTAAAGAGGAGATCTACAACTTCTGTGCTTTGCCAAAGAGCTAATCTGATGTCTATGATGTCAAGAATTAAAAGAAATTATGGCCTGCCATTGTTGATTTGTATTTACCTACATTTTACCATTTTATTTTTACCATTTCACCTACCCCAAAACTCTATAAATAGGCACCTTGGGGGGAGGGTGAAGGATGCCATTTTTCTTAGGCCATTTCCATGTTCTTGTATCATTTTTATATTTTCTCCTTTGTTCTTGTTCTAGTTTTTAATACCGAAGCTCTGTCCAAGTGTGTTCTTGTTCTTGTTCTTTCTTTTGATCTTTTAATCTATGTTCATTTCATCGTTCTACATGTTGTTTACTTTTATTATGTCTAACTAATCTTTCTTTTGGTAAGGTGAAAGGGTGAAGCTTTTGGTATAGAGGTTATGATTGATTTGAATGAATCACAACGTTAACGGTATTTTCTTCCTTAATCTATTTAACTTCCTTCCTTGTTAAGTAGGAGTCTTGATTCATCATAGTCAAATTATTGGCACAAAAGCTGCTTAATTCCCTCTATAGAACATGGCTTGCCGGCTATATTAGAATCTTGAGTTATTGTCGACAAAGGTTGGCATGATGGATACTTGAACCCATTAGCAAGTGTTTGCGTTTTAAGATCAATGAATGTTAATACTAACCAAATTCCCCGATTGGGACCTCCTCTATGTGTGGATCTCAATTGAGTGGTAAGATGGGCTAAAATTAATCATATCCAATACACTAAAAGTGGATCACCTAACCTTAGGTATTTTATTTGAATTTCAATTTTAATTCACACTTGTTCACACATTCCACCAAAACTTTCTTTATTATAAATTCAATTTGTATTTCTTAATTCATTTCCCTGTGGTTCAACACTCAGACGTCCGAGATTTTATTACTTGCGACAACCTATACTTGGGTTACAACTGCTAGAGTACAGCAATACTTTACAATGATTTTGTTGAATAGTCTACAATCTATGCATGTTGTCCATGAACCATATTGTTTTGGAACTAAAATCACAGGAACAACACATGGACTCATCCTTTCTTTCGCATAGCCATTAGCCAAAAATTCTTCAACTTCCCTTTATTACTACTTTGTTTCCTCAAGATTACTCCTATATGCTCGCCTATTTAGAATTAGAGCTCCTAGAATGAGATCAATTTAATACCCAATCCATCTAATAGGTGGCAATTCACTTGGATCACTTGAAAATACATTTTAAAAATCCTGCAGTAAAGACACAACATTGCTAGAAAGAGTGTTAGTTGATTTATTATAAATAAGAAATGAGTCTTTGAAAATTAAAAGGAGCACTAGTCTTTCTGCTTTTATGCTTTTCTTTACATCACTCATTTTAGCCAAATAGTTCTCTTTTCTTTCCTCACATTCCCACTCAAAATCTTCTCTTAACTTCTCTCTCAAGTCCACTTACCTTATTTCTCTATTGTTGACACCCAATTTCGTCCGACCATAAAAAAATTTTTTAAAAGAAATTAAATAAAAGAAATTAAAAAATTATTATTATTATTATTATTATTACTAAAAATTTTAATTAGTTTAAAATACATTTTTGTTTTGTGAAGATTTGATTTAAAATGATATATGTGTGTATTTGAAAGAAAAAAAGAAAACTCCAAAAAAAAAATGGCAAAATTTAAAAGTTTGAGGTAAAAACAACAACATTAAGAAGTTTCGGGAAAAATTGACAAATTCTGAAAGTTCCAGGAGCATTTGGTAGTTTGTCACATAAAATTTTGGGCCTGCCGACGTTTCTAGCCCAAATTGACAGAAAACGATGAAATTGTCAAAATCAGAAGCTTCAGGAACTTATCCAGAGGCTGAGAGACGTAAAGGACTAAAATTGTCATTTTACCAATTTAAAAGATAAGTTTGAAATTTTTTATTAATTTATCCATCAACAGTTCAGCCAAACTTCCTCTATAAATAGCCCCCCAAATTTTGTGCTGAACACAGAAAAAAATAGAGGAAAAGCTTAGAGCTCCATTTTAAAAAAAAGATAAAATTATAGCCCCTGTCCCTGGCTCTCTTCCCTTTCTCCAGAAAATCTCAAAATTTTTTATTCTGACGCCTTGGCCCCCGTCTTCCTCCTCCCGTTTATCTCCGTTCTCTCTCTCTCTCCGACGTTGCCCGCCACCGCCACGCCTCCACCCAGCCGTCCTGCCGCCGTTGTCCGGCCGTCCCGCCGCCGTCAGCCCCTCCGCCCAGCCGTTCCGCCGCTGCGCTCCGACATCCTTTTTTTTTTTTTTTTCTTCCCCCGGCCGCCCCGCGCCCTCGCCGCCGTCGTCCCGGCCACCGTTGCCCTCGCTGCCGAGCTGCCCTAGCTGCCCGCCGCCGCTCCGCCCCACGCCGTCGCCGCCCTGCCCTTCCTCTTCCTCCTCTGCGCCAGCAGCACCCCCCCCACGCCGCCGCGTCGCGTCTATTTCCCAGCAAAAATTCAATTTCAAAATTTTAAGGGTAAACCCCTATTTCACCCATCATCTTTTCAATTTCTTTCAGTTTAGTCACTGACTTTTTATTTTGTTCTTGCAGAATTGATTCCTAACCCTTTTAATTTTTACTTGTTTATTTATTTGTTTATTATTGTTATTATTACTAACCCGTCTTTTTATTGTTATTATTATAACTAACTTACTAACCTTATTATTATTATTATTATGACTAACCTACTAACCTTATTATTGTTACCTCAACTAACTTACTAACTTTTATTTTTATTGTTATTAACATCTAACTTTACTAACTTTGCTAACTTTTGTTATTGTTGTTAATAATTAATTTAATTAACTTGGCTAACTTTTTATTATTGTTGTTAATTAATTAATTTAATTAACTTGACTAACTTTTTATTATTGTTGTTAATTAATTTAATTAACTTGGCTAACTTTTTATTATTGTTGTTAATTAATTAATTTAATTAACTTGACTAACTTTTTATTATTGTTGTTTAATAATTAATTTAATTAACTTTGCTAACATTTATTATTATTTATTTTTAAAGTGGATGGCCAAAAAGCCCCACTTTATTTTTATTAATTTTCCTTTATATAATTTATTTCATTTAATTCACCTTTACTAATAAATAACTTTCACTAAAAAAAAACTAAAAGAAAGATAAGAAAAAGATAAGAAAGATAAGAAAAAGATAAGAAAAGAAAAGAAAGAAAGAAAAGAAAAAGAAAAGATAAAAAAAGAAAAGAAAGAAAGAAAAGAAAAAGAAAAGATAAAAAAAGAAAAGAAAGAAAGAAAAGAAAGAAAAGAAAAAGAAAAGAAAAGAAAAGAAAGAAAAGAAAGGAAAAATAAAACTAAAAGAAAGATAAAATCAATAAGAAAGAAAAGAAAGAAAGAAAGAAAAGAAAGAAAAGAAAAGAAAATATAAAGAAAAAAAATAAAATTTTTAGATTATTAATAAATCTAAAATTTTCATAAACAAAAGACTTACAAATTAGTAATAATAAATTCCATAAAAATAATAATTATATAACTAACAATTAATTAAAGTAATTTCCATATCTGGATGATCCGGTAGGATCTACGGTTTTGGAAAATATTAACTTTTTTTAACTAAATAAATTATATAAATATAAAGATAAAATCCATATTCATAATATGGATAAAATTGTTTAAAATTTCACCAAATTCCGTGTCCAAATGACTCGGCAGAGTCCATGGTTCGGAATCAAATCTTCCGTGTCCAAATGACTCGGCAGAGTCCATGGTTCGGAAGTATAAAATTCTATACAAATTAATTACCAAAAATCCACATCCGATTAATTCAGTTAAAAATTCTAGATTGAAAATTAACTGAAATTTTTCTAAAAGCAAAGCAAAACAAAATTAAAATCAACTAAGGTGCCAATTTTGGGCGCTATAACAAAGTTGTTTTAGCGTAACCGTACTCCCGATCCCCGAACTCTCGCAGACCAATTTTAAGGTGTCCAATCGACCTAGGTAAACAGATTGGTGGCAACTCCTGAAAACCCGACGTTGCCACATCTATGTTTTTCTCACAACTTTCTTCTCCTTATTTTCTCTCAACCTTCCTGCATATTTCCTCTCATTTACTTTTCTCTTGGCCTTATTCAATCATCTTTGATCTTCTGGCGCGTGTTGTGGTGTGAGTGGTGCTAATGTGGTAGGCTTGTCCTTAAATACAAAAGAATAATAGTTTCTAAATCCATTATGAGTAACTTTTTAATAAAATTTCCAAGGCCTTTTAACAAGATATGCCTAGCTTTCATAGGAACAACATCACACATTATCTCATCCTTGTACCTCCCAATATCGAAAGAAATAATCATTTGATTTCTTACCTTAACCTCTCCAACATTGTTCAACCATTGCAAATGATATGGGTGTCGATGCTTGATTGCATGGAGCTATTATTTCTCACTTAAAGTAGTACTAGCAACATTAATAAAACTTCCACCATCAATAGTCAAGCTATATACCTACCCTTGTTTGGCACCATATATGAAAGATGCTTTTTTTCTTATTATTCGCTTCCTTAACTTGCATGTTCAATGCTCTTCTAGCAACAAATAACTCTCCTTGTGAAGTATACTCCACATCACTACACTATTACAATAGTGGCATTCCCTTATAATCATACTCAAAATCACCATCAGTCACAACCTCACCTTAGTTATCAAAATCATGGCCCTTTTGTTCATACATTCAAAAGCATAGTTTCCATTTCTCTTGACCAAAAACATTCAAAATCTCTCATTCTAGTAGGAGCTTTAGGTATAGTGGTACTATTTTTTGGGCAAGTTATGGATGCCTTATGTCCCATGAAACTTCAAACTCCTTAAGAACCTTGCACTCTATTGAATCCAAACCAAGAATGGAGAAATTGAATAAGGAAGAAAGAAAGGAAGCTAGAAATAGAATATGGGGTGAGAAAAGAATTGAGGAGGTGAAGTTAGAAGAAATTTGATTGAAAAAAAAGAATAGGAAGCATTAACGTGCCTAAGAGTTAAGATAGAACAAGAAAGAGAGGAATTGCACAAAATAACTTGTAATTTGATTAATTTGTTTCAAAACCATGAAATACATGCCACATTTATACTAATCCTAGCTAAGGTATCTGGCTTACAAAGTTCAAATGGACTAGAAGGCCTAAACCACACAAAAGACTAGTTCTAGGGCCACTTTAACTCTTAAACACGCCTTTTAACACTCTTTGTATGTACAAACCATGTTGCATATATTAATTGTGCCAAACATCTACCCCTTAAGCTAAAAATATGTAAATAAAACCAAATAATTGAGAAAAAAAACTAGAAATACGGAGTCAGAACACTCAAATGGCTAAAAAAGGCCCCTAAGGGCTCTTGGGTGCACCCCCAAGTGTCACTTGCAGTTCATGGGCATGCCTCTATGGTTTGGGTAGTTTCCCTTTGATTATTTAGCTTCAATCTCAATTTTACTGATAAAAAGGAATGAATTTAGCTCTTGGAATTCTTTGGATATGCTAGGAACTTGTTTGACACCATAGAGCTCTAAATGCTCCAAATTGAGTATCTTGAGTGCTTCTTGCATGTCTTTGGCCCTCTTCCTTGTAATTGGTCTAAATTTTATCACCAATGGGTCCTTGTGCATCCTTGAAGCTCTTGTGCTTGTTGGACCTACATTATATTCCATTTCCTCAGAGGGATTTGTCCTCGAATCACACATACATTATACAAAGATAAGTCAGCTACATTGAAAGTAGTACTAACATTATGCTCACCTTTCAAGTCTAGTTTGCAAGCATTATCATTGATCTTTTCTATGACTTAGAAGTGTCCACCTCCTCTTGGTTAAAGCATGGAATGCTTGTGGGCAGGAAACCTCTCCTTCCCATATGAACCCATACCCAATCACCAGGCTCAAAAGTAACCTTCTTCCTTTCTTTGTTTCCTTGGGTTGTATATTGCTGAGCCTTCTTCTCTATTTGCAGCCTTACCTTTTCATGCAAAGCCTTAACCATTTCAGCCTTTTTAGGTCCATCTAAAGTAGGTATATCACTAATAGGCAAAAGCATCAAATTTATAAGGGTTAGTGGATTGAAACCATGGAAAATCTCAAATGGTGAACAACCTGTGGTTTTATGCACCGCCCTATTGTATTCAAACTCAAAATGGGCTAAACAACCTTCCTAATTTTTCTAGTTCCTTTTAATAATGGCCATAAGTATAGTGATCAAAGTTCTATTAGTTACCTTAGTTCAGCCATCAGTTTTTGGAAAACAATTTGTAGAGAATAGCAACTTTTTACCTAGCTTGCTCCACAAAACTCTCTAAAAGTGGCTTAGGAACTTAACATCTTGGTCAAAAACAATAGTCCTTGGGACTCCATGCAATCTCACAACTTCCTTGAAGAACAAATTTTCAATATGTAGAACATCATTAGTCTTATAACATGGAACAAAGTAAGCCATCTTTGAAAGCCTGTCCACAATCACAAAAATAAAATCTCTAATATTCTTTGTTCTAGCAAGTACTAAAAGAAATTCCATAGAAAGGTCAGCCCAATGATGAGAAGGAATAGGTAAAAGAGTGTAAAGACCATGTTGAGTTTGCTTAGATTATACTTTTTTACACTCAGTGCAATGAAAATAAACTCTCTCTACATCTCTTTACATCTTTGGCCAAAAGAAGTTTTCCTTAAGTACACTAAGTGTTTTCTCAGCATCAAAGTGTCCCATTAAACCTGTTCCATGAGCTTCCTACACTAAAAACACTATCAAATATGTCTTAGGAATACATAATCGGTTTTGCTTAAAAAGAGAGCCATCTAACCTATAGAACATATGAATTTTGGCACAGTTAGCATACATCTCACCAAAATCAGAATCTTAGGCATACAAATGCTTCAAAGACTCAAATCCTAATACCTTTGCATCTAAATTAGAAAGTAGAACATACCTCTTAGATAATGCATCAGTCACCACTTTCTCTTTACCTTGCTTGTACTTGATATGGTAAAAAAAAAGATTTTATGAACTATACCCACCTTGCATACTACTTATTGAGCTTTCCTTGGCTTTTCAAGTTCTTTAAAGATTGATGATCTGTATGGATGATGAATTCCTTCTGCCACAAGTAATGTTGCCAAGTTTCAAGTGCCCTTACCCAAGCATATATATTTTTGTCATATATGGCATGCTTTAACGTTGCCCTACTTAGTTTCTTAACAAAATAGGCTATAGGTCACCCCTCCCACTGCAAAACGACACCTATACCATGTCCATATGCCTCACATTAAATCTTAAAAGTCTTAGAAAAATTAGGTAAAGCTAAAATAGGTGCATTGCTCAATTTGTTCTTTAAAACCTTAAATGCATCATCTTGAGGTTTCTCCCACTTAAAGCCCACATTGTTTCTAAGAATTTCATCCAAAGGTGCTACAATGCTGGAAAAATCCTTTACAAACCTCCTATAAAAGATAGCAATTCCATGAAAAGATCTTACCTAAAAAACTAACTTAAGAGTTGGCCACTATTGTGTGGCCCTTACCTTTTTTTTTTTTATCAACTTTCTACACCCTTAGAACTCACAACAAAACCAAGAAAAATCACACCTTAGTACAAAAAGAATAATTTTTAGGATTTGCATTCAACCTTTGTACTCTTAATGTCTCCAATACTTGCCTAAATGTCTCCACATGTTCAAGCAAGTTCTTACTATAAACTAAATTGCCATCAAAGTAGACCACAACAAATTTTTCAATGAAAACTTTTAGAACATGTTTCATTAACTTCATAAAAGTACCATGAGCATTAGTTAGACCAAATGGCATCACCAACCATTCATAAAGACCAAATTTTGTTTTAAAAAGGTAGTCTTACATTCATCCCCCTCCCTCACTCTAATTTGATGATAACCACTCTTAAGATCAACTTTAGGAAAGCTAATAGAATCATAAAACTCATTAAGCATATCATCAAGCCTAGGGAAATGATTTCTATATTTTATAGTGATTTTGCTAAAAAGCTTATAATCTATGCACATTCCTTAAGTTTCATCATCTTTAGGTAGCAAAATGATGGGCACAACCACATAGACTTAGAATTTCCCTCACAAAGCCTTTAGCCAATAAATCTTCCACTTACCTTTGAATTTTTTTTGTTTCCTCAGGATTTGTTCAATATGCAGGCTTGTTTTGAATGGGAGCTCTAGGAATTAGGTCAATTTAGTGTTTAATGCCTTTCAAAGGTGGTAGTCCACTTAGCCCTTTAAGAAACACATCCTTAAACTCCTGCAACAAAGCCACAACAACACTTAAAAGCTTGTTAGTTAAGTCGCTAGAAAGAAAGCAAGGTTCTTTATAAAGTAAAAGGAGAACTAGTCTTTGTGCTTTAACGACTTTCCTCACATCGGTCATTTTGATCATTAGACTCTCTTTTCTTTTCTCAACTTTCCTCTTTTGATTTTTCCTTCAGGAACTTTCAACTTTCTTTTTCCCCTCAAGGCTTCTCTTCTTACTTTTCTATCATTTTCTCCAAAGTCACCTCAAGTTTGTTTCCACTCAGTCCCTCATATTTCCCTCATTAACCTTTGTGCCAGCCTCACCATAAATTTTCCTTTGATCATCCATAACTTTTTGTGATGTGAGTGGCGCCAAAGTGGTGGCTCTCCATGAACTTGAATGATTACAATTCATGAATCCATCATGGGTCACCCTCCTATCATATTGCCATGGCCAACCCAAAAGTATGTGACTAGCCCTCATAGGTATGATATCACTAACTTCATCTTCATACCTCCCAATCTGGAAGAACACCATCACTTGTCTTGTCACCATGATTTCATCTTCATTGTTGAGCCATTGTAACCTATATGGCTTCAAGTGCTTTGTTGTGAGAAGTTGCAACTTATTAACCAAAATATTGTTAGCAACATTAGTACAACTTCCACCATCAATGATCATGCTACATACCTTTTCTCTAGTGTGGCACCTTGTGTGGAAAATTTTCTTTCTTTGATCATTCTCTTCATTGACTTGAACACTCAAGGCCCTCTTAGCCATAAGTATTACACCTTGTTCCATAAACTTCACATCAGTATCATACTCCAACTTGAGCATGTCTTGGCAATTATAGGCCTTCTTGTCATTTTCATTAGTCACAATTTCTCCTTTTTCATTCAACACCATGGCTCATTGATTGACACATTATCTTGCATAATGTCCCCTGCGATTGCACATAAAACATATGTTGTCAAAATTTCTAACAACATTCTTAGAATCAGAAGTATCTTTCTTAGGTTTTTGTTGGTTGCCTTTGGAAAGGGTCTCAGGTCTTGCCCTTAGGAGCTCTTTCCTAGCCTTATTTCCCCCACTTTGCCTTCAATTAGAGCCTCGTCCTTGATGGAACCTTACTTCCCCTATTCCGTTCAATTACTTGTATAATTTTATGGCCCTGTGCACCATGTCCTCCACCTCTACATAATCATGCAAGTCAACAAGGTTAGCAATCTTAGAATTTAAACCAAGCAAGAACTTGGCCATTGTGGCTTCTTAGTCCTCCTTAACATTAGCCTTTGGTAGGCATTGATTGAGAACTTAGATCCTTTAACTTCTTGTATTACCAAACCATATTTTCCTCCAAACTATCTTGTAGTTGCACCTTAAATTTTTAAAACTCAGAGATCATAGCTTTTTGGAATGCCCTATATTCTACCTTTATAATTCTCTGGGAAAATTGAAGAACATCATAAAAACACTTTTTTCTCTTAATTTGTTAGTGGATAGACACTTTTGCAACCAAATCTCTTAAGTTCTAAAATAACTTATTTAAAACACACCAATACTTTTGAAATTCTTCAAAACCTTTCAAATCCTCCAAGAGAAGTTTAGAAAATAGAAAGGAAACAATGAAAAGTGGTGGAAATAGGATGTTCTTTACAATAGATGATTGAAAGAATGAGGAAGATTGGAAAGAGACATAAACACTTAAGAATAGAAATTTTAACTTAAAATGATGTTTTGAACACAAAAACAAACCTTTTCCCTCAAGGAAAGAAGATTCTAGCTATTGAATGATTGTATTTTATTTTTTTTAGTGCTAGGGATGAAATTTTAGAACCTCAAGATGGTTTCTTGCTACAAAACAAAATAAAGAGAATCAATTCTTGCAACAAAAAATATTAAAAGAATAAAACTTGAAATAAAAGAATAAAACTGAAATAGAATTGAAATAGGATTATTTTTGGTATTTTTTGGATACATGGCACATGAATGAAAAACAACTACACTATTTAGAAGAACTTAAGTGAAGAAAGAATAAAGTGGTACCATTTGAATTATTTGAGTACAAATGATGGAATTTGAAAGAAACAAAAATAAAATAGATTAGGATTGATCAAATAATGCAAGAATGAATTAAAACAAAGCTTAATGAACACAAAATAACATAGGTTGGTCTTGTCTTAGAGCTCATGCTTTGATACCACTTGATGGATGCCTTATGTCCCAAGAATTTTCAAACTCCTCAAATACCTTGCACTCTCCTTTAAAATTGAATGAAGAATGGAGAAATTAAATAAGGAAGAAAGAAAAGCAGATAGAAATAGAATATGCAGTGAGAAAAAAAATGAAGAATACAAAGCACTAATGTGCCAAGAGTTAAGATAAAATAAGAGAGACAAAAACTATAGAAAGCAATTTATAATTTGGTTAATCTATATCAAAATCACAAAATACAGGCCATAGTTGTACTAATACTAGCTAGTTTGGCCTTATAAAGTTTAAACGGACTTAAACCCCAAACCACACAAAAGACTAGTTCTATGGCTACTTGGACTCCTAAACACACCTTTAACACTCTTTATTTGTACAAACCATGTGGCATGTATAATGATGTGCATATATTTAGCTATGTTCTCTATAAGTTTTCTTTTCTTGTATTTGCTTGTCTTTTGATGTGTTTTTGCTAGGATATGGTGCTTAATTGGTTCACATTTCATTTTCAAATCTTATTTCAGCTTCATATGAGATAGGAAGGATTTTTGTGAAGTTTTGGAGCTAAATTTCAAGTTTTGAAAAATTTTTGGAGCTTACACACCCTTTCTCATGTCCATGTTTCAAGTTGTGTTAAAATAAGAAAAATTTTAAAGTCTAGTGGAGAAACATGGCTAGCTCATGTTTGTCTAATTTTATAGGGTTTCTCAGTTTAACTTAGCAAGAGGAGAGACAAAAGCGATGAGGCAGAAAAAAGAGAAAATAAAGAGAGTTTCTCATGGAGGAAGGCTACTGAAGGTAATTTTGATGATCAACACCATTCTATGAGTGCGAGAACAAAGATTTCTTGGAGAAGAAGAAATTCAGCCATAGAACATTCTTTTTTTTAGTTTTCTTTTGATTCTTTGGTGTTTATTTTGCAATATTATGAGCTAAACTTTTCCTACTCATGCTTAGAGTAGATGAGCCGTAGGGTGATTCTGTGATTGTGATTATTTCTGGTTTTATATGATTATATGTTTTTCTTGTGATATATCCAATGTGCTTTGTTGTATTGATTAATAGTAGGTAGCCTATTAATTCAATGTGGGGTGATGAACATGCATCAAGTAGTCTATAGTATGTTTGTTGTGAATCATAGTTGGATAAAAGACATATTATCATAATTGGGAATAATAGGTGCAACATAATACACTCAAACTAGGGTGAAACCTAGTAGTAGGTCATAGGACTTGTAATGCGTCCTTAGGAAGTGCGATAGGTCTAGCCACCCTATCGATGTCTTAAGAATAGGGTAAATGTAATGAGAATAATGGGGCATTAATCTACATTAGGTAGTACTCCACAATTCAAATTAATCACAATCCTATTAAATCAGAGTAAAAGCAACACAATTGAAGTTCTAGGGGATTCGATTCTAAGTATTAGGTTTCTTGTTGTTAGTTGTTTTAATGGTTTTTCTGCTACTTGGCAATAGCTGGCAGTTTAGTTTATTGCATTAGCTTAGTTTAGTTAATTTATAACAATTAGTTAAAAAATCCTCTTAATTGCCGGTTAAATAATAGAGAGATATTGAGTATGGTAGAAAACCTTTGTCCTTTGGAAAAAGTGGTCTCAGTACTTTTCATTGCTACGCTTTGATGATAGGTGTGCTTGCCTATGAGTTCACATGTTTATTTGAGTATATAGAAATTTGAAACATCCACATTATTACTGGTGTAGTGGGAAAGGTTGTTGTGAACTATAAACAAATCAAGCTTTCGGGCGCCATTGCCAATGAAGATTTGTTAGGTTTGCTACTTGAAAAATTAATATCTATTAATCAAGCCCTTTATTTTATTGTAGTATTTTTCTTTGAATTTTTAGTTATTTTTAATTTGTCTATTTTTCCTTTTTTTCTTGCAAGAATTTTGGTGTATGACTCGTTGCCAACTCGGTGAAGTAGTTGAAGCAGATCCAGAAATTGAAAGAACTTTAAGAAAAGTATTATCTTCGAGAGATCCTAAGTCACAAATTTCACATCCTGAGTTAGAGCAGTAAGGAAAGAGTCAAGAAGGATTAATCATGGAAGACCACAATCAAGTGAAGACTATGTCAGAATATGCTAAACTTTCTCTTGAAGATATGGAATTAAGTGTTGTTAGACCTTGTATCAATGCTAACAATTTCGAGATCAAGCTAAATATTATTCAAATGGTGCAGAATTGTGTTTAGTTCGATGGCTTGGCGGCTGAGGATCCTAATGCTTACATTGCTAGTTTCTTAGAGATGTATAATAAATTTAGAATCAATGGAGCAAGTGTGGATAGCATCTGTTGAGACTATTCTCATTCTCATTGAGAAGAAGAGCTAATAAATGGTTGACTTCACTTTCGAGAGGTTCTATTGCCACTTGGAACACTCTTGCTGAGAAATTTTCATTGAAGTATTTCCTTCTAACCATGACTTTGAAGTTTCGTAATGATATCTCTGCTTTCAGTCAGATGATTCAGAAACATTATATGAAGCTTGGGAAAGGTTCAAAGACTTGTTGAGACAGTGTCTGCTTCATGGATTACCTACATGGATGTAAAGTATAAATGTTCGATAATGATTTGAGTTATGCTTTTAAGCAAATGATCGGTGCAACAGCTAGTGGTACATTGAGTAGCAAGACACCTCAAGCAACTCAAGATTTAATTGAGCAGATGACTAGGAACAATTGTCAATGACAATCATTGTCTAAGATTAATCCGAATATAGCAGGTGCAGTTTAAAGTTCTAACCCTTATTTGATGTTGACAAGTTAAGTTGAAGCCTTAATGAAAGAATTCAAGAATTTCTCAGCTAGCCAAAAATAGCCTGTAACAATGCTTTGTGACAACTGCCATGGAAAACATATGACTTGGAAATGCCAGGTAATCAATTGGAGAGCAATAATGAGTATGTTGACTTCATTGGAAATTTTTTAGGTCCACTTGGAAACAACTACTCCTAACCAAGATGGGAGAGTTATACCATGAATAACGGGTATGTTTAAGGGAAGGGTGTGAATTTCCAACAACTTCCTTTTTCCATAAATTTTAAAGAACCAATAATGAGATTTATGAGCAATATTAAAAAACAATTTCAAAGTCTGAAGGACACTATGGGGAGGCAGCAATCAATGTTTCAGAAGCAGATGGAAATGATGTCACCATCCGTAATGAAAATCAACAAGGCAATCATGACACCAATGGCTAAATAGTTAGAATCCATCATTTTTCATAATGGCAAAGAGCTACCTAATAGAAAAAGTGATAAGAGAAAGAGTTTGATAAAAGTTGAGAAGCCACATCAAGAGCTCCAACAAGAAGCCATTACCCCATGCAAGGAGAAAGAATTGCCGAAACCTTGCAAAAATAAAGAGAAGGTCAAGGAATATCAGCCATCTTTGTCGTATCCTTCGCGCTTATCAAAAGATAAAGATGAAGAACAATTTGCTAAATTTTTAGCTATGTTTAAACAACTCCATTTTAGAAGCTTTAAAATAGATGCCACATTACACAAAGTTTTTGAAGGATATTCTGGCTAATAGGAATAAGTTGGAAGAGTTGTCATTAGTAATATTGAATGAAGAATGCTTGGCTATCATTTAGAATGACTTACCAAGGAAGGGAGTTTTACTATTCCTTGCACCATTGGGCCTTTGTCAATTGGTAAAGCATTAAAAGATTTGGGTGCGAGTATAAATCTAATGCCTTATACTTTATTTAAAAAAATGAAGTTAGGGGAGTCTAAACCAACTAGAATGAGCATTCAATTAGTGAAAAATTGATTAAATATCTTAGGGGAATAATTGACGATGTTTTGGTGAAAGTGGATAAGTTTATCATTCTTATTGATTTTGTTATATTAGACATGGATATGGATGCACATGTACCTATAATTCTAGGATGACAATATTTAGCTACTGTAGGAGCATTAATTGATGTTCAAAATGGTAAATTGGTTCTTAAGATAGGAAAAGAAGCAGCTACATTTCATATTTCTAAAACCATAAAAAATACCCTTGATAGGGATGACATTTATTATTCTTTAGATGCAATAGATACTGAAGTTGCTCGATGTTTTTAGGAATGTATTTTGGAGGACCAATTGGAGGTGTGCATAGCTCAAGGGAATGAATTTGAAGTTGATACCCCGAATGTCAACGAGATAGTGACAGCTGAAGTAATTAAACTATTGGATGATGTAGTAATTTACCCTATTTAAGACAGTGTTTGGGCAAGCTCGGTTTGAGTTGTTTCTAAAAAATGAGTGATGACCATTGTTCAAAAAGAGAATAATGAGCTTATTACCACTTGAATGATCACTAGATAGAAGGTGTGCATTGATTACAGGAAACTAAATGAAGCCATTGGAAAGGATCATTTCCCTATTCCTTTTATCAATTTAATGCCAGAATGGTTAGCCGATCATGCTTACTATTGTTTTCTATATGGTATGCTAGGTTACTTTTAAATTCCAATCGCACTGGAGGCAAAAGAGAGGACCACTTTCTCTTGCCCTATGGTATGTTTGCTTATCGTAGAATGCCTTTTAGTTTATACAATGCGCCGCCCCCTTTTAGAGATGAATGCTTGTGATTTTTGATAGCTTGTTAGAAGACATCATTAAGGCATTTATGGATGATTTTTCTATTCATGGTGATTCGTTTGATATATGTTTTGTAATTTGGATAAAGTGTTAGAAAGGTGTGAGGAAATTAATTTAGTTCTAAAGTAGGAAATGTGTCACTTTATGGTTCAAGAAGGTATAGTTCTAGTGCACAAGATATCTAGTAAGGGTATAGAAATAG
Source organism: Aquilaria yunnanensis (assembly GCA_039654915.1). NCBI lineage: Eukaryota > Viridiplantae > Streptophyta > Magnoliopsida > Malvales > Thymelaeaceae > Aquilaria > Aquilaria yunnanensis. The sequence continues at coordinate 23,173,986 of CM077597.1, read as the reverse complement.
ATAGGGCAAAGGTTGAGACTACTTCAAAACTACCACTGTCGTCTTCAGTTAAGGTGATTAGAAGTTTTCTTGGTCATGTGGGTTTTTACAGACAGTTTATTAAATATTTTTTTAAGATAGCAAAACTAATCACTAAGTTGTTAGAAAAGGATGCAGATTCGCAGATTGGCGACGCGTCACCAATACTAGAAAGTTAGATCCTTTTACTGCAAGAGTTTTCTTTAGAAATCTTAGACAAAAAAGGAGTAGAAAATCTAGCCGCAGACTACCTTTCCAGGTTAGAGAATCTTAGAGGAGAGTTCGTGAAGGAGAGAGATAGAAATGATTCATTTCCTAATGAACATCTTTATATGCTTAAGTATACAGATGAACTATGGTTTGCCAACTATCTCATATGTACGGAGCTACCTCGATATATGACGTACCAACAGATGAAGAAATTCTTTTCTAACTTGAAATATTATCTATGGGATGAACTATTTTTTTTTTTAAGGATTTGTGCATATCAAATTATCTGGCAATGTGTGTCCTATTTAGATATGGAGAAAACAAGGAGAATGCGGCTGGAACTTTTCATTCTGATTTCATCCTTTAAGAGGCTGGGGTTGGGCTGCTAAAATTGTCACTATATGATGTATATATAGTGAGGCTCAACTCCCAAGTCTAATAAGTTTCAAAAACCCTAATCCAATTAGGTTAAATTTTGAGCTTCATAATGGCTCAACCTTTGGGCCAATTATTAAACCAAAATTATCATGAAACCAAAACCAAAAAATTTTGGCCCATGCACTCAAATAATCCAATTGGTTATAAGTGTGTGACCCAATAGGCTCCTATCACATTGGCAATGATCATAAATCAAATTTATGATCATAAACAATGAGTGGTCCCTAGAAACACATTATTGCTACCCAAAGGACAAGATAGTCAGTGATTCAACTAAACCTCCATGATCATTACTCATATATATCTTTGTCCCTTTGTCCAAGATATCAAAACCAAGTATGAGACATAGAATGTATCACTCTCGTGCAACCCAATCTAAGGTTTCTTGATTTTCAAGTAAACTCACTAAAATTGATGACATTGATATCCTATATCAACTCATTTGAGCATGACCATGCATTTCCTCATTCTCACTCAATCAAGGGGCCCAAAGATATTACTCCCGTTCATAGGAGGGACAAATCTCATCTTGATCATACAAAACCCTTTGCATGATATATGACATACCCAATGACCAACTTCATGTTCTCTCAGTTACAAGAAACAAAGAGAAGTATCAAAGTATGTGACTCATATGTAGAGAACCTTGATGACCTTAGGTCAAAGGACTACATATACCATGATCACTATGAAAATAACTTATAACACTCATATAATGATCCATATAACGTTCTCATGGTGGGTTAGTCCAGTACACAAGTTCTCCAACTGATACCCATATGTAGACTATATATCTCATATTAGCCTCCACACATGCTAGTCTTTATGTATTATTGCAACCTAATCCACAATAATACTAGACTAAGGATGTTTAAGAATATTATTATTCTAGGGTCATAATTATGTTTGATTATGTCACATAGAAACAAAACAACAAACACAATTACTAGATTAAAGTCTTAATAAAATATCATGACTCAATGTGCAAAATACAATTATCTCATGATTGGCTTTTAGGCACAACATTAACACCAGGTATGTGAAATATTCAATGTTTAGGGAATTGATTCTATGGGTCCTTTTCCATCATCAATGGGGAATAAATATATTTTAGTAGCTGTTGATTATGTTTCTAAATGGGTAGATGGATAGGCCTTACCTACAAATAATGCAAGAGTTGTGGTAAAGTTCTTACAAAAATTGTTTACCTGATTATGGACTTCTAGAGCCATAATAAGTGATAGGGGCACACACATTTGTAACTCTTAATTTGAGAAAGTGCTCAATAGATTTGGAGTCACCCATAGAACAACCACTGCTTATCATACACAAGCAAATGGCCAAGCTGGATCATCAAACAGGGAGATTAAACAAATTTTAGAAAAAATAGTTTATATGTCTAGGAAGGGTTGGCCTTTCAAGTTAGACAATGTGTTATGGGCATATTGAATGGCGTATAAGACACCTCTACCTTGTATCATCTAGTTTATGGGAAAGCATGTGACCTCCTGGTAAAGTTAGAACATAAAGCATATTAGGCTATAAAGAATATTAACTAAGATTTTGAGCATGCAGGCAAGAAATGTCTATTGCAGCTAAATGAGCTTGATGAGTGGCAAAATGTCACCTATGAAAACTCTAGAATCTATAAAGAGAAGGTGAATAAGTGGTATGATGCAAGGATCAAAGCAAGGAAAGCAATTCTGAGAGAAGGACCGAGTGTTGGTCTATAATGCTCAGCTTTGACCTTTCCCAGCTAAGCTTAAATCTCATTGGTCTAGGCCATTTGTAGTAACAAAGGTTTTTATTTTTGGTGTTGTAGAAATCAAGCATCCCCAAAAAAGAACATTCAAAGTAAATGGCCACCAACATAAGTGATAATTAGGAGGTGAGATTACCAACATCCATCATAAGGATATCACACTCAACCAACCTCAACCAAGTTTTTGACAGTGCATTCATGATGGCGGGCTGATGAGGTTAAACCAAGTGCTTCTTGAGAGGTAACTCGAGCGTTGAGTCTTTTGCTTTGATTTGTTAACTACATTCTTTTGAGGTAGGTTAATTCTACTTGGATGACCCTATGATATTGTAATCTTTGTTATGATGCAGGAATGTAGTGTATTTTGGGAAAAAATTATGTTCAAAGTAGGAGAAAAAGGGTAAGTTCAAATCCGGTTAAGTTTGCAAAATGTTATAATTTTAGGAGCTAAACATGGTAAGTTCAAGGTTGTGTGAGCCAACATGGTCTTAAACAAAACCATGTTTGATTTTTCAAAATTGATTTTTCAGGAAGGATTTTTATTTGAGTTTCAGTAACTAAAGGTGGCCTGTACCTAAACCGTGTATAAAGGCATGATTTGGTGACACAGTCCTAAACATGCCCATGTTTGGAGGCATGTTCCTTCTTTAGGCTAGTTAAATTTAAATTTCCAGAGCACAAACATGGTTCTAAGCATCATTGTGTAGCTCCCATGTGTTCACAAACACAGGTTTAAACATGCCCACATTTGACTCTATAATGTTTCTCTGATTTCAGCAATTTTATTAACCTTCAGACCTCAAACACGGTCTATAACTCATTTGTGTTTTAGGGTGTGTTCTATACACATGGTCACCTATATACCCATGTTTGAGCTTGTGTTCTCCCTTTGCACAAAAACACTTCAACTTTTAGTAGCTAAACATGGTTCTAAACATACTTGTGTATTAGTCCGTGTCCAATGAACATGGGTGTTAACACGCCTGTGTATTTCCCTCGTGTTTGGTAAATTGATTACACCTGATTTGAGTCAAGAACCCTAACATGTTCTCTAACATGACCTTGTTGATGGCATGTTCCCTAAAAATTTTAAGTAACACGGCCATGTACACGGCAGTATACATGCCCGTGTTCGACCCAAACAACTTAAAACAGACTTTTTACACTTTTTTCTTTGATTCAAGTTTGTTTTGTTACTTTTATGTTTTTTATGTTTCACTATCCAATAACTTGATAGAAGTACATCTAGATTAGGTTTGAAACTTATGGAATTCTTCTCCATGTCTTGATGGCTATGAGTTTGGTTGTTTGTATGAAATCTAGCTAGAATATACTCCTATTATGGTTGTTAATAGATTGATTGTGCTAGCTCTTAATGCGTTACACTGCGGACTCTCTTTGTGCTTACACTTCCCTTACTTGCCACACAAGTAATTTAGTTTACAATGTGTTTGATATTTGTTCCCAATGGATTGTGCAAGCTATTTTAATGGATTTACTAAGTTTTAGGTTCATGGCCCGACCCTATGATGAAATGGATGACCTACCATCGGAGAACTCCACATGGTTTGTCTTCATTGAGGCATATTTGCTCCATGAAGCCTCTAGGGATCGAGCAATCATTTTTTAGCCACACTTTGATTGCTTCATCATTTTTTAAATGCAAGATACTATGGTCAAATGTAGCTAGATGCCATTTGTGTGAACCACTATCATTTGCTTCCATAATCCTGGTGCCAGAGTTTTACGCCAATGGCACTTTCAGGGTCATTGTTCTTAGATTTTCTTATGGGGATTCATGCGTAACATAGAGCTCCACATGTATGCAAGTGATATGGAGCACCATTTTGGCATCATCCTGTTTCTCGATCATTTCTAACAACCTGGGATAGTTGACTTAGATATTTTGTGACTGCTTAATAGCTTGGACTTCTACGCCAAGGCCCAGGGTGTCACCCTTTTTTGCTGCCATCTCAAATGCTACTTACTATTCATCTATAGTTCTTTTTCCTGATTAAGTGCCTTTATTGTCAGCTTCATCCCTATTCAGTCATTAATAAGCAGGTGGGTCTGTTGCATGCCATTCTCACTAATTGCCCAGTGAGCATTACTCGTGTCATACTGAGGACTATTGCGAGAGCTGTCCATGGCCCGACTTTGCCCATGGTTTTTTTGCAACTAATTATAGAGCTTTCGATAACATAGCATATTGTTTGTCTTGTTGGAGTATTCTGAGTGGTTGTTCTACCGTGCCCATGAGAGGATGGTGATCTTCAAGTGATGATGAAAAGGATGCTCTTGCCAACACCACCATTGATCTCACTCTTGTTTAGAGTTGTTACTTCCATCATGACATTATTTATTTTCATTGACACTATTGACTTATATCCGTTTTTATTCCTGTAGACACATATGTTTTGACATGGGAGCATCAATTACTCCTAATTTTTCTTTTTATTTCACATTAGTTTTGTGATATTTGCTTATTTTTATTTTATTATATTTTACGATTGATCATTTTTTATGTTTTCTTTAGAGCTCACGTAGTATATATTTGCTACAAAAATTTTTGCCACTTAACAAGATTGGTTGAAAAAGAAAAGGAAAAAAATATATATTGAAAATTAAATTAATCACCTAATCCTTGGTTTGTGGTTTGAATGGTTGTGCATAGTTAGCTCTGGCTTAGTGTGGTTTATGGCTTTTACTTTGCATGAAAATTTGATATTATCTTTTTGATTTTAAGAAATATGGGTTGCTAGCTTAAGATTGAATTGTTACCATTAAAATTATTTATTTTTTTGGAAGAGCTAGATAGAAGGATTTACATGCGTGGTAGTCTTGTTAATTTCTTAAGATTACTAGAGTTTCAATTCTCTATATATATTTTTGCTTAAGGAAATGATTCTATATTCTTTGTTCTAATTGTTTTTAAGGTTTTAAGAAATTTTTCAGATTTTTCTCTTGGTTTTTGCTTAAGGGCAAGCAAAAACTCTGAAATGAGTGCCTTGAGTGCTTTTTGCATGTCTTTGGTCCTCTTCCTTGTAATAGGTCTAGAGTTTATCACCAATGGGTCCTTGTGCAACCTTGAAGCTCTTGTGCTTACTGGCCTTTTATTAGCGAAATATACAACTTCCCTTGCTTGAGGATGCCTTGGGCCTGGCCTTAGACAAACTTCCTTGTTCTATGGTTGCTTCCAATTTAAACCAAACTTTACTGCCCCTTTCTTTTAAGTTGGTTCTCCACCTTTATGTTCATGTGAACCATGTTTTCTAGCTTTACATAATGTTACAACTCTACAATATTTGCAATTTCATAATTTACACCATACAAAATCCTTGACATTGTAGCCTCTCAGTCCTCCTACACATTAGCTCTAATTAAGGTAGTCTCCATCTCCTTCAAAAAGTCCTACATAGAGCTAGAGACTTGTGTCATTCTTTGGAGCTTTTGGTGCAACTCCCTTTAGTAGTAACTTGGCATAAACCTCATTTTAATAATGGCCTTCAATTTTTCCTATGTTTGGATGGGATCTTCTCGGTTCCTTTGCATAATGATCACCAACTTATTCCACCACACAATAGCATAATCAATAGACTCAATAGTAGTAAGTTTTACCTTCTTTTATTCATAATTGATATGGCAATAAAAATTATCTCCATTTTGGCCTCCCACTCAAGATATGCCTCAAGATCTCTTCTCCTTTTGAATGATGGAATTTGTTGCTTAATGGTGTTTAAATTTTGGTCCTGCTTAGGATGCTTTCTCACGGGTCTCCACGGGGGTGATTTGTACTATCAAATTATCTTCCTCAAATTCATATCCTTCTATGCTCCTTGCCGGATTCTTCTTTAGAGGTGCTCTCCAGTTTTCGTGGCATTCCCTAAAGGTTCATTGTGAGGTAATCTCATCTTGCTTCTTTTTTTGTCTAGCCTAGCTTTCACCGTTATCTTCAATTTTGGCAGCAATCTTTCTAAATTCAGCAAACATAGCCTTCGTTATCAATTTCTTGTTGTCTACCTTCCTTCCTAAATCCTCGGACTTGGTTTTCTAAAATCAAAGACATCACACAAGCTTTCCCTCAAGTGTTTCACTTAAATTGAATAGCACTCTATTCAATCTATTAGTGAAAATATGGGGTAATTGCTATATGTAAGTCATCTCTAAAGTTCTAGATGAATTAAGCTCAAAACACACAAAAATATTCAAATCCTTTGGCAAAGAAAGAAATCCAGGAGAAACTTTGAAATTTTCATAGAAAAAAATTATGAAAATGGTAGAAAAGATGTCTTAACAATGAAAGATTGCAAGAACAACAAGGATTAGAACAAGGTGGCAACAAATGACCCTAAATGAAATAAAGATTTAACCTTGCTTGGAAACTAAGAAATCAGCTCAATTCAACAATTTTTCTTGCTAGAAAAAGCAAAAGATTGGCAAGAACACAATTTTGGGTGAAAAAGAATGCTTATTTGCTTTCTTGTTGATCACACAATTTTGAGACTCCAAGATTGTTTTTCTTGTAGCAAAAGAAACAAACATGATAAATTCTTGTAGCAAAAGAAAGAAAAGAATGAACTAAAAGATTTTTTTTTTTTGTGATTTTTCCTATTTTGAATGCAAATACAAAAAAAAAAAAAGATTAAGAAAGAACACAAATGTGTTGAATAGTAAAGGATGATGGAAATAGGTTGTTGGATGAACTAAGAATGAAAAAATTTAGACAAAACAAAACAAAATAGATTAGAATGAAAAAAATAGGAAAGAAATTGGAATGAATCAAAGAAAAAGAATAAAAAGGGAATGGAAAGAACATAAACAGAATAAAAAAATAACAGCATAAAGAAGATTGTGGAACTTGCAGCTCTGATACCACCTAATGTAAACCCACTTGTTATATGACAAAGAAAGTTACTCATAAGATGTTTTCAAGCTCCATGTGCAAGGTTAGAACCCCCACGCCAATCTTAAAATATAGATTAAAACAAAAAGGTATAAAAATAATGCACAAGAATCAAAATTTCTAATACTAAGCAATTCAAGTAAAACTCAAGAGAGAATATGCATAAAGCAATAATACTATTGATTACTTATGATTAAAGGACATACAAAGGGCCTATTTATAGTGTTTTTAGGCAAAGGGATGAAATTCCTAAGTCAAAAAGGAAAAGAAATCCTAAAACTCATGAAATCCAAAACTAGCTAGAAGTTTACTCCAAGACACTCCTTAAACAAGTTTTGCTCACACAAGAAGTGTCTAAGGCATGTCTTTCATAGTAAACACATGCTAGAATATATAAATATATATAGCAACCCATGTAGATAAGTGTCAAACCAACTTAGAGCCCCATATAGCTCTCTTGGGTGTAGGGGCGGGCCTAGAAATTTTTGTTAGGGGGGGACCGACTACTAAGACCTTAAAATATTCCAATATAATAAAGAAATCTAAAATATAGATATAACTTATTTAAATTGTACTCGTCTTTCTTGTAGGAAACTAAATTCATCTATAATTATATCAGTATCAATTTTTGCAACAAGCTCCTTCTCTATATATAGCAATAAAGAATCCTTAAGATAGTCGTTATCCATCTTGCTATGAAGTTGTCTTTATAATATTCATAGCAGAAAGAACTCCTTCTGTAGACACTGTAGAAAATAGAAGAGTAAGCACAAGTTAAATTAATCTACCAACCAGGTTATATTTCCATTTTCCCACTTTGCACTAGCCATTGATCAAAGCTCTGAAAGTATTGAAAATTTTCTTGAATCAGAACGTTGTGGCACATCAATTTGATATAGTCTCAACTCAAAAAGTATATGCTCCATCTCTCGCTCATTAAAATCTTTAGGATAATATTTCTGGGCAAGCTCACAAATTTTTACTGCATCAAATAACCTAAAAGAATCTTTAGGATCACAAGTTGAGCTAAGCACAAAAAGCTCCACCACTTGCTCATTAAGTCTGCTTTTCAATTCTTCCAATTGAGTATCGATTGTACCAAAAAATAGCATTTAATATAATAACTTAATTTAAAAGAACTAATCATAGTCATAATAAACACTTCATATAAAAAAGAGAGATAGAGATAGAATCAAATGTACAAAATAGCTTGGGGGGCCGGCATATAAAATTATTTTAAATATTTCTACAAACTAATGCTACAACCCTATGTATTTCTTAGACTCAAGGGAGGCCGAGGCCCCTGCTAGCCCCCTCTTAGTTCCGCCTCTACTCGGGTGCATGGCTGAACTCTTAGGTGCATCAAGGTGCATGGGCTGCATGGGTGAACTCCTTAGTGTATGGGATGCTCATAGGTTGATGATGTACTACGGTGTACGCTCCCTAGATGTACTTGGGCACTTCGGTGCAGCTTGACCTTGACTCTCCAACAAATGTAAGAACTATGTAGAATAGCACGAATTGAGTCCTTTTGAGCTCCTAATGGTGTCTCTAGTCTTAAAGTCCATGGAATGCTCCTCAGTTAGCGCTTGAAGTGCCTCCTTTAGCTCCTTCGCTCTTTTTCTTAGTAATGGTTCCACTTGTGATCTTCAAGGGATCCTTGTGCACTTTTTTAGCGTTGTTGTCCAAGCTTTCTAGGTTTCTATCATCTACATCAGATAGATCTAGATAATCCATTTCTGTGTTAGTTGATCAAGCGGTGCGTGAGAAGTAGAGAGGCAAAGTTGGTGAATCATCTCCGAATAATGGATCAGGTGCTGATGTCTTTTTATTTTTTCATGTCTGTTTGAGCAATCATCTATGTTTTGTACTTGGATGATTTGTTAGTCCAGTCATGTGTTAGTATGTTAGTCCAATAGAGTTCTAGTTTGTTAGTTTGCTTTTATGTTCATTTTCTTGGTCTATGTCTTTTAAGTTGTAGGCTTAGATACTAGGCCTGTTGTAGTTATTCACTTTGTAGTACCATATGAATTGAAAAATATGAAGGCCTACATTTGAGGCCTGCAGTGGAAGCAAGTGTCTTCATTTTTCAATGCTATATTTCTATAGTAAATGCTGTACATTCTAATAACCTTCATCAAGAAAATTTAAAAAATAACAAACTATAATTTCACAAAAAAAAAAAAATGTTACTTTAACGAATTTCAGGGGACGAATCATACACAAGTAATATCTATCCTGTCCAAGTGTCCATCAGGGGAAAATCTGACCTAAAACAATTGCATCAAATGAATCCAATTATATTACTTGCTATTGAAGACAACGTTCGTATAAAGACAATTTCCCACGGGCGCAAGCTTTACTGGCCTTAGCTGAGCAATTAAATGACGACTGAGCATAAGTATATAAATTTTCAAACCAGTTTTTCTGCAATAATTTATTCAAACAAGACAAAGGCCTTACCGGTCGCAGATGCACTACTGTTCAAATGCGATATTGATCCTGTTCTTTTTCTTTTTTATTATTATTTTTAAATTTATTTTTGAATTTCATTGTCAGCTCAGCTATCGGATTAGCCACCAATTACCCACCACGGCTTCAGCCCTAATTTGAATAATTAAATCATTGTCCTCGCCTCCCTGCTCGGTTGGCGGCATACGAGTAATGTTATTAGACTCGACCAGAGAGCAACCCAGAGTAATGGTTAGGCAGCGGGTTAATTGGTTTAACCGGTCCAACCGTAATGCTTATCAGCCTTCATACAAGTATCCTCGCACCCCCACGGGCCCCACCTAGTATGTCATGCTGGTGTTATTCAAAATATAGCCTTTCGTACATAAATTATATATTAACAATTTACTATTTTATATATCATAATAAATAGTATTTAATTTGAATGTGTGCATGGCCAATCAATCAGATTTCAAAATTAAAATTTTAAATATTCCAAAAGCATGCATGATATAAAAGCATTAATACAATTATAGTCATGACCTTTTGTTCTTTTTTTAACTTTGAAATTTTGGGCTAACTAGAAAAGTATAAACCCAAAACAATTGAGCATGAATAGCTGCCAAGTCTACATGGTTAAAGAAAAAATGTCAAGCCTATAAAGATTCAGTTTTATCTAAGTGGATTGAGCTAAATAGAAACGAGTCAATCAGGTTTTTCGGGTTTGATTGAGTCTTGACTTAAACGGTTTTGAACGTGCCACTCGGCCCATTATGCCTCCTAGGTCGCGATTGAAGCAGGCCAACTAGCCAGGCTGAGTCGGGTTTAGCAATACTGTAGTGGACACCTCCCAGGCAGCAAGCTAGAGTTTGGGTGGTGCTGCAGTCCTCATAGAAACCAAGCAATTCATAAGTTGTCAAATTGCAGCTCAAGTATGCTAGGGGCAGATAGCTCATCCTTAAGCTCTTGATAGTAGATTCTTCACTCCTGTACTTGTAATGATTTTAGATATAAAAAAAATAATTAAATGATTCTTATAATTTTATTGAGGATTGGCGCCGTGCCTGTACTGATACGGAAACTTTCATGCCAATTGCACATATTTATACAGACAACCCCAAGTGGTGGAAACAAATACTTAAAATTTAATATATTAACATTTTTAGGGTTTGGCTACTCCATGATAAGTTTATGGGTAAACTTCATCTATCATCCCCATATTACTTAATCATCTTAAAATTATGAAGTGTTGTATTAATCGTCTTCAACATATTTAATTGTTGCTGTTTTGTCATACCATCCACCACACCATTAGAAATAAATGGAAAAGTGATGTCACATCAGCAGTCATGTTATTTTTTCATTTCATGTTACTTTTTTATGCACATCAGCAGTCACATCTTTTTTTATATCTATCTTTAACAACTGTGATGACCTACAAGACAATTAAGCAACACTGAATAAAGTTTAGGGATGATTAGATAGCACTTAATAACTTAGAGATGATTAAATAATATTAGATATAGTTTAGGAACGATAGGTAAAATTTACCCAACGTTTATATTTACAATCTTTTTTGGGTAAATCCGATATATTATATATATATATAATAGTGGGAGCGAACAACCTCACGGCTACTCTGGCAATGCATAAGGTTCTTACTTGTCGTACCATAACTTTTCTGCCTACTCAAAACAAGCAATATTCATCCATTGCCTCACATATTTTCTCCCGGTAATTTTTATCTCACGCCCAGTTCTCTCATTACATAGTACGCCTATTGAAACACAAGTATCTGTTCTCCAAACGCAATATTTAGGTAGCGTTTGGTTATGAAAAATAGTTTTCATTTTCCTTTTCTGTTTTTTTTTTATTTTTTGTGTACAATTTTTCAAGATGTATTTTAGAAAATATGTTTAATTATTTTAAATCAAGTGAAGTAATTATATATATACACTACCCTAGAAAACTTTGATTCGTTAGTTGAATATTGAAGGAAAGTTTGTGTACTATTATAGATTATTTTCCTAACTCTATATCAGTTTCAAAAGTAAAAAAGAAAATTGTCAACCCTCAACTTTTTGCTCTCCGTGGCTTAGGTTCCCAAATTTTCTACCCCTTACGTCTGCACCACCTTCTCGATCATTGTCAAATGCTTGACCTTCTAGCCCTGTCACCATCTTCTACCACCATATCCCTCATTGTCGAGTCACAGACCATCGCTACCACTTTCCGTTAAACCCATTGCTAGCAAAATGAATTGGATTTTAGTGACCCGAGTTCATTGTCCATCGGATTAACTACCTGATTCGATCCCATTGAACATGAAATTGGGCAATCCGAGATAAAACCAGGGTCAGTGAAGTAAGGTGAAGCATTAGATGACAAGGAATCAGAGACACCATGGCTGGAGAGCTTTGCTGCTGCAATTGGATGAAAGTATCACAGATTGATGGCTCATCGTCCATAGATCGGAGAAGACTCCGATGAAGCTCGTTGGGTGGAGTGATGAGGAGATCGGCCAAGCGGCGGCGATAATGGAGAGGTTGGTTGACGATGGTAACAGCAATGGGGACGATGAGGGAGGTCGAAAAAGTTGAGAGCGAGAGTTGGGTGTAGCCATGCATTTTTTCAGAGATGGAAAATTAGAAAACAATCAAAATATTGTTTTGTAATTGTTTATAGCATGGAAAACTGCTTTCTAAGAAAATAGAAAAAGAAAATTTGCCTACCAAACATATTTTCTTTTCGTTTTCCAATTTTCAGAAAATTTTCTGAAACTAAACATGGCCTTAGGTTCTCCCAAAATCAATAGTTTTTCACATGCTCTCTATCTCTCTCTCAATTCTTTTCCAAATCTATTTGAATCAACCAAATAACTAGGATATGATTCCATAAAGAAATTGGTCAAATGACCCTCAAGCTTATGCTTCTTGAATTCGACCCAACTCACCCCAAGTTCTTCACATTGGCTGAAATTCATCTTTACTTTCACATAAATAACTATTGGGTCTGCTACAATCACTACTAGAAACTAGCTCCGACTTTAATACCACCTGTGATAACTCTAATCCAGATTCAATCCACAGAACACCCGTCCATGCTGGAATAAACCAGCTTTTGTAAAAAGGAAAAGTGTTAGGTATGGGCGGGTGTTCCATAAATTAGTTCTGAAGTTGAATATTCTTAGGTGGTATCATGGCTAATGGTTTGGTTGGCTGGTAGTTGGTGCAAGGTTTGGCTCCCATAGCTCCACCCACGGTTGAGTAGACTCTTGGTGCATTAGGTGCACATTTCAAGGGGGATTAGTGCCTAATTTGGAGGGAGTCACATGTATAGGGGAGACTATTGGGGTATCGACATCTCACTTAGTCCCATATTGCATGGATAATGAAGAAGTTACATGATTATGATGATGCACTCATGATCCACCAGCATAGGTTTTTTTATTCAAAAGAGGCTTAACACTATATATTTTTGGTTTACCTAGGCGAACTCCCCTGCTGTCCACTCTCCCAACAAGTTTTAATAAAACAATTTAATTTTATTTTAAAGTTTTCAACTTCCACTTGTGAATGAAACAAATGGAAGTTATTTCTCTTTCGAGTAAAGTCCATTGAGATCACCTAACTTATTTTTGTCTCCAAAAAAGGTACCTGAATTTACTCTTGTCCTATCAAAATACCTCATCTCTTAATGGTTGTCTTAATTTGATACATTCCATCAATTTCACAGTTAATGCTGACATAGTATCAAATGCCCATAAATAAATTTTACAATTAATAAATCTAAATCTTAAACTCCTAAATCTATCATTTACGCCAAATCACTCCCAATCACTCCTCCATTGTTTTTGTCCATCAATTCACGTTCAAATTGGAATCACTCCTCAAATTCGATGTCAAACCCAGAAGTTTGTACTGAGGACCATAACAATATTTTCATTTAAATGACATCTTATTATTAGGGGAAATAAACTGATGCAAGCCCTTTGGTAAGAAGACCAAACAACTCATGACCCCAAGATCCTTCAAATGTCCAAGAACACTCCAAATGACTAGGAAGCCCTTACCCTAACCAACATATAGCTAGCAATGATAAGTATGAAGAAGAACAGTAGAATAAGGATGAACCCCCTCACCAATGAAGCTAAGTTCACAAAGAACTCAAAAGCATGCTTGGATAGAATATTAAGCTATGTATTGAAAAAATATAGAAGGACGACCTTAAATAATGTTTCCTAGCCTTAAGATGAGTGAAACCCTGAGCTAAATGAACTAGGAGTCTTGATATAACAAGGAGTCCTAGTTTATTTAGGTTAGGGTTTATGCACTCTAAGGCTAGAAACATTATTTAAGGTTGCCCATTTGTATTGTTTTGATACAAAGCTTTCGTAATACACAAACTGCTATTCAAGCATACTATTGAGTTCTTTGTGAACCTAGCTTGACTCACAAGGGGATTCACATCTCCTTTTGTGTTCTACTTCATACTTCTTATTGCTTAACAAAGGTTGGTTAGGGGTGAGGGTTTCCTAGTCATTTGGAGATATTTTTAATGCTTAAAGGATCATAGGGTCATGAGTTGCTTGGTCTTGTCACCAAAGGGTTCGCATCAAGTGGTATAACTGATGGAAGACTAACGAGATTAAGGACATCCAAGGATTTTTTTGTGGTCAACATAGGATCTATAACAAGGAATAGGGCTGTTGTGAGTTTTAAAACCATATTATGCAAGCACATGAGCCTCGTGTAGATAGGGTGAGTAAGATATCATTCCTAGGAGGATTGATTTGTATTGTTTCGTAATTACCACTACCTTAAGACTCAAATTGGCTAAACAAACAACAATTGATGATTTACTCTCTATGAAAATAACTAAGTTTGCAACTTTTTTTTTTAAATTACACCACTAAACAAGAACAACAAACACAATAAATTGAGGTTTTCTAATGAATTAATATAACACACACTTCATAAGGTTTTCACTATTTGACTTGCTTAGCTAGTGAATTAAGGCTAATGGTTTGATTTTTCTACTTGTTGGCAAAGTTAACTAATTGGGCACATACTCTCCCAAGCTTAAATGAGAATGTAGTCCCATCTGAATTGCTATTTCAAGAGAGGCATTATCAAGCTTAATTTACCTCCATCTGATGATCTAGACTAGTCTCATAACAAGTCCCTAGTCAACACATTGTTCTCTTAGTTCCCATCACTTTTAATCTCTTCCAAGAGTTTAAAAGCAATTTATGGTGCAAGAAATTGTGGCCATAAACTAGCTAGCTCAAAAATAAGCTCAAGAGAAGAGTGAACAAACATTTGAAAGAAAACCCAAGTCAAATAGCCATTAATCCAACCAAAATAACCAATTCAAGTAGCTGTAACCATAGAAAATGAAGAGAAAACTACTCCATGATCAAACTAAATATAAACATGAAAATACATAAAAGAGCATCCATGTCTAAATACAAATGGAAGGAAGGAAAAAAAACCTAAGAGACTTTAGATGCTTGATTCCTCAAGACTTCCACAAGTCTTAAAGTCCTCCAAGTCTTCTCCAAGTACAAATCCAAAAGTACTCCACAAGAAAATGAAAAAAATGCAAGAGATGATTATGAAGAAAACCTAAGTCTAGCTTAAGAAGATGAAGAATGTTTTCTGATATGCTTGGTTCCAGGTTTTTTATGCCTTAGAGGGGTCTTTGTCATTCACCTACCTATTTACATAAAATCCCCTAGCCAATAGTATGCTTAGATTCAAATTAGAGGTGGGGGACTACTTACCTCCGGGTATAGGGACACCTAGGTGCTAGAGAGGGCCAGAATTGGCACCTCTATGCCTAAAGTCGATGCTTTTGAAGCCTAGGCACCAGGCAAAGGGTGCATTTTCAAGCGGCAACATCTTGAACTGTGGCTTCTAGGAGCTGCTTAGGCCTCATAGTTATATTCCAACCTTGAATTTTTCTTGCTTGTTTTTCATTCTACTCGTCCTAGTGCCATTTTGGTGCTTCAGTCTTCTTCTCCAACCTACAAAAATGAAAGAATAAAGTGAGAATTGCTACAAAATGTTGGGTGGTAAGGTAAAAAATGTTGCTCAAAGTTGATAAAAAGCCAACATGTTTAAGCATAAAATTAACAACTAACAAACTTCCCCAAACTTATAAAAATGCTAGTTCCTAGCATTCACTAACCTAAAAAATAAAACAAATAAAACACAAAAGTTAACAATGCATGCTCAATATCGTATCATGAAGTCATCCAAAGCACAATTTCAACTCAAGAGAAGTTAAGATAAGTAAGGAAAGAAAAACCTTCTACAAATGGTATATGGTCACTCCTAAGTGTTTCACTCCTTAAACTAAGGTTACCTAGTGTATCTAAAGGCTTGTAGTATGACTTCATCCATAAATTTGCAAGAGAAGCCAAACTATCTACTACCTATCCCTAAGGAATATGCGTGCAACATTCAAGTCCAATGACACATATCCAAGGTTGTATTAGGGCTAGGCTTGGTATGGATGAGAATCGAGAGGAAGCTCTTTGTGGTGGAGCTAAAGAAGCAAGTCAAGCATAAACACTATCGGCAAACATAATAGTCACTCTAAAGTCCCACCTAAGGTATCCAAAATTAAGAACAAGACATTTTTAGCTTCCAAGTAACTTCCTAAACAACCCCCACATGTGCAATTTCAAAAAAACCATTGAGTGAATTCCCATCAAATAAATGAAGTACTTCTACTTTCCCCCCATTTTTTTTCATTTTTCATTTTTTTTTTGAGCGAGGGTTTTTCAAGTTGAATTGTTTTGCCTTTTTCTTGAAGGAAAAGTAACTTTTACCCAACTAAAAATTCACTCAACCTTTCAAGCTCATATAATCATGCATGATTTATCCATAAGACACCTAAACCCTAACTACATAATTTCATCAATAAGCCCATAACCTGACATTTTCCCCCAAACTTAACCATTGCTCACTCACATAATACACATTTTTACACTTCCTAAGCCCATATTGAAATGCTCAACTTACTTCAAGGACCAAAAGAAGGCAAATGAGAACTAATATGGTTCATTATGTGGGTTTAAACAATGAATATGGATTTAATGCCTAAAGGGGTTAACTAAGGATTTTACTGAAAGGTTAGCCATTTAGGGTTGTAGTTAGCCCTAAATTTTCATATTCCTCCTTGATTTGCATGCATCAATTCGAATATGAGGGGGTCTACATGCAAATTAAGGATTTCATGCACAAAACAAGCACCATTACAGAGAAAGGAATAATCTATAGCATAAGTGTGTCACATAAGGCTCGAAGTTTGACCAAGTGTTGTTTATACCATTAATAACAAGTGAGAATCTTTCCTTACTTAACAAAACTTACAATTGACTTGAAATTGCAATTGAATTCCTCCAAAAACAATAAAGAACATGCATTAGATCCCTAAATGCACACAACCTAAATGCAAGCTATATGCTCCTACATTCATTCACCATATGCCACACATGATAAGGACAATAAATACGATATGCATATAATGTCATGAAAAAAAATTCACCAAAAACTAGCCTAAAAGAATGAACATACAACTAAATGTCAAGTCCTAGGAAAACACTTAAATAAGTATCATCCATAAATACATCCCTCCCTCATACCTAATCCAACATTGCCCAAAATGTTGACAAAAGAAAAAAAAACAATAAGGAGACTTTGTTTCAAGAATCATACCCAAAAGGCAGATGTTCTCGCCTCCAACTGCTCCCACTTAAACTTTTGGTGATGATGGCACTTCATATTTTCATGTTTGCTCTTCATTTTTCCAACATGCATCTATTATAAGCACAAAGAGTAATTAAGAGACATTTTTCCCAAAACTCAACATATTGAAAAGACAATTAAAAACACAAAGGAAAGAAGAAATGTTGGGGTGCCTCATAATAAGCGCTTGATTTATTGTCTCTAGCTAGACACCAACTCATTTATTTTAGGCATTAGGGTGGATGATGTGGCTCAACACCCTCTTCATTGCAAAAATTCTTCCAATGCTTGGAGAGTCCAATATGCATCCAACAAAATGTGCTTCTCTTCATGCTTGAGTTCTCATCTCTTTCCTCCTTAAGAATTTTGGGATTCTTTATATTTCCATTTCTTGTTGCTACCTATTTCTTCTTCATTGTTTTCTTCCTCTTTTCTTTCTTTAATGAGTTTCTTGCCTTATATTTTGCTTTCTCCTTGAGATTTAGGGGCTTAAATTCATTGATTTCCCTTTGGCTACCACTTATAACACAAGTAGGAGAATTTTCTTGGTTGGATTCTATGACTACATCAATCATGAAGACTTTCATCTTAGGAAGAGAAGTGCTTGAATCAAACATTTTGAACTCCACTTTTTTATTTTCAACATTGAATATGAGCTTGCCTCCTTTCACATCTATAGTTGCTTTGACGATGGCCAAGAATGGTCTTCCAAAGATGAAGGGGACTTGTTTGCCTTCTTTCATGTCAAGAATCACAAAATCTATGGGGAAGACAAATTTTTCAACTTTCACCGAAACATCTTTTATTACTCTTCATGGATACTTGATAGACATATCTATCATTTATAATTGTATTATGGAAGGTTTCACTTCTAACCTCAACTTATTGGCAATAAACAAAGCCATCAAATGTACACTTGCATCAAGGTCACACAATACCATCTTAAACTCAAGTTCCCTAGTTGTTCATGGAATAGTAAAACTCTCAGGGTCTTTCAATTTTGTTGGAAGCTTTTGTTGGACAATTGTACTTCATTATTCTATAAAGCATATGGTCTCAAACTCTTCAAATTTCCTTTCCTTTACAATGACTTCCTTCACAAATTTGCCCAAATTTGGCATTTGAGTTAAAGTTTCTAAGAATGGGATGTTGATGTGAAGCTTCTTGAAAATTTCCAAGAACTTGTAGTATTAATTGTTAAGCTTCTTCTTTTGGAACCTTTGTAGGAAAGGTAGTGGTGGGTTTGGTGGGCATTTTTACATTCTTTGGGGTTGCTCATTTGGTAACTTCAACACTTCCTCTTCTTCTTAAACTTGCACTTCATCTTCTAAGATTGTTTTTTCTTGAGTGGATATCCTCATAAATGGATCTTCAAACTACTTTCCATCTCTGAGT
Source organism: Aquilaria yunnanensis (assembly GCA_039654915.1). Lineage (NCBI taxonomy): Eukaryota > Viridiplantae > Streptophyta > Magnoliopsida > Malvales > Thymelaeaceae > Aquilaria > Aquilaria yunnanensis. Next base: position 23,155,052 of record CM077597.1, on the reverse strand, counting down.
GTGATTGCATGACATTGCTCCCTTAGGTTTAACTTAGTATCACTGGGGAATTTTCCTTTTTAAAAAGTCTTTATGGAGTTTACTAATTTTCTCACTTCATGTTCACGATTCTTAATGCTTGCATCATGTTGGCCTTCACATTTGCTAAGTTCTCACTCATATTTACCATCTTTGCCTTATTTTTCTCCATTCTATCCCTTGCTCCTTTATGAATTACATTAATACCTCTTCCATAATAGGTTTCTCCTCCATTAGTGCTTCATTAAATCTGGGATGAGGCGGTTGTTGAACATTCCTTGTGCTGCCATAGGAAAAATTCTCTTGATTTCTCTAATTGGGGTTGTATTGGCTCCTAAGTTGGCTACCTCTATACCCAAAATTTCAATTGCCCATAAAATTAGCTTGCTCAAAGGTGGTCTCATTTTCACAATAAATGTTGGAAGTGGAGGTTCAAACTTGTTCAATAATTAGCTCATTCTTGTTGGTCAACTTAGACATTTGGCTCATGAGGAAAGCCATTTGGCCTAGAAAAGTGGTTAGTTGATGAACCTCAAAAACACTTTTTCTTGGAGGTGCTTTTTCTCTCAGCCATTGCTCCCCACTTAATGCCAATTGCTCAAGAATTTGGAAGGCATCACTGGTCACTTAGACTTCAAAGATCCACCAGCCAAAGTATCAATCATAAACCTTAAAGTGGGACCCTTTGTATAAATGTTGGATTTGTTTCCAATCCAAAAATCCATGTTATGGGAACTTCCTAGGCAACTCCTTAAACCTATACCATGCCTCCAAAATGGAATCCATCTTCTGTTGGTTGAATGTCACTATAGAAGCTCTCAAGTGGGTGGCCTTTGAAAGAGGAAAGAATTTGCTCAATAACTTCCTGGTCATTTCATTCCATGTAAAGATACTTCTTAATTAAAGTGATTAGTACCATCCTTTAGCTTTTCCCTAAAGTGAGTAAAGAAACAACTAGAGCCTAAGAGCATTAGTGGAGACTTTACTTACCTTGAAAATGTCACATGCCTCCAAGAAATCCACCATGTGTGTGTTGGAATCCTCTGAAGCCAACCCTTAAAATTGGTTTTGTTGAATGAGAGAAATCAAGGCTGGCTTCAACTCAAATTTGTTAGCTTGCTTTGGTGGCCAAACAATGCCCGAATAGTTCTCCATCATCCAAGATCGAATGTATTCTCTAATAGGCCTTTATGGGTTCCTTGGATAGAACCCATCTTGATGATCCATTCCACCATTGCATTCATTGTTGCATTAATTACCATTAAGATTATCTCCACCGCCCTTGATGGACATAGGAGTGGAGCTAGATTCGCCCAAGTGCGATGTAGCATGAAGCTCTTGAAGATTTCTCTCTATCTTTGGCATCAATGGCAACAAAGTAAAGTGCTAAAAATGAGTTATGCAGCAATGGTATCTACTAAAGAAATATCCAAGCATAAAGGCAACAAATAGGTAAAGAAATAATGGTTTAGTCTAGAGTTAATCTCCTACCATTGTTATTTTTCAATTCAATAAAATTAATCCCCGGCAATGGCACCAAAAACCTGTTATGAGTTTTAAAACCTTAATCTGTAAGTGCACAGGCTGCGTGTAGATAGTGTGAGTAAGATATTATCCCTACAAGGGTTGATTTATATTGTTTTGCAGTTCCACTACCTTGAGACACACTTTAGCTAAACAACAATAATTGATGATTTGCTCACTATGAAAATAACTAAGCTTGCAACTTTACTTAAATTGTACCACTAAATAAGAACAACAAACATAATGTAAAATGGGGTTTTGTTATGAATTAATAAAACACACACATCCTATGGTTTTGACTATTTGACTTGGTTAGCTAATGAATTAAGGCTAATGGTTTGGTTTTCCTACTTGTTGGTGAAGTTAACTAATTGATCCCTTACTCTGCCATGTGAAAGGGCAACTCTCACAAGCTTAAACTAGAGTGCACTCCCATCTAAATTGCTAGTTCAAGGGTGGAATTATCAAGCTTAATTTACCTTCATTTAATGGCCTAGACTAGTCACCCAACAAGTCCATAGTCATCACACTCTTCTCCTAGTTTCAATCACTCTTAATCTTTTCCAAGAGTTTAAAGATATTTATGGTGCAAGCAATTATGGCCATCAACTAAGTAGCACAACAATAAGCTCAAGATGAGAGTACAAGCATTTAAAAGAAAATCCAAGTCAAATAGCCATGAATCCAACTAACATAAAAAATTCAAGTAGCAACAACCATAGAAAATGTAGAGAAAACTACTTCATAATTAAACTAAATATAAACATAAAAATACATAAAAGAGCATTCATGCCTAAATACAAGATGAGGGAAGGAAAAAAGGAACCCAAGAAACTCTAGATGCTTGATTCCTCAAGGCTTCCACAAGTCTTTAAGTCCTCCAAGTCTTCTTGAAGTAAGAATCCACAAGTGCTCCATAAGAAGATGAAAAAAATGCAAGAGATGGTTATGAAGAAAACCTAAGTCTAGCTTGAGAAAATGAAGAATGTCTTTTGATATGCTTGGTTCCAGGTTTTTCATGTCTTGGAGGGGTCTTTGTCATTCACCTACCCATTTGCATAAAATAACCTAGTCAATGTTATGCTTAGATTCAAATTAGAGGTGGGGGACTACTTATCTTCTGGTCCAGGGGTGCCTAGGTGCTAGAGAGGGTTAGAATTGGCGCCTCAGCACTCGAGGTCGATGCTCATGATGCTTAAGCCCCAGAAGGTGCATTTTCAGGCAGTAGCATCTTGAACTGTAGTGCCTAGGTTTCACAATTATGATCTAACTTTGACTTTTGCTTGCCTATTTTTCATTCCACTCATCCTGGTGCCATTCTAATAGTTCAGTTTTCTCCTCCAACCTACAAAATGAAAGAATAAAGTAAGAATTCATAAAAAATTTTGGGTGGAAAGGTAGAAAATGATGTTCAAAGTTGATAAAAATTCAACATATTTGACCACAAAATTAACACCTAACAGGAGCCAAAAAAATGCAAGGAGCACTCCAAACCCTAATTTTGGAGCATTTGGAGCAAAACTCTAGAATACAAGCTTTCAGCTAGACAAGAAGTGTCCTGGACCCAAATTCATTCATTTTCATCAATATTATAAAGATCCAAGTTGAAGAAGACAAGAAATCTTTCTCATACATAGGAGGCCTAAGCATGAACCCTAATGAGCCCCAAGGGTGCACCTGAGAGCTCCTTTGGAGCCCTTTCTAGCCATTTTAGTATGAACATGTATTTTTGCCAATTCTTCTTTGTTAATGCATGTTTCATTTGTGTTTTAAGCTAAGGACCAAATTTGGGGCATATTGGATAAAGGGAGGCATACACATTGTACACTTTATTACTATTATATTGTGTTTAGGAGTCTTAGTTCAACTAGAATTAGTTCTTTTGTTCCTTTAGGACTTCTATTTCAATTTGGGTTTGTTTTAGCTGGCTACCCTAGCTAGGAATACTTTAAATAAGGCCTATAATTTTTGTTTTACACATAGATTGATAATATTTCAAGTTACTTTAAGTAATTCTTATCTTTCTTCTTCTATCAGAACTCATTGGTGTACTTATGCTCTAAGTTTTTTTCCAACCAAATTTCTTCTAATTTGTCTTTTGTAATTATTGTTCCTAACCTTGATTCTATTTATAACTTCATTTATTTCTTTCTCAATCAATTTCTTATTCTTGGACCAAGTTTGGAGGATAGCATACAATTTGGGTTCTATTTGGAGTTTAAGTATTTGGGTAACAAGAAATCCATCAAGTGGTATTAGAGCCAAAGTTCCAAAAGCAAGACCTATCTATCTTTTTTTCTTTTGTGTTCATTGATATTTAATTCATCACATTCTTTGATTATCTTTTCTATTCTAATTTGTTCTGTTCTTACCTTATTCAAATTTCTTCATTTGTGTTCAAATCATCCAAAATTGAGCCCTCCTTTGTTCTTCTTCATTCAAATTCATCCAAATGATGCTGCCATTCTTTTCAATCATGTGTTATGCATCCAAAAACTCTAAAATATATCAAAAATAAATTCATTCTCATTCTATTTCCTTGCATGCTTTTCATGCAAGTTTCATTCTTTCAATACAAGTTACATTTTCCCTTTCATTGCAAGTATTGATCTCCTTCTCTTTCTTTTGCAGGAAGAAGGTGCCTTGGAGTTTTGAAAACCAAGTCTAACAAGAAAAACAAAAAATATTAATCATACAATGGTTGGATATCCTTTTTGAAAGCAAGCAAAATTTGTTTTGGTGGGAAAACCCTAACTTCCTCAAAACCCTAGCTCACCTGTCAAACCCTAGTTTTTCTCTATCTTGTTCTTTCAATCTTTCACTATAAGAACATCCTATTACCATATTTTTATAACATTTTTTTTCGAGTTTCTTTCTTCATAGAAGCATTTTAAAAGGATTTGAAGGATTTTAAAAGTTTTGGTATTCTTTGAGTGAGTTGTTTTTGAACTTGAAAGATTTGGTTATCTAAGAAACTTCTCACTAACAAATTTGAGAGAAAAAAGTGTTTTATAAGGTTATTTGGCTTCAAGAGTTATATGTAAAGAAATGAACCGAGACATGAACGAGGATGTAGATAACTATACAATCGAAGATATGTGATCAAGGTTCTAACTTGTATTAGGCCAAGTGAAGGAGACTAACAAGAGGTTGGATAGGTAAGATAGGAAGTTGAAGAAACTTAGGGCTTATAGAACACCTTAAAGGGGCATCCTAAGGTGAAATCCAGAGATGGCACCAGCAAGAAGAGATCTAACCACAAGATAAGGGTTCCAAGTCTATGAAGAAGAGGACTTTGAGAACTTGCCACCACCACCACCACTAAGGAGACCAATGAAATGATAGCCAAGGGATGATCGAAATCTCAACTCCAGCAAGTTACAAATTCAATAGTTCAAAGGAAGAAGTGATCTAGAGGCATTCCTTGAATAGGTGGCCAAAGTGGAGATGGTTTTTTAGTATTACACTTATCCAAAAAATAAGATTGTAAAAGTTTCCACTTTGGAGTTTATTGACTATGAACTTGCTTGGTAGACTCAGGTTATGAATTCAAGGCAAAGAAACCATGAAGGTCTAGTTCAAATGTGGCATGAGTTGAAGTTCATCATGACAAAGAGTTTGTTCCAAGCTACTACCAAAAATAGCTAAATCAAAGGCTTCAAAAGTTGACTCAAGGAAAAAGATTTGTAGAGGACCATTATAAAGATTTAAAGGTGACCATGATGTGAACTAACATAGAGGAGGATCAAGAGGCAACTTTGGCAAGATTTTTACATGGCTTAAACACTAACATTGCTAATTTTATTAAGTTACAACCTTGTGTAGAGATAGATTACATGGTGCACACAACCATAAAGTTGGAAAAGCAACTCAAAAAGAAAGGGGTAGCAAGATATTCACCAAATTTAATTCCTAATTTAAGGTATACATGACCTAATGAAGCAAGAGGGAGAATTCCAAGAATAAAAAGTTTAGAGGCAAGGCCAAGGCATCTTTCAAAGGCAACTCTCAAAGGCATAATAAAGGTCCTTCTGATCCTCAAAACATTGTTAGAGACCATGAAAAAGTATGCTTTACGTGCAAGGCAGGGGTCATTATGCAAGAGATTATGTCAATCAAAGAGTCATGGTGACTAATGACCAAAGTGAAGTTGTGACTGATGAAAGTGATAATGAAGATCATGATGTCCCAAGTGAGCACACTATGGGAGATGATTTGGATGTGGAGTGTGTAGATGAGGGAATTACACTTGTGGCTAGAAGATTTTTGAATGTTCAAATCAGAGAAAAGAATGATCGAAGAAAGAACATCTTTATGTGGTATGATTATTTATGGTGAATGTTGTGCTAATGTTGCTAGTACTACTTTACTTGATAAGTTGCAGCTTCCAACTACAAAGCATCTGAGACATTATAGGCTACAACGGCTCAATAATAAGGATGAAATCAAGGTTATAAGGCAAGTGATGGTGTCTTTCAAGATTTTGAAATATGAAGATGAAGTTTTATGTGATGTTGTTCCAATAGAAGCAAGGCATATCTTTTTGGGATGACCATGGTAATATGATTAAAGGGTGATTCATGATGGTTTCAAGAATAAATACTCATTCAAGTTCAAGGAGAAGGCCATCACATTGGCACCACTAACATCATAATAAGTCAAAGAGGATCAAAGGAAAATCAATGAAGAGGCTGAGAGAAAATCAAGTGAGAGAAAAAAAGAGATGAGGGGCTGAGTGAAAGGTGACTTAAAGAGAAAGTTGCGAAAACATCCAAGAGGTATGTGAAGAGTGGACTTGAGGGAAGATTAGTGTTTTCAGTTCCTAAGGTAAAGGCAAAGATAGGAAAGTTGAGAGAAAAAAAAAAAAAAAGAAAACTTGTTAATCAAGATGAATGATGTTAGGAAGGCCTTAAAATCATAAAGGCCAGTGCTTCTTTTACTTGACAATGAGTCTTTGTTTGTTTTTAGGGACTTAACTAACAAATTTCCAAGTGTTGTTGTGTCTTTATTGAAATATTTTAAAGATGTGTTACCAGATGAAGCAATTGGACAACCATATTTGAGGGACATTGAGCCGTAAATTGATCTTACTCCAGGAGCTTCTATTCCAAACAAGGCTATATATAGGAGCAACCCTGAGGAGACAAAGGAGATTCAAAGACAATTTGAAGATTTGATGTCTAAAGGCTATGTGAAAGAAAGCTTAAGCCCATGTGTTATGCTTGAAATCCTAGTGCCTAAAGAAGATGGCACTTGGAGAATGTGCATGGATAGTACACCTGTCAACAAAATTACTATAAAGTATAGACATCATCTCCCTAGACTGGGTGATATGCTTGAAGATACATGGTTTTGCTATCTTTTCTAAGGTTGATCTTAAGAGTGCACACAGTCAAATTAGAATGAGGGAGGGAAATGAATGAAATACTGCCTTTAAAAATAAATTCAGGCTTTATGAGTAGTTAGTCATACCATTTGTGCTTGCTAATGCACCTAGTACTTTTATAGGGCTTATGGATCATGTTCTAAGAGATTTCATTATAAAGTTTGTTGTGGTTTACTTTGATGAAATTCTAGCTTATAGTAAGAGTTTGCATGATTATGTTGAGCATCTAAGGCATGTGTTAGAGACATTAAGAGTAGAAAAGTTGTGTGCCAATCTTAAAAGCATTCCTTTTGTACTGACTATGTCATATTCCTTGGTTTTGTTGTCAGTTGTAAAGTTATGGAGGTTAATTAAGAAAAGGTAAAAGCCATACAAGAATGACCAACTCATAAGTTTATTTCTGAGATAAGATCCTTTCACGGTCTTGCTAGCATTTATAGGAGGTTTTTGAAGGAATTTTTTAGCATTGCAACACCTTTGAATGGGATTGTTAAAAAGAATGTAGGCTTTATGTGGGAAAAAGCTCAAGAAGATGCATTTAGGCTATTAAGGCACAAATTGAGCAAGGCCCTTTTTCAGCTTTGCCTGATTTTTCTAAGACTTTTGAAATTGAATGTTATGCATGTGCACATAGTATTGAAGATGTTTTATTGTAGGAAGGTTAGGCTATAGCTTACTTTAGGGAGAAGATAAGTGGAGCAACCTTAAAGTACCCAATTTATGACAATGAGATGTATGCCTTGGTGAGAGCACTTGAAACTTAGCAACATGATCGATAGCTAAAGGAGTGCATTATCCATATAGACCATTAATCATTGAAGCACTTGTAGGACCAAAGAAGCTTAATATAAGGCATGCAAGTTGAGTAGAGTTCATAGAAACCTTTTCATACCACATCTAGTAGAAGCAAGGTGGGGAGAATGTTGTGGCTCATGTACTATCAAGGAGGTTTGTTCTTCTTTCTAATTTAGAAGAAAAAATCTTAGGATTTGACTATTTAAAAAATTATACACACAAGATTTTGACTTTTGAAAAGTGTATGCAAAGTGTGGAAGTTTGGGTTATGAGAAGTTCTATAAAGATAATGGTTTTATTTTCAAGCAAGATAAGTTGTGCATTCTTAAGACTTCTTTGAGAAGTTTGTTGGTGCAGAAAGCTCATGGAGAAGGCCTAATGAGACACTTTGGCAATGACAAAACAATAATTGCACCCAAACATAAGTTTTTTAGGCTAATGATGGAGAAAAATGTGGAGAAAGTTTATTCTAATTGTCTTGAGTGTAAAAGGGCTATGTCAACGCAAAATCGTTATGGTCTTTACACTCCTTTACCTATTCCATCTCATCCATGGATTGACCTTCCTATGAAATTTGTTGTAGTACTTCCTAGAACAAAGAATGGAAGAGATTATATTTTTATGATTGTGGATTGGTTCTCAGACATGGCTCACTTTATTCCATGTCACAAGACTGATAATGCTGTGCACATTGTCAACATATTCTTCATGGAAGTTGTAAGATTGCTTGGAATTCCAAGGACCATTATGCACTACTAAAAAACAATAATTTCTATTGGCTTGTGTTAGAAACTAGTACATTGGCAAATCTTGCATTGGAAAAAAAAAATTCCAACGAGCTAGGGGTTAGCCGTTGGAATGTGAGATGTTTAAAATTTCAAACGGCCAAACCTCATAGAATTTTTTTCTATCGGTTGAATGGTTTTGTAATGGCCAAGGCCATTGGAAAATTCCAATGCCCCTAGTTGTTAGAAATATGCCAACGGCTTAGGCGGATGGAAAATACCAATGGTCTTAGCCATTGGAAATATTTCAATGGCTCAAGCTGATCGAAATTAATAGTTTGAAAAAAATAAAAAAATATATAACTCCTATTAATATATTTTATATTTTACTACAATTATATTTTATATTTACTAAAAATATATTTTATATTTTATATTTACAAACTTATATTTTATATTCTTAAAAAAGCATAGTCACAAAATTATATTTTAAATTGTTACAAAATATATTTATTGAAAATCACAAAATCACAAAAATTCCCAAAACTCAAAAGAAAAACTTTTAGAAAATCAATCCAAAATCAAAAATTTAGAAATCAATCCAAAATTCAATCAATTCTCCACCCATTAAAAAATCTACAGCTATTCCAAAAATTCACAAAATCACAAAATCAACCCACAATTCAATTAGATTTGCACACATCCCATTTCTAATAGCTTCATGTGAGGAGAGCAAAGAGGATGTCGGATGAACGAGTAAGCAGAACAAGGAGGACAGCCGATGGATGAGCAAGGAGAGTGGTTGAGGGTGGCTGAAGCCCAATTATTAAGCAAGGTGCCAAGGTGGCATACGAAAGGTATAGGGTTGGGACCGCAGTCATAGGTCATTTTGAGGTCCCTCCCAGTGTATTCCAAGGTAGGTGTATTACCTGAGACTCTTTATTGCGAGATTCCCTGGTTTGGGTACTCATCGGACTTTTGGTACTTAGTAGATTTTCATGACTCAGAAGTGCGTCAACATTTTGGCTATCACCTAAGTTTATTAAATAGAGAAAGGTTAATGGAAAAGGTTGATTTTCATCTCATCAAGTCATTCTCTCACTATAGACATTTTTTCAACTCCAATATTGGATAGGGTATCATAAAATTACTTTATTAAGATTATAATGTGAATAATCTTCAATGACAAAGGGTAAGACATTTGACAAGTATGGGGTACACAACCAGTTTCAAATTATTTATGATTTTAACACAACCTCATCACACTTCAAGACTAAAGTAAAAAAACAACTGATGTTCTAGTTGCCCAATGGTTTGAAATTGTTGTATTAGGTGAATGAAACCTTATTCGCTTTGCTAGACGATAAATGTTAGTTAGTACCTTGCATTACCTCTTGCCATCGATCTCTTTTCCTCCCGCAGCCTTTGCCACCCGCCCTTTCTCCTCCCTTGCCACTTGTCATCAAACTTTTCTCACTCCCCCCTTCACCGTTGACTTCTTCTCCATCAAATCCATTGCCCTTAGTTACGTTAATCAACACCTTGCCTATCCCTACTAGATCCAAAATGAATTGACGGTGCTGCTACTAGATTTATCTCTCCCTTCATCCTAAGCCTTGGCACTACACCCAAGACCTTTGCCACAACCACTCTCCCCTTGATATATACAATCCTCCTCCCTTTTTCTTACCCTTTTCCTACCCTAAACTACTCTACTCTATAGTTTGATGCATGATAGTTTCATGCATGACCAACAACCTTTCCCCAATGTCACTAATGGAGACCTAGAAGCATCCTACATCCAAGTCCCCTTAGAGCACCATCCTAGAGCACTCTATGGAGCATACTTATGGCTTTCTCATTCATGATCGAGGCAAAGGCAATTTTTCTTTTAAACATGAATATTCCTGGGCAAGGATGTCATGTTCAATTTTTTTTTTTTTGTGCCTATACCCAAAAAGATACTTCATGTGCAAGCACTTGTTCCATTATGCACAATTGAAGCATAAAGTAGAGAAAATCAAAGGAGCAACATTTGTGCTGCCTTTAAAGGATGTAGGGACATGTTTTCTAGCATTTTCTAAGGTAGAATAAGTCTATAATATGGTGAAGAATAGCTGGGATTCACATGGAATCAAGTTGCCTAAGCATAAAACATATCTTATGTGGCTTAATTGTGTGTTTTGCATATTTTTGAATATCCGGCAGCCATATCTTAAGTTTCCAGCTATTTTAATTATAGAATTATAGGTTTATTATTATTTTTAAGTATTTATAAGTATTTTAGATTAATACTCCTAGTTATTCTATGTTTTATTGTCCAACTTCGATTCCTAGTTGCATTAGACTTAAGGTTTTGAGGGTGTGCGAATTTTCCAACCTTTATACGGGTTACATTTTTTTTCATTGTACAACAAGCAGATTAGTCATTATTTTTCCAATTGGAAAATCTCCTCTCTTGGGTTCTTTGGAACTTATCTACCTTGTATGAAACTAGGAAAATTTTCTTAGTATAGTTCCTCCAAATTCTTCTAACTTCACTTCTACAATTCTTTTCTCGACCTAATCTATTCTTAGCTCCTTTTTTCTCTTTCTAATTCTATTTCTTGGACCCAATTTGGGGAGTTGGTGTTGTCCATTGGAGCTTGAAAAGATCTTGGAATCGGCTATCCGTTAGTCACTTAGGTCAAACAACTTCCTCGTGTGTGCTTTCAATCAACCAACGAACGAAATCACTTATTTTAGCGAAGGTTGAGGACTAAGTTGCGTAGTTTATCAGACTTTCAGGATCAATTCATATGGAGTCAAAGTTAAGGGATCAACTCGTGTGAGTTGACAAAGTTCGAGGACTAATGCTGCACCTGGCCTTAGTTCTAATTAGTAAATATTTAAGTCAATTTTTTTAATTCATCCATGTACCGAGACTAAGCAAAACTTAAGGTAATAACAATACAAAAATCCATGTATCTATCTATCCATTTATATATGTATTTGTGTATGTATGTATACATACAGAACACTAATATACATAAACACACACACACACACACAAATTAAGGTACCTTTCAAGTTTAGTTTTTTCTCAAATTTTGTATTTTTTCTGACAAGGGAGTTTTATCATCAGATTTCTGACATCAATAAGTTCAAAGGCTTACTGAAATTCTTCACTATTTTCCTTTGGATTAGTTAACAAGTTTGGTGAAGAATTATTCTTCTTTTGTATTTGATCTTAGCTGGGTAGAATTCTTGGGTGCAAACATGTTGGGCTTTTCTTGGGTGTAGAGCTTGAGTAAACTTGGATTGAGAATTATAAATTGAGCCAAGCTCTATTGAGCTTAAACTTAACCTTGAAAGCTTACCCAATAAATTAAAAGGCCTAATATACCCAAAACACTAAACACATACATGACTAACGTGATGAGATTAATTAAGGGTGTGAATGATTCAAGCTTTTCTTGAGTAGTTGTGATTGAGAAAGATTAAATCTAGACTTATCAAGATGAAATCTTTTGAGCTCAAGGGAATCTTAAACCCTAAAGCCTAACCCTAAACCCCGAAACCCTTGAACCATGAACATGACCCTAAACTTAAAACCCTAAGCTTGAAACCCTAAACCTTATCCCGAAGTTCAAACCCTAAACCCCGAAACCCTTGAACCAGGAACTGGACCCTAAACCTAAAACCCTAACCTTGAAACCCTAAACCTTATCGTGGAGTCCAAACCCTAAAAGCCAAACCCCTTTAATCTATTGAGCTCAAGCCTGAAAACTAGCCAGCACTATGCCTTAAAAGCCCAAGCCCCTAAACCTTAATTAGACCCTAAATATCCTAAACCCTTATTTACACTTGCACACACACACACACACAAATAGAAACACACACGAATACTCACACATGATGAGATTAGGAATGTAATCAAACAATTCAATCTGGGCCTTTCTCAATGGGCTTAAATTAAGAAGTGTCAAGGTGACCTCTATTAAGCTTAAGCCTTAAAACAATCCCACTACTCTAAACCCTAAAACTCATAAATTATAAACCCCAAAAAACCTTAAAACCTGAACCCAAAAATCAAAATCCAAATAGTGCCTCAAGGCCAAAATTCAACCTTATAGGTTACTAATGAGAGAATGGAATTGGGGCGACCGAGGCACCCAATCACTCATCAGTTCTGTATTTCAAATGATATTTTGTTGAGCAACTGAGGAGCGACTAACCTCACCAATGACTAAGTTTCAGTCACTTGGTTCAGTCATTTTCTTGCACTTTTCTTGTAGTGTTAACTCCACCACTTAGTTTTGCATTTTCAAAATCTTTGTTGAGGTCAACTCTATCACTCTAAAAATTCTTCACAAAGAAGATGTATCAAGCTTCATAAATTCCAAAATCATATCTCATCCTTTCTGTCTACTACAAATCACTCGCCATTAATTGCCAATCTACTCCTGTGGTGGTGAAGCCATGGCTAGTCATATAAAATTGATCTATCATTAGGTAAATCCATCATTACCAGCATACTGAAGTGGCTTTCAGTGTTTTTCCTAACTCCTAGACACAACAACTTCATCATTTCATTCCAACCCATCATCCCAAGTCATTTGAAAACAACTTTTTAGCCTAAACTCCCCTGATTCTTCTCTCACACACTTACACCATGTCATCAGTAAGACTATTCTTGTTCTAATGTAACCTCCAAGTGTTGAAATGACAATAATGTTCCTCAATTTGCCTCAGTTTGTCACTTGGTGATGCCATTATAAAAACCATAAAATCTGACTAGACAATAACATTTTTTTATTGTACGAACAAAATTTTTTTAGGTTTTCTGCCCTTCTTGTGAATTGGAATTGGCTCTAGTAGTATATTGTATCAGAAACATGAATAGTAAACTTCCATTGTTGGCAGATGAAGTAGGGTGCGAGAAGGACTTTTCGAATAGTTGGCAGAGAAGGGTTGTGGTAGCTATTGAGTGCACTAGGGCTTTTAGGTTTAGGCCAAATTCAAGGCCTAATAAGACTTTGAACAAAAAAATATAGTGCCTTCAGGTAAGTTCGCTTTACTTACTATTTCAAACTCAAATAAGTTGTTGTTTGGCTTAAAGAGCCTTGTAAATTATGGTATTTTGGTTTGGTTTCTAGGGAAAATTTTAATTCATTGGATTTGGGAAAAATTGAAGGGTCTCATTCAAATTGTGTTAGCATTCATGTACCATTGTCGAATTATTTACTACATTTGGCCATTTTCAAGTGTGCCTGAGTCTGAGGTCAACAGCATGTTTTGTGGGCCAATTAGAACAATGCTAGCAAGCTTAACCAAGTAACCCTCTCAACATTATGTAAATACATGTATAGTGGTCAAACCATAATACACTTATTTATAATTAAGCTACTTGGTAGGGAAGACAATGGTAAAAATTATCAACTTGAATGTTGCATATCATTCTTGGCCAACTATGCACTTAAACAAAAACACTTGCATTCATAGTTCACTTAGTACTATTTTAAGTATCCAAACATTCAAGTCATGTCCAACTCAATCTCTACTTGTGTCCCTCTATAACATAAAGGTTCAAAAACTTTTAACACACTTCAATATTCATAGGAATATAGGTTTAAGGCATTAAATCCATCTAGAAATACAATTATGGATTTTATAACTATCCGGGTAGAAATGACTAAATGAACAATACACATTGAATATTGGAAGGTATATCTTGAGGTAAAAGGATCCAATTTAAATGATTCAAAAAGCCTAATCCTTGGTCCTTAAAAGTTATAAGTGCAATCCAAGTTTTATAGCTTAACTTAACTTGTACATAAAGTTCTAGCCTTTGGACTAAATGGTACCCAAAATGTGCAGCCAATCCCTAAAATAACCTTACAAAATTTCATAATGAATTACACATTTTAGTTTGAAGAGCAATCCTAACTTGGGCAAGTCCAAACATGTATTGGACACTTAGGAAAGTCACTCCCATGAATTTTGAACCACTCGAAATGCATTTAACACAAGTTCCATAAAAAAAGCCCATAAACATCATAGTAGATAGAATTGCACACTAAGCCTTAAAGCAACATTTCATTGCTTCATTCAACATCATACAATATTCACGGTTCATTTACAAGCACAGATGCATCATACATTAGCCCTACCTTAGTTGGTTACATATGGTAGCATCTTGGAGGTCTTTGCACTAGACACACACTTTAAAAGGCTCAAAAGGCAGATACTGCATAACGTAGAAAGTACCATTACTAAAATTAGCAAATGTACTCTAAAAATCATGAAAATTTATATTTTAATAATAGAGATATTGGAAATAAGAAAACTAAAATTTAACTAGAAAATTCATCTTATAATTATTAGACCTAGTGTTCTCTTTCTAGATCCCCTAAAATGAAGGCACTAAGGGGTAAGTTCTCTTGTGAAGAACTTAGTAGAGGCTTTGAGTTATGGTCTTCAATACAAATGTTTAACCTAAAATCAAAAGGCATAAAAAAAATACAAAAACATGAAATATACATAAATATGGCGACCATATGCACAAATAAAACACCACATATACACAAATATGCTGTAAGGGTGGAAGAATGTAGATTTTTTACCTTCTTAACCTTAGTCAAATATCATTATAACCTAGAGATAAAGTATGGACCCTTGGGTACCTTAGTTGTCAATTGTCTTAAATATCAGTCTTTGTGTTTCTTTGCATTTTGGCCCCCAAAAATACCCTTAATACCTTCCATGTCCCTCCATAAGCCTTCTCTAGAAATTTGTCCAATTGACTACCCAACCTTTGCAGCCCAACAATTTAGCCCATAGGTTACATGTAAAATAAGCAATCCATTGAGGCTTTCTTAAGGACCAAGGTATCACTGTGTGTGTCATTTAAAGAAGTCTGTATTAAATACTTTATACTTCACAATTCAAACACTATGGTGAAAACTAAAGCATATAACTATAGGTCCTTTGTTGTAATTTTCTTATTTTGTGAAGGTGGTAACAGATTGTGTAGCTTCTGATGTTGTTTTTGTTAATCCATTAGAAGATTTTGAAGATCCAAGGGATTTATAGTTGGTTTTATCTTCTTTTGTATGTTATGATTCTTGGTTTGCTGAAGATGTTTTTGGTAGTGACTTTGAGAACTGTAGTACTTTCAAGTGGGTGTAGGGGCTAGGATTAATTCTAAAAAGAAAGAAGCAGTTGGTGTCAATTGTTCTCGTATATCAATTTTAGCTTCATAAATCCAGGATAACTTTAATAGAGATGTTTCATATTCAACTACTAGTAACCAAAGGCAAAAAGATTTTCTATTGCATTTGGGTGCGCAAGGTGGTTCGGTTTTGGTGATAAGAGATTTGGCCTTTGATGGTCAATCTCATAAGTTTAGGGATGTACATGTTGAAGCGATTGGTTCAGATATCCAAAAGTAAGGTAGTCAGGTTCTAGCCCTTTGTTTGAAGTTTAATTCTTGTGACAATTCTTATCTTATTTTCCCAGGAGTTCTACCTAATTTGAATGCCTTGGAGATGCCGAAGGGCCAAGTGTTTAGGAGTTTTGAGTCTTCACCAAAAAAGCCTTGTAAATTGGTGGAAGATTCAAGTAGCGCTTTAGCGAAAAGGTTTGGTTTAGTTTGGGGCAAATTCATCTCAGGTGAAAACACAAGTTAATAAAGTTAGTAATTTATTAGGGGATTCCTTTGAATGGTGTGAAGGGTTAGCTCCAGAATTATATGATGAGTTGGTTACACTTAAAGGTCGGGAAAAAAACCGTCAAAAGTTTGGTTCTAAAAGGAAAAAATTGGCCTTGAGAAATGAATTGAGAAGATTGGAATGGGGTATTTAAGGTTTAGTAGTGGGTTTCTATACTTTGGTAGTGGGCTGTTAAAAGTAGGGGTAAGGGGTCTTTGGTGTTCATGGGGTCAAATCAGTGTTGTAAAAGGTGGGGAAAAGGGTTTGATTTTAGGAGGGTTGGGGTTTTTTATATGTATCTCTAAACTTTGGGTTCTTATTAATCTAGCTATTGGCTAGATCTTATTGTATCCCTATTTTATTTTATATAAATTTCTTTTCCATTAAAAAAAATAATCTTAAATAAATACAATTCCAAACAGAATAACAAACTATAGGAACAAAAGTCTCAACTAAAAGAAAAAAAAATATCAACTAAACATAAGAATTGTAAATGGAATGACATACTTGATGAACGAAAAATAACCTAAACAAAGGAATAATAATGTTGAGTAACTAAAAAAAATTATAAAAAGAACAATAATATCAACATAAAGGACATTATTGTCAAGTTAAGGAATAATAATAAGCCAAACAAAATAATTGTAAAGAGGGGCTGATAAAAAATTTTAAAGGGTATTACAATTTTAATTTAAATGCCAACAACTAGATATAGGAATAACAATATCCGTTAATGCAATAACAAAGTAGACCAAATGTATAACAAGTTTGGTTAAAAGAAAATAATGATAGTTTGGTAAATACTATGAAAGTAGTTGAGCATCCTATACTTAATCATTGTTGTATAATTACTATTCTTTAGAGATCTCCTGAATCCATTTCAAAACCACTTGATGTCAAATCAACACGGAGACTTTGGTAGATGAAGAAAAAACCTACAACCAAAGACAAAATCAAGAGACCCTAAAGTTGTGTGTCCAGATAAAACCTTTCCATGCTTAAGTTAGTCTGAGATTTTGACTAAGCCTTTTAGGTAATTTTTACATGTAAAACTATCTCTTGGAGTTGTGAGCCTTACCTGCTAGCCCATTATCCAATCTCGTAAGTCACTGGCTCTTCATTTATGAGGCACTAGGGTCCAATGAAACTTACACTTACTTTGGGCTCTTAACTAGCTTAACTTGACCTTTTCCAACTACGGTTTCAACCCTTGACTTTCTTTTACTTCGGTGAATACCAACAACTATCAAAGTCACAAACATGACCACTTGAGCATATTGTACCTATACTGGACTAGGCAATTTTAAAGTTTAAGCAAATCACTTAGCTAGGTGGGAGATCACACTATGGCAATTTCAGGCCATCTCTTGATTGGTCATACTGAACTCTTCCTCATGGGTCTACCTAGCTCTACCCCAAAGAGTCAGGGAAATCTTACTCTTTCAGACTTCACTAGGTCATTTGTGACCTATGGTTCAACTTTATACTAGCTTACTGGCATTAAAAGCAGCTGATAGCTACCACAAGTTCCTTGGTCCCATCTAAAGCCCAGTTCTTCACTTACTTTGCTAGCCTTACAACTTGAGCACTTTTTTTCCTACAAGTCACCTTGGTGGCCTTCAAGTCCACTTATCCTCAAGATATGAGTCACTGGCTATCCCTCAGTCCATGGTAGTCATTCTTATTGCTTAGGTTTTCTTACCACCATCCAGTAGCTGAAACCAACTCTTAACAACTAATTTGCTCCTACTGGCTTTACACTAGGGCATATAACTAATGAGTGAATATTCTTATCCATCCATTTAACTCATTGATAAGTTTCTCACTATTCACCTTTTTTGTCATCTTCACCTACATTTCACGGTTAGAAATTAAATTGAAACTCACCTACATACCTTTTCAGGCCATCTGATTGAACTACTCCACTACTCGGCTACTTTAAGGAACTCGTCCAATTATGTAGCTAGCCCTTAATACTATCTAGGCCAACCAAAGCTAACTTATAAAAGAATGCAGCCCATGGAACCATAAGAACTTCCAATATAAGGCATTTGAGGCTTTACTTGTGTGGTTTTATGCACCAGAAAGTGGGTTCCAAATTTCTAGGTGTCATCTCAACACTTAGTGCATTCTTAAGTCCTAATGCATTTGGGTCAATCTTTAGCCCCAAATGAGAATACTACCCAACATGCCAACAATACTATGCCAGTAAATTGATGGCAGAACAACTAGCAAGAAATCAAACTATTAGCAAAAGGTTAAGAACTTACCTCACACAAACCGCTACCTGCCTATGAGTTCACTACAGCTACCTATCAAGTTTGGCACCTATATGGCAATTGCCTACCCCAACCATCTAAAAGGCCAAAGTGAAAACCTTAACTATTACACTGGTGTACTTGGTCAACTTTCTATTTTAACTGTTATTGGGGACTTATTCGTAGGCCAAGTTTGTCTTAATTGAACCCGTAACAAACACTAGCTCGTTGACCACTTGGACCAACAAGAATAGTTTCCTAGGTGCAAGGCACAAAACTAAAAACTTCCACCCTAGGAATAAGCCTATCTTCCTTATGATCTATTCTCAATCTTCAGACAACTTCCACACTATAGGCATTTTGCCCATACTCTTACTAGTTTAGGTGAGCCAACCACCACTATAAGGCTTTGTGTATCCAACTTCCCTAGCTCTTTTTTTTAGAACTAGTGCTTTACCAAGCCATTTTCTAGTAAGTCCATGTCAATGGTCACCAAGAACTTCCACTACACTAGCTTAGGGCCTTAATGGTTTCAGCCTGATGCTCCTACTCTCGTAGAAAAGCACATGAGAGTGCTCTTTTGTTCTGCTACTTAGTTTGCTTAACCAAGACTTTTATATCTTAGTCAGGGCATCTTCATCTCCTTTTGTAGTAACCTAACCAATAAAAAGTTGGTTGGTTCAACTCTTCAAGTTGTGGGTCACTCCCCACCTTGGAGGTTTCACGCCATCATGATCTTACAGATCATGTTGCCCACATTATTCCAAGGTCCTAAAGGGCTTCCCCTAGGATGGTGGTCAAATCCCACTACTTGCATCAAGGCGTTGCCTCCACCTTGGAGCAAGCCAAACTCCCTACCCTAATGTCACCACACTAGATAACTAGGATTCGTTCTCAAAACGATGGCATCCAAAATGACACATGACCTAGCTTTACCTTCACAACCTACAACCTAAGCCAGATAATGCACACAGAATATGCATACTACTAGTTAGTGCTCACTATCCTAACACAAGGACAACATCCTTGATCTCAGCATCCTAATCCTCCAACGACTCCTAATTGAGTCTAGAGCCATGCTATCATACCAACTATAGCACCTCTACCTCGAAAGGGGCCCTCACAGGAAGACTAAGGAACTAGAGTCCCGTACTAGTTGCAGTTGGTTAGTTAATTACTTGTCCAATTTTAAAACCTTTCTTGCAGCTAGTTATTAACAAAATTTTCATTACATAGGCGCTTGCTTTGACTTTAATTTCACTTTAAGGAAGTAAATTGAAAATATTGCTAGCATTTATAAAACATAACTAACAGATAAGTCAAAGCATAAAAATACAGTGAATTTAACTGCAAGTAATAACTGTACATGTGCGTCATTACACAAGTAAAGACTATGCACATGCCCAAAAAAAAGTAAAATACTAGTCAATCTAGAGACATCAAACGCTAACTAGCATACATATGTATACTAAATACAACTACTGAGATCCATGCTTTGACTATGTCCTTTCTTGTGCCAGTAGGCTCCATAAGGCTACAAACAACTATAGTTAGTAATAAACAACTTAACCAGTAAAACTAGAATCATTATGATTCACTAGGTGGTTTACCTACATGTAAAAAACTAGCTCGACAAACCTCTATGGTCACGACTCATTACAAATAAAATCTACTCATTACAAATAAAATCTACTCCTTACAAATAAAATCTGCACAACAACACTAAACAGAGTAAAAATCCAAAGATTCCTAGTAAAGGATTTGGATACCTACAGACAAAAATAAAACCTACAAACAAAAACTTGAGGACACTCATATATACATACTATATGAAATCTACTGTGGGCTCAATACAATCATAGGGCTAACATATAAGAATACATTTGGGCCCCTTGAGACCCCTCTACATCCTAGTTTTCGCATGGATGTCACCCCATGCCTAGCAAGTTATAGCATTTAACTTGCTCCTAGCAAGCTTAACTTGCCAAAGTCCTAATGGGCTAAGCTCACTAAATGACCTTCCCTTTGTTGTTGCACTAGCAAAGATGGTGGATGCTTCTTGCTTAAGTCCCAAGGAACTCACTAGGTGTACGAGGCTCCCATAAAGTACCTTAACCCCGTTAGCTAGCCTAAGCTTCTACAGTACTAAGCCTCTACGTAACTACGTGCACTAGCCTTCCACTTGATGTCTTGAGCTAATAAACCTGCCTAGATCACCAAGGTACTAAGCCTTGCCTATTCAGCTTACCAAGGATGCACTAAGCATTCACTTTTACCTCAAGTCACAACTCAACTAGACTGCAAGTGCACTAAGCCATCATCCATGGTGCTCCACTATCCATGATTACTTGGTTCACTCTATCCAGGGTAAGATACTAGCTTACTAATTTCTAAGGAACTTTCTTAAGTGCACCAAGATCAGATCAACATTGGTTCCTTAAGCCCGAGGCCTTAACTAGGTGACCAATGTTGATAAATCCTACACTTATACTAATGGCTTCCTATTTAGTCATAGTTGTTCACCAAAGTTAGTCACCTAATCATACTCGTGCTCCCTTGACATAATGCCCTCACTTCAAAGTGAATTACCATCTAACTTGTGCTGATTTATACTTGGGTAAAGGCGTGAAAGTTGTATATCTTTCTCTTAGCTTTACATGGGTTCTTAAATTCCCTTATTTGGACACCCAAGAAAACAGTTATGGTGAAAATCCTACAGCATGCCAATGTTCTCGACCCTTGGCACCATAGCATTTGATATTAGCGCTACAGTGCCAAAGGCAATTCTCTTGAGTTCCAGTTTGGTTCTTGGGCACCGTAGCGCCAATGGGGCACTACAGCGCCAGGTCCCATGCCCAGCTACTGCAAGCAAGCCTCCTAGCCTCTTGGGAGTCTTCCAGTGGTCTTGTAAGGCCCTAAGGCCATTACCCCAAGCTTCATACCTTTACTATAGTTTACAACGAACATTTTTATGCCATCAAAAATATGCACTAGGTGCTTAATTACACCACAACAAGCCTTCAAACTAGCTAGCCACCATGGACCACTCATACAACATCTAATGCAATTCTCACGATCCATATGAAATCACAAGCTAGAAAACTAAGAATTGCATTAATGAAGTGTGTAAACTAAATTTCTTACTTCAATTGAAGAGAAACAAGCAACATTAAGCAAATTAAGCAAATTGGGCTCCTCTAGAAGGGTTCCTATGGTTCCAACAAAATTCATCACAAATGGCAATAATTCAAGCTTGATCAAGCTATATCCAAGCTCATACAACCTCAATAAACCAAGAACAACAAGGAAAATTCATAGCCAAAATCTACCTCGAGCATACCAAGCTAAAAAATGTCATCTAGGGCTCATCATAAGAAATCCATGCAAAAGGAAGTTCCCACATGCTTATGTGGCAACGTCGGGTTTTCTGGAGTCGCCACCAATCAGTTTTCTTAGGTCGATTGGTCACCTTAAAATTGGTCTGCGAGAGTTCGGGGATCGGGAGTACGGTTACGCTAAAACAATATTGTTATAGCGCCCAAAATTGGCACCTTAGTTGATTTTAATTTTGTTTTACTTTGCTTTTAAATAATTTTCAGTTAATTTAGAAATTTTAACTGAATTAGTCGAAATGTGGATTTTTAAGTTAATTTGTATAGAATTTTATACTTCCGAACCATGGACTCTACCGAGTCATTTGGACACGGAAGATTTGATTCCGAACCATGGACTCTGCCGAGTCATTTGGACACGGAATTTGGTGAAAATTTTAATCCATATCGTAAAAATATGGATTTTTATCTTTTTATTTAATTTATTTATTTTGAAAGTTTGATATTTTCTAAACCGTAGATCCTGCTGGATCATCCGGATATGGAAATTACTTTAATTAATTGTTAGTTATATAATTATTATTTTTATGGAATTTATTATTACTAATTTGTAAGTCTTTTGTTTTTAGATTTATTAATAATCTAAAAAATTTATTTTTTATTCTTTACACTTTCTTTTCTTTTCTTTCTTTTCTTTCTTTTCTTTCTTTCTTTTTGATTTTATCTTTTTCTTATCTTTCTTATCTTTTCTTTCTTTCTTTTCTTTTTTTTTATCTTTTTCTTATCTTTCTTATCTTTTTCTTATCTTTCTTTTAGTTTTTTTTTAGTGAAAGTTATTTATTATTTAAATAATTATTCAATTTATAAAAGAAAAATAAAAATAATTGGCTTTTTAAAAAATTATTTTTATTAGGCTTAAAAAATAATCTTCTTTTAATTTTCATTTATTTATTTAAGTAAGGGTAAAGGTGAATTAAATTAAAAAAAAATTATATAAAGGAAAATTAATAATAATAAAGTGGGGCTTTTTGGCCATCCACTTTAAAAATAAATAATAATAAAGGTTAGCAAAGTTAATTAAATTAATTAACAACAATAATAAAAATTAGCCAAGTTTAATTAAATTAATTGATTAACAACAATAATAAAAAGTTAGTCAAGTTAATTAAATTAATTGATTAACAACAATAATAAAAAGTTAGTCAAGTTAATTAAATTAATTAATTAACAACAATAATAAAAAGTTAGTCAAGTTAATTAAATTAATTAATTAACAACAATAATAAAAAGTTAGTCAAGTTAATTAAATTAATTAATTAATAACAATAATAAAAAGTTAATTAATTGTTAACAACAATTATAAAAATTAGTAATAATGCAAAAATTAAAAGGTTAGTAACAATAATAATATTAAAAGTTAGTTGTTAGTAAGTTAATAACAAAAAAAAAAAAGGGTTAGTAATAATAACAAATAAGTAAAACAAGTAAAAATTAAAATAGTTAGGAATTAATTCTGCAAGAACAAAATAAAAGGTTAGTGACCAAAGTGAAAGAAATAAAAACAATAGAGGACAAAACAAGGGTTGTACCCTTTAGTTTTAATTTTGAATTTTGCTGGGAACGTGAGACAGAGCACACGCGAGGGAGGAGGAGGGAGGAGCAGGCACGGCGCAGGGGAGGAAGAGGAAGGGCAGGGTGGCGCAAGGGAGGAACGCAGCGGCGGCGTGGCGGCGGCGCGGACGGAGCGGCGGCGTGGCGGCGGCGCGGACGGAGCGGCGGCAGGCGACGGCCGGCAGAGGAAGGAGAAAGAAAGAGAAAACGAGAGGAGAGAGAGAGAGAACGCACGGGAAATGGAAGGAAGAAGATGGTCGAACTGTCAAAATAAAAAATTTTGGGATTTTCTGGAGAAAGGAAGGAGAACCAGGGGCTAAGGCATTAATTTTTTCTATTTTTTAAAACGGAGCTCTAAGCTTTCTATGTATTTTTTTCTGTGTTCAGCACAAAATTTGGGGGGCTATTTATAGAGGAAGTTTGGCTGAACTGTTGATGGATAAATTAATAAAAAATTTCAAACTTATCTTTTAAATTGGTAAAATGACAATTTTAGTCCTTTACGTCTCTCAGCCTTTGGATAAGTTCCTGAAGCTTCTGATTTTGACAATTTTGTCGTTTTCTGTCAATTTCGCCCAGAAACGTCGGCAGGCCCAAAATTTTATGTGACAAACTACCAAATGCTCCTGGAACTTTTAGAATTTGTCAATTTTTCCCGAAACTTCTCAATTTTGTCATTTTTACCTCAAACTTTTAATTTTTTGTCATTTTTTTTCATGAAATTTTATTTTATTTCAAACATACACATATTTACACATATATCATTTTAAATCAAATTTTCACAAAACAAAAATATATTTTAAACTAATTAAATTTTTTTAATAATAATAGTAATATATTTTTTTAAAATTAATTTTTTTTTAATAAATTTTTTTTTTAAATTTTAAAACACCCGGACGAAATTGGGTGTCAACAGCTGCCCCCCTTTGCATGCTTCATGGGACATGATGTATGCAAAGTCATTACCAAATTTCGTCCGGCTTAGGTAGGCATTGAGAATCTTCTCGCCGCCCAAACAGTAAGGTTTAAAGAAAGGTCCTTAAAACCTCTAACGATAGGAAAGCTCCTATCGTTGTAAGATGGACTGATTGATTGATTATTTGTTTTCGAGGCAAAGGTTCCATCATTAAAACCTCGGATTGATTGATTGATTTCGAGGCAAAGGTTCCATCCTTACAACCCCGATGAATGAAAATTGATTGTTTTCGAGGCAAAGGTTTCATCCTTAAAACCTCGGATTGATTGATTGATCTTGAGGCAAAGGTTCCATCCTTAAAACCTCGGATTGATTGATTGATCTCGAGGCAAAGGTTCCATCCTTAAAACCCCGGATTGATTGATTGATCTCGAGGCAAAGGTTCCATCCTTAAAACCCCGGATTGATTGATTGATGTCGAGGCAAAGGTTCCATCCTTAAAACCCCGGATTGATTGATTGATGTCGAGCCAAAGGTTCCATCCTTAAAACCTCGAATTGATTGATTGATGTCGAGGCAAAGGTTCCATCCTTAAAACCTCGGATTGATAATTGATCTCGAGGCAAAGGTTCCATCCTTAAAACCTCGGATTGATTGATTGATCTCGAGGCAAAGGTTCTATCCTTAAAACCCCGGATTGATTAATTGATGTCGAGGCAAAGGTTCCATCCTTAAAACCTCGGATTGATAATTGATTGTTTTCGAGGCAAAGGTTCCATCCTTAAAACCTCGGATTGATAATTGATCTCGAGGCAAAGGTTCCATCCTTAAAACCCCGGATTGATTGATTGATCTCGAGGCAAAGGTTCCATCCTTAAAACCCCGATGATGAAAATTGGTTGTTTTCGAGGCAAAGGTTCCATCCTTAAAACCTCGGATTGATTGATTGATTGTTTTCGAGGCAAAGGTTCCATCCTTAAAACCCCGATGATAAAAATTGATTCTTTTCGAGGCAAAGGTTCCATCCTTAAAACCCTGATGATGAAAATTGATTATTTTCGAGGCAAAGGTTCCATCCTTAAAACCCTGATGATGATTATTTTCGAGGCAAAGGTTCCATCCTTAAAACCCCGATGATGAAAATTGATTATTTTCGAGGCAAAGGTTCCATCCTTAAAACCCCGATGATGAAAATTGATTATTTTCGAAGCAAAGGTTCCATCCTTAAAACCCCGATGATGAAAATTGATTATTTTCGAGGCAAAGGTTCCATCCTTAAAACCCCGATGATGAAAATTGATTATTTTCGAAGCAAAGGTTCCATCCTTAAAACCCCGATGATGAAAATTGATTATTTTCGAGGCAAAGGTTCCATCCTTAAAACCCCGATGATGAAAATTGATTATTTTCGAGGCAAAGGTTCCATCCTTAAAACCCCGATGATGAAAATTGATTATTTTCGAGGCAAAGGTTCCATCCTTAAAACCCCGATGATGAAAATTGATTGTTTTCGAGGCAAAGGTTCCATCCTTAAAACCCCGATGATGAAAATTGATTATTTTCGAAGCAAAGGTTCCATCCTTAAAACCCCGATGATGAAAATTGATTATTTTTGAGGCAAAGGTTCCATCCTTAAAACCCCGATGTTGAAAATTGATTTTGAGGCTAAGGAGCTTTCCTTAGGACCTCGAGCGAAATTTATATGAAAGCAATTGAAATTGGAATAATTTTCTTCGAAAGTGTGAATTTTCATAATTGGCGAGCGCAAAGAATTAGGCTTCGATAAAACGAGTGAATCTTGATGATGACAATAACACTGACAAATTATGTAAATGGAACGGATGTTTGGAATCAATATTCAAGGTTCATCTAATATTTTCTTCAGTAAATATAGATTCCCTTGTGAGATATGTCATCCGAATAAGGTTAAAGCTTAACTACCCCAAAATGTTATGCCTAGTAGACCTAATAGGATGCGTCTCAAGAGTAACAAAAATTACTCTTTACTCAGCCATTCCAACCTAAAGGCATTGTCCTATGGTTTTAATATCAGCATGGACGAAACTATATTATAAAAAAAAGAAATTCCCTGAAAAGAAAAACTGAAACGCGAAAGAAAATGCTGATAATAAAACTAAAGGACAAGAAAAACGGATCAGATCGCTTCTTTCTTCCACAATACTTCAACAAGGTGAGTAGAGGACCATTATGGGAGTGAACTGGTCGGGAAAGACTGTCGTGTCCAGTCTATCTGAATCATTGCTGGATCTGGTTCAGGAACAAAAACTTGTATTTTATCTAGCAATTCTTCAGCAGTTGTTGCGGATATTATAATTCGCCGTGCCACTCTTGATATGAAATTCTTCTGCATAGCATAATCCATAAAAGCTATCAGACCTGTAAAGAAATTGTTAACATTCAAAAGCCTAATGGGTTTCTTATGCAAATTAAGTTGGGCCATGGAAGCAATTTGAAAGACTTCTCCTAATGTACCAAAACCACCTGGTAGAACGATAAAAGCATCAGCATTTAAAAGCATTTATAACACACGCTCTTGCAAATTTTTAACCACTAATTCTTCTCCAATCGTGCCCCCAGAAATAAATTTCAGAGGTCCAGGGATAATGCCCAGAACTTGACTTCCTCCTAGAGATGCTGCTGATGCTACACCTCCCATTAATCCGACACTACCTCCTCCATAAACTAAATGTATTTTTTGCTCAACTAATATTCTACCCAAATGGTTGGCTGCTTTTAAATACTCTTCATCTTTTCCAGGAAAAGCCCCAGAAAATACACAAATACTTTGGGATTTACGAGTTGGGGTTTTCTCCATTCCTATCCTTATCCTTGTGAGAAAAGAGGATATATTTATAGAGATGAAGAGATAAGGCAATAATTTTTTTTTCAAGAGTGGATACATTATTGCCAGCTATACACAGTAGTCACGAGTATGACTCTAGTCAGGTATGGGTACACTATCGTTAAAAGAGGAGGAAAATTTTCAAAATAGCTGCTAGCATGTACAGTAGTTACTACTGTAGCTTACGTCAGGAGTAGGTACGTGATTGTTGGAAGAGAAGGAAAATTTCAAAAGCGGCAACTATATACAGTAGTCCGTGTCAGGAGTGGGTACATTATTGCCAAAGGGGAGGAAAATTTCAAAAGCGACAGCTAACACGTACAGTAATCGTGACTATGGCTCATGTCAGGAGTGGATACATTATCGCTGAAAGAGGAGGAAAATTTCAAAAGCGACAGCTAGTACGTACAGTAATCGTGACTTTGATCCTCGTCTTCCACTGGCTTTGCGTCCAGTAATGGCTTCAATGCTTTCTATGAATCGGTGATTTGCATCTCATCTAGCTTTCTCACAAACTGGCAAACAGGGTCATTTAGGGTCAGATTCCCAAGACTGTAACGATCTCGTTCTTTTTGGAAAATTATCCATAATCCAACAACCTCAAATTGCACTATTCCGCAAGAATGCGCTTCAAGAACCTCTCGAATATCTTCTAGAGATTCCTTACGCAAGCCATTCTTAATGAATCTTATTCTATCATTACGATTTCTGGTGATCACTCCTGGAGAACGACATTTATTGCCGCAAATCTACCATCCACAATTATGACAAACGCCTAGCCTCTTTGCTCTTCTTTTTTTTGGCATAAGCGCTTTTACCAAAGCCGGGCATACGGGGAAAGAACGCTTCTGGAACTTCACCAGCTGAACGAACCTTAGCTTCAATTAGCCACCGCACATTATCAGGAATGCCTTTGTGCATAAATACTCTGAATCGTTCACATCTAGCTTGATAAATCTTTTTAAGAACATTTATTGGGAAGGAAGGAAAATACTTTCATAGCGAAAAGAGAAGACTCCATTGATGAAGGAGGCAAAGAAAGAAATTAGTGATTGTAGGAAACGAAAATAACTAACACATATTTATAGTGATGAAAGGGATAATGCGTTAATTACACTTACAGAAGCAAGTACATTATTGTCAAAAGAAAAGACAAATGACAGCTTATATGTACAGCAATCATGACTGTGGCTCTCATCTTCCACTGATTTATATCTAGTAATGGCTTCAATGCCTTCTATGAGTCGAGGACTTGCTTCCTATCCAGTTTTCTTACAAGCTGGCAGACAGAGTCGTTTACAGTCACATTCCCAAGACTGTAACGGTCTCGATCTTTATGGTAAGTCCTCCACAATTTGACAATTTGACCTTGCACTTTTCCACAAGAATGCGTTTCAAGAGTCTCTCGGATATCTTCCAGAGATTCCTTACGCAGGCCATTCTTAATGAATTTTCTTTTATCTTCACGATTTATGGAGATGTATCCTAAAGAGCGACATTTAGTATTACAATTCCATCGCCCACATTTATAACACACGCCTAGTCTCTTTGCTCTTCGCCTTTTGGCATAACGGCTTTTACCTAGACCGGGCATGCGGGGCATAAATGCATCTGGAACTTCACCCGCCAAACGGACCTTAGCTTCAATTATCCACTGCACATTATCGGGAATGTCTTTGCGTGTAAAAACTCTGATTCTTTCACATCTAGCAAGGTAGATCTTTTTAAGGACTTTTATTGGAAGAGAAGGAAAGTATTTTCGCAGGGTAGAAAGAGTAGAATCCATTGATGAGAGAAGAATTTGAGAGATGATGGAAAGGAATTAGTTATTGAAGGAAACTTAGATAACCGATTGGAAGAACATGCATTTATAGCGATGAAATGGATAACGTGTCGATTACACTTACGGGAGCAAATACATTATTAAAAGAAAAATGGAAAATTTTAAATATGATAAATTGTATGTACAGTGATTATGACTGTGGCTCACATCTTCCACTGGTTTTACATCCAGTAATGGGATTAACGGCTTCTATGAGTCGAGGATTTGCTTCCCATCCAGTTTTCTTACAAGCTGGCAAATAGGGTCGTTTAACGTCAGATTCCCGGGACTGTATCGTTCTCGTTCTTCATGAAAAATGCTCCATAAATCGAGAAGTTCACGTTGCACGGATCCACAAGAATGCGTCTCAAGAGTCAATTGGATATCATCCAATGAGTCCTTACTCAGGCCATTCTTAATGAATCGTATTTTATCTTCTCGATTATTAGAGATCATCCCTAAAGAACGACATTTAGTATTACAGGTCCAGCGTCCGCATTTATGACAGACGCCTAGTCTCCTCGTTCTTCGCTTTTTGGCATAAGAGCTTTTGCCTACACCAGGCATGTGAGACACAAATGCCTCTGGGATTTCACCTGCCAAACGAACCTTAGCTTCAATTAACCACCGCACATCTTCAGGGATTCCTTTATGCATCAGAGCTCTTAATCGTTCACAACGAACTTGGTAGATCTTTTTGAGGATGTTCATTGGGAGAGAAGGAAAATATTTTCGCAAGGCAGAAAAAGTAGGATCCATTTTCTAGGAGAAAGTAAAAGAAAGGAGGGAGGAAAGGATCAGTTATTATGGGCAACTGAGAGAACCGACTTGAGAGTCACGGAGTACCGTATCCGCCGCTTAACCGGAAAAGTGGATCCTACTTTATTTTTGTATCATAGATATTTCTTATCTTTGATGTCTCATCAGGCATGACATTGATCCAGTCCTTGATTATTGAATCCATTGTCTGCTTTCGACGACAATATTTCTCGATATCCGCGCTTATCTTTGACCATAGCTATTTCTTATCTTGGATACCGCTAAGCTGACGTCAATTCTGTCCATCCAGGTGTGGCCTCGATTATTGAATCGATTGCCAGGCTTTTAACAATATTGTCTATTTTATATATATATATATTTTTATATCTGCCTTATCCTTGGCTATAGCTATCTCTTATCTTGGATACTACTAGCTGGCGTCAATCCGATCCTTCCAGGTGTAGCCCCGATTATTGAATCGGTAGCCAAGCTTTTGACAATATTGTCTACTTTATCCTTGAATTCCTGATGCGGGTTGGTCCCGCATATTAGCTGTGTATCCAGTGATAGATTGGTAAGAACTGATGACATTGAGATCTCAGCTTATACTGCTGTAACTGTGCTGTGAATGTGATTCCCGTTTGGTCCTTGTTATGTAAAGGCTATGTATGCATGATATGAAATGCATGAATGCAGAGCATGTGTAACTAATGGCTTTTTTTTTTTTTATGGATCTAGTTCTTTATGTCTTTGTTTTACTGGATCCTCTTTTGTGATGGCCTTCTTGGACTATGATTGAATCTCTTTATGCTTTTCAGCTTTTGTTCGCTGCCTCAAAAGCCCAACTCTTTTCAAAATCCTCTTTCTTTGACTTGTTCTTTGAATTTTGGCCTCAATTTCTTTAAAGTTGGCCCGCCTCATATTTTATATCTCTTTCGGGTACTCATCCATTGTCATGGATTTGATACCATCAAAGGCTTTACTTTCAATGTCTGCTTTGCCCCTTTTCTTGTGACCGTGCCGACACTTACTTATTCCCATGTTATAATCTGAATGATTGCTCTTCCTTGAACTCATGTTTTGATCCATAAGACTTGCCCCCTTGTCTATTGAACTTCTTTGTTGGCAGTACTCCTCTTAGGCTTCGTAGAGACTACTTTGCCCCCCTGAATATGGTGTTTATGTGGAAAGAGATATCATCTCGCCTTTGATTTAACAGAAGGTCGAGCATTTCTAGACCTTTGTGATGGCACTTGATCGTAAATTTCTCTTACAAGAACCACATCTTATTAAAGAAAGACTCAAGCTATGTCCTCACTTTTAAGTCTACATACATTAATGAATAATGGTTTGGCCTTAAAGAAAAACTTTCATCAATTTGCAAAGCTTGACAAAGTAATTTACGGTCTTTGTTTTTAATTAAAATATCCTGCCATTCTTCCCTTTCCAACTCGAAGACATAAACTGTGCAAGGCAATAAGGTAGAAACATGATTCACAATAATAGCTTTTTAACTGAATGACGATGATATCAAGAGGTAAGTGTTAGGTCCGAGGAACGTTAAGTTTGAGTGGTGTGAAAGAAGGGTCTTTTAATACTACTCGTGAGCAGTATTAAATAAGGTAGAAATATGATTCACAATGATAGTCTTTTGACTGAATGAGGATTTTAGGTCTGAGGAAAGTTAAGTTTAAGTGGTGTGAAAGAATGGTCTTTTAATACTACTCGTGAGCAGTATTAAACAAGGTAGAAACATGATTCACAATGATAGTATTTTAACTGAATGAGGATGTTCGGTTCGAGAAAAGTTAAATTTAAGTGGTGTGAAAGAAGGGTCTTTTAATACTACTCGTGAGCAAATTTGATTATGGTGATAAACTCAATAGTGATGACCTCAACTTGCCACTCTTTCCAGAAAGTTAAACCTCATCTGTTGCCCCCCAACTATCGTGGTCTTTATGTATGCTTGGCTTGAAAGTTGCTTTTGTCTTCTAGACCGCCTTTGCAGGTTTTCAGTTTAGAATCCATAGCTCACTTGTTTTCTTTTTTTTCTTTTGCTCTAGTTTGAGCCCCTTTTTTTTTCTTTTCTCTTTTTTTTTTTGTTTTTGTTTGTTTTTTTTTTTTTTTTGTGAGCTATGGTGATAACATACTTGATAACTCTCTTGAAGTGAGATGACTCAAGTGGCCTTGCTTGCTGGTGCTTGTTCTTAGTCTTTTTTGGTTTTGAATTTTCCCTTGTTGTCTTTTGATGGAAGGGATGAATTTCTCTTTTCGGAGTTTGTGTTGCAAAGAACTGAGATCATAGCCCTCTTGAAGTGAAATGATTCAAGTGGCCTTAGTTGCTTGTGTTTGCTCTCAGTCTCTTTTTTTTTTTTGTTTTGGATTTTCCCTTTAATGGCTTTTGATGGAAGGGATGAACTTCTTTCCTTTGTTGGAATTTGTGTTGCGGAAAACTGAGAATCTTTTTTTTTTTGTATTGAGCATTTGTGAGAATTGGGAGGCCACTGAAGTCATTTAATATGAGAGCTACCTTGTTTGGAAGCTAACCCCAGACTTCTTGCAAGGATGTTGATAACCACTATGAATTCTTTTTTTGAGAGTTGGGGTGCAACATATGAAATCTTTCTTACTA
This sequence comes from Aquilaria yunnanensis, assembly GCA_039654915.1. Taxonomy (NCBI): domain Eukaryota; kingdom Viridiplantae; phylum Streptophyta; class Magnoliopsida; order Malvales; family Thymelaeaceae; genus Aquilaria; species Aquilaria yunnanensis. The sequence goes on along the minus strand of CM077597.1, from coordinate 23,122,720 downwards.
GATTTGACAGCACTTTCAAGATCGCCACTATTAAATCTCCCTTAACTTTTTATTTTCACCCACGAGTAGTATCGTTTTCGAAGTAAAGTGTGATAGCAATAATGGATAGTATAATGGAAAGGAGTGAGAGATGGATGTAAAAATGGAATTTTTGGTAAGAAGTGGTAAAATGTGTAGGTGTAATAATTGAATTTTTGGTAAAAATTGGTAGAATGTGTAGATGTAATAATGGAATTAAAAAGTGGTAGAATGCACACATAACATCTTTTTTGTTGGAGAACAAAAAGAATTACCGGTTGTCAAAAAGTAAAGTGTGATGGCTATAATGGATAGTATAATGGCAAAGAGTGTAAAAATGGAAAGTAGTAGAATGCACGCATTACATCTTTTTGTTGTACCAGAAAAAGAATAGCAGGTGTCCATTTAACAAAGACTACACTCTAGATTCTGGACTAAATCTAGGAGATTTTTACTATTAAATTACTTTTGCAAGCTTTCAAAGATACAAGTTTATTCAAAGGATTCCCTGTCATTCAAAAGTGTGTGCGGACTGTTAGGTCAGATCTGACTTGGAGCCCTTCCAAAATCAATGTAATTCCAGCTCAAAATCTTCACTTTCAATTACCAATCACATCGGGCCTAGCAACTTGGACTCGACCAACTGTTGGACCTTGAGTTTCAATATGACAGAATTTTCAGTTACATTTGGGATTTGGGTCACACCAACTTGGAAGAGAAGGTCACTTGGTCTTTGCTACTATTGATATAGATGATAGCAGAATGCCTTCTTCAGCAAAGACTGTGATTAACTTTCCTTCAAAAATGAATTTCATTTTTTTGGTGTAATGAGGAGGGAATTGCTCCGGCCATATTTTCTATCTTGGACTCTATATCTATGAGACGTCCTTCGGTTTGTTCTGCCATTAGTCTTGTTTGGAGCCGAGTTGGATATCGGTGTTAAGGTCCAATTTTACCTTTTTAAAGGAATATTTATTTTATTAAACTCTACATGTATGTGATTGATGCAATGAATGCATGCATGCAAAATAAGATTATGTTTTTATCAGACTTTGTATATACGTGATTGATGTAATGGTTGTATGCAATGAGATTATGTTTTTATCAGACTTTATATGCACGTGATTAATGTAATGCATGCATGCGATGAGTGAGTTTGCTTATCCATTATCGTGGAACTTCAAAACTTTTAGTTGTCATTATAAAGACCAAAAAGTTAGCATAATTTGATGCGTGGTTTTGATGCAAGAAGAGTAATTGCACAAAACAGAAGTACAAGAAAAGAAAGATAAGGTTATTAATAAGTTAAATAACAATTAACAACTCATGAACTATTATGGATAAACAAGTTAAAACCATACGAAGAAAAGTGTAGAGTAACAACACAGCATAACAAGGATATGCTTATGGCGTTGGTAAAATGGTAGAAATTCTATGGTCAGTTCTATGGTTAAGTGGGGAGTTCTATATGCATAAGGTGGTTTATTAAAAAGGCAAGGGATAGTTCCCGAATCCCGTCACTAAATCATAGTGACGGCCCGATTCCTTACCCTCTAGGGTTAATGTAAGGAATGGATTAATTCGAGTCGTAGCTTTTTGTGGGCCCATGCAGAGACTAACCGTCTCAGAAGGCAATACACTACTTTGCTACTTTGAAACCGGTGAAGGCTTGGAGACCATGGCCTCACAAGGACAACAACACCAATTCCGCTTAGAAAGAATCGTGTTCGATTAGAGGAAGCTCGGGTATAGAGCTTCATTTTGTGAATGCATTATGCATGTTTACTTAAGTAAATATAATATATAAATCCACATAAAAATAAACAAAACAGAACAAAATAAATCAACTTTTAGGCTTGACTCACTAACCAGGCTCCCCAGCGGAGTCGCCAAGCTGTGGCAACGTCGGGTTTTCTGGAGTCGCCACCAATCAGTTTTCTTAGGTCGATTGGTCACCTTAAAATTGGTCTGCGATAGTTCGGGGATCGAGAGTACGGTTACGCTAAAACAATATTGTTATAGCGCCCAAAATTGGCACCTTAGTTGATTTTAATTTTGTTTTACTTTGCTTTTAAATAATTTTCAGTTAATTTAGAAATTTTAACTGAATTAGTCGAAATGTGGATTTTTAAGTTAATTTGTATAGAATTTTATACTTCCGAACCATGGACTCTACCGAGTCATTTGGACACGGAAGATTTGATTCCGAACCATGGACTCTGCCGAGTCATTTGGACACGGAATTTGGTGAAAATTTTAATCCATATCGTAAAAATATGGATTTTTATCTTTTTATTTAATTTATTTATTTTGAAAGTTTGATATTTTCCAAACCGTAGATCCTGCTGGATCATCCGGATATGGAAATTACTTTAATTAATTGTTAGTTATATAATTATTATTTTTATGGAATTTATTATTACTAATTTGTAAGTCTTTTGTTTTTAGATTTATTAATAATCTAAAAAATTTATTTTTTATTCTTTACACTTTCTTTTCTTTTCTTTCTTTTCTTTCTTTTCTTTCTTTCTTTTCTTTCTTTTTGATTTTATCTTTTTCTTATCTTTCTTATCTTTTCTTTCTTTCTTTTCTTTTTTTTTTATCTTTTTCTTATCTTTCTTATCTTTTTCTTATCTTTCTTTTAGTTTTTTTTTAGTGAAAGTTATTTATTATTTAAATAATTATTCAATTTATAAAAGAAAAATAAAAATAATTGGCTTTTTAAAAAATTATTTTTATTAGGCTTAAAAAATAATCTTCTTTTAATTTTCATTTATTTATTTAAGTAAGGGTAAAGGTGAATTAAATTAAAAAAAAATTATATAAAGGAAAATTAATAATAATAAAGTGGGGTTTTTGGCCATCCACTTTAAAAATAAATAATAATAAAGGTTAGCAAAGTTAATTAAATTAATTAACAACAATAATAAAAATTAGCCAAGTTTAATTAAATTAATTGATTAACAACAATAATAAAAAGTTAGTCAAGTTAATTAAATTAATTGATTAACAACAATAATAAAATGTTAGTCAAGTTAATTAAATTAATTAATTAACAACAATAATAAAAAGTTAGTCAAGTTAATTAAATTAATTAATTAACAACAATAATAAAAAGTTAGTCAAGTTAATTAAATTAATTAATTAATAACAATAATAAAAAGTTAATTAATTGTTAACAACAATTATAAAAATTAGTAATAATGCAAAAATTAAAAGGTTAGTAACAATAATAATATTAAAAGTTAGTTGTTAGTAAGTTAATAACAAAAAAAAAAAAAGGGTTAGTAATAATAACAAATAAGTAAAACAAGTAAAAATTAAAATAGTTAGGAATTAATTCTGCAAGAACAAAATAAAAGGTTAGTGACCAAAGTGAAAGAAATAAAAACAATAGAGGACAAAACAAGGGTTGTACCCTTTAGTTTTAATTTTGAATTTTGCTGGGAACGTGAGACAGAGCACACGCGAGGGAGGAGGAGGGAGGAGCAGGCACGGCGCAGGGGAGGAAGAGGAAGGGCAGGGTGGCACAAGGGAGGAACGCAGCGGCGGCGTGGTGGCGGCGCGGACGGAGCGGCGGCAGGCGACGGCCGGCAGAGGAAGGAGAAAGAGAGAGAAAACGAGAGGAGAGAGAGAGAGAACGCACGGGAAATGGAAGGAAGAAGATGGTCGAACTGTCAAAATAAAAAATTTTGGGATTTTCTGGAGAAAGGAAGGAGAACCAGGGGCTAAGGCATTAATTTTTTCTATTTTTTAAAACGGAGCTCTAAGCTTTCTATGTATTTTTTTCTGTGTTCAGCACAAAATTTGGGGGGCTATTTATAGACGAAGTTTGGCTGAACTGTTGATGGATAAATTAATAAAAAATTTCAAACTTATCTTTTAAATTGGTAAAATGACAATTTTAGTCCTTTACGTCTCTCAGCCTCTGGATAAGTTCCTGAAGCTTCTGATTTTGACAATTTTGTCATTTTCTGTCAATTTCGCCCAGAAACGTCGGCAGGCCCAAAATTTTATGTCAAACTACCAAATGCTCCTGGAACTTTTAGAATTTGTCAATTTTTCCCGAAACTTCTCAATTTTGTCATTTTTACCTCAAACTTTTATTTTTTTGTCATTTTTTTTCATGAAATTTTATTTTATTTCAAACATACACATATTTACACATATATCATTTTAAATCAAATTTTCACAAAACAAAAATATATTTTAAACTAATTAAATTTTTTTAATAATAATAGTAATATATTTTTTTAAAATTTATTTTTTTTAATAAATTTTTTTTTTAAATTTTAAAACACCCGGACGAAATTGGGTGTCAACAGCTGCCCCCCTTTGCATGCTTCATGGGACATGATGTATGCAAAGTCATTACCAAATTTCGTCCGGCTTAGGTAGGCATTGAGAATCTTCTCGCCGCCCAAACAGTAAGGTTTAAAGAAAGGTCCTTAAAACCTCTAACGATAGGAAAGCTCCTATCGTTGTAAGATGGACTGATTGATTGATTATTTGTTTTCGAGGCAAAGGTTCCATCCTTAAAACCTCGGATTGATTGATTGATTTCGAGGCAAAGGTTCCATCCTTACAACCCCGATGAATGAAAATTGATTGTTTTCGAGGCAAAGGTTTCATCCTTAAAACCTCGGATTGATTGATTGATCTTGAGGCAAAGGTTCCATCCTTAAAACCTCGGATTGATTGATTGATCTCGAGGCAAAGGTTCCATCCTTAAAACCCCGGATTGATTGATTGATCTCGAGGCAAAGGTTCCATCCTTAAAACCCCGGATTGATTGATTGATGTCGAGGCAAAGGTTCCATCCTTAAAACCCCGGATTGATTGATTGATGTCGAGCCAAAGGTTCCATCCTTAAAACCTCGAATTGATTGATTGATGTCGAGGCAAAGGTTCCATCCTTAAAACCTCGGATTGATAATTGATCTCGAGGCAAAGGTTCCATCCTTAAAACCTCGGATTGATTGATTGATCTCGAGGCAAAGGTTCTATCCTTAAAACCCCGGATTGATTAATTGATGTCGAGGCAAAGGTTCCATCCTTAAAACCTCGGATTGATAATTGATTGTTTTCGAGGCAAAGGTTCCATCCTTAAAACCTCGGATTGATAATTGATCTCGAGGCAAAGGTTCCATCCTTAAAACCCCGGATTGATTGATTGATCTCGAGGCAAAGGTTCCATCCTTAAAACCCCGATGATGAAAATTGGTTGTTTTCGAGGCAAAGGTTCCATCCTTAAAACCTCGGATTGATTGATTGATTGTTTTCGAGGCAAAGGTTCCATCCTTAAAACCCCGATGATAAAAATTGATTCTTTTCGAGGCAAAGGTTCCATCCTTAAAACCCTGATGATGAAAATTGATTATTTTCGAGGCAAAGGTTCCATCCTTAAAACCCCGATGATGAAAATTGATTATTTTCGAGGCAAAGGTTCCATCCTTAAAACCCCGATGATGAAAATTGATTATTTTCGAGGCAAAGGTTCCATCCTTAAAACCCCGATGATGAAAATTGATTATTTTCGAGGCAAAGGTTCCATCCTTAAAACCCCGATGATGAAAATTGATTGTTTTCGAGGCAAAGGTTCCATCCTTAAAACCCCGATGATGAAAATTGATTATTTTCGACGCAAAGGTTCCATCTTTAAAACCCCGATGATGAAAATTGATTGTTTTCGGGGCAAAGGTTCCATCCTTAAAACCCCGATGATGAAAATTGATTATTTTTGAAGCAAAGGTTCCATCCTTAAAACCCCGATGATGAAAATTGATTATTTTTGAGGCAAAGGTTCCATCCTTAAAACCCCGATGATGAAAATTGATTATTTTCGAAGCAAAGGTTCCATCCTTAAAACCCCGATGATGAAAATTGATTATTTTCGAGGCAAAGGTTCCATCCTTAAAACCCCGATGATGAAAATTGATTGTTTTCGAGGCAAAGGTTCGATCCTTAAAACCCCGATGATGAAAATTGATTATTTTCGAAGCAAAGGTTCCATCCTTAAAACCCCGATGATGAAAATTGATTATTTTTGAGGCAAAGGTTCCATCCTTAAAACCCCGATGTTGAAAATTGATTTTGAGGCTAAGGAGCTTTCCTTAGGACCTCGAGCGAAATTTATATGAAAGCAATTGAAATTGGAATAATTTTCTTCGAAAGTGTGAATTTTCATAATTGGCGAGCGCAAAGAATTAGGCTTCGATAAAACGAGTGAATCTTGATGATGACAATAACACTGACAAATTATGTAAATGGAACGGATGTTTGGAATCAATATTCAAGGTTCATCTAATATTTTCTTCAGTAAATATAGATTCCCTTGTGAGATATGTCATCCGAATAAGGTTAAAGCTTAACTACCCCAAAATGTTATGCCTAGTAGACCTAATAGGATGCGTCTCAAGAGTAACAAAAATTACTCTTTACTCAGCCATTCCAACCTAAAGGCATTGTCCTATGGTTTTAATATCAGCATGGACGAAACTATATTATAAAAAAAAGAAATTCCCTGAAAAGAAAAACTGAAACGCGAAAGAAAATACTGATAATAAAACTAAAGGACAAGAAAAACGGATCAGATCGCTTCTTTCTTCCACAATACTTCAACAAGGTGAGTAAAGGACCATTATGGGAGTGAACTGGTCGGGAAAGACTGTCGTGTCCAGTCTATCTGAATCATTGCTGGATCTGGTTCAGGAACAAAAACTTGTATTTTATCTAGCAATTCTTCAGCAGTTGTTGCGGATATTATAATTCGCCGTGCCACTCTTGATATGAAATTCTTCTGCATAGCATAATCCATAAAAGCTATCAGACCTGTAAAGAAATTGTTAACATTCAAAAGCCTAATGGGTTTCTTATGCAAATTAAGTTGGGCCATGGAAGCAATTTGAAAGACTTCTCCTAATGTACCAAAACCACCTGGTAGAGCGATAAAAGCATCAGCATTTAAAAGCATTTATAACACACGCTCTTGCAAATTTTTAACCACTAATTCTTCTCCAATCGTGCCCCCAGAAATAAATTTCAGAGGTCCAGGGATAATGCCCAGAACTTGACTTCCTCCTAGAGATGCTGCTGATGCTACACCTCTCATTAATCCGACACTACCTCCTCCATAAACTAAATGTATTTTTTGCTCAGCTAATATTCTACCCAAATGGTTGGCTGCTTTTAAATACTCTTCATCTTTTCCAGGAAAAGCCCCAGAAAATACACAAATACTTTGGGATTTACGAGTTGGGGTTTTCTCCATTCCTATCCTTATCCTTGTGAGAAAAGAGGATATATTTATAGAGATGAAGAGATAAGGCAATAATTTTATTTTCAAGAGTGGATACATTATTGCCAGCTATACACAGTAGTCACGAGTATGACCCTGGTCAGGTATGGGTACACTATTGTTAAAAGAGGAGGAAAATTTTCAAAATAGCTGCTAGCATGTACAGTAGTCACTACTGTAGCTTACGTCAGGAGTAGGTACGTGATTGTTGGAAGAGAAGGAAAATTTCAAAAGTGGCAGCTATATACAGTAGTCCGTGTCAGGAGTGGGTACATTATTGCCAAAGGGGAGGAAAATTTCAAAAGCGACAGCTAACACGTACAGTAATCGTGACTATGGCTCATGTCAGGAGTGGATACATTATCGCTGAAAGAGGAGGAAAATTTCAAAAGCGACAGCTAGTACGTACAGTAATCGTGACTTTGATCCTCGTCTTCCACTGGCTTTGCGTCCAGTAATGGCTTCAATGCTTTCTATGAATCGGTGATTTGCATCTCATCTAGCTTTCTCACAAACTGGCAAACAGGGTCATTTAGGGTCAGATTCCCAAGACTGTAACGATCTCGTTCTTTTTGGAAAACTATCCATAATCCAACAACCTCAAATTGCACTATTCCGCAAGAATGCGCTTCAAGAACCTCTCGAATATCTTCTAGAGATTCCTTACGCAAGCCATTCTTAATGAATCTTATTCTATCATTACGATTTCTGGTGATCACTCCTGGAGAACGACATTTATTGCCGCAAATCTACCATCCACAATTATGACAAACGCCTAGCCTCTTTGCTCTTCTTTTTTTTGGCATAAGCGCTTTTACCAAAGCCGGGCATACGGGGAAAGAACGCTTCTGGAACTTCACCAGCTGAACGAACCTTAGCTTCAATTAGCCACCGCACATTATCAGGAATGCCTTTGTGCATAAATACTCTGAATCGTTCACATCTAGCTTGATAAATCTTTTTAAGAACATTTATTGGGAAGGAAGGAAAATACTTTCGTAGCGGAAAGAGAAGACTCCATTGATGAAGGAGGCAAAGAAAGAAATTAGTGATTGTAGGAAACGAAAATAACTAACACATATTTATAGTGATGAAAGGGATAATGCGTTAATTACACTTACAGAAGCAAGTACATTATTGTCAAAAGAAAAGACAAATGACAGCTTATATGTACAGCAATCATGACTGTGGCTCTCATCTTCCACTGATTTATATCTAGTAATGGCTTCAATGCCTTCTATGAGTCGAGGACTTGCTTCCTATCCAGTTTTCTTACAAGCTGGCAGACAGGGTCGTTTACAGTCACATTCCCAAGACTGTAACGGTCTCGATCTTTATGGTAAGTCCTCCACAATTTGACAATTTGACCTTGCACTTTTCCACAAGAATGCGTTTCAAGAGTCTCTCGGATATCTTCCAGAGATTCCTTACGCAGGCCATTCTTAATGAATTTTCTTTTATCTTCACGATTTATGGAGATGTATCCTAAAGAGCGACATTTAGTATTACAATTCCATCGCCCACATTTATAACACACGCCTAGTCTCTTTGCTCTTCGCCTTTTGGCATAACGGCTTTTACCTAGACCGGGCATGCGGGGCATAAATGCATCTGGAACTTCACCCGCCAAACGGACCTTAGCTTCAATTATCCACTGCACATTATCGGGAATGTCTTTGCGTGTAAAAACTCTGATTCTTTCACATCTAGCAAGGTAGATCTTTTTAAGGACTTTTATTGGAAGAGAAGGAAAGTATTTTCGCAGGGTAGAAAGAGTAGAATCCATTGATGAGAGAAGAATTTGAGAGATGATGGAAAGGAATTAGTTATTGAAGGAAACTTAGATAACCGATTGGAAGAACATGCATTTATAGCGATGAAATGGATAACGTGTCGATTACACTTACGGGAGCAAATACATTATTAAAAGAAAAATGGAAAATTTTAAATATGATAAATTGTATGTACAGTGATTATGACTGTGGCTAACATCTTCCACTGGTTTTACGTCCAGTAATGGGATTAACGGCTTCTATGAGTCGAGGATTTGCTTCCCATCCAGTTTTCTTACAAGCTGGCAAATAGGGTCGTTTAACGTCAGATTCCCGGGACTGTATCGTTCTCGTTCTTCATGAAAAATGCTCCATAAATCGAGAAGTTCACGTTGCACGGATCCACAAGAATGCGTCTCAAGAGTCAATTGGATATCATCCAATGAGTCCTTACTCAGGCCATTCTTAATGAATCGTATTTTATCTTCTCGATTATTAGAGATCATCCCTAAAGAACGACATTTAGTATTACAGGTCCAGCGTCCGCATTTATGACAGACGCCTAGTCTCCTCGTTCTTCGCTTTTTGGCATAAGAGCTTTTGCCTACACCAGGCATGTGAGACACAAATGCCTCTGGGATTTCACCTGCCAGACGAACCTTAGCTTCAATTAACCACCGCACATCTTCAGGGATTCCTTTATGCATCAGAGCTCTTAATCGTTCACAACGAACTTGGTAGATCTTTTTGAGGATGTTCATTGGGAGAGAAGGAAAATATTTTCGCAAGGCAGAAAAAGTAGGATCCATTTTCTAGGAGAAAGTAAAAGAAAGGAGGGAGGAAAGGATCAGTTATTATGGGCAACTGAGAGAACCGACTTGAGAGTCACGGAGTACCGTATCCGCCGCTTAACCGGAAAAGTGGATCCTACTTTATTTTTGTATCATAGATATTTCTTATCTTTGATGTCTCATCAGGCATGACATTGATCCAGTCCTTGATTATTGAATCCATTGTCTGCTTTCGACGACAATATTTCTCGATATCCACGCTTATCTTTGACCATAGCTATTTCTTATCTTGGATACCGCTAAGCTGACATCAATTCTGTCCATCCAGGTGTGGCCTCGATTATTGAATCGATTGCCAGGCTTTTAACAATATTGTCTATTTTATATATATATATTTTTTTATATCTGCCTTATCCTTGGCTATAGCTATCTCTTATCTTGGATACTACTAGCTGGCGTCAATCCGATCCTTCCAGGTGTAGCCCCGATTATTGAATCGGTAGCCAAGCTTTTGACAATATTGTTTACTTTATCCTTGAATTCCTGATGCGGGTTGGTCCCGCATATTAGCTGTGTATCCAGTGATAGATTGGTAAGAACTGATGACATTGAGATCTCAGCTTATACTGCTGTAACTGTGCTGTGAATGTGATTCCCGTTTGGTCCTTGTTATGTAAAGGCTATGTATGCATGATATGAAATGCATGAATGCAGAGCATGTGTAACTAATGGCTTTTTTTTTTTGTATGGATCTAGTTCTTTATGTCTTTGTTTTACTGGATCCTCTTTTGTGATGGCCTTCTTGGACTATCATTGAATCTCTTTATGCTTTTCAGCTTTTGTTCGCTGCCTCAAAAGCCCAACTCTTTTCAAAATCCTCTTTCTTTGACTTGTTCTTTGAATTTTGGCCTCAATTTCTTTAAAGTTGGCCCGCCTCATATTTTATATCTCTTTCGGGTACTCATCCATTGTCATGGATTTGATACCATCAAAGGCTTTACTTTCAATGTCTGCTTTGCCCCTTTTCTTGTGACCGTGCCGACACTTACTTATTCCCATGTTATAATCTGAATGATTGCTCTTCCTTGAACTCATGTTTTGATCCATAAGACTTGCCCCCTTGTCTATTGAACTTCTTTGTTGGCAGTACTCCTCTTAGGCTTCGTAGAGACTACTTTGCCCCCCTGAATATGGTGTTTATGTGGAAAGAGATATCATCTCGCCTTTGATTTAACAGAAGGTCGAGCATTTCTAGACCTTTGTGATGGCACTTGATCGTAAATTTCTCTTACAAGAACCACATCTTATTAAAGAAAGACTCAAGCTATGTCCTCACTTTTAAGTCTACATACATTAATGAATAATGGTTTGGCCTTAAAGAAAAACTTTCATCAATTTGCAAAGCTTGACAAAGTAATTTACGGTCTTTGTTTTTAATTAAAATATCCTGCCATTCTTCCCTTTCCAACTCGAAGACATAAACTGTGCAAGGCAATAAGGTAGAAACATGATTCACAATAATAGCTTTTTAACTGAATGACGATGATATCAAGAGGTAAGTGTTAGGTCCGAGGAACGTTAAGTTTGAGTGGTGTGAAAGAAGGGTCTTTTAATACTACTCGTGAGCAGTATTAAATAAGGTAGAAATATGATTCACAATGATAGTCTTTTGACTGAATGAGGATTTTAGGTCTGAGGAAAGTTAAGTTTAAGTGGTGTGAAAGAATGGTCTTTTAATACTACTCGTGAGCAGTATTAAACAAGGTAGAAACATGATTCACAATGATAGTATTTTAACTGAATGAGGATGTTCGGTTCGAGAAAAGTTAAATTTAAGTGGTGTGAAAGAAGGGTCTTTTAATACTACTCGTGAGCAAATTTGATTATGGTGATAAACTCAATAGTGATGACCTCAACTTGCCACTCTTTCCAGAAAGTTAAACCTCATCTGTTGCCCCCCAACTATCGTGGTCTTTATGTATGCTTGGCTTGAAAGTTGCTTTTGTCTTCTAGACCGCCTTTGCAGGTTTTCAGTTTAGAATCCATAGCTCACTTGTTTTCTTTTTTTTCTTTTGCTCTAGTTTGAGCCCCTTTTTTTTTCTTTTCTCTTTTTTTTTTGTTTTTGTTTGTTTTTTTTTTTTTTTTGTGAGCTATGGTGATAACATACTTGATAACTCTCTTGAAGTGAGATGACTCAAGTGGCCTTGCTTGCTGGTGCTTGTTCTTAGTCTTTTTTGGTTTTGAATTTTCCCTTGTTGTCTTTTGATGGAAGGGATGAATTTCTCTTTTCGGAGTTTGTGTTGCAAAGAACTGAGATCATAGCCCTCTTGAAGTGAAATGATTCAAGTGGCCTTAGTTGCTTGTGTTTGCTCTCAGTCTCTTTTTTTTTTTTTGTTTTGGATTTTCCCTTTAATGGCTTTTGATGGAAGGGATGAACTTCTTTCCTTTGTTGGAATTTGTGTTGCGGAAAACTGAGAATCTTTTTTTTTTTGTATTGAGCATTTGTGAGAATTGGGAGGCCACTGAAGTCATTTAATATGAGAGCTACCTTGTTTGGAAGCTAACCCCAGACTTCTTGCAAGGATGTTGATAACCACTATGAATTCTCTTTTTGAGAGTTGGGGTGCAACATATGAAATCTTTCTTACTAGATTTGACAGCACTTTCAAGATCGCCACTATTAAATCTCCCTTAACTTTTTATTTTCACCCACGAGTAGTATCGTTTTCGAAGTAAAGTGTGATAGCAATAATGGATAGTATAATGGAAAGGAGTGAGAGATGGATGTAAAAATGGAATTTTTGGTAAGAAGTGGTAAAATGTGTAGGTGTAATAATTGAATTTTTGGTAAAAATTGGTAGAATGTGTAGAAGTAATAATGGAATTAAAAAGTGGTAGAATGCACACATAACATCTTTTTTGTTGGAGAACAAAAAGAATTACCGGTTGTCAAAAAGTAAAGTGTGATGGCTATAATGGATAGTATAATGGCAAAGAGTGTAAAAATGGAAAGTAGTAGAATGCACGCATTACATCTTTTTGTTGTACCAGAAAAAGAATAGCAGGTGTCCATTTAACAAAGACTACACTCTAGATTCTAGACTAAATCTAGGAGATTTTTACTATTAAATTACTTTTGCAAGCTTTCAAAGATACAAGTTTATTCAAAGGATTCCCTGTCATTCAAAAGTGTGTGCGGACTGTTAGGTCAGATCTGACTTGGAGCCCTTCCAAAATCAATGTAATTCCAGCTCAAAATCTTCACTTTCAATTACCAATCACATCGGGCCTAGCAACTTGGACTCGACCAACTGTTGGACCTTGAGTTTCAATATGACAGAATTTTCAGTTACATTTGGGATTTGGGTCACACCAACTTGGAAGAGAAGGTCACTTGGTCTTTGCTACTATTGATATAGATGATAGCAGAATGCCTTCTTCAGCAAAGACTGTGATTAACTTTCCTTCAAAAATGAATTTCATTTTTTTGGTGTAATGAGGAGGGAATTGCTCCGGCCATATTTTCTATCTTGGACTCTATATCTATGAGACGTCCTTCGGTTTGTTCTGCCATTAGTCTTGTTTGGAGCCGAGTTGGATATCGGTGTTAAGGTCCAATTTTACCTTTTTAAAGGAATATTTATTTTATTAAACTCTACATGTATGTGATTGATGCAATGAATGCATGCATGCAAAATAAGATTATGTTTTTATCAGACTTTGTATATACGTGATTGATGTAATGGTTGTATGCAATGAGATTATGTTTTTATCAGACTTTATATGCACGTGATTAATGTAATGCATGCATGCGATGAGTGAGTTTGCTTATCCATTATCGTGGAACTTCAAAACTTTTAGTTGTCATTATAAAGACCAAAAAGTTAGCATAATTTGATGCGTGGTTTTGATGCAAGAAGAGTAATTGCACAAAACAGAAGTACAAGAAAAGAAAGATAAGGTTATTAATAAGTTAAATAACAATTAACAACTCATGAACTATTATGGATAAACAAGTTAAAACCATACGAAGAAAAGTGTAGAGTAACAACACAGCATAACAAGGATATGCTTATGGCGTTGGTAAAATGGTAGAAATTCTATGGTCAGTTCTATGGTTAAGTGGGGAGTTCTATATGCATAAGGTGGTTTATTAAAAAGGCAAGGGATAGTTCCCGAATCCCGTCACTAAATCATAGTGACGGCCCGATTCCTTACCCTCTAGGGTTAATGTAAGGAATGGATTAATTCGAGTCGTAGCTTTTCGTGGGCCCATGCAGAGACTAACCGTCTCAGAAGGCAATACACTACTTTGCTACTTTGAAACCGGTGAAGGCTTGGAGACCATGGCCTCACAAGGACAACAACACCAATTCCGCTTAGAAAGAATCGTGTTCGATTAGAGGAAGCTCGGGTATAGAGCTTCATTTTGTGAATGCATTATGCATGTTTACTTAAGTAAATATAATATATAAATCCACATAAAAATAAACAAAACAGAACAAAATAAATCAACTTTTAGGCTTGACTCACTAACCAGGCTCCCCAGCGGAGTCGCCAAGCTGTGGCAACGTCGGGTTTTCTGGAGTCGCCATCAATCAGTTTTCTTAGGTCGATTGGTCACCTTAAAATTGGTCTGCGAGAGTTCGGGGATCGGAAGTACGGTTACGCTAAAACAATATTGTTATAGCGCCCAAAATTGGCACCTTAGTTGATTTTAATTTTGTTTTACTTTGCTTTTAAATAATTTTCAGTTAATTTAGAAATTTTAACTGAATTAGTCGAAATGTGGATTTTTAAGTTAATTTGTATAGAATTTTATACTTCCGAACCATGGACTCTACCGAGTCATTTGGACACGGAAGATTTGATTCCGAACCATGGACTCTGCCGAGTCATTTGGACACGGAATTTGGTGAAAATTTTAATCCATATCGTAAAAATATGGATTTTTATCTTTTTATTTAATTTATTTATTTTGAAAGTTTGATATTTTCCAAACCGTAGATCCTGCTGGATCATCCGGATATGGAAATTACTTTAATTAATTGTTAGTTATATAATTATTATTTTTAAGGAATTTATTATTACTAATTTGTAAGTCTTTTGTTTTTAGATTTATTAATAATCTAAAAAATTTATTTTTTATTCTTTACACTTTCTTTTCTTTTCTTTCTTTTCTTTCTTTTCTTTCTTTCTTTTCTTTCTTTTTGATTTTATCTTTTTCTTATCTTTCTTATCTTTTCTTTCTTTCTTTTCTTTTTTTTTTTATCTTTTTCTTATCTTTCTTATCTTTTTCTTATCTTTCTTTTAGTTTTTTTTTAGTGAAAGTTATTTATTATTTAAATAATTATTCAATTTATAAAAGAAAAATAAAAATAATTGGCTTTTTAAAAAATTATTTTTATTAGGCTTAAAAAATAATCTTCTTTTAATTTTCATTTATTTATTTAAGTAAGGGTAAAGGTGAATTAAATTAAAAAAAAATTATATAAAGGAAAATTAATAATAATAAAGTGGGGCTTTTTGGCCATCCACTTTAAAAATAAATAATAATAAAGGTTAGCAAAGTTAATTAAATTAATTAACAACAATAATAAAAATTAGCCAAGTTTAATTAAATTAATTGATTAACAACAATAATAAAAAGTTAGTCAAGTTAATTAAATTAATTGATTAACAACAATAATAAAAAGTTAGTCAAGTTAATTAAATTAATTAATTAACAACAATAATAAAAAGTTAGTCAAGTTAATTAAATTAATTAATTAACAACAATAATAAAAAGTTAGTCAAGTTAATTAAATTAATTAATTAATAACAATAATAAAAAGTTAATTAATTGTTAACAACAATTATAAAAATTAGTAATAATGCAAAAATTAAAAGGTTAGTAACAATAATAATATTAAAAGTTAGTTGTTAGTAAGTTAATAACAAAAAAAAAAAAAAGGGTTAGTAATAATAACAAATAAGTAAAACAAGTAAAAATTAAAATAGTTAGGAATTAATTCTGCAAGAACAAAATAAAAGGTTAGTGACCAAAGTGAAAGAAATAAAAACAATAGAGGACAAAACAAGGGTTGTACCCTTTAGTTTTAATTTTGAATTTTGCTGGGAACGTGAGACAGAGCACACGCGAGGGAGGAGGAGGGAGGAGCAGGCACGGCGCAGGGGAGGAAGAGGAAGGGCAGGGTGGCGCAAGGGAGGAACGCAGCGGCGGCGTGGCGGCGGCGCGGACGGAGCGGCGGCAGGCGACGGCCGGCAGAGGAAGGAGAAAGAGAGAGAAAACGAGAGGAGAGAGAGAGAGAACGCACGGGAAATGGAAGGAAGAAGATGGTCGAACTGTCAAAATAAAATCTTTTGGGATTTTCTGGAGAAAGGAAGGAGAGCCAGGGGCTAAGGCATTAATTTTTTCTATTTTTTAAAACGGAGCTCTAAGCTTTCTATGTATTTTTTTCTGTGTTCAGCACAAAATTTGGGGGGCTATTTATAGAGGAAGTTTGGCTGAACTATTGATGGATAAATTAATAAAAAATTTCAAACTTATCTTTTAAATTGGTAAAATGACAATTTTAGTCCTTTACGTCTCTCAGCCTCTGGATAAGTTCCTGAAGCTTCTGATTTTGACAATTTTGTCGTTTTCTGTCAATTTCGCCCAGAAACGTCGGCAGGCCCAAAATTTTATGTGACAAACTACCAAATGCTCCTGGAACTTTTAGAATTTGTCAATTTTTCCCGAAACTTCTCAATTTTGTCATTTTTACCTCAAACTTTTAATTTTTTGTCATGAAATTTTATTTTATTTCAAACATACACATATTTACACATATATCATTTTAAATCAAATTTTCACAAAACAAAAATATATTTTAAACTAATTAAATTTTTTTAATAATAATAGTAATATATTTTTTTAAAATTAATTTTTTTTAATAATTTTTTTTTTAAAATTTTAAAACACCCGGACGAAATTGGGTGTCAACAGCTTAGGTACTTCATGGTCTTATAGTTTCCACCTAAAATTGATGAAATGGCTAATATTTGGCCTTGGAATTTGAGAGGAGAGGGAGAGCTACAGGTCTCCAAGGTTAAGGATAAGGAAAACACATCCCAAGTGTCCTAAATTGGCTTAAAAGACCATCTCCTCACTTTACCACTTCAACCTCTTTTGTTTTGCCAAAAGATCCCATGCTCAAATAGTAACACTAGCTTAGAGAATTTTGTCCAAACTCTTGGTTTCTTGTCATGTTGGTCCAAAAGAACAACTTATGAGCTTAAACCCAAACTTATCACCTTGAAGTGCAAAATCACCACTTTGCCCAGGTTACACTTAGGTACTAAAATGATTTAGGAACCATTTTCTTAACAAACTTGCTTGACTTACTAATTCAAACTAGTTGAGGCCATAAATTAAGGATTTTGACTTAATTAAAAGTCCAAGCTGGCCTTTGTTGGCCCATTACCTAAAGGGCCGTAGCACCCTGAGTTTGAGATGAAGAAATAGAGCTTTCTTCAATCTCTCTTACACTATTTCAAGCACTCCCACTAAAACTTTAACCTTTCTTTTTCATTACCTCTTAAACTTGGTTTAGCTTTTGTTTAGCTCTCTCTAGTCTTTAATTATACACTTTGACCTACGATCCTATATAACTCTATTTTTACTTGTTTGATTCACTATTTCATGTTGAAATGAGGTATTTAGTTTTTGATTAACTCAAATTACCTGCCTTAGTTGTGTTATCCACTAAGAGGCTGTTATGGGAACCACAGTATCCTTCTTGCCCTTTGATAAAGACTTATAGCCCTCCTTTCATAGAAATACATCTTTTCATGGTAGTGGGGTACCCCCAATGTTACCAATCAAGATGAACCATCAAGACCTTATCTGAGAAAAGACTTAACAATCTCAAGGATCTATAGATAGGTTCCCTTAAATCATTATCTAGACTAACTTTGGAATCAAGAAAGTTGAAGGGCCCTCAAAAGTCTCCATGGGTGTCTTAACCATATCCTTCAATAAGGCATCTTCCTCAGTGTTTTGGCCTGGGAAACCTTCTGAACCTTATGTGGCAAGTAGGTCACCACTTGTGTTACCTTGCCAAAAATCAACTTTACATTCCTGATTTGTATTACAATGGTCGATGTGGAGGTCTCCCTTTTAGCCTTCCTTGGTTTAATATCATCCCACACTCTTGGATCCTTCAATGGCTTGGGACTCTAGAGGCTTGCTAGACACACTTTCCTCGCGAACCTTTCTAGTACAAAAAAACATATGTCCCCTCACATGGTCACAAACATCAAAGCAAGTAACCTCATATCTATTTGGATGTGGAAATGTGCATGACCTCTCGAGAATGGCATTTTAGGCATAAGGAACATTCAGAACTAGCAAATTTGTTGTCTAAAAGTAACGACTTAGTTTTAGCCCTTTCTGCTACTACTTTGAAAGCATGACTCATAATTTGATAGTCCAAAAGGTAGGGGTTCCTCATTCCCTACTTTAGAAGTAGGTCTATCTATTGGGCTAAGAGTCAATAGATTGATTTTAGGGGGGGCTAGAACAAAGGTTGATTGACATTCACATTGGATTCACCATTGACATATGCCTTCCTAACATCATAATTCACTATTCACTTTTATATCTCATAAATGGTGTGTTGGGGTCCCTTACTCTTTATTTGTTGATCTAGAGGACTTTTTTGCCACAATAATTCACGTGACAACCTCCACAAGGTTTTTAGGCTCCTAGGCCTTTCATGTGGGTGACCTACCCCATCGTCAATTATAGCCCTTGAAACTTCAGTCCCTATAATCTTGCCTAGCCCTTGTGCCACCTTCAACGTGGGACACGCCTTCTATATGCTCATGCAAATTTCCTTATCTTATTAGTTTCTTGAAGAACATCTTTAACTTTCCATAATTATCCACGTGATGCAATTGTCTCTCTGGTAATGATAATATTTCTTACAGTTTTTTGGGAATTTGCTAACAATGGGTCACGGCACTTGGTTAGCATATTCTTGTGTCATAGATATAAAGAAAATTTCCCTAGTATCCCTGAAAGGTGTATAAGATCGGCTTGGGGCATGCTCTGATATGCTCAAATTTATACATGTTTTTCTATATAATTTTCCATGATAATTACTTGCCTTTTGATGTGTTTTTGTTAAAAATTTGTGCTTAATTGGTTTATATTTTATTTTCAGCTTTTATTTCAGTTCCATTTGGGTTAAGAAGGATTTTGTACAAGTTTTGGAAAAATATTGGAGTAAACACGATTTTCAACACGGCCATATCAGTACCAAACCTGCTCGTTTCTAGATTAAACATGCCCATGTTCATTGCCATGCACATGATCCCAACTGTGCCATTAAATGTTCATGATTTTCACATCTAGGAACATTACCTTGAACACGGCTATGTTACAAACCATATTCAATTGCCGTTACGGTTTTTATCAAATTATTTCAGTAGAACAAAAAAGAAGAGAAAAGATGAGGTGAAAACACACAGTTAGAAAGTAAAGATTTAATAGCAGAAGGCTGCTGGAGGCAGTTTTGATAATCAACACTGATTACTTCACATCAGAGAAAAGATTTTTTAAGGGAGAAGAATTTGGAGATAGAGTCTTCAATTCATTGTTTTTCTTTGTTTCTATTGTGTTTCTTTTTTAGCATTATGAACAAATTTCCCTACTCATGCTTAGAATAGAAGAACCCTAGGATGATGTTGTGTTTATGAATACTTTTGGTTTAATATAGTTATAGTTTTCTTGTGATCTTTTCAATGTGCTTTATTGGGTTGATTAATTGTAGGTAGCTTATAAATTTAGTGTTTAATAATGAACATATGGAAGTGGCATCCGATATGTTTGTTGTGGGTCACCGTTGTGTAGAAGAGATATTATTGAGTCTAGAGTAATAGACTAGTATAATAACTCTCGACTAGGATGAAACCTAGTAGTTGGGTTGTAGAACTAGTAATGCATTCTTAGGAAGCACGGACCTATTCATGACTTAAGAATAGGAATTAGTGAATGGGAATAATAGGGAGTTAATATACTTTAGATAGTACTTCAAAGTCTAAGTTAATTATGTACTTATTAAACCAAGGTAAAAGTAACGAAATGCATTTTAAATGTTGATTGTTGATTGTTTTCTGCTGCCAGCAATTAGTTGTTTACTTAATTATTTTTACTGTATTACTTAATCTAGTTTAATTCTTAGTTAGTTAGCTAAACAACCACTTAATTGTTACTTACATAATAGAGAGCTATTGATTACGGTAGACAACTCCATTCCATGGGAAAAACTATTTTGATATTTGCTGCTACCATACTTTGATGATAGGTGCATTTGCCTATGAGTTCACACATTTATAAATGTAGAAAGATTTGATACATCCACATTAAGAATCAAATTAGTGTAATGGGAAGAGTTGTGAACTAGCAACCCGACAAGTTTTTGGCACCATTGTCGGGGAACATTTTTTGAGATTGCAACCTGAAAAATTAATCGTTATTAATTTAGC
Organism: Aquilaria yunnanensis; assembly: GCA_039654915.1. NCBI lineage: Eukaryota > Viridiplantae > Streptophyta > Magnoliopsida > Malvales > Thymelaeaceae > Aquilaria > Aquilaria yunnanensis. The sequence continues at coordinate 23,102,309 of CM077597.1, read as the reverse complement.
CATTTATTTTCTTGCAGTAGTTTCTCCTGTTTGACTTTTAGTTTATTAATTTCTTCTTCTTTTCTTGTCAGAGAATTTGTAAGCATGCAAAATTTTGAGAGTCAGTTAGCCTAACCAGCCTAGATGCTTTTAGAAAGGCCATAAGGTGTTTTGCTAGCCAACATCAAGCTAAAATTGAGAGGCACAAAAAATCTAACCTTCCATTAGAAAGTGGACAACCATGCAGATGTCAAGCTTTTGGATAAAAAGGAGGAGCACCCTTTAGTCATCAGGGGGATGTTGGGCTGACCATATTAAACCAAGTGCTTCTTAGTAGGCAATCCAAGCATTAAAATTTTCTATACCGTTCTTCTTTAATTAGTTTTATTTTTCCACTTCAAATTTTATTTTTAAAGGTTGATTGTTTTGATGATTGTCCTATAATTTCATGCTACATGCTTCTATGTAGCAGATTAAGGTCAATTTTGGGAAGAAACTTTTATGACAAGAAGGGAAAAAATGCTGTAATCAAATTTCAGGTACATATGAAAAATTTTAAAGTTACAGGCACCAAACACACCTATGTTTAGGGCCATGTTCATCAACACAGTCCCAACCACATCCATGTATCCATTGGAAAAATTATTTTTCTAAGAAATTTTTAATTTAGTTCCAATGGGTCAAACACGATCTTATTAATGCACATGTTCTTAGTTGTATTTGGCTCAAGTTGAAAATTCTAGATAACAAACACATTTGGAGACATGCCCGTGTTTTAAAAGGTGTTTACAACATACGGCTTTTTATCATGCCTATCACAAAGAACATGTTACAATTCTATTTTAAAAAGCTTTTAATTACAGATTTTAAACACGGTCCTTTGCACAGCCATATTTTGGAGCATGTTTCACTAACACGGTCTTATTAAAGCCCATGTTTTAAACCATGTTAGTTCTTCTATGCTACAAAATTTTTATGTTCCAAGCATCCAACATAGCATATGTCATGGTTGTGTTCTAAAGTGTGTTAAAAAAATTTTAACAAACACGCCCATGAACACACATGTGTTCATGATTGTGTTGCATAAGTTTATAAGGCCCGTCATAAATTTTCATTGGTTCACTTCCCTATTTTGCATGAAACTCATTTAATCTTCTTTCCCAAGTTCCCAAACTTAAAACCTAGCCTCATTACATCCTAGGTAAGGTTTTCCATCAATGGAGGACCTCATTTTTGTGTCAAATAGTTGATTTCATTCCCTACATCTTCACTTCTCTCTCTACTAAGGCAACTTTCTCTATGTAGATTTGTTTGAGTTTATTTATTGATTTAGTTGATTTCTTTTAATGGGTTAGAGTTATAAAGTAGTTGATTGATCTCTTACTCCCATTGATGTTGGTTCTAAGTTTATAGCATGATTTGTGAATATGGATGATATTGGCTGTTTGGATTAGAAGTTGAAAAGTTAAGATGCAATGGTCCATGGAATTGATGAATTTTCATGATATGGATTGATGTTTTCATTAATTGAATGAGGTTAGTTGATTGTTGGATGAGTATATTGTTGGTTGGAATTAATTGCAGCCATTATTTGAATTAAAATTTTAATGTTTTAGGGCTTGGTGGTCTGTGGGTTTGGTAGTGGATTAGGTTACTTGAGCAACAACAAAGAGCATTGGTATGAATTGAATTGATTAGTTTTCCATGGATTTATGCATTTAATCTTGGTTATTAAGCCTAGTCACCTAAGCACCCAGATTGAAATGAATTGTGTTATATAAAGGATTTCAAATTGATTTCTTTTAAGGCTCTAAATATTGTGATTATGGATAGATATTGTTATTGGATTTGAAATTATTGTTGCACTAGAAAATATCTTTTTCTATGTTCAGGATGACAAAGCAACTGGGAAAGTGTCTTATTCACATTAAGAAGATGACCAAGAAACCAAACAAGACCTACCCATTTTACACTTTAAAGAGGCTAGTTTATAGTGAGTTGATCATTGAGTTTCGGAGCACTTTGGAGTTCAAAATGAAGAACATTAACTAGATCAGGGATGATGGAGTTCAATTCAGGTTGGCGAGGCAAGTTATTCCATAAGCATGGATGAGTTTAGGTGGAGCTGCAAGCTCTACACTCAAGAGCACGTTGAGACTAACGAGCATATGCGTTCACTATGCGACTTTGGTACCACTACCCCTACTCCCACTGAGTTTTTAAGGGCGATTGTTAATGCTGAGGTTGTCTATTAGCCTAAACTTCTAAAGGCATCTAAGTTGAAGCTGTCAGTTGTTCTTTGACCATTATCTGCTTTGTTTATTCTTTTTCTAGATAAGGGCAAAGTACTAAAGTCATGACCAAAAAGGATTCATTTTGCTTGTATTGCATCATCAGCTGATTTCATTACCACCTTGGTCATGTCTTTGCCTAGTGAGTTCAAGATATCACCTATAAGATGGGGATAGGAGTCATCTATGTAGGATTGTTCATCACGAGGTTAGCGAAGAACCTCAACCCTTTTGCACATGTGAAGTATATGATAAAGATACTTTGGCCCGAGAAGGCCAACTTGGAGTCACTGAAGTCAATAAGCATGCTAAAGAAGATTCCTCTCCCTTATAGCTCATTGAGATTTATATTAAGGGCACAAGTTGAGATTCAGGATAAAGAGTAGGTTGCTGTTAAGACCCCTGCTGCCTCCACTTCTACTAGTGCCGATATGCCTTCCTTATTAATGATCTTTTAGAGACAGAAGTTGATTTTGCAGATGTTTGAGTTCATGCAGCTCACCTGCTTAGCATTGAAACCCACCTTTTTGCTGTCAATGCACGGTGTTCACGTTTAGAATTGTTTGTGTGCTTACACTTCCCACATTCCAGAGTTGTTAGAACCTCTAATTATATTCCTCCATCATCATCCCGATAGGACAACGATTCTATTGACTATTTTTAAAGGCCTTTTAACATGGAGGGCCAGGAGTTTGGAGATAAGGTTGAGCAAGTTGTAGAGAAGGCAGATGAGGCAACTACCATGACAAATTGACCGTGGATGCTATTCACGAATAGGAGGGAGTCATTGTTGAGAGAGTCACTATCGAGGGAGTAGTTGGTGAGAGAGTGGATGGGAGAGCAATTGAGGAAAGAGAGGAGATTACTACTGAGGAGATTGGAGAGATCACTATAGGAGAACATATTGCCAATCCTATGGTTGTCCAACAAAGTACAAAGGTCAGGACTACTGAAGGTCTTGTTGAGCTAACACAGATGATGACCGTTCTAGATGTTGCAGCCGATTATCCCATTATAGGATCACCTCTGGTGAAAAATGATTGATGAATTTCAAGACATCTCTATTTTTTATGTTATTATGGATATTATTTGCATTACTTTTCCTAGTTTATTTTGGATATTACTGTTATTGCAACATTGGTTGCTCTTTATTTTAGTTTTTTTTTATTTCTAGTTTTTATTTTTATTTTTATTTAATGATTGTATTTTCTATTCTTTTTGAAGCTTTTTACTATAAAATTTAAGGCTCAATCAATTTTATGGATTTTTTGGATTGCCAATTCGTGAATCAAGCAACCGAACTTTTTAGGGTGGTATCAGTTTCTAATCCCCCTCTTTTTTCACTTTGTGTTTCTCATCTTTGTACATTGGGGGTAATGCACATCTTAAGTGTAGGGAAGTCAGTAGCTTAGGCCTTACATTTTCTACAATTTTATTGAATTATTGAAACTTTTGAGAATTTTGACAATTTTAAAACTTTTTAAGCTAAACTTCTTTTCAATTATACTTTTAAGCAATTATACTATTAAGCATGTTCTAATTGATAAAGAGTGATTGCTAAATTTTCTTGAGTTTTTAACTTGAAGATCATGTAAGTAATTCTTGGAAATCTTTCACTTATGTGCTTAATTGTTTTGAAAATGTTTTTGCAATTCTTTATCAAGCTAGTAGAATATGGTCTTTAGAAGCTATTTTTTAATCAAGTTTGTATGTTTAGTACACTATTTAAAACATACTAAGTTATGAGTTTCTATGTCCGGAATGGTGGTAACATTGGTTGAGGCAAATGTGGTTAATTGTTGAATAATATATAAGAATTGGTTGTCAATCAATTTCTACTCCACTATTTCTTGGTATTAAAGTAAGTTGGGGTCTTCTTCTAATGCAAGAGTCAACCACAACTTCAAAAGATGCTAAAGGCATGAGTATGATTAAAAGATCATTTTGGATTGTGTTGAAAAATAGCTTTAGTACAGACAATGCTCCTGTAGTGTACACTTGTTGCAAAGTTTAGCAACACATGAAAAAGAATGCTTGAAAAGTAAAATAAAGTGAATAAAAAGTTCAATCAATTGCCTACTTAGATGGTTTTGTGGTATGAAAATTTGAATGGTTGTGCATAATGACCTTTGATTTGGTGTAGTTTATACCTTTTACTTTGCTTGAAATTTTGATGTTTCTATTGAGTTTCATGAGATACAGGTTGCTAGCTTGAGAATGAATTGCTCCCATTAACTTATTTTGCTTTCAAATTGTTAGATTGAAAATGTTGCATGTCTGGTAGTCTTGTTAATTTCTCAAGACATCTAAAGTCTCAATCTTTTCCTTTATCTTTTCTTGCTTAAGAGTATGATCTTATTTCTTTTTCAAATTTTCTTTTTATGCTTTGCTTGAAGGCTGGCAAAAGTTCAAGTGTGGGGGAAAAATATGATATTATACATGTTTTCTATATGATTTTCCTTGATAATTTCCTATTTTTTGATATGTTTTTGTTAGGAATTGGTGCTTAATTGGTTTATATTTTATTTTTTGATTTTATTTCAACTCTATTTGGGTTAGGAAGGATTTTTTACAAGTCTATTTTATTGAATTATTTCTATAGAACAAAAAAGATTAGAGAAGAAAAGGCAAAAAATGCACAATTAGAGCAGAGTTTTTATAGCAGAAGGTTGTCGAAGGCAGTTTTGATGATCAACATCAATAAGTTCACATTAGAGCAAGGATTTTTTGGAGGAAAAGAATTCAAAGATGGAGTCTTCAATTCTTTGTTTTTCTTTGTTTATGTTGTGTTCCTTTTTCGGCATTATGAACTAGTTTCTTTGCTCATGGTTAGAGTAGATGAACCCTTGGATAATGTTATGTTTATGATTACTTTTGGTTTAATATAATTATGGTTTTGTTGTGATCTAATTTGTTACGTTGATTAAAGGTGACTAGCCTATTAACTTAATGTTGGCTGATGAACATATACAGGTAGTATCCAGTTTGTTTGTCATGGAAGAACATTGGGTGGAAGGGATATTGTTGAGTTAGGAGTAATAGACCGACATAATACCTCTCAACTAGGGTAAAACTTAATAGTTGAGTTGTAAAACTAGTAATGCATTATTAGGAAGCACAGTATGACTACACACCCTATTAGTGATTTAAGAATAGGGATTAGTGAATGAGAATAATAAGGAGCTAATCTACATTAGATAGTACTCCACAGTCCAAGTTAACTATATGCTTATTAAATCAAGGTAAAAGTAATGCAATGGATTTGTAGAGGGATTCATTTTTAAGTATGACATATTTTGATTGTTGATTATTAATTGCTTTCCACTGCTAGTAGTTAGCTATTTACTTAATTGTTTTTACTGCATTAGTTAGTTTAGTTTAATTCTTAGTTAGTTAGCTAAATAACCCCTTAATTGTCAGTTAGATAATAGAGAGAAATTGAGTATGGTAGACAACTCCGTTCTATGGAAAAGATAATCTTAATACTTGCCACTGCTATACTTTAATGATAAGTGTACGTGTCTGTGAGTTCACACATTTATAAGTATAAAGTGATTTGACATATCTACATTAAGAATCGTATTAGTGTAGTGGGAAAAGTTGTGAACTAACAACACATCACGCTCTAACTTCTTTCGGTTATCCTCTCCCTAGTTCCCAAATAGGTCCTTGGTTGACCACTTATCCTCATTCATCTGATTTTAATCCTTCACCTAGATGTGCCAGCTTGCACGACTGTAGAACTCCTTCACGGTCTAATCAAGTTTCTTTTATACTAACCAACAAAAATGATTTTGGAAAGATCCTTTTTGTTAGGGTGTGAACAACATTACATTTAGAAAGGGGTTTGGAATCTAAAGGGCTTGTTGAACCATAATAAATAATCAAAAAATTGCTTATTCTTTTCCTATTTAGTGTTTAGAAGTTGGTTCACCATTTTCTTATAGAGACGACTACCCATGGACTATGGAAAAACTGATAGAGCAACTTGTTGAGCAAAGCAAATCATCCCCTTTTCAGTATCTCGAACCAAGTTTAAAGTTGCCCTAGAAGGAGTTGATGTGATTGCCTTCCACATAATGGGGTTGTTAGCCCTTTCAAGGTTTATTGTGGTGACATACCTTTGCAAATGATTGACCAAGTAGGTAAGACCATCATGTAGGTCCATCCTCCGCATCCAAAAACCTGGGAGAGTTGGTAGATGGTGGTTCTCATCCGTGAAGGGCTAAAATTCAATGCAGCTGATATCAATAAAAGGTTTTCTAGCAAGCTTTAGCTCCTCTCTCAGCCATTCTTCCATCTTATTCAATCACCAGAGAACAGTGTTTATGTTACTGACCATGGGATCTTTAGTAATTTTATCCTTTTTCTATCGGTCCTCCATTGGATTTATGATAACTTTTGGTGCTAGGGTCTTTTTGTGTCTTTCTAATGGCTTTCTGCTCCATCCTCGGGTGATCAAATGAGAGCCCTTTGAATCCCTTGTTGGAGATGTTGATGCAAGCCTTCTAGTAATGAATGATTTAGGACATTGAATTGGTCATTAGTCATAGGTGTGAGAGCGTTTCCTTTCATTGGGTCATGAGGTAAAGGAAGCATACTAGCCTCTTTATCTTGCCTTTCAAAATGCTGGTTAAGCATTTCGAGACCAATAAAGGGGTCATTATCCACCCTGTTTCAACATCGTCCTAGACCACTTCACTGGCAATTTTAGTGTGCTAACGTGATGTCCATATTTCAATCACCATCTTTCTCAGACATAACCCTAGGTTGATGCACAACCAAGATTGGTGAGCTTAATAAAACCCAGAACCGAGATTGGCATACCTTGGGTTTTCTATGAATTCTTCTTTATAGGAGAGGTGATTCCAGCTGATGCAAGAGTCTTCCTTTAGATTGCGATCCGGTGAACAAAAAGATCTTATTTCCTATCAAATCCAATTAGATGCAGAAATGAGCCCCTCCTTCAATAGTCTCACGAGTTTGATAACTCCAATGAGTAGGTGGCAGGGTGACCCTTTTTTTACTAATTAAATGAGTCCAACTCCAACATGTATACATTATAATCACATAAATTTAACTCCAATAGATATGCATTTTATGGAGCAAAACCAATACGATATCAATACTTAACTGCATGTGCATGCTATAGGTCGATGAATTTAACTGGTACTCCACATCCCTCCCAAATTCGAAATGAAAATATTGGTTGATGCACAACGCCAAAGGGGACTGACGAAGAAGGAACCTATCTCTAGCCCATGGCGTGACATGGAATGATGAGTTGGAAACTACAAGTTTTTGTTTATTATTTACTTGGTATATAGTATATACTACCGGAAAACACGAATTTGAACAGAGATTGGTGGCGGCATTTATTTTGTATTTGAATGCGAGAAAGGCGGCTAAAAGCAGACACCTGGCACTACCAGACAAAGCAGGTAGCCCCATGAACGGCTAAAATCCGCTTTACAACGACTTTCAGTACGGGATGAAGCATGAAATTTTTGTCTTAAGGTTAGGCCATTGTTATTTGTACGGAAAAGATTGATAAATTTGGCTTGATTTTATACTTCATTTTTTACTCTAAAACCCCTTTTTATCTCCAGATTTTTGCCTGCTCGGACATTTTACTCTTTAACTTTGTCTCAAGTTGACTTGCCCTTTAAATTTTGTAAATTGGTATCTTTTACTCCTCAGACTACTTAAATGGATGTTTAAGTCATATAAAGACTAAAACAGAGATAAAACAGAATATGAAGGACTAACTAGCTACCTTTCCCATATAAACCTCTAGTTCTATGAAAAATTTTGGGTATCAAAATTAAATGAATCATATTTGATGTAAAATGTTGGTTGGATTTTATAGATTATACAATGTTTGATTATTCTCTAATTGCTCGAATCGAGAAGATTGAAATAGATAATCAAACTACTGTAAAAGTTTGTGTTGAATGATTAATTAGTTATTCATTTTCTATTATATCTTTGTTACGGTACTTATATAACCTAAACAACTATTTAAGTAGGTTGGGAGAGTAAGTATTAGTTTCCAAAATTTAGGATTCGAGTGAACCCAAGTCAAAATTCAAGGGTGTTTAGCCTTCATTTTGTTGTGCTTGAGGATTGGAGAGGTTGCATTTCTATGTTGCACTTTCTTGTTGCACTGTTGTTTTTGGGTTTTTTCCCTCTAGATTTATTTGTTTGTTTCGTAGAATCAATGACCTCATTTTATAATATTCATGTTTATAAATTGATGATGAAAACACATCGCAGCTATCAGAAAATGGAACCCTTGAAACAGTGTATAATGTATTCGTTATCTTACATATAGATTGTCACTGTAAACGGTGCCAAATACACATACTGTGGTAATCGTCCCTACTCAATTTTGAAAAAACTATAAATATTAAATATAAGTTTATGACAATTTAGCATTTTAACCCCATAATATTTTAAAAATATGTAGCTATTTGTTCCCATTACTTTTAATATATAATTTTTGTCCCACCCAAGAAAATTTCTGGCTTTGGTTCGGCCTCACAATTAAAAATTTTCATAAAAAGTTTCCCACCTTTTTATACGACTACATATATATGCACCCACGCACACATATACGCCAAACCATATGGTGATCAACACCCATAACTTATCTTCCAAGTAAATTAATTGGTTTGACTTCTTTTCAATATAATATTAGAAGACATTAGTGGTTCTAGGTCTATAAATATTCACAGTTCAACGGAAGCAATACTTCACACCCAAGAAGACAATGTCTAAGCCAGCTGCTTCATATACCCTCATTATTTTCCTTTACGTTCTCGCACTTTCCCATTCCATATCAAGCATCGACGCTAGAATTCCTTCCTCATTTGTTGTCCCAAACCCTGCAAGCGCTCCAAGCAACAGAGCTGATCCGATGGACACCATGGAAACCCTTGAAAGGAATCATGGGCAAGGTACAATGATGAAGGAAGCAACAGAGGTGCTAAAGGCAAGCATTGGAAGGCAAATGGAAAGGCCTTTTGAATATTCCAACAGGCTTAGTCCTGGAGGACCTGATCCACACCATCACAAATAGACATATATATGATTAGGTTTGGGCAGCAATAATAAAAACTGTCAGCTATATTATGATAGGCAAAAGTTGGTAGGTACAGTTATTGCAAAAGTTGGTTTTAGTTGATAGGCAAGGTTATGATGCTACAAATTTCATAATATTATTAAATATTTGTATGAGCGGATGAAGAGAGTCTATAAATATTGTACAAGTTGCTTCAAATACTTTTGGAGCTTCTTTTTTTTTTTTTTTCTTAAGAGTTAATTACAATTTACCTCTTCATGTTTAGGTGATATTATATTTTGCTCCATCCTGTTTCAGAAACATATATACATTTTACCTCTGCCTTACACTTTACTCTTTAAAAAAACTGTTTTACATTGATAAACAGAAAAAACTAATAATTTAAAATTTTCATTAATTGTAAAAAATATCATACCAATTGAAATCAACAGGAAATAACTACCATATAGTTTAAATTAAAATTTCAAAGATCGTTGTACGATAGTGTAAAAAATACAAGAGACATGGTTTATATTTATGAAACATAAAGAGGCAAAGTATAATATCAAGAAAAACCTCCATAGACAAATTGTAATTAACTCTTTTTCTAAATATGATAACCTTCTATAGTACTATACAAGATTTATGGTACTCATGCGTAGCAACGGTTCAATCCATGTCAACATTAAATATGAATATAAACAATGGTGATCACTGACGAAAGAAAAAAGTTTCATAAAAATGAAAAAAGAAAAGCAAGAACCCGGATTAAAAAAAGTCAATTAAAGTTTAGGGACTAATTAGCAAAAAAAATAAAAGATTTCAAGTATGAAGAGATAAACCGCGGTAACTAAATTTTGTTTTAGAAGAGAAAAATAATATGAAAAAGTTAATAATATAAGACAAAGAATAAAATTTCAATGACAAAAAGTGGTGACTAAAATGGTCTTTAGCCCAAGAGAGGAAATGTAAAGATTTCTGGAATTAAAAGCTTAACCATAAACTTAATAAAGGAAAAAGAAAATAAATGAAAATATTAGATAAATGAATCAGTTTGAACCATATCAAAAAGTAGATAACTCATATTGACTAAAGTTTTGTTCAAGAAAACAATAATAAAAAACCAACAAAAAAAGTATAAACGAAGTTACTATGCTTGATTAAAAAAATAAAAGAAACAAACCATGGTTACAAAGATTTTACTTTAGAAGAAAATAGATAAAAAAAATAAATTTTAATTAATTATCATAAATTTATTGATGATAAATTTTTATTTATTTATTATAAAAATATTTGCTATGATTTGTGGGATACCAAACCTCTCCATTTGTTCTCTTGGTCTCTAGTTTTAAACCAGAACCATGCCAAAAGTAGGAAAATTATAATGATTAAAGTTTCATTTTGGAAAACAATAACAAAGAAAATCAATAAAAAAAAGTTAGGATTAAGACAAAAAAAAAGGAAAAATTTTAGGTATTAAGGATTTAACAATTGAATTAATAAAGATAAAAAATGGAATAAATAAAAAATAAACAAATTATGGTCACCAATGCCTTAATTCAAAAGATAGTGCATAAAACAAAAACAAAAAAAAAAAGCTTGGGGACCAGAAGAGCAAATAGAAGATTTAGTTAAATAGTTATAAAATTTGGGGACCAAAATCTAACACAGACGTAACATAAAGTCTAAAATGGAAAGATTAAAAAGTTAGAGACTAGAACCCCGTCTTTTTTTTTTTTTTTTTGCTTTTGTCTCGTTGTTTTTTTTTTTTTTTTTACTTTTTCAGATGCGATTTACTCAAAATCTAATTTTTTTAATATTGATGAAAAAATATTTAGAAAAAATTACTTTTAATTTTAACAATTATAGATCAAATTAATTTATTAAACTATAGAGCATGAAGCAAATAATTAATTCTGTAAAAATTAATCATCAATAATGATAAAAAATGACCAAAATACAAAACCATGTCTAATATATGTTAATCAATTAACAGTCTAATTATTAACTTAACAAAGATAAAAAAAATAAAAAAAGTAAAAAACTGACTAAAGCTGAATCAAGTAGAACCAGATGAAAAATGGGTAAATTATAATAATTAAAGTTTCATTTTAGAAAACAATAATAAAAAAATCAATAAAAAATGTTAGGATCATGACAAAAAAAAATGAAAAACCTTTAAGTATTAAGGATTTAACAATTAACTTAATAAAGGTAAAAAATTGTTTAATTAATAAATAAATAAATTATGGTTACCAATGTTTCAATTTGGAAGATAGTACATAAAACAACAACAAAAAAAAATTGGGGACCAAGAGAGCAAATAGAAGATCCAGTTAAATAGCTATAAAGTTTGAAGACCAAAATGTAATATAGACGTAACTCAGATCTTAGAATGAAAAAATTAGAAAATTAGGGAGTAAAATCACATTTAATCAAAATAAAATGTGAAACAAATTGAAACCAGAAAAATTGCAACACAGGCCCTTAGAAAGTAGAGCGCCCTGTGAAAAGAGGATCAAGCTTTAAGGAGCAAATAGCATCCAGAAAAAGTAAAAAAAAAAAGAAACAAAAGAGACAAAAAAAAAAAAAAAGGCAGAACTGTTTATCATCAGTAAACACTGTTAATAAACAGTGAAATGTCTTCCTCTTTTATAAGGTAGTACTCCCTCCGTCCCAAAAGTTTTGCTCCATTTGTTCTTGGTAATTAATCTATGATTTTTTATTTTCAACATTTTAATATATAAATAAAAAATACTTGTATATGAATGATAATTCAAGATATGTAGTTTCTAAATATATTTTTTTAATTTTTTCTAACAAACAATAATATGAATAAAATTGAGTCAAAATATAACAAAAAGTCAAATGTATCAAAATTTATGGGACAGAGGGAGTATAATAATATATTATCGCCGCAGTTCTATACTTTCTTCAAATTGCAAGGGTTTTTATTCTGACTGCCAATGCTTTCACAATTTTCCCCACGGTTTTGAGAAAAAGATGGACAGAGATTGATATACCTAAACTTCTATATAACCCAACTTACATGGATTAAGTAGAATCTCATAGTGCTCTTCAGAGTTTAGGTGGGGATCCCGAAAAGCTTTCGAGCAAAGGGCATCATCAATGACCATAAACATAAAAGTGATTACATTTCTATAAACTAGAACAACAATAACAATAATGATGATGAAGGAAATAAATTGTTGTACGTACCCGGATAAAGAAATGCTTATATAATCCATAGATGAATGCTTGACGCGACAGTTTTTTCAGGCTAAGAGAGTAAAGGGAACGCATTACAAGTTATGCTCCACTGAAGCAATAATTGTTGAGAATGAGACGGCCTAATTTGTATTATCCTCCTAAGCATTGTAGAGATGGTGGGACCTTCCAAAAGCACAACCAGAATCACCAACTGGAAGCATTCCGGCCAATGGCATCACAAGTTGACCGACTTTTTGCAAAAATATGTTTGGACGAAACAACTTATAGGACCTCGTTTCCGCGGGTGAACAGTTGTCGGAAAGTCATGACCCCGTCGGTATAAAACTTTTGTCTGCTACCGACAGGTCGGCAATGCTAACCCGGCCCGGTCCTACTGTAAAGGCGCCAAACATTAGAGAGTTGGCCGACGAATTCGTACTGTGTACCATCAGCCAGAAAATTTAGGGTTTTCTATTAGTTACCCCCTGAACTTTAGGTGATATTGCACTTGTCCCCCTAAAGTTTGAAAATCTACACTTACCTCCTACTTTTTTAACGCCATCAATCAAAATTACAACAAACCACATTAAACTTAGTTTGGTTTACAATTATACCCAAAACTTTAGAAATCTACAATTTTTCAAGATTGTCGTTCCCCTCATCGTCTCTCAACTTCCATTCTCCTCAGCCTCCACTTCGATCCATCCATCTTTGCCCTTCCTCGCCTCCTTATGCGACTTCCCCTTCTGCTCCAATACCCTTTCCTCCGACCCCCTTGTTGGCCCTTCTTAGGCTTTCGATGGTGACCTTGGTTTGCTGCATTGGGACATGACTAGACCAAGGCCACTAACTTGGGGGTCCATCATCTCTACTTTTCTCACCAGTTACGCCTCACCTATGCCAACGACCATCGGATACTCCAAACATGTTGAGACTGTAATAGTTACGCCACCTCCCAACTTTTGACTGCCAACAATGAGTTCAACTCCAATTCCTACGATGTCGTCATAAAGGATGTCAATGCGGCAGCCAATGTCACCTGGAAATGCAAATATGAAGCATAGGGTCAGCCTTGGTTGAGCTCAAATTTGTCTTTCTCAAGTTTTGTGAAATTTGCATTGTTTCTGCTAAGTTTTTCGGTCTTAAAATTTTGAATTTGTTTCTTAATTAAGAGCTATATAAGTGATCTATATAAGTCTTACTAGGAAAGAGATATGTTCACATATAAAAGTAATAAAACAAACACGTAATAATGATATTAATGTAAAAAAATTATAAAGTTCATCAAATTTTCTATAAGTTTGCAAAACAATCCCCCCATATTAGTGGAAAATACAATATGAGCATCCAATTATTTGAATTTAATTATTAGAGATAAATTTTTTGTTTAATTTTTATTCATCCCATCATATTCTAATTATTAACAATATAATATTTGGTTCCAATTATTTGCCTCCAATTTTGAATGAAGTTTATGAAGTCAAATATTTAATATGATTCATTTTATTTTTCTCCAATGTATATTAATTAGTGACAAATATATATATGCTTCTAAGTTTTAGCCTCAAATTTTGAATATAGGATTGGAGACAAATGCACTATTTTCCCATTACATTTGTCTTAAAAGCTAGCTCCTCATGTAGTGAATTCAAAATAAAATAAAATAAAATAAAATGAGAAATGTTGAAAACCAATTTAATTTAAAAATACAAGGTAAACAATATTGCTACATGTTTGACAATGATCCTACAAAATGAATTATCAGTAATTATTTTGGTATATAAAGATTATTCATTCAACTTGAATAATCTCAATTGAAACTTTACATATAAAAAGGTTGAAAAATATTTTTTAACGGTGTTTGGAAAATCTTGGTATTTTCTCTTTATTTTTATTTTTCTTAGTTAGCTACAAAAAAATTATTTTCTAAAAACATTAATCAACTGATTATTAATTAGATATTTAAATGATATAGTTCTAGATTAAAAAAAACAATTGAATTGGCTAAAGGCATTGAAGCATTGGCCTTCCTCTTCTTTCATTCAATTTCCATCGATCCACGGAAGGACAAGTGAGGCAAATTTGGGTGAGTTTGAATGGGTCAAGGTGGAGATGACAAGTGATTTTGGGTATGAGGTCGGGGAAGGAGGCAATGGAGCAAGAAGGTGGGTCAGATAAGGAGATGGGGAGGGGCAGAGATGCATGGTGTCGAAGTAGGGGTAGCAAAGAATAGAAGTAAAAGATGAAAAGAAGAAGGGCTTTCTTGAAAAATTGTAGATTTTAAAAGTTTTGTATATAATTTTAAACTAGACTAAATTCAAGGGCACTGACTGTAATTTTGACTGATGGCATTAAAAAAGTAGGGGGTAAGTGTAGATTTTCAAACCTCAGGGGAGCAAGTGTAATATCACTTAAAGTTCATGGGGTAATTGTAAAAACCTGAAAACTTATGCAGCAAGCTCAAATGTTTGGGAAGTAGTTAGACCTTACAAGTTTTCACATAAGGCCCAAGTTTAACTATTTACTCTCACTTCATGATATCTCGTATGAAATAAAAAAAAAACTTTCAACAGTTTGATGCAAGAGATGTCTTACGATGATATCCCTTATTGGCAAATGATTGCAAAAATTCAAGTAATTGGAAGTATCTAAAACAAGTTTACTATATACTATTTCTTGATGAATTAGAGGAAATTATATAGAGAGTAATGTGATAGTTAAACTACCAATAAAGATGGTTGAGGCTAATCTATCGAGTGGACCGGAGTGAACCAAGACTTGAACCTATGATCAAAGACAATTTAAGGGCCCTAGAGAGTGTCTATAGGGGAAACCTTCATATCGTCAAGTTAGTACCACAATGAGAACCAAAGTAACTAGGGTTTTAGTATAAAGAGGAGCATATCCTAATGAGCCATGGGAGTCCACCATTTATACACGTTGGGTGCCTTTGTCATGTCCTTTTAGGTATGTCATCAAGGCAAGATTCTCCTTGATTCTAGAAATCTTGCTTTACCTCCTCGTCCACCACTAGTAAATTTTTTCATTAGGTGGAAGTGTTGTTGGACAGGCTCTCCTTCCTAAGCCACACCCAGTCCCTATCTATGAAAAATGGGGATATGGGTCCTGATATTTTTTGAAGCCTAGAGGTAATGAAATGTCTCCCAAAGTGGAACAATGCCTCTCATTCTCAATCATTAACGTAATGGCCCTTACTATCTACAGCGTGTCCCTTTGTAATTGACTTGTTAGAAGCATTTAAATGATGATAGTCGATGGTTGTTGGCTATCATGAATAGGTGGTAGAGGGTGAAGAGCCCCCATTTAGGCTATATATATATGTTATCCCTATCGGGCCTTCTTGACAACTCCAATTTCATAGTTTGCTCTTTGTTCTTGTACGTGCCACTCTAATCTCTTTTCTTTTTCTTTTTGAATTTTGTGCTTGTTATTGTTTGTAATGGAGCAATATTTTTGGCCAATAGGAGTCAGGGCATCCATTGGTCAAGTAGGCATTAGGGTACACGTTCCCCAAAAGAAGTGTTTCTTGGTGTACCTAGTTCAGCTACAAGTTGGTATCTTCCCTATTCATCCCATTTGAAACTAGTGGCTTGAACATTTTCAAATTCCCTTTTTCACAACTTGTCCAAAATGCTTTTATTCATTTCAATGCCTTTGCCCTTGTTTGCCAAATGACATTAGTGGCCTTCATTTTGGATACTTTTTTACATTTATACTCTCTCACCCTTAATCCTGGATCTGTTTTTTTTTTTTCATTTTTCCTCTATTTCTCATGGGGCAATCGTTCTTTTATCTTTGCCGTTGGTCAGGATCATGTAGGAGTTCGAAGAATCCATTTTTATTTGGCATAAATGACCCCTTGTAGCAATTCCTATGCAGGTGGACTCACTTGCTCATATAAGATACCTGTAGCAAGCCTTTGCCAATCGATGGATTTGACTAAGAGTGATCATATCATGGTCTTTTAATGTGGTTGGATGGGGTCTAAGAAAATGATGAATACAACAAATTATTCTTCTTCACATACCAGCATCTAGATGAGATGACCCTACAGCTCATTAGCATTAGTGGTACTCATTTATTATAGAATGGGGTGAAAAACCTGCTGAATTGGGTTGAAGGAGTTAAGGGCCGGCCAGTGGAGGACTTAAAACTTATTGCCAGGCTAGGGCCTAGTGAAGTCTCCCTCATTCTCTTTTTATCTACTTATTGGCACTTCTTCTGTATTCTAAATGTACAAATCCTTACATTTTTCATCCTGTGTAGGCATAGTTCATGTCACCACATACCTTAACAAGAGATGTGGGCTTCAAGGACGTCTTGTTAAGGGTCAACCCACAGCCTATAGCCCACAATCGACTGGCCCCCACTAATGACACCCTACCTTTAGCCCGCCCCTTGTCCTATTTTAGAGTGCTTCTTGTCTCGAGACACCCCCTCCCACAATTGTCATGGTGACACCTTCCTAGTTCTAACATGCCTAATGAAAAAGAAGAGGAACCTCAAACCGGGCTCACTTAGAAGAAGAAGAAGGCTCAAATGTATGGAGGACCTTAGCAAGGTCCTTCAGAAAAGGAAAAAGTAAGGGCCATGGAAGCCATTCTTCGCCATCTAGACCCTACTAGTAATATTCCTTCTTGATTTTGGTCTCTTGAATTACCTTGAATATTTTAAAATTTTAGATTTTTCCTTACACCTTTCTCACTTTGGTCATAGGTGCTTCTTGGCCTGTAGAGCCGTATTAGGGAAAGGACCCATTTTACTTGTGGGCTAAGTGGTAGGGCTCCAATTAGATTTAAATCCCAGATGGTAATAGGGTAAGGAAAATCTTTTGACAAGGCCTTTGAGGAGAAGATCCTTTGGAACCTAAAGGTGACTTCTAAGAGTGAAATTGGTGTACTAGTTGCCTCGCATCCCTTTTGATAGAGGGCTAGGTTAAGCCTTATTGCAGCACCTTGTAGGCTAGAGCCTCGGATTCAAGGTGTGCACCACAATCACCTTGATGAACTTCACAAGGACCAACAGCCCGTCGGCCTTGGTAAGACGCCTCTAGAGTGGAGATGAAAATACCCTTCTGTAAAAAGCTCTAACAAAGAGTACATATATTCCTAAACATATCCTAAGACATTTTCATTTCTTTGGGGCCCCATCTAGCTACTTGGTTTCTAAAAAGTTCAATATTGACCTTCTACAATCATCATCCCTTAGGGCTCATTGTAACTCTTACAGGTGAATTGAAGGTTCCCTAAGTACCTCTATCATGGTAATTTCTTTATCCTTTGATAGGGCATCGATCCTTGTATTCACTAATTTAAGGATTTTCTCAACCTACACGTGGTCAAACTTTCCAATTAGCTTTACAATATATTTGAAATATGTACAAAGTGTGGGTTCTCTAACCTTTATGTCCCCATTCATTTGGTTGGCTACGAGTTGGAAATCACTAAAGACCACCATTTGTCTTACCCCCGCTTAGCTGACTATTTGAAGTCTATCATTTAAAGCCTCATATGTTCCGACATTGTTCATTACAAGGAAATGAAGTTGTACTTTCAATGCCACATCCTTCTTAAGGGGTCTTTTGAGAGATGACCCTTATGCCCTAGTAGCTGTTTCAATAGGCTCAGCCAAAACAAAATTCCCAACAAGGGTCATTTTCCCGTTTTCTGATGTCCGAGAACTCCTCAATTGATGATATTTCTACCATAAAAATCTACCAGTGCTTGGGCTTTGAAGGATCTTTATGGCTCATATTTAATATCAAATTCCCCTAACTTTATATGCCACTTAGCCAGTCTAAACAAATAGTTGGGCTTTTGTATAATCTCCCTAATCAGCAACCTCTTTTGGACAACAACCTATGGAGGTTTTCCTTATACTTGTTCATCCATTCAAATTGTGACTTTTCCTCATGATTTTTTTTTAAAATGTTACCACCTAACCCCAAATCATGATGTAAAGCGTCCTAGGGACATTAACCTTCCTGCCAGTTTCTGGATGTCTTTCTTAACTTTAGGTCCTCCATGTTCAGGATTAGCATCCATTTTGTAGAGAATAGTGTCTTTCTCCCTTTTAGATACCATGAATCCCAAGAAGTTCCATGCTTTGGCCCCAAATAGGCTCTTCTAAGGTTAAGGTGCAAATTATGCTGATGCATCCACTAAAATTTTTCCTTACAATCATCAGTATGGTGATCAAAGGCCCTACTGCTCATAATCATGTCATCCACCCATTAAAGGTGTCCATAAAGGATAGAACCTTAAATTTTACAGTGGCATCGATGAGCTCATTTATTAAGGGCAGAGCATAGGGATCCTTTGGGTGGGAATCATTCAAGTTTATAATCCATACCATCCTGCAATCTACACTTTCATTTATAGTGAGTAAATTACTAAGCCATTTAGGCTATCACATTTTCTATATTATGCTAGCCTCCAGGAGCCACCTAAAATCTCCCTAAAAAATTTCCTTTTTTTATGTACCATTTTTCTTTTCTTTTGTTAGATTGGTTTGGTTAAGGGGTCGACTTGAAGTTTATGGGTAATGATTTCTAGTTTGATGCTTGGTATATCACTCAGAGACCATGCAAAAAGATTGCTCATAAAAGTACTAATAGTGAATTTTTTACCTCAAACAGAAATCCTTCCATAATCTTCACTATTCATCTAGGCGCTAACTCCACCTCTTCTAATTTCTTATTGATCAATAGCCTAGGCCCTCACTCATCTAAATCCTTTACTTTTTTATTCTTAGGGTCATTAAAATTGATTCGGATAGGTAGGTCTTTTGATGTTAACCATGTAATTCTGTCTAACAATTGTCTAGTCAATAAAGATAGCGGCACCATGTACGAGAGTTGAAAAAACCATACTTAGTGACTTAATACCTGGTCATATATAAAATTGTACCTGCACAACTCTTCCTAATATGGCATTATAGGAGGAAGGGACATTTAAGACTAGGAACTCCGTTTCTTTCGAGTCACATATCATATAGCCATAGTGAAACTTCCCCATCAATATTAGCAGTAGCTTGATAATTCCTAAGGTAAGGACCTCAATTTTTCCAACCTTGAAAGTAGGCCAATATATGGAAGCCAATAAGGACATCTTAATTTTAATTTTTTCCTTAAAAAAATGATAATAAAACGTTCGAGTTCAGCCCTATATCCATTTATATCCATTCCACATCAAAGTTGTTGCCTCTTGTAGTGATTAGAATGGGTTCCAGATAAGGATAGATGATTCCTAAACCATCTTTCTGTGTTAGGACATTCTTAGGATCCACCACCTTGACCTAAGCTATCTCACGTGCTTGCCTCTTCTTGGGTAAAGAGGACTCATTGTTGGTAAGCATGTAAATGACCTCTACTTGCAACCTCGAGTTTCAGTAACAATTTTTCCTTTCAGGGCTATAAGGTCTCCCACACCCTTGCCTTTGCCCCTATGTTAATGCTGCTCATTTTTATAGTGGGGACTATCATCTTTACGTGGGATTAAAGGGCTATGTAATCATGCAACTTTCTTTCTTCAATAAGTTCCATGATAAAGGCATGGAGCTTTTGGAATTCCACAATATCGTGCCCCCTGTTGGGATAATAGTGACAATATTTCTTCACGTTATGTGTTGCCTTTATTCATATCGTTTATAGCGCATAGAGAATATTGGCCCTGGACATCTATAAAGGAAAATAGGAAGTCCACTACCAACGAGGCCTTTTCTTTGATAATGATTCACCATCCCTGGATTTTTGTTGCTCATTAGGCTATTTGCCTCTTTGGGAAACTGGCCTATTAAGATCCTCTGTGCGCATATATCATGTAGCTCAATCCAAAACCTCTTCAATGCTATGGATAGGATTTTCATGCAGGTTTCATGCTTCCTTTGCGTCTCGTTCCAACATTAGGTGATGGCTAATATGCCCACATTGAGGGAGAAATCATGAATAAGTATCGCCTCTATATTAAATTTTCTGATTTAATCTCAAAGGGTCTCATTTTTATTTTGTTCAATCTTAAAGAGATAGGTGTCGTCTTAGGAGTGAGGTGACTCCCAAGAAAATGCTTCATTATTGTCTAGGATAACTCTTATAACAAATAGAATACCTGACCTCTATTGGTTTCAAACCAACTTGTTGCAGCCCCTGTTAAGGTTGAATTGAAAACCCTATACATAACCACATTAGTAGCCCTTTCTAATCAAATGGAGGTAGCAAACCTTTGGAGGTGGTTAATTAGGTTCGTAAGACCATCATAGAGGCTAATAACTGGCATCCTAAATAATTTGGAAGTGTGTTCATTGATGAACTCCTCAGAGAATGGTTTGATCCATAGATAGCTAACGCACATGCCTACTAAGGGGTTGCATGGAGTCAGAGTGATAACCTTAAGTCATTCTTCAAATGGTCTAACCTTCAAAGGACTATGCCATCATCATTGGCTTCTGGGGTAGTCACTCAAATTTGAGACCTCTGAGGTCAATCTCGAGGCGGGATCGTATCCTCCTCTGGTACTAGGTGGCTTTCAGCCATATCTTCATGATCACAAGTAATTGCACTTATCACTTCCTATTGGATGATGGCCCCAAGCCTCTTGGATAAGTCATGTTGGAAGGCTTAAAATGGTTTATTGATAAGCATGGTGGTAGCCTCTAAAAGGATCCCATAGCTGAGGGGCAGCTGGGACTCACCTCCTGTAGTTCTAAGCTCAACCTCTTGGTTTACATCTCCTTCAACTCTTTCTGAGGGTTTACTCTAACATCAACAAGATCCTTACTGGTGGAGTGTTCTGGACTCATCTTGATGGGCTTGTGCCAACCATCATTCTCATAAATGGTGTCAAATTAATAGTCGAACTACCAATGTAAATGGTTAAGTTTGATCTATCGAGTGGACTAGACTGAACCAAGACCTAAATGTGCGATCAAAGACAATCATTAAGGCCCTGGAGATGTCTTGGGGTAAACCCTCCACCAGTCAAGTTAATATCACCATGAGCTGAAAGTAGTTAGGGTTTTAGTAGAGAGAATAACATACGTTAATGAGCTATAAGGGGTTTCCCATTTGTATCTATTGGGGGCCTTTATTATGTCCTTTTAGGTATGTCATTAAGGTGATATTTTCCTTGATTCTTTGAATCCTGCTTTACCTCATTATCCACCTCTAGTAGAGTTTTTCCGTAAGAATAAGTCTTTTCGGGTTGGTTCCCTTTCCTAAGCCAGGCTTAGGTGGCCAACCTTTATTGGGCCAACCTAGTATGGTGTCATAATAAAACAAAGAAACTATGTCCATATCTTACCCTTCTACCAATTAGACTATTCACCACCAACAATGCTCCTCGCTCTAATACAAACACTAAATTCAGTCATGCTACAACTTGGAACACTAAACTCTTCAACTCCTTTAAAGCATCTAACTTCACATTCTCCCTAAACATGTTGTATTGTAGCTACCAATGCTACTCGAGCAATTTGGAAAACTATAGTTTTGCTCTTCATTTTTTACCAAAACCGTTAGACCTCTTTACTCTAGCAAAGTGAAGTTCTTCAAATTTCTAGCCATTGACCAATTTCCCTCACATCTGCTTCAAAATGTACCTTTGAAGAACAAATAATTTGCATTATAAATTTTTTGTTTGGAGAGGTAACAATTGTTTGTTGCTTAAATTCCCCATCGGCATAGTCTATCTTGAGTATTTAGGCCTTCTATTTGAACCATTTAGGTGACAACAAAGTATTTTAGCACTAAAAACTGATTACAAATGGTTTGGCTCCAACTGATTTTCTACTCCATCTACTTTAATATAATCATGGATAGGACAAAGAAAGTCTAGAGCATGATTAATTAAGACATTTTTTCTTCAACCAATGACTAGCTTTCAAGTAGCACTCCATACTTTATATGTTGTATACGCTGTTGAAAATAATAATTTGTAATTCTACTTAATGGTGAAGAAAACCAAATTTGCTAGTTCATGGCTATTGAAGTGGTGAAATAGTGCCAATTTATCTAAAGCCAAACAAATATATGACTAAGGAGATTTCTGAGTAAAGAACAACTAAGTTTTCTTAGTAGTTAAGTAAACATGTGTAAATTTTGTGATTGGTTAGCCTAATTGTTAAGAATTTTGTTAGCATGTAAAACAATAGACTTAGTTGTACAAGTCAAGAATTGTAGCTTACTTGTCAAGTTTTTCTTAAATTTGCTTTACAGTAAAGTTAGCAAAATGTTTCTATAAATAGCCATCATGCCATGAAATTGAAGTTACGTAGTTGTAGTCTCCATGAAATAAAAGAATAGAGTTCTCCACTTTCTCTGTCTCAACACAAAATTTCTTTAAAATTTCTATATTGCACCCAACATTTTTTGTATCAGATCAAGGTTGAAGCAATGGCAACAAGCAGTAAAGCAATGTTCAATTATTAATAGTCTCTCATTCCCATATTTAATGGCAAAATCTATGAATATTGGAGCATTTAGATGAAAATATTATTCATCTCCCAAGTTTTTTGGGAATTGGTAGAATATGGCTTTGGAAAACCATTTAGTCCAAAATCATATACTAGATGGACCAAAGCACAGAAAAATCAATACAAGCAAAATGAGCAAAGGAATGCAAAAACATTACTCAATATTCAACAGGGATTGAGTAAAACAATATTCCCAAGTATCATAGGTGCCAAGAGATCAAATGATGCTTAGGCAATACCGAAGAAACAATTTGGGACCAGAAAAAGTGATCTCCATAAAATTGAAAATTTTTAAAGAGACTTTGAGAACTAAATAATGAAGGATGCAGAGAGTATCCAAGAATTTTCTTCAAGGGCAGCATAAATCATAGATCAAATCAGGAGCTTAGGTGAAAACATTAAAGATAAAAAGGTTAATTAAAAAATTTTGTGAAGCCTACCAACAAAATTTGAGTAAACTGTTGCATCAATTGAAGAATCCAAGAATTTATCAAAATCAACACCTGATGATTTAATTGGCTCTTTAGAAGCACATGAAAGAAGAATGACCAGATTCTCAAGCGAAACAGTAGAACAGGTTTTCCAATCAAAGATGGTCATGGAACAAAATATTAAACAAAGTAATCAACGCAAAGGTTTATTCCAATATAGAAGAAGAGGATATTGAGACTGAGGTTGTGGCCATGGTTAAGGAAATTGAAATGATTTCAAGTAAATAAATTATCCAAGTTTAAATTGCAATATTTGTGTAAACACTTGTCATTAATCAAAAGATTACAGATTTAAGTACTGACATTACAAAAACATAAATCAGTAAGATAAAGACTATTGGTACATATATCAAACCAACAATATGAATTTTTTAGAAGAATATGAAAACAGTCAAGTATTCTATTCTTGCTTAAGTACCAAAAAAGAATCAAGTAGTGTATGGTATGTATACAGTGGTTGTAGCAATCATATGACCAGATATAAGCAAAGTTTTACAAAGTAAGGTGAAAATTATTTTTAAAAAATCTAGTGCAAATGGCATCGCTAAACCAAACTCAGGTTGAGCGACTAATGACACTGCTAGGCACCAATGAATCATCAAGTGTGGTTCATGATGCTTTCTTCTGTATGACTTTCTCTCTATATATTTTATTGATTCAATAATGGATAATGGCACTTCAAATCTTGTCACAAGAAAACCTAGACATGCTGGAAAATATTCAAAACACTCAAAAGGATGAGAGGGTTGTTATACCCAATTGTAGTTCTCTAAAGGTTGAAAAGCAAGGAGATATTGTCATTAACAAAAATATTAAGCTCAAGAAAGTGTTTTATGTGCCAAGTTTCAAGTGCAATTTGATCTTTAAAAGAAAGCTAAGTGAAGATATAGGTTATGCTATTATTTATTATTTGAATGTTTGTGTGATTTAGGACCGACCCCTGTAGACACTGATTGGACTAGGTGATGTTAAGGATGACATCTATTTCTTGAAAAGTACACATAGTGCTCATGTGATGCTAGTTAAAGAAGATACTCAAGAGCTTTGGCACAGACAACTGTGACATCCCTCAATGAAGAGTTTATCTTATTTATTTGAAGCATGTTGTTTTTTTTCGAAAGAAATGACACAAGAGGTTATGATATTTGTCACCAAGCCAAATAGCCTCTGTTTGGCTTTCACTTAAGTGGTAATAAAGCTACTCATCCTTTTGAGTTAGTTCATTGTGACCCATGGGGTTGGTATCATACTACATCACACATAGGGGCACACTACTTCTTAACTATTGTTGATGACTTTACTCAGAGTACATAGGTATATCTGTGGTGTGATAAGTCAAAAACTCAAAAGAAGTTTACATCATTCTGTGCAATGGTGCAAAAGCAGTTTGGGACAAATGTTAAGGTGGTTCGGAGTAACAATGTTACTGAATTTATGGGAAGACTTCATGAGTTCTTAATTAACCATGGAATAGTTCATCAAACAGCTCATGCCAAAACCCCTTAAAAAATGGAAAGGTTGAAAGAAAACACCAACATATCTTGAATGTGGCAAGGACATTGCTATTTTAAGAAAATTTGACATTGAAATTTTGGGGAGAGTGCATCATGACAGCAACATACTTAATCAACTACACGCCAAGTAATGTACTATGAAGTCAGACATCTTTTGAGATTTTCTTTGAAAAAGTACCATTTTATTCTCATATTAGGACTTTTGGATGTCTCAGCTATGCAAAGAGGGAAACCACAAAGAAAGAAAATTTTGGAGAAAGGGCTGAAAAATGTGTGTTCGTTGGCTATTAGTATGGAAAGAAATGATGGAAGATGTATAGTTTGGAAACGAAGGATTGTTTCATGGCAAACATGTGTGGGTTTATGAGGATGTATTTCCATTCAAAAGAATCAACAAAGGAAGGCCGAAAAAGTTGTTGAGTAAGGGGGAGCATAAAGTGTTGTTGGAAGAAGCAAACTTATGCAGAGACGAAGATGAAAGTCTAACTCTTGGTCAAAGGAAAACAAGCTCAATAGGAGAAGGTGAACAAGTGGTGACTGATCCTGAATGCAACATCGATCAAAATGAGCTAGATTTACATGAAGGAAAATAAGAAATAAATACTAATAAAGGTGCTAAAAGCAAAGAGGTGGTCCAAAACGACCAAGTGGAAGGACAACCCCTGAGAGCAAGAAAAAGACCTGAGTATCTAAATGACTATGTGTGTGAAGTGGTACTAGACCTATCCAAGGGAAAGCCAGTTCAGAAGGCGTCGACAAGCAAAGCTTATCCATTAGCACACTGCATTTCATATAATAAGTTTAGCTTAACTCATAGAGTTTTCTTAGTAGCCATCAGCACACATGATGAACGAAAGAGTTATAAAGAGGCCATCAAAGACAAGCGTTGGATTAATGTAATGAATAAGGAGATCAAGGCATTAGAAGATACCAAAACATGGGAAGTTATAAGCTTGCCACCTGGTAAAAATTTGGTAGGATAAAAGTGGGTCTATCAAATCAAATATAAAGCAAATGGCAGTATTGAGCGATTTAAGGCTAGGCTAGTTGTAAAAGGGTTCAGTTAGGTATAGGAAGAAGACTATACTAAGACATTTGTGCCAGTAGCTAAGCACGTATTAGTACGAGTCTTTTCAGCAATTGCAATCGCAAAGGGCTATGAGCTACATCAAATGGATGTAAATAATGTTTTCTTGCATACCAACTAAAACAAAGAAATCTACATGAAGCTTCCACTCGAGTTTAGTTCCAAAATAGAAAATGCAATTTGCAAGTTACAAAAGCCCTTATGTTGCTGTAATAGGCTCTTAGAAACTGGTTTGCAAAGCTGGCAAAAGCACTTCTGGAGTTCTATTTTGTATACTCCAAGGCAGAAGCACACATTTTATATACAAGAAAGGAAAAGTTTTTATGGGTCTTCTTGTGTACGATGATGATGTTACACTTGTAGGAAACGACTCCAAGGCTTGCACAAGTTTTAAAACCTATTTAGACAATCATTTCAATATCAAAAACTTAAGAAGCCTAAAATATTTTCTTGGCATAAGCGGCCCTATTTTTCAATCAACAAAAATTTATGTTAGACATTCTAAAGGATGTTGGTCTTCCAAGTTTACACCAATAGAACAAAACCATCAATTGGGGCATGCAAATGTAGACTACTTCCTGGAGCCAAAAAAGTATCATTGGTTAGTAGGATGATTATTGTATTTAACAATAACTCCTCCTGATGTTACTTGTGCCACACATGTACTAAGTTAATTTGTGGAAAAACCATGGGTTGAGCTTTAGAATGGTACTAAAGTGTTTAAAGGGTTGTCCAAGTCAAGGCATTCCATTAGACTGTGAAAATGACTTGACTTTGAGAGCATATTATGATACAGATTGGGAGAGTTGTCCATTAACACGAAGGTCAATAACAGGAATTTATGTTCAACTGGGAACTTCACCTTTATCCTGGAGAAGTAAGAAGCAGCCAACATTGTCTCGATCATCTGCCAAGGCAGAATAT
Source organism: Aquilaria yunnanensis (assembly GCA_039654915.1). Taxonomy (NCBI): domain Eukaryota; kingdom Viridiplantae; phylum Streptophyta; class Magnoliopsida; order Malvales; family Thymelaeaceae; genus Aquilaria; species Aquilaria yunnanensis. The sequence goes on along the minus strand of CM077597.1, from coordinate 23,075,262 downwards.
AGGGCGATGGCAATAGTGTCGAGTGAGATCATCTGGCTATGTAGCTTACTAAGTAGGTTATTTGAAAGACAAATGACAGCAACAAGTCTCTGTTGTGATAATCAAGCAGCTATACACATAGCCAACAATTCAATCTTCCATGAAAGAACAAAGCAAATCAAAGTAGACTGCCACTTTGTTTGTGAAAAAAATTTGTATAGGGAACTTATTCCATGATATCTTCCATCACATTTTGGCAAGTTGGCCATTGCTGCACTTTAGCAGTTAATATCCAAGTGTAGGTTATTGCAAGTAGTAAAATCTTAGGAGTCTGAATGTTGAACTACAGGGAAGTGAATTAAGAAATTTAAATTAAAGATTTTTAGCATGAAAAGTATTTGTGCAAGGTATGAGTAAGTGTTGTTTAAAACTCAAATTCAAATAAATGCCTAAAGTTAGGGGATCCACTTTTAGTATATTAGTTATGGTTAATTTTAGTCCGTCGTACCACTCAATTGGGATCCACACATAAAGGAGGTTCCAATTGAGTGGTAAGATGAGCTAAAATTTACCATAACTAATATACTAAAAGTGGATCCCCTAACCTTAGCTATTTATTTGAATTTGAGTTTTAAACAAAACTTATTCCTTGCACAAATACTTTCCATGCTAAAAATCTTTAATTTGTATTTCTTAATTCACTTTCCTGTTATTCGACACTTGAACTTCCAAGATTTTATTACTTGCAACAACCTATACTTGGGTTACAATTGTGTTGTGAAAACAATCGTTTAATAATTTATAAACCTTTATCACTTGCAAGCGTACGATGGATTTTTTTGTGTGCTAGGATGAGGAAGGGTATCGTCCTAAGGGACTATGTGATTTTAGCAAGGAAATGATATTAGTCATCCAAACTACTTGACTATTAGAGTGAAAGCACTAGCAAAGCCTAAGGTCAAATGGTGATTCAAGTGATTAAGGAACAAGGACAAGATAAATGACTCCTCTAATTAACTAATTAAGTCAAAGGTGGAAAGCTAAATTAACAATCAAATTACTAAAAGAGATTAAACTAAGTGGTTAAAGAAGGAAAATCATCTCCCTAGGAATCTTCCCTACTTCTTGCTACCTAAGTCTTTGAAGCCCTAGAATATTTGCCCCCCTTATGCGGTGTAGGAGTCTAAAGTCCAAAAACTCATTTCCTCAAGCTAAGCCTTTACTTACCTAGGTACAAACAAGGCATTTTTCAATCTCTTGCTTTAATCCAAGGTAGTGTAGTCCAAGAACCTTCTAATTAATCACCTAATGAACCTATAAGTTACCTTTAACCTACAAAGTTCATTACATCTCACTCTTCTTTCTTTCCCAAGAGCAAAGTAGATGTTGTGGGTGTGTGAAGTGGCCAATAATTCACACAAGCATTAAGCACAAAGGTGGGTGACACAAAGAGACTAATATCCATAAGAAATCAACAAAGACCCATTAAATAGCAAGAAATAGAGGTATCATCCTATAAAGATGTAGTAATCTACTCATAATCCATCATATCTTTCAACAAAAAACCCATAAACAAATAATCCATAAGAATCCTACTAAATAAGAAAAGGAAAAGAAGAAACCCAAGATGGATTCTAGTAGTCTAAGTCTCCTTGAAACATACTCTCCTTCCTCAAGCTTTTAACCTTCTCCAATGGTGGTAGTCCCAATATGAGATGAGAAGAAGAGTGCGGCAATGTTGATGATGAGCTCCTCATTTCCTTTAGCTATTTATACCGAAGGGCCTCCTCCTCACTTCTTTTGGCTTCCAAACCCTAAGGGTATAGAAATCGCTTTTCCAAGGATAGGTCATCAAGTGGGAAGGCATGGGGGACCATCAAAACACGAGGTTCGAGTGAAATAGAAGAGAGGATGGCAACGCATCGCCAACGAGTCGAGTTGGCAACGATGCGTTACCAAATTAGAAAAAATGATAGAACGCTAACATTGGCGACGTATCACCAACGCTTTATTTCTTTTGCATCAACTTGCATGCCCAAGCTGCATCTTGCTCAATCTTGTTCCAAACTGCTACATCCACAACACCATCCAACCTGTAGAAAGCCAAGCAAAACAAGAAAATACTAAAGAGAGAATGGAAGAAATTCAAGTAATTTGCAGTCAAAGTTACCAAAAAGTCAACAACTTTGACCGTTGAATTATGCGCCTAACAAATTGCTAAAGTACAGCAAGTTTTTGGCACCGTTGCTAGGGAAGTAAAATTAGAGTACAAGTTCATTTACTTTTCATGTTGTCCCTCTTTATTTTGTTTTATTTTATTTTTAATCATATGGAAGGTTAAACCTCCTACTTCTTATTTTCTGTTAATCTTGTTTTCTTTTTATTTTTTTTTATTATTGTTGAATGGAAGGCTAAACCACCTACCTCTTCTGTTCATCATATGGAAGGCTAAGCCTCCTATCTATCTTGTTATTGATTTTGGTTTTTCTTGTTAGTATTTTGTATATGCATGAAAGCTTGGTCACGTACATTAAGAGATAGACTGGTAAGAGAATTTTTATCTTCTTCAAAACATGGTTGAACACATTAATGACCAATAAGATAACCATTCTCTACATAATGACCAAGACTGACCTAGGACCCTTAAAAAACACATGAACCTCATAAGAAATAGTGCACCATCATGTTTAATATTTCCTCCTAATGCATCTCACTTCAACTTCAAGCTAGGTGTTATTCAACTTTTACCAACTTTTCTTGGCTTTGATTTTGAAAATCCATACTTGCATTAGAGTGAATTTGAGAAAGTTTGTCACACATATAATAACCTAAACTGTAGCACGAACACCATTAGGCTTAAGCTTTCTCATTTTTTTTAAAAGATAAAGCTAAAATGTGGCAATAAAATCTTTGGTCATGCTTCATTAATTCATGGGATGAATTGCAACAACAATTTTCAAAAAATAATTTTCTTGCCCACAGAACAAATTCTTTCAAAAGGCAAATCACCACTTTAACAGAAAAACCAAGAGAAAATTTTTACCAATATTGGAATAGATATAAAGATTTAATTAATACTTGCCCACACCATGGTTTTAAGACATAGGGAATAGTCTCACATTTTATGAAGGCCTAACACTTAGGGAAAGGCAAATGGTGGAATTGATGTGCAATGAAACTTTTGAGGATAGGGATCCTGATGAGGGAATGAATTGCCTAGGCCTACTAGCTGAGAATGCACAGAATTGGGACATCGTTGGTATGTATGAAGCCCTAGGTAAGACTCAACCCCTTACATCTAGTGGAGGCATATACCATCTTAATGAAGATAATGACCTTTAAGAAAAATTTGCATCTCTAGCTAGAAAGGTTGAGGCATTAGAAATGAAGAAAACTGGTCAATTAAAATTTGTTGAAGAAGTTATTTGTCACATTTGTGAGACCAATGACCATTCCACTAACAATTACCCAACCTTGCCTTCTTTCAAAGAATGCCTCCATGAACAAGTCAATGTTTTTAATAATTTCAAGAGGCTAACCCAAAATGCATACCCATAAACTTTCAATCCTGGCTAGAGGAATCATCCAAACTTCAATTAGAGAATCATGCTTAACCGTCACTACCACCTTCGCACACCCAACAAAACTTTCAACAATCTCAAGGGTATGCACCTTATGTTCCTTCTTTTAGGAAAAATCTTGAAGATACATGGCATTCATTCATTGAGAAGAAAGAGTCAATCAGTGCTCAAATAAGTCAAACAATGATTTATTTGAAAGATACTATTGGAAAATTGCATCTACACTCAACATTCAGGAGAAAGGGCAATTTCCTTCTAAACTAAAACCGAATCTTAAAGGTCAAACCATGGATCAAGTGAAATCAATCATTATACTCCGCAATGGTAAGGTTATTGAAAAATCCATTCCTAATATTTGTGAAGAAGATGATGAGTCAACTTCTAGGAGTAAAGAAGGGGTTGAAGCCATACCAAGCGAAGAACAAATTGAATCTCCACTAGCACTTCCATTTCCTCAGGCATTAACTGTTTCTGAAAAGACGAATCATAATCCTAAAATTCTTGATATTTTCAAGCAGGTAAACATCAATATCCCTTTGTTGGATGCGATTAAATAGGCACCTTCTTATGCCAGATTTTTGAAGGATTTTTTCACTATTAAAAGAAAACTGAATGTGAAAAAGAAAGCATTCTTTGCCGAGCAGGTAAGTTCTATTATCTAACAATTTTATGTTTCATTGGAGAACATAAAATTGAGCAAACATTACTTGATCTTGGGTCTAGTGTAAACTCATTTCCATAATTAGTTTACCAACAACTAAATTTGGGTGAGTTAAAATCAACCAACGTAACTTTTCTGTTTGCTGACAGATTATTGAAAATGCCAGAGTAGCTGTTGAAGATATGTTAGTCCAAGTTGATTAATTCATATATCCTATAGATTTTATTGTTTTGGACACACTGTCAGTGAAAATTAAGAATTCAATACCTGTTATCTTGGAACGTCCATTTTTAGCAACCTCTAACGCTTTGATTAATTGCAGAAAGGGACTGATGAAGCTCTCATTTGGGAATATGACATTGAAGCTAAATTTTTTAACTTTTTTAAGCAACCACTTGGAAAGAAAGATGAAAGTGAGGAGGTTTACATCATTGACGCTATTGTAGAAAACTATATTTAAGAAGGGAGTATCTCTGATCCTCTTAAAAAGTGTCTGGTTAATTCATTTGAATTGATTATGCAAATGGATCAGGATGCATCTAACATACGTGCATTGCTTGATTCTTCATAGGTGGAAGGAAACACATGTTGGAAACCAAAAATTGAGGACTTAGGGCAACCCAAAGTGAAGAGCAAGATAAAATACCCACATCTAAGTTGAAGCCCCTGCCCAAAGAATTGAAGTATGCATTTCTTGGAGAAAATTCTTCTTATCCTGTGGTAATTTCATCTACTTTTACATTCGAGCAAGAAGGTAAGTTGATTGAGTTATTTAGGAGGCACAAAAATGTAATTGGAGGACATTAAAGGGCATAAAGGGCATAAATCCTTTAATTTGTACACATAGAATAAACTTGGAAGATAATGCTAAATTTTATCAACAACCTCAAAGAAGACTCAATCCATATATGAAAGAGGTAGTAAGATCTGAAGTTCTTAAATTAGTTGATGTTGGAATTATTTACCCTATTTCTGATAGCAAATTAGTTAGTCCAAGCCAAATTGTGTCAAAGAAGTCTGGCATTATAGTGGTAATAAATGAAAAATATAAGTCTTTACCAACTCAAATTCCATCCAGTTGGAGGGTGTGCATTGACTATAGGAAATTAAATCTTGCCACCAGAAAAGATAATTTTTCATTACCTTTTTTGGACCAAATTTTAGAAAAAAATAGCAAGACTTGCTTTTTATTGCTTTCTTGATGGGTACTCAGGTTATTATCAAATTTCAGTAGCTCTTGAGGACCAAGAAAAGACCACATTTATATGTTCTTTTAGAACATTTGCATTTAGACGCATGCCTTTTGAACTCTGTAATGCCCCAATAACATGTCAAAGATGTATGCTGAGTATTTTCAGTGACATGATTGAAAAATATCTTGAAGTTTTTATGGATGATTTAATTGTATATGGAAATTCTTTTGATAATTGTCTTGAAAACTTGGAAAAGGTTTTCAAAAGATGTGAAGAAAAAGGCTTGGTACTAAATTAAGAAAAATGTCTTCATATGGCCACCTCTAGAATTGTTTAGGGTCATGTTGTATCTTTCAAAGGAATTGAAGTTCATAAAGCAAAGGTGGAGCTCATTGCTTAGTTATCTTCACCAAAAATAGTTAGGGAAATTTGCTCATCTGTTGGACATGCAGGATTTTATCGAAGGTTCATTAAAGGGTTCAGTGAAATATCTAGACCTTTTTGCAACCTTCTTGCAAAAGATACTTCATTTGAAGGGGGTCATGAATGTTAAACTTCTTTTGATAAGTTAATTAACCTTCTAACATCCTCTCTGATCATGCAACCTCCAGACTAGTCCTTGCTTTTTTAGGTAATGTGTGACGCTAGTGATTATGCAGTTGGTGCTATCTTAAGATAGAGAAAGGAAGGTAAACCATATGTAATTTCTTATGCACGTAAAACTTTAAACAGTGCACAAATGAACTACACTATGACTAAGAAAGAACTACTTGCAGTAATATTTGAATTGGATAAATTTTGCTCTTATCTAATTGTTCAACAACTATTGTTTACACCGACCACTTTACTGTCAAGTAACTAATGTCAAAGCAAGATGCTGAATTAAGGCTAATACGCTAAATCTTATTACTTCAAGAGTTCAATATTGGGATCTGGGATTAAATATACAAAAGGCATTAAAAATGTTATTGCTGACCATTTATTGAGATTGACAACAGGTTCATCAATTGAGGCCATAATCATAAATGATTGGTTTCCTAATGAATTGTTTTTCTCTGTCACTATAGTACCTTGGTTTGCTAACATCATCAATTTTTTTGTGACAGGACAAATGCCAGCTCAATGGAGTGCCCAAAATAAGAGGAAATTTCTGCATAAGGTGAAAAACTTTTACTAGGATGACCCTTATCTTTTCAAATACTGCCCTGATCAGATATTTCTAAAACGCATACCTGATGATGAGGTAAAAAGTGTCATTAAATTTTGTCACTCAGAAGCCCGTGGGGGGGGGGGGCATTTTTCATCAAAGAAAACAATTGCAAAGCTTTTATAGTTTGGACTTTATTGGCCCTCTTTGTTCAAAGAAACACATGCATTCTGTAAAGTCTGTCAAAATTGTCAGAAATTAGGATCCATTTTAAAAAGAAACATGATGCCTTTGACTCCTATCCTTGTGATTGAAATTTTTTACTGTTGGGAGATAGAATTCATGGGACCTTTTCCACCATCATTTGGATTCATGTACATTTTAGTTGTAATGGATTATGTTTCAAAATAGGTAAAGGCAGTTCTATGTCAAAATAATAATCATAAAACTGTGTTAAGGAAAATATTTTGAGTTAATTTGTAATTCCTTGGGCCATAATAAGTGATGGGGGAACACATTTTTGTAACAAGCCATTTGATTCTTTATTGAAGAAATATAGTATCGCACACAAGGTTGCCACCCCTTTTCACCCACAAACAAGTGAACCGGTAGAATTGGAAAATAGCGAAATAAAATAGATCCTTGAAATAATAGTCAACTCAAATTGAAAGGATTGGCTTTTGAAACTAATCGATGCACTTTTGGCTTACCACACTACTTTTAAAACATCACTGAGTATTTCTCCCTATAGGTTAGTTTACGGAAAACCTTGTAATTTGCCTGTGAAACTTGAACATAAAGTTTACTGGATTATTAAACCTTTCAATTTAGATCTTGATGATGCTGGTGTATTGCATGGGTTGCAAACAAATGAGCTTGAGGGGTTGAGAAATGATGCATATGAGAATTCAAAAATATATAAAGCTAGAACCAAAGCTTTTCATGACAAAATAATCATGATAAAAAGGTTTTGCTTTATAACTCTCAACCTCACATATTTCCTGGAAAGCTGAGATCTAGATGGAGTGGGCCTTTTGTTGTCAAACATGTTTATCCTTATGGGGCCATTGATATTGAAAATCCTAAAAATGGTAATGTGTTTAAAGTAAATGGATAAAAAGTTAAACATTTTTAAAGAATCATGGTTTGCATGAAGAAGTTGTTCATCTTAGTAATCCTCACAATGATCATAGCAAGTAAATGTCAATATGTTTTCCCTTCTATGATAGTTTTCTTTTAAGTTTCATGTTTTTCTTTTTCTTATTTTTCTTTTCATCTTCTCCTGGTTAAGTGGCAAATACGGTACTCTTAATTTCAGTTTATGTGGCTCTTAAGTCGGTTATTTCAGTTTCCCATAATAACTAATTTCTATCTCCCCATTCTTAATTTCTTAAAAAAAAAATGGATTCTGTTCTTTCTACTTTACAAAAATCCTTTCCCTTTCTCCCAATAAATGTTCTTAACAGGATTTACCAAGCTCGATATGAAAGTCTAAGAGTTTTGATGCACAAAGGCATTCCCGAAGATGTACGTTGGTTAATTGAAGCTAAGGTCTATTTGGCTGATGAAATCCCAAATGCATTTGTGTCCCACATGCCTGACTTAGGCAAAAGCTCTTATGCTAAAAAATAAAGAGTGAAAAGGTTATGAGTTTGTCACAAATGTGGTCAATAAACTTGTAATACTAGATGTCGTTCTTTAGGGATGGTGTCCAATAATTGAGAAGATAAAATACAATTCATTAAGAATACCTAGATTAAGGATTTTTTAGATGATATCCAATTGACTCTTAAGACGCATTCTTTTGGATTAGTGCAAAATAAACTTCTTGGTTTATGGAGTATGTTATAGCCCTCCTAGTGGAACGCTCAGTGGGTAAGGTAAGTTCATAAATCCCTAGTTTAAATGCCTTGATTAAAGGTGAAATTAGCAAGATCAAGCAAGTTATCTAAACGATAAATGGTTCCTAGTTTAATTTGGCACCTAAGTGTCACTAGGGGCAAAATGGCACTATTTGTACCCCAAGGTGATAAGTTTGGTGTTTAAGCTCATAAGTTGATCTTTTGGACCTAAGTGACAAAAAACCAAAGAGTTGGGATAAATTGCCAAGTCTTATGGCACTATTTGAGCATGGGGGTCTTTTTGGCAAAAACTAAAGAAGTTGAAGGGCTTAAGTGAGAAGTGGGCTATTTAAGCCATTTTGGAACCATTTGGAAGCCACTATTCATCTTCTTCCTCCTCATGAACCCATAGCTCTCCTCCTTCTCTCAAATTCCATAGCCAAATCTCACCTAAAACACCAATTCTTGGTGGAAATCAAAGTTTCATAAAGAACCCAAGTGGAAAAGAGTTTGTTTTTGCATGGGTTGCTCAGTTTGAGCTCAAAATCATGTTTTTGAGCTAGGAAAGCTCTAAAGTCGGCTGGAACTTGTTTTTCTTTGATTGTTCTTGGTTTTTTTAGCTTCCATGAGCTTGGTTCTAGTTAAAATGAGCTTGAATTGATGCCTTATAAGTTGAATTTGCTTGGAACCATAGGAAATGTTAGTGGAGCCTTTGCATTTGAAGCTTGAAGCTTTTAGTGCTTGATTCTTGCTAGTTCTTATGTAATTGAGGTAAGGGATTTATGATTCAAGCATATTTGATGTCATTCCTAGCTTGGTTGTTTGTTAAATTCAAGTAGTTTCGTGAATGGCACTAGTTGGTGAATGGTAATGAACATGTTGGACTAGGGAGTTTCTGATGATTTGTGCGGTGTTATGGACACCATAGGATTGGGTTAAATGGTGCATTGTGGCCTATTGCATGAGTACTTGAATGTCTGAGGCATTTCAAGGTGTCCCTAGGGCTATTGGATAGCCTTGGAAGGTCCCAAAGTAGCTATGGCACGAAATATGGGATTTTCTGGGTATTTTGTAGGTTTGGTGATGGGTCGCCAATCAATACCAGTTCCCATGATGCGTCACCAATACCTCAAAAATAGGCAGCATGTCGGCAACTGTGGCAAAGCGTTACCGCAACAACATTGACACCTGGTTTTGTTTTTTTCATAACTTTTCACTTGGGTGTCCGATTGAGATGATTGAAGATTCCACGCGAAGCTAAGGAGTAATATTACTCAATGCCTTCACCACACTTAAAATGGCCCATTTTTAAAGTTATTTTAACTCAAAGTGAAGGTAGGTTTTAGAGGCAAATATGGTCACAATGAGCACCATTAGTTGGGTGCAAAGTTTAGTACCATTGGAAGCCTAGTTGAGACTTTGGACTTAAGGATTCAATGTGGAAACCTTAGTGCACCTAGTTGGGGTTCCAAAGTGTTGGGTTTCGGGAGCCAAACAGCGCAGCGGAATTTAACCGAAACCCTCTAGGATCCAAGTGAAACAGGGTAAACCGGGTGTTCAAAAATTTCATACCTAATTTTCGGTTAAGATCTCTCACTCAACTGTAGAGTCGAATCACAAAACCTGAACAGTTGACGTGTTCAGGCTCTCTATAGTATCCACACGAGCCTCTCAGGATCACCACGCTTCCACTACGTCCCGGCAGATGCGTTTCTCTTATGTTCACAGTACTAGCTTGCGTCCTCCAAGGAATTGCAAGAGAAGAGTGCGGCTGTCCTTTTGGGAGGCTAGGGCAAGGAGACCCGCGAATTTCTCACTTAAAAGTTGTATTTATAGTGAGACTCAACTTCTACGCCTAATGGGTTTTAAAGCCCTAATCCAATTAGGTTTTAATTTCGGGCTTAATAATGGCTCAACTCCTTGGCCCATTATTAATACGAAATTAAAGTGAAACCATAACCCAAATAATTAGCCCATGCACTTTAATGATCCAAATAGCTCTATGTGCGCGACCCAATAGGCTCTTGCCATGTTGGCAATGATCATAAATCACATTTATGATCATAAGCAATGAGCGGTGTCTAGCAACATATCATTGCTACCCAAGTGACAAGATTGTCAGTGAATCGACTAAACCTTTATGATCATCACCGATATATGCCATTGTCCCTTTGTCCAAGATATCAAGACTAAGCACAAGACATGGAATGTGTCACTCTTGTATAGCCCAATCTTTGGTTTCTTGATTACCGAGTAGACCAACTTAAACTGACGACATTGATATCATATATCAACTCATCGGAGCATGGCCATGCATTTTCTAAGTCTCACTCTATCAAGGGGCCCAAAGATATCACTCCCGTTACATAGGAGGGACAAATCCCATCTTGATCATACAAATCCCTCCGCATGATATTTGACATACCCAATGACCTCCTTCAAGTTCACTCAGTTACGAGCAACAAAGGAAAGTATCAAAGTATGTGACTCACATGTAGGGAACCTTGATGATTTTAGGTCGAAGGACTACATATACCATGATCACTATGAGAATCACTTATGACACTCATATAACGATCCATGAAGTGTTCTCATGGTGGGTCGATCCAGTACACAAGTTCTCCAACTTGTACCCATATGTAGACTACATATCTCATATTAGTCTTCACATATGCTAGTCATTATGTATTATTGCAACCCGCTCCACAATAATACTAGACTAGGGATGTTTAAGAATATCATTATTCTAGGGTTACAATTATGTTTATTACGTTACGCAGAAGCAAAACAACAAACAAAATTGCTGGATTAATGCCTCAATAAAATATCATGACTCAATGTGCAAAAATACAATCATCTCATGATTGGCTTTTTGGGCACAACACTAACACAAAGAACCTAGTAAATAAGTCCAACCATGATCATTACCACTTCACTAGTGTGAACCAAGTAATGGTGGATAAGGGAGCACCATGGATGAAGGCTTAGTGCACTTATTGCCTAGCCAAGTGGTGCCTTGAGGCATAAGTGAAAGCCTGGTGCATCCTTGGTAGGTTTAATGGGTGGAGGCTTAGTACACAAGTGAGCTAGTCAAGTCTAAGGACTTGAGGCATTATGTGGAGGCCTAGTACACCTAGTGGTTTTCTTACAATGCAAGCAAGGAGCATCCACCATGTTCACCTGCACAACAACTAAGCGAAGGCTATATTACTACGTCAGTTAGTAAGCTAAGGCTTACTAGGAGCGAGTTAGTGGCCAGAACTTGCTAGGCATGGAGTGACGCCCTGTGAGGAAGACTAGGATGAGGAGAGGTCCCAAATGACCTAAGTATATGTGCATATATTAGACCCTCAGGCTGCAAGCGCACGCAACAGGTTTCATATCCTTGTATATGTTGAGTCCTCAGGATTTTTCTTGCTGGTTGAAGACCCCTCACCGAGAATCTTTGATTCTCACTCCCTTACTTTTTGTTGTGCAGTTTTGGGCGTCATTGAGCCAGCAACTGTTAAGGGTTGTTGAGCTAGGCTTGTGAGCAGGTATTTGATTTATTTGAATCTTTATGATTTTAGTTTATGGGTTGATTTTTGGTTAAGTTATTGTACTAACTACAATCATCTTTTTGGGCCTACAAAGGCTAGTGAAGCACAATGGAGGGCTTACAAAGCTTGCCATTAGGAGTTTGCTCTAAGGTGGAAGCTTGGTTCTGGATCTCAGTACAGTCATTCAGTGTATAGTTTTGATACACTAGTTTGCCTCCAATGTTTATATTGAGTAGTTTACTCTAAAGTCGCTCTTGGGTGCGAGCATAGTCTACTGTTGTTTGGATGCTTGCACACAATTAATTATGTGTAGTCAATTCCACTTAAATGCTTTGAATGCTATGACAGTTTTGATAATTGTTTTTATCGAAATATGCCTTGACGATGTCTTAAGTACTGTTTCTTTATTTTATTGATTAGGTCAAAGCATAAACTCATGCATGATTGCATAGTAGGATTAAATAACTAGAAGCATAAAGGTTTTAACTAGTGTACACATAATCAATTAGCCAATTGCGACTAGTGTAGGACAAGTTCCCATAGGCTTCTTGGGCAGGCCCACGAAGCTTCCTGTCAGAGTATTTTTCATAAAGAATGAGAGCATTACATTCTTGGGAATCTAACTTTAACCTGTTTGCCAGTTTATAAGAAAACTAGATGAGAAGCAAATCCCCGACTCATAGAAGATGTTGAAGCCGTTATTGGATGTAAAGCCAGAGGAAGATATGAACCACAATCACAACTACTGTGCATACATGCCGTTATTTTTAAAAAATTTTATTTTCTTTTGACAATAATCTACTTACTCATGTAGGTGTTATCATTATATTATCCTTTCATCTCTATAAATGCAAGTTCTTCTTTTCATTCCTCACAGGGTTAAGGATAGAAATGGAAGGAACCTTAACTCATAGATTTTGAAATATATGTTCATTTTGCACATCTTTCCTTATAAATGATGAAGAGTTCTTGAGGGTAGTAAACCATTTGGGTAGAGTCCTAGTTGAACGAAAAATTTATTTGGTACATTAGGGGAAATTTTCCAAATTCCTTCCATGGCCCAACTTAATATACACCAGAAACTTATTGGACTGTTGAATGTTAACAATTTCTTTGCAGGTTTGTTATCTTTCACAAATCAAACTATGTAGGAGAAATTTATCTCAGAAATGGCAAGACAAATCCTAATATCCCCATTAACTGCTGAATAATTGCTATACAAAATGCAAGCTATCATTCTTGAACTAGATCCTGCAGTAATTCAGATAGACTGGCCACGACAATCCTTTCCAACAAGCTTTATCCCATAACACTGTGAATAGAGCAACCTAGACCTGCAGATCTGTTTATAGTATCTTGTTTTTCAGTTTTATTATCTACATTTTCTTTATTTCGGTTTCAGTTATTTCAAGATTTTCATTTTCAATAACTACCATTTCAATTAACTTCTTTTTCACTCTTACTATCTATATTTTCACATTGGTGACAATGTCTTAATCTGGTTGGGGGAGGGATAGCTAACACATGATTTTTTTTCCTTTTAGGGTAATTTTTCTCATGTTGATATTAAAATCATTAGGCAAAACTCTTATTTTAGGATGACATAGTAAAGAGTAATTTTAGTCTTGAGATGCATCCTATTAGGCATGCTAGTCATAACATTTTGGGGTACGTTTCAACCCTATTTGGATGTTATATCTCACTAGTAATCTATATTTAATATCTTGAAAATTTTTATGGCTGGTGAAGGAATTACTGGAACAATGAGCTACATTAACTTTTATATGCTTGAACTTTGTTTTAACATAATGGTTTAATCAAATTTCAGTCACTTTTCCCTTATTTGAGTGATTGAGAAGTGAATTAATCATTGAAGATTTTTTTTTTAGCTTTTATGCTCATTACTTTAATGATTTATGATCTATGGTATAGAGATCGATTGAGGGAAATATTGGATGAAACTTGAGTATTGATTCTTTACATCCCTTCACTTGCATACTTTGTCAGTTTTATTTTCTTTTTTTTTTTTTTGTGGTAGTGTTGATTGTTGATTTTTTTTTTTCATATCCATGTTCAAGTTCATTTATCATGTTTGCATGTATGAACATTTAGTATGAATTTAGGTTTTTTGTTTACATTTAGGAACCCAACTCATGGAAATATCAGTATTGGATGTATACCTTGTAAACTTGAAATGGTTGTTAATTTTTTAAAGTAGTTAAAGTATGTTGCCTGTTACCTATGGAAAATAAATAACCTGGTGAGCACTTTTGAACCCTTAGTGTTTATTAGGATGAGATAATTTCTTTGTTGAGAGTGCTTACTTTGTGTTTTGAGCTAGACCTTACTTGGATGGGTGGCCTTGAGAACCTATGCAACCCCGCTCCTTGTGTATAAATTTAAGGATGAAGATGGCATTTTAGGGCTAACCACTTACTAAAAGGCTAATATTGTACATTATCCCTTAGTGAGCCTTTTTTAGCCTTATAGTCTAATTCTTTGTTTGAATCCTATATGTTTAACTGCTTCCTCTTCATTTTGATCCTTTATTGTCCTTGGAACTAGTTATACTTATGTCGTTATGGGCATTGGAGAATTAAAATGAATGTGTTGTTTTTAGTAAAACAAAGAATAAATGTGTAGGTGTATTTTAGGATATGTTGGGTTACCTTTTGTTAAAATTGTCATAATGGAATGTTTGGGGTGAGTTAAGCTTGAATCATAAAATTAAGTGAATATCATTGGATGGTTGGGTTTTAAACATATTTTGATTTGTTTTTTCTTGAAGCAAAAAGCAAAAGCGAGACCATAAGAAAAAAAAACCCTCGTAAAATAAAGTAAAAAAATAATAAAAAAATACTCCTTCCGTCTCATAATACTTGGCCTCTTTTTCTTTTATGGCAGTCTTAAAGAAAGTAGCCTATTTGCTTTTCAAGTAAAATTATGCATGCTCATTTACAAAGATACCCATGTTAAAGTACAGATAAAAGACATCTTCTTTTATCTTTTTCAGATAGATAAACACATAATCATGAGGGACAATTTTGGAACAAGGTAGAAATACAACTTCAACCTTAACATTTATGCAAGTCAAAGGATGCCAACTATTTTGAAATGGAGTAAAAAAATAGTAAAAGAAAAAAGAAAAAAAAATGTTAAATTCAATAAGTTTAAAAATCAACCATATTTGTTCTCTAAACTCATGTGTTGATATGGAATTATGTCTTGGAGAGGACTTGGAGGACTATATGTTACCACCTCAAAAAAATGGAAGAATTACAAAGTGTGGCATAGTGGTCAAAAACCATTATATTGTGTAATTCTCATCATAGTGATTGAAGTGTGAGGGGTAAAATACATGATCAACACCTCCTTAAAAGTGTTTTAGGTTGGTAACTTGGCCCCCAAAAAAAGCCTTAAGAATTCCTTGTTTGTCAAGCAACCTATGGACTTTTTTTGTAAGGTTTTGGAAATTTGGGTACTAAATTGCAAAACTCTCAAGAAAGAGTTTTGGAGAGTTATGGGAAGGATATGAATGGTAGAAAGTGCTATTAGAGGACCAAATTGCTTATGAAAGATAAGTTTGGACAAAGAAAACACAAAAGGCATTAAGAATCTAAGTGTCCTAGTGTAAGCCTTTGGATGTCCAAGCTTTTGACTTAAGTCAAATGGTGAAATTGTGGGGTTAATCCACACAAGAAGGGATGACTATGGTATGATAAGGATGTCAAAAATGTGGGCCATGAGTTCCAGACTAAGAAACCATGGTTTTGTAGCAAGGAAAATGACATAAAGCATGGTTAAGGCTATTAAGGGTGTTTAGTGCACTAAAGCCCATTTAAGTAGTCATTTCCTTCTTTTCTTCTCCCATATTCAAACCATACCAGCCACCACTGACTTCCATAGCTCCTTTATAGCCACCATACCTCCAAGCTTGCAATTAGTTGCAATTAAAATCAAGAAAGAGCAATTGGAAGCTTACTAGTGCTATTGCTTGGGTGCACCAAGAATCAAGCTCAAAATTCGGCATACCCATCAAGGTAAGGAGTTTTCTTGCTCTCATGGACTATTTACTGTATTATTGAAACATCCATGGAGCTAGGGCTAAGTTTGGAAGAGACCCAAGTGCTTGATGAACTAAGCTTAGTGAGGGAGTGCATTTAGTAAAGGTTTTGTGATCTAGTGTGAAGTGCACAATGATGGCAACGAATTTAAGGGTTTCTAGAGCCCAAAGTTAGTACTAACTAGTGTTAAAACTCTCCTAAGACCAAGCTTATGCTTTAGGAGGGCTACCATAGTGAATTGCATATGTTTATTGCATGTTTTATGGAATAACCAATGTTAATTGTTGCTACCGCATTTCATGTGTTTGATGTTTGTGTTTGGCTGCTGCATTTGATTGCTATATGTTGGATATATGCATTGTGTTTCTTGTTTTTTAGTGTCTTTGGATGCAGGTTATACCAAGGGTTATATTACCTTATGAGTATAAGTGTTCCCCTTACTAAGTTTCTCAATGAAACTTACTCCCCTCAAATCTGCACATTTCAGGTCCAATAGAAATACAAACTGTAGAAGTAAAGAAAGGTTTGACAAAAGCTGTAAACAATTTCGTTTAAAAACCTAATTTAAAGAAAATAGCTAAGGTTAGGGGATCCACTTTTAGTATAGCAGTTATGGTTAATTTTAGCCTGTCTTGCCACTCAATTAGGATTCATACATAAAGGAGGTTCCAATCGGAGAATTTAATAATCAAGTTCTAAAAATACTAGGCATGAGTTAGAATTAGCCTTCATTGGTCTTATAATGCCAACACTTGCAAATCGGTTCAAGTATGCATCATGTCAACCTTTGTCCCCAATAACTCAAGATTCCAACGTAGCCTGTAGAGCCATGTTTTATAGAAGGAATTAAGTAGCTTTTGTACCAATGGCTGACTATGATAAATCAAGACTACCACTTAACAAGGAGGGTAGCTAAATTGACCAAGAAAGTTAATACTAATAATGTTAGGATCCATTCAAATTAGCCATAACTTTTATACCAAAAGCTTCACCCTTTTACCTTAAAAAAATAAAGATTAGTTAGTCATGATAAGAGTAAATAACATGTATAAAAATGAAATAAACGTATATTGAAAGATCAAAGAACAAGAAGAAAACACCTTGAACAAAGCTTTGGAATTAAAAACTAAGAATAAAATCAAAGAAGGAAAGATAGATTTAATATAAAAACTCTAAAATTGTGTGACGAAGTGGGGGTCCTAGTGCCCCAAATTACTTCAGCTTTTAGGCCTTTTGGGACTGTGATCCTAATTAGTTCCTATTGGCTAACCATTACTTGTAGGTAAATTAAAATAATTTACGTGTAACTAGTTTCTTAGCCTACTTTGCAAGAAGATATGCATGCATTTGTCCTAGCGATGCAAACAAATAAGTAAACCATTTAAGAAACCATTGCTCGAGCATTCATTTAAAACATACTTAAGATGTGCCAAGACAACAAAATACTAGTTACTTTAACTTTAGGTAATAGTTTGTGCACACTTTATATCATTAGCATGCACCCAAAAGTAACTTAATAACCACAATACATCTTAATAGAGGCAACATCTTAGTACACAAGGTACTATATATTTACAAGACAAAATTCTTAACTAGGATCTTTTACTTGAGCCCCACCTTGAGCTATCAAGCTCTAAGTGCAAGCCCCTTCCTTGTCCTTGTGCACCATTTAGCCTTTATACTGTAAAAGCACAACACTTAGTTAGTACAAAGCTTATCTTATAAGGAAACTTATAATCTCAAGGATTCTAGAAAATAAATACTTGCGAAAGATGAAGCTTAGCCCACAACTACTCCCTTAGTTATTAGGCCCGGTGTTAGAACCTGCACAACAAACTTAAGGGAATGAGTACATGAATGTACTCAGTAAAGGCCCCTTGGGGTACCTACAAGGAAAATAGCAAGCAAACATGCAATATGGCATACCAACAAACAAGCAAGCAACCAACAAACAACACAAGACAACAACATAAAAGATATGCTATGCATGAATGTATGATGTGCAACACACAATTCTTGGGACTTCTGACACCTTAGGTGTTTACTTTCCATGAACTCAAACGGCGGAGGTACTTGAGACACTAGCCCTTGTATTTCAAATCCTTTACCTCCTTAAGTCCCACTTGTGGGTCCTAGAGTAGGTCATAACCTCCTCTTAAAGCTTACCTGTCTTACCCTTAACTTATTGTGCAAGGTAGCCATTTTATGTGGTCCTACTTGCCAGTCTCTTAGAGCTTAGCCTAGAGCTCCTTAGTGGTTCACTTACCAAACCTCATGGTTTGGTTGGGATTTCCTTAAGTTTTTTCCTCATTTTCCCAATGGTCTAAGACCTAACTCTCGGGCCAATGAAGTCTTCGAAACCCCACTTAATCTCTCTAGTGCCCCCTTGACAACTCGAGCACTTAAACCCTTTTTCCATTCAACCTAGCTCTACCTTAACCATACCACTTAGCTACCACTTAAATAATGCATAATTATTAACTTAGGAAGGGTTCTTAGACCCAACCGAGGCTACAAAACATCTCAAAATAGCCTAGGGATGCTAATCGAGAGATTGCAACACTCTTAGGATGCCCCAAGCTTGAGGGGTTTGTGCCTTGGTATCGCCAATGGCATAAATAGTCAGGATTCTTGGAAATACTTTGGCGATGTGTCACCAACTCGCATCACCATTGCCAACCTACCCCTTCAACGGCGACACGTTGTCAATGCTTCACCAACATTGCGCGACCGAACGCGAACTTGCACAAAACTTGCCCAACCTCTCAATTCTCAAAACCAAATCACTTGGGTCTTATTTATACTCCATCCCCACATGTAATACTATAATTCTATGCATTGTTTGAGCTAAATTAACTTGAACCCTTACCTCAATTTAGCCACAAAGCAAGAATAAAGCACAAGCACACTTGAGCTCAACATAGCTCTCTTGAGTTCCAAACCTAAAAATAATGTGATATGGCACCAAGAACCTTAAATCAAGACCATTTCTAGCTATTCAAACAACTTAGGACCAGATCAAACTAAACCAAGAAGCTTACATTAGGTTTTAAGTCCAAATAAACATTAAAGAGCTAAATTGAAGCTAATACTCCAAAAAAAAGCTTGAGGCTTCTTGTAATCACCTTGGGGTCTTCAAATTTTATGAAAAATTGAGGAATTGGGGAGTTATGGAGTAGGAAATTTGGTGGGGAGAGGGAGCTACGAAATTTTGGAAAGAAGGAATGAAAATCGGAGTCAAAGGCTTGGTAGAAATATCTTGCCAACTCCACTAAGCCCACTTCTTGTTTTCTTGTCCCTTAACCCTCAAGTTCTCATTTGTTTCACTTTGGTTACTAAACACTCACCCAAAACCATTCCTCCTTGGCCTTTAAGGATGCCCAAAAGCATCTTACACTTAGCCTCTTGGACACTTAAGCCATTTAAGGTATAAATGGCTCATTTGAGCACTTAGTGCAATTTTTGCACTTTCCCTTCAATGATGGTTCTAATTTCTTAACTTAACTTATGATGTTAACTTAACTTGTAAAAATTCCTTACATGACCCTAATTTCATCAAAATTGTAGTCATGCCACTCACTTGGGTCAAAATTACTATTTTACCCTTTTGACTTTTAGGTGCCAAACTACGCTTAGGAACTCATCTTTACTAAACTTAGGAACTCATCTTTATGTAAACTTAGCTTGTCTTTCTTGCTTAATAAAATGCTAACTTGAGGTGCTTAAGTAAAATCACTTAAATGAACATACTTACCTGGTCTAAACTGTCATTGACTATGAGAGTCATCACAAATTGTCTAGGAACAAGCTTAATTTTTTCCTCCACAAGATGCCTATTTATAAAGCTTTGGGTTAGGCAAAATAGTAAATGGTAGGTTAGAATAGTAAAGGTACGTGATTACAAGTCAACAAGGGCGGTCCAAATGTTTTTTAATTTTTGAATCACCATACACAATGATTTAGCTCTTCTTTAAAGCATGAGATTTGAAGATCCCTTCTATAACTTTGAAATGATAGCTTGATCATTCAAAACCAAAATTTGTAGCCCAAGTTATGATTTTTCTACCAAAATTACTTTTTAGCACATGCCAGAACAAATGGTCTCATTTATAACTAGATTTTGGCAATGAAAACGATTAAACTGGTTCTCGGCATGCGAAGTAAAGTTGAAGATCTATGTGTTGGATTTCAGATGAATTTAAAATCAATTAATTCTGACATCGATAGCTCTAGATATGATTTTTCTCATGAAAGATCGTCAAGTACGTGAATGCTGGAACTAATTTTGTTTATAATCCAAATTTGGCCTCCTCTATCTCTTAATTAGGTTGGACCATGAACTAAAAATTATAGACATTTGATGCCCTGATCATTGATCTAAAAATTGTGAGATTGCATGATTTTATCCACTTATATAAAAAATAGTTATTTAGCTTATTTTGTAAATATGGATGAATAGTAATCCACTGGAATAATTGCTCAAATTAGAGAAATTAATCATACTCAAAGTGTATAATGATGATTTAAACCCTTAATAGCTATACACTTATGAGTATTCATCAGCATTATGAATCCTTTTGCTCCAACTTGAGGGGAGTAAAGAAGACCAACATTAATTGTATATATTTAGTTTCCTTAAATGTATGATTTAGGTTATGATGTTTCAGGAATAGTTATAAATTTGCTTAAGGAAAGTAGAGATTGACTAGGACTATGACTCGTGTATATATCTAACTAGTTAAGCAACTCATACAATGCACGAGAATCATTCCTTGAATTGAAATTGAGTTTATATGTTAGAATGTAAATTATGTTTTCATTGTTTGTATATATAGTTTGGCTGTATAATATAAAAATTATCCAAACCACACTTTCTATTAATAGTATATTTCGATGTAAGACATTACTCTTTTTAGAACATGTAATTGTAGTGAATAAAACTTAGCTACTAAGATTACAAATCATTCATAATTTTATCTATATAATCTTGTAGCGCTTTAACCATTGCTTTGGTTTTCTTGTAGTGTTTTAACCATTATATATATTCAAATATATAACATAACATCATGGGTGGTAAGTTATTAATCAAAATAAGACATATACTGTAAACCAAAAATTAGTTCTAGAAACATACATAAAATCATCTCTTATATTGTCAACCTTAGGAATTTGAAGATTTAAATAAATCTTGCTTGATCTTGAAGTTCCTAAGCTATATACAAAAATAAGTTAGTTAAAAAATTTACATTATAGTATAATAAGAAGTAAAGCTAAATGTGGATGAAAGAACATACAATATATTAGAAACTTTGAAAAGTTTTGATGACCAAAAAAGTGAAAATTCCTACAACACAGAGTGATTCAATTTCTCCATTTTTTGCCAAAAAAATTTTGGAGAACTTTGACCATAATGTAAGTAGAATATTATTCTCGCTGTAAAAAAAAGGATGAAAATTAGCAAAAAAAATACACAAATGGTCCAAGGAAAAATATTGAACCTCATGGTGTAAAAACCATCTCAAATCCTATAATTTTATAGTTAATGTGTCAACTGAATCACTCTTAATAATCTATTGTTCTATTATACCAACCCCCACAACAACTCCGACAACATATGTCATGTAAAAAGGAATTGAAAGAATGATATATAAATAGTACATGTAGCATTCGATTGTATTTTGGAAAACTTTTTAGGAAAACTTGTAAGGAGTTTTTCTTGGTCCACGTGTGTGCTAAGTTGGTCAAAAGCAACAAACTCAAATTTATGTAAGGGAAAATCATGAGGTTTATGGTTCACATCATAGATTTGTGTATTATGAGTAAGGTGGATCATAAATGGGTTTGTATCCACAATCTAGTTATGGCAAAATAGGGCCCTAATGCCCTGAATTGCTAACACTGGTATGCTCTTTGGACACTATAATCCCACTTAGGTTACAATTGGCTAGTTATTACTCGTGAAGTATCTTAAATCATTACGTGCAACTATTTACTTAACCTTCCCTGTATAGGAAACATGCATGCATTGTCCTGCCTACACGATAACAATAAATTAAAACTATAAAGAAAATTGTGGCGCTAGTTCGTAAAACATAAGTGAAAACAAGCCAAGACATAAAAACTTTAGTCGCTTTAACTTCAACTAACAACTATGTGCATACATCTCAATTTTATATGCACCCAAATGTAACCCTAGTGTTATACACACCAATAGACACTAGTAGAGGTATCTCATTATATGAAAATACCATACATTTAGAAGAAACAACTTATATCTTCTAAGATCCATCCTTATCTCTTCACCCAAGCAAGCTAGCTTCAAGTGATGAGCCACACATTCCTTGTACTCACTTAGCCTCAAACTATAAGGCAGAAACTTTGGTCAGTACTAGCTTCTGCCATAAGTAACTTATAAACTTGAAGTTTCCTACTTAGAGAATACCTTCAATTCAATAAAACTTAGCCTTAACAGCTGCCTATTACCAACTGTTAAGCCTGACTAGCCCGCTTAACCTGCACAACGCTTAAGGGGTGAGTACTGAAAAGCACTTCAGTAAGGGATTTGGTACCTGCAGGGGAAAACAAATGCAAGCATGCAAAGCAAAACAAACATGCAAATATATATATAACATACAAAGCAAAGCAATCAATCAACAACACAACCAGAAACAAGGATAAGAACAACAACAAACAATGCAAATAATGGATGGATGGATGGATGAATGAAATATGCACATGTAAATGCACTTAGGACTTCCTTACACCTGTAGGTGCCAAACTTGCCATGAGTTCATACGGCTAGGGTACTTCGATATTGGCCCTCATATCTTATCCTAGATGAAATCCTCTTACGCGCGCATTAGAGTAAGTCATCACTTACTCAACCTTTGCCCGCCACTGATGAGTTACTTAGAGTAAGTCACCGCTTACTCCTTCTTTGCCTGTCTCTTCCCTTAACTTATTGTGTAGGGTAGTTGTCTTATGTGGTTCAACTTACCAAGCTTTTCGAGTTTAGCTCAAGGCTTCTTAGTGGCTTACTTACCAAACCATAAAGTTTGGTTGGGATCCTCTTAGGTTTCCTTTTCATTGCCTGAAGGTCTATGACCTTCCATTTGGCCAACAAAGAATCTGAAACCCACCTTAATCCCCTTAGTGGTCCATTAGCAACTTAAGCACTTTAACCGCCTTAGCCACCATTACTTATCCTACCTTAACTACACCACTTAGCTACCACCTAAATAATATATAATTCCCAACTTAGGAATGAGTTCTAGACCCAGTTGAGGCTACGGAACACCTTAAATTAGCCTAGGGATGATAACTGAAAGTTTGAGACATTCGTAGGATGTCCTGAGCTTGAAGGACTAATGCCTTGGCGATGCCATCGGTGACATGTCACCAAAGGCATCAATGCTCGGGAATCATGAGGTTTATAGGCGATGTGTCGCCAATGTACTACAGCGTTGTGTGACATTGTGCGAACTTTCACGAAACTTGCTCAAACTTTCCCATCCCAAGACTAATTCACATGGGTCTTGTTTCTACTTCATTCCTACACATAATACTACATTTCTATGTATTATTTGAGCTAAATTAATTTAAATCCCTTACCTCAAATCATCCTTAAAGCAAGAAACAAGCAACAAGCAACAAGCAACAAGCACACTTGAGCTCCATAGAGTTCCTTTGAGTTCCGAGCTTGAAATCAACCAAATTGGGCACCAAGGGCACAAAAATAAGACCATTTCTAACCATTTAACAAGCTTAGAACTAACCCACAAGGATCAAAGATGTTTACCTTAGGGTTTGAACCAAAAACTTGCAAGAACAACTCCAAATACACCAAATCCACAAAAAATGAGTTAATGGCTTGTTGGGATAGCATTGGGACTTTCAATTTTGATGGAATTTTGGCTAGAATGGCAGCTTTGAAGGTGGAGAGCTATGGAGGAGAGAGAGCCACAAAAATGGAAAATGAGGGAGATGATGAATAGTGTCATATCTTCCACTTATATAGCCAACCTCTCCCCTATTTGACACCTTGGCCCTCAAACTTAATTTTGAATCACTTAGGCCACTTAAACTCTTCCTACACCAACACTCCTTGGTCCCATTGAAAGGTTTTTCTTACCCAAACACTTTGCCCTTAAGCCACTTAAGCCATTATAAGACATAATAGCTCAATTTCTCACTTAGTGCATTTTTCACTCTTAACTTTCGCTTTTAGTTCAAATGGCTATAAACACTTATGATCTTAAATCAATTAGCTCAAAACACTTTCCTAAACCAAATTTTACTGAAATTACAATCATGCCATTGACTTGGTCCAAAATTACCATTTTGCCTGTCTTGCCCTTTAGGTGCCAATTACACTTTAGAACTCAATTTAACCTTATTTAGCTTGCTTTCCTTGCTTAATAAAACTTATTCAAGGGAAATAACTTGGGATTTACTTACCTCGACATACAAGGTAAAGGAAACACTAGGAGATCCTTTACACTAGTAAGTCTTCTTCTTTGGAGGAACTGTGAAATTCTTGAAAATATACATACTTCCTTCACGAAGCTTTGCTTTAAACTTGTATGTCAAAATTTTTTTGATATACCTATGAATTTCCACACCCTGTATATGTAAACGAAAGACATGGTAGCTAATAATGGATCATGAACATATTTTTATAGTTGGGAGAAAAGAATCAATTGCAAAATTCAGTAGAATGGGGGGGAAAAAAAACAGAATACCTCCTCGTCTACAAGAACAAAATTGGTACTAAAAAATTGGTCACCTTTTAAAAAATTTAAAACATCCCATAAATGACATACCTTTACTGGAATAGTCCAATCAATCCTCTCAGAAGACAATTCCTCTAACGCAACATGTTCTGTTGGGAGACTATAAAAATAAGAAACGATTCATAAAAAAACATATTTGTCCATTATATAAATTCAAATGCTATGAAATAACAAAAAAAAAATCTATTAGTCTTTTTAAATAACTACCTCATCTTTAACATTAGGGAGAATCTAAAAAACATAAATTAGTGAAGAAATGAAAAAAAGGTAGCAAGAGATGACAAGAAGAAATGAAAGGAATGAAAGACAATATTGAGTGTGTGCTGAAAGCAAGTGTGAATATATATATATATATATATATATTATTAAAATGTATGAAAAATAGAATTTCAAGGATTCTCTACTGTGAAAGAAAGAGTTCACCAAAAATTACAATTCAAAATCTAAATTTTGAAGTCATGAATATATGAATGCCTAAGTTATTAAACCATACAAACACACTATGCAATTAATGGTAAAAGAAGCAGTCTTGAGAAATTGGTGAATTTTAGAGTGAGAGTTATACAAAGACCTAAGTATTAATTATTACAAATAAATTTTAAAATTAATGTTACAAATATACTATGAAATGAATGTTAAAGAAAGTAGTTTTGGGGAATAGGTGAGCTTCTGCTTGTTCAATACATATACAAAAATCATAACTCAAAATCTTCTTGTCTTCTTCGTCAAGTTTTCATCACAATGAATTGCTCATTTTGGGTTCAAAATTCAGTCACTCATTGATGCCCCAAAGCATCTTCGTTTGCTGTCATGTTGACAGGTGGAGAGACTTCCTGAGGAGGCGAGCGCCTGGAGCTCTGGTTTCCCAGCTAAGTGTGCCTGAAAAGCTCAAAGAAGAGGTTAGGAGGTCCCCGGTTTGCTTTTCCGGGGAGGACCCTCCGACGCCCAAGTTAGTTTTCTGAGTGAAAGTGGAGGGAGAACACTAAGAGATCAAGTGTCTTGCCTGTTTTGTGTTTTCTCAGAGGAAGGAAAATGCCCATCCTTTGCCCAGTCCCATTTCCTAGTATTTATAGGAGTAGCTGGTCCGTTCAGATCATGACACGTGTTCGGTCGGATTTGATTTGTACTTTTGGACCTAGGGGACAGGCAGCCGTTTGCAGCCTCCTTTAGCCCTGGACCCGGACAGGTTGTGTCAGGACTGGGGGGGGCTGCGGCGTGTCAGTTCGCTGTTCAGATGTGACGTGTGGGGCTTGTGGGCGACATGTCAGAGGCTCCTTAAATGCTCATACTGTACTCCCGAGGTCCCCTGGGCGAGGTCGCCCTTCGGTGCGTGCACCCTCTTCGGATTCTATCCGTCCTTCGGTGTGAGCACCTCCTTCGGGATCTATCCCATAGTTCTGGGAGCTCCCTTGATGAACACCTTCTTCGGGACTCACACCCATAGTTAGGGGATTCCCTTGTTCAGGTGTTTCTTGTTCGGGGAAGATCCTCTTCGGGGCCTCTACCTTCGGGGAGATTCTTCCTTGCTTCAGAGAGATGGCCCTCTTACCCGAAGACGGTCAGTTTGGCCCCTCGATGGAGACGGTGTTGTCCTCGGAATTCCTGACGAGCTAACCGAAGTCTCGAGCTCATGGTGTTTGACTTCGCACCTTCCGAGGTCAGTAAAAAGATCCTCTCTTGGGTGACGTCAGACTCCTCGGCCAATATTCTGGCAGGGAGTTACTACCGAGGAGGCAATAGCCTTTGGCTATCACTCATGATCCGATTGAGCTTAATTGGGCACAGTGTTGGTGGTGAAGTATGACAGAAAAAGCTGATGAAGATGTAGTAGCGGATTTGTAACTTTTTCTCCTCTACTCGATCAATTTCCTTCACGTCTAGTAAAATTTAAATGAAGATTAAAATATAGGCAATTTAGCTTTCTAGCCATTTATATGTTGTTGTTCTGTAGAGGGCTAAATAATGGAAATCAGAACTAGGTTTTCTGATTTATTTGTGGGGAGGTGGATTGTGCGCCCCAACACGAAAGTGATGGTAACGTTAAAGTTAAATCTGACACTGTTATATTAAGAAGATAACCATACCTACCAAAACAAGCTGTTGGTGGAATTTTTTTTATCCGCTGCTCGTGGATTAGATATTAATTGAAATAGCGAATCTCATTTCAACTAACATTTAAACAAGTATGCGCCGTCTAATAGGGCAAACGATCAGAAAAAGAATTGGATAGCGTTGAACGAAGCACGAAGAAGATTAAAGCGACACATCAAGAGGACCATGGATGATCATGGGACACTATTTCACGATGTAAAAATAGAAGTATAATTTCCATCCATCGACAGCTTCATTTAGCTCTATTATTGTGTGGGTTGGGTTCCTTAAATTGCTGTTAGACTATTTTGATGAGGCAGCCCTTCCATGTTGCTAATCTAGTAAACTCTAAAGTCTAAACACTAGTATGAAGGAGAGCTAAATCTATTTTGTTCGCCATACTTTCTTGAATTGGAATGATTTACTCCTCAAATTATAAAAATTAGCAGACTTTGCCCCTTTTGATGGGACAGTTTTTTTATTCCTTTAATTAATAACCAAGTTAATGAATCAAGAAGCAAAAGTTTCACATTTTTTACAGTTTGAGGGCGGAATTGATTCACAGAAAATTCTTGAGACTAATTAAGGGCCTAAATCAACAAAAGTTTTGGTAACCAAAGTGGATTTACACTTAATAAATTTGATATATAGAGCCAGAATAACAAAGAGTACATAAAATCCACACAACTATTACCTATGAATGTTCCAAAGTCCTAAGCATTGGCCAAATCTCTTGACCCTTAGGAAAGCCGAGCTTGAGCTTCGCTCGTCGAGGGTTGACTATATTTGAACCTAAATACCTTAAACTTAAAGCTCGACTCATTAAAGATTAACTTTGCTAGAGCTTGAGCATCGAGTTTGATAAGCTTAGCAAATGAGGTTAGGCTGGATTCATGGACTTGATGTTTAAGCTCGCAAGGAATGTATTAAGATTTTTTTCTATGAGAATACTTTTTATAATTATTTATTACTATATTATATTATTTTTTATATGAGACTTATTAAACTTAAGAAAGATTTGAACTGAAAATTATTGGACTCAAAACTCGGCTTGTTAGGCATTTTGAGTCTTGGATGTATTTCTAGTTTGGACTCCAGGCTCAATAATCATGGTTTGATAATAAAATAAAAAAAATAAAATTTAATATTGAATTATTTAATGAGAGCGGGACTCATTTTCATACGTAACTAGTCCCACCCGGTCAACTCGAGAGCCGAACTATAGAACCTTGATCAACAAAATCGGTTCATCTCTATCCGCCCTAGCTACCAAACACTTATACTTGGAATCATTTCCTCAAATTATAAAAAATTACCCCACTTTCGCCCTTTTGATGGGACACTTTTTGTATTCCTTTAATTAATAACAGAGTCAATGAATCAAGAAGCAAATTAAAGTCTCACATTTTTTACAGTCTGATGGCGGAGTTGATTCACAGCACATTCTTGATACAAATGAAGGGCCTAATCACCAAAAGTTTAGGGAATCAAAATGGATTTACACGTAATAAATTTGATATATAGAGATCGAATAACAAAAAGCATATAAAATCCACGCAACTACTATGGATGAATGTCCCAAAGTGCTAAGCATTGGCCAAATCTCTTGACCCTTAGGAAATCCGAGAGCCAGAAATTGAGAAAGCTAGCAATTGGAGGATAAAGGTCAACTACTCGCCATCTAATTGGATAAGGACAAGGTACCAAATTTCATAGTTAGCTTTTCGTCTTCTAGGCATTGTTTGGTTCGCCGAAAACGTGGCCATAACTTATACGTGAACAAGAGGAAGAGACAAGAGACAAGCAGCCAATAGATGACGTACCAAAGTCTCAAGATAAAAACAAGGCACATGACTAGATTCCGCCGAAAGTATACAACCAACCCTTCCCTCTTTTGGACATTTGCGAAAGAAAAAGACACCAACCTTGACCCGTTATTTTTTTCGGTAAGTAAAAACCACACGTTGTCGAAGTACCACCACCATCATACAACGATTTAGAAACTGCATTAGATATAGAAGTTTAACTATAGGGTCAGAGCAGGGAGTGTTAAGAGTCACTGTTGCTCGCTAAGCTGCCAGAATAGGGGAACATTTGGATAAAATAGTAATATTAGATAAGTTACTCGGCATTGCTGACGCACCACCCACCTTGGCACCCAGTTGAAATTAAATAATGGGGGTTCGAAACCAAACCCAATGATGGTTGATGAAGACCAGCTCTGTTGCTGTGGATAACCGGTGCTGAATCGAAAATGGAGGATGACTCGAGAAAGCAGAGATCAGAGGGACCAAACAGTGTCTTACAAGACAAGAAGACAAACTACTGTCCGACTAGGTTAGTGCTTCAGGCGGCTGCTGATCTCGTACCGTCAAATGCAACAGTATTGGTTTTATCTCATGTATATAAGCTTAAGATCGATTCAATATCGCCATGGCCAGTTTCTTCAAAACAATGTGGTTGTTGGTGCTTCTGCTAACGCTCTTGACTTCGTGTTTAGGGGCCGGAATCTCGAGTACTGGCACGAGAAATCACCGTAGCAGCAACTTGTTCTTCCACAGGTTCGGGTATGATGAAGTGAAAATTGAGGGTTACAGAAGGATGCTGCCTGCTGATGATCCCGAACGATATTCGCCCGGGGGACCGGATCCTGAGCATCATTAGGAATATGTTTTAGTCCTAACTTGCTAGGAAGAGATTTCAGTTTACACTTCAGAAAAGTATTTATGTATTTCTATATATTGAGCTGTTCACACATACTTTTCTCTTTATCAACTTCATGCATCAATATACTTAGAATCTTAAACTTAGAAGTATTCTTTCTGGGACATGTGGCACTTTAAGCGTTGTTTGGGTGCAAGGAAAATGCTCCTATATAAGTGCGTGTTCTTGTCTGAGTTTCCTTGAGAGAGGTACCAAATTTCCTAATGTAGTTTGGCTTCTAGACTCGATTGCCCACTATAGAATTCTCTAGGATATGGCCGCTAGAATTGTAGTTTGAGAGTAGATTGACCACTAATGTTATAATATGGCACTGAGCATACTATTAATTGTTTAAAAATGTAACGGTAAACGGGTAGATAGTTGTTGGTTTTGAAATCTTGGGTTAACAAGCCTAGCAAATTAGTTCAATTTGTCATCTTCATTTTTTTATGTGATAGCCTCTGCCATCCATCACCAAATCTGCCACTAGTCCCTCCAAAAATAATATTTGTAAATTGGTCACCATATTTCAATGTTACAGATAATCCGAATTTTGATCAAGTGAAGCTCAGTCATCCAATACTGATATGTTTCTGATCACCAGATTCTAGATATTGGCAATTGTTCTATTACAAACAATGATGTCCAGTGATGCCTCCTTTAGTATCACCTCCATCACATAATGGAGGAATCGAATGTGACCAATGTGGTGGCTAGTGTACAAAAAAAAAATAGTAAATCACATAAAGTTCCTAAGTTTGGAAAAAGTTACATAGTATACTAAGATTTCAAAACCAAGAACTTCTTATGTTTACCAATAGGTTTTTAATAGTAGTTGACAGTTTAATCCCGAACTATAATATTAATGGTCATATTATATCAAAACTAGGGAAAATGATGGTGGGCAATACGATCCAAGAGCCAAACCATAGTAGAAATTTTGGCACATTTTCTAGTTTCCTTGAGGTTATGAAAAGCATAGGGTAAGTCCAGGGGGGATGGGTGTGGCACTCATGACCTTGAATTTTAACATTCATTGACCATGGTTAAATATGAGATAAAAATATAAAATATAAAATATAAAATATAAAGGGCTTTGATATATATCAGCCTTTTTTAACGTTTAAGGAAGATGGTTGGTGTATAATACAATGGGCTCCTAGGATTCTAGAAATTTCTTTTTGGCATTACATGAATATGAGAGGAAATTGTACAATTATAAATGTAGGTCCTTAGTTATAAAGACTGTCTTCCATTTTTTATTATTCTTCTTGTTCTATTTAAAATCTAAGCAAATTACTAAGTTTAATTTCAAATTTTCACAAAAAAATTGTGAGAACGAAATTATGTTTGGTTTGACGAATATTTAAGGATTAAAGGTTTGTACATGAGGGAGATCAATGCTCAATGATTGATAGAGTTTAGGGGTGAGCCTTAGATTAATTCGGTTTAAACAAAACCAAATTTGTTAGTTTTTTCAGTTTTTGATTTTGGGTGGTAAGAAACTGAAATAACCAAAATTTCCCTAAAATCAAACTCAAACTAGACTGAATTATTTCGGTCAATTTGGTCCCAAATCTAATTACTTGAAAAGAAAATTGGAAAAGCTCAATGAAGAAAGAACTTGTTAGTTGCCGCAAAACAAACAAAGGGCTATGTGAGATTTGATTTGATTGTAGGAGTATCAATGGTTTAGCTGGTTTGGTTCGATCTTCATGGGGAGGGGGTTGTGTGTGATTTACACAAAAGAAAGGGTTGGCTGTGCGTCTAAGAAATAGGGACAATGAGACAAGTAAGGAGGCTGTCTAGCGAGTGGCGAGTGAGAAGAATGAGCTATGTGGGGTTTGTGATTAAGTGAGATCCTAAGGCAGTGCGAAGATGAAGAGTGGAAGATGGGGACAAGACCATTGGACAGCGGAGGAGCAATAGCAAAGCGAGCGTTGTGTGTAGCGAGAACTAAGAGTTTGAGAGTCGGTCAATTCATGAGACAGAGAGGCAGAGCTCTGTGTGTATGAGTTTGGACTTGGGGTGAGAGAGGGAGGGACTAAGTGGCAAAACCTTTTGAATGTGGTATGTGTGAGTGTTAGAGAGTGACGCAGCCCAAAAAAAGGACTAAATATGATGAAAGTGTAATTCGGTTAAAGACACCATGTAATTTAGTTAAAGACACCAACCAAAATCAAACCAAAAATAAAATTAACCTTATTCGGCTTTCTAAAAAACCTAACCAAAATACAGTCTAAACTAAACCGAATTTCTAAATCTTTTTTTTTTTCATTTTTTCTTGTTTGGCCTGAATAATGATCACCTTCTAGCTAAGTTGAATTCACTTGCTAGCAAAAATTCATATGTCGTAGATTTATTATACCATCAATAAGGGCAATATCTCACAGTACAACTCACCGCTTACCTAAGAATCCTAGATATGCCCTCTACGTAAGTTTATGGTGCATCATACCCTTTATGTCTATGCATAACTATATTCCAATATCCTTCATAGTATAAAACAAGTAGGAAGGCATCTAATCCAACCTCCTACTAAAAATTAGAGATATTTACAAATCAAATTACTAATATGTATAAACTCAATGTACAAAGAAGATTGGGCATTTGTACAAATCATGTATAAAATAGATTATAGAACTGCTACAAATATATTTAACTACATGTACGAGTTCAATAATTCATTCTAAAAATAAGTGTGAACGTGTCAAAAAGTACTTCCTACCAAAATCAGATGTATGTACAAAATGGCTAACATATATGTATAAATCCAATGTGTAAAGAAAGTGATAGATAACATCAAAAGAAAAAACAACACACACACTATGAGCGATATGCATAAATCATTGGAGGTCTATGCACAAATGAAATCCGTAAAATTATTGTTGATAGTTGATAGGATCAAATGGGCCTAACCCAGAAGCTTGGAAAATCACGGATTGGTGACCTGTGTACAAAGACAATGTCAAGACCTCGGGATGTGTCCCTGAGAAAAACCCTCTGACGCTCAAGTCAGACTTCCAGCAGAAGAAGAGTAATAGAGAGAAAGAGAGAGAGAGAGAGAGAGAAAGAGAGAGAGAGAGCTAGTGCATCATACCTTGGGATTGGCAAATGGGGGTGGGGGGGTTTATATAGCTAGAAAGAACTCCGAGAAATTTGTTTTAGGATAGGAATCCTATAGCCTATCTCGTAGTTTCAGGATACTATTTACCATCCAAGGTGGAGTTCCCTTGTGGACCAATTTAGGCCTTCAGCAAGAGCTTCTATTAGTTTTGGGCTCTGAATTTGGGCCTATTTCCTACTAATAAGTCCCTCATCCCAAGAAAATGTGGGCTAAGGGCCTTGCATTTTTCCTCTATTTTATGTTGTCATTTCCAGGAGGGGAAAGGCATTTGCATGAAAGTAGGGTGCAAGCCCCCTTTTTCTGTTGTAAGGATGATACGCCTCAAGTGGCATTATTTAGAGATGGGGTGATGCCTCTTTTGCTTCCTAAAGAAGCTTGCGAGCACATCTTCGTTTGGCTCTTTCCTTCCATTAAGCCTATGTGGCTTTGACACATCATAGGTGTACCAGTTTGGAAGGAGGTGCAACAATGTCTACTAAATGCCCCTCAGGGAAGTGACTGCTTTGATGGCTATTCATGGCCACGTGTCCTTCTGTTATTGGGTGAGAATTTTTCCATTATTGCAATGCTAGTTTTGGGGAGAAAACTCATCAATGAGAGGTTTGTCTATTTATACCACATGGGTTTTCACCTCATTTTTTCACTATTTGGCTGATTTCGCTACTACTTTGTCCTTTCTTGTCACTAACTCGCTACTAGTTTTTCTTTTCATTGGAGATCTCCTTTTTTGCCAAGGTCACCCTTCTTCATCATAATTAGCTAATAGGTCCATGTCCTCTACTATCCACCAATAACAATGCTTTAATTTTATTTTCATTTTTTCTTGGCACTTATACTATTTTTGGGTTTTTTGGCCATTATCGGTCATTTTTCCACTGCCCCATTGTGTTGGCGATAACCTTGATTTGTTACCCAATCAATTTTGCCAGATAGCTTTTTTGAAATCATCATCCAGGGTTGTTGCCAATGTGGCTGATTCATGGAAGGTGTCATTCTTCCCTAGCATAAAGGTGTTGGTGGGGGGTTATGACTCAACAAAACAAGGGCACCTTGGCGGCGAATCTTTGTTTGTACTTCTGGCCTAACGACATTATGGCCACCCTCTCTCGTGATAAGGTGTTTAAGGATAAGGAGATAGAGGTAGCAACAAAACGACGAATGTCCTCACTATTTTCATTGACCAGGTGCAGGTGGGGCTTCGCTTGCCACTACATTTGTAGTAGAGCAGATACGTGAAGACTACCAAATTCTGCCATCTCAGTTGATGCCCAATTCATTCACCCATATCAATGAGTTTACTGTTGACTAAAAGTTGGAGGGAATAGCCCTCTTGCTAGAGGTTTTCCTCCAATTTTATATGTTGGACTTAAGGAATGATGATAACTTCTTCCATATTGCCCCCATCAATCAAGAAGGAAACAAGTCCTTTGCATCGTATCCTGAAAGGACTCATGGGCATGGTGGAAGGAGCACTTCTTTTTCACATTGAGGGAACAAACCTAGGGGTTCCCTTGCAAAGTTATAAATGCACCTCAACATGCCTTGGTCGAGTCACTGCTGATATACGATGGCTCGGAGGGCCATCACTCATACTTCTATTTGATCAGCTAGTTGGAGGAAGTGGTGGAGAACAATAATTTTGTAAAGTTGTACCTCATCCATTGCGTGGAAATTGATGAGAACACCCTATGGTGGACAGGAATCAGTAGGGGCCATTAGTCCTACTCGGGGGTAAAGAACCCTGCAATGAGGAGGAAGGTCAGGAAATGAGGTTGGTAGAAACCTATATGATTGTAACCAGGGCCCAGTAGGGCCCCCCAAAAAGTTGTTTCAAATGATTATGCTCTTTACTTCTTCTACGAGGGGTCGATGTTTAATCTTGATTATTCTTTTTAAAAAAATGAGCAGTCGGACGAAAGAGTTCATGAAGAACCACAAAGAGAATTGTTGATGCCTTGGCAAATGCTCAGAAGATTAATGTTCTTCTTGCCATTGCGACAAATGTTGCGGAGCCCTCTTCATCTAAGCCCCTAGCTGGGGTTATGGAGCTTTTCGATTCTCCTCTGGAGGCCCAAGTGATGCGTAAGAAGTCACACCCTACGACCCATTGGGAAGCGATGCCCCTCATGGTGGTGGTAGCAGTAGGCCATTATTAGACAACTTTTACCAAATTGATTTTATAGACTTGCGGTCATTTTGTGTTGCCTATGATTCTTTTCATCCATCTGCTTTAAAGAAGTGTGTGAAGGCATTTGGGCCCATCTCTACTTCGGAGCTACACACTGTGGTGGTGTTGTAAAAGCAAAAGATGGCTAAAGAAGCCTCCCATAAGCAAAAGGTAGCCCTGAGGCTATTGGAGAATGTGTCTTCCTTTTTACCTCTACCCTCTACTGAGGTTACTGAGGTGCCAGCAAGGGTTATTACTAAAAAGGTCCCTTCTGCCCGATAGGGGTTTCTTGAGCTAAAAGTGGATGAGCATTTTCAACAGCACAATATGATCCCTGTGCAAGGTCAGGTGCAAGGATAAAATTTGGAATTGAAGGGAGTTACGCCTGAGTAAGTTTTTGACCTTCAATGGGTGGTAGGTGTTGGTGAGTCGATCCTTGAGGACCGAATTGACATTACTCACCGTATCCTTGAGGCGTTGAAAACTCTCAAGGATCCACACTTTCTTTTTCATCCCCCTTGATCGGAAAGTGCCCACCTAATGAGTTTGGGCTTCAGCCTTCTCCAGGTATGCTTCTTATTGGTTTCCTTTTGTTTTAAGCACTTTGCTTGGTTGGCTTTATCAAATTTAGTTTTTGTAGGAGGCCATCATTGCCTATGGCATTAGGGAAGGATGGTCAGCCCGTGAGAAGGCCTTTTACTCCTAGCTTGAGTCTAGGCGCAAAAATATGACCTCCCCGTAGAAGGACCTAAGCAGCAAACATAATTCCAAGAGTACTTTTGCCGATGACCTCAAGCTGGAGAAAGAGGCCAGGGAAATCAAGGAGGGCCTTGTCAAAGGGCATGAGGGGAAGTTGGTAGAGCTGCAGAAGGCTCTGAAGCTGTCTTGGGAAAAAGAAGCTAAGGCCTAGAAAGAGGCCACTTGTTTGACAGCCTTGTTGAAGGCAGCAGAGTAAAAAATTGACACTATCAAGCAGACTCTGTCGATGGATCAGTATGCTCTATTAGTCCCAAGGACTATCCTTGGTGAAGTTAGATCTAGCTTGGTCACTGCTACGGTGCTCCTAGTTGAGCTCATTGAGCAAGTTGGCTTCATGGGGCACGAGTGCCATTTGGAACACTAGCATATTTGGACCAAAGCCAATGCTTGAGTGAAGAAGCTTTGCTCACTTCTGCAAAAGGTGAAAATGGGGCTTAGAAGAAGTTCTTTCTTAAAGTTCAAAGAGGGCTTGCTTTCCTGCCACTTTTAGGTGGAACGGGCTAATCTGAACCTAGATCTCTTCCTCATCTTGGCTTATAAGGATTTGGGTTCGGATTATGAGTCTTGGCCAAATGACGGGAAAGTTGGGATTCCTACATTTGACAAGGACGCGTCAGTGATGGACCTTGATGAGAGCCCTCTTCTTGATGAATTTTAGAAAGCCCTCCAGTTGACCCCCTTTTTCAAATCCTTATTTCCTTTTGTAATTGTTACTATTTCCAAAGTTAATAAAAAGTTCATTTTGTTCTTTGTTTCTCCCTTATTTATATTTTGGTATTTGTGAATAATTTTGGCAACGATCCTCTAGATGGTTGTTCATTAAGTAAAAGGTAATTTTGCCATCATAATGGCCACGTTATTAAGTAGCCTTTATAGTAGGAAGCCCTTGCAGGCATTTTAGAAAGGACCTAAGCTTTTAACTGATCGGGGAGTCCTAATTTTCTATTTCACTTTGTAAAAACACAAATTGTCTAGGAGGAGTGCCTTTTTATTTTAAATGCAGCAAAGTACATTATGCAATGATGTGATTAGGCAAAGTAAGGTGACGGTTATCTAAGTGATAGTTCTAGGCAGCTTTTTTCTTTCTGAGCTAGTAAGCTCATAGACTCCATCTCTAAGTGTCTTAGTGACAAGGTGAGGTCCATCCCAATTCAGGCCTTGCTACCCTATGTCTCGGGTTCTGCACAATTAATTCTGCCTTAACAAAGGCCAGGCCTCTTACTTGTATATTCTTTAGTCTCATTCTTCGATCATGAGTGAGGGCGGTTCATTGTCTAAATGCCTTTGTGTCTTCTATTATTTCTTCCAGTAGATCAAGGTTCCCTTCAAATGCTTTATCATTTTCACTGAGATCATAGGCCAAAGTTCGTAGAGTGGAGTAAGAAATTTCTACAGGGAAGAGAGCATTGGTTCTATAAACCATCACAAAAGGTGACCCTCCCGTGGCCCTGATGGGGGTCATTCTATAGTCCCATAGGGCACTAAAAAACTCATTTACCCATCTTCCCTTGGCTTTACCTAGTCTCTTCTTTAGGCCTTCCTAGATGGTCCTATTAGTTACTTCTACTTGCCTATTAAACTGTGGATGAGAAACGGGGGCAAACTAAATGTGGATGCCCTTTTCCTCTACAAATTGATGAACTTGCTGGTTTTTAAACTACTTGCCATAGTCAATAACGATGGCCCTGAGGCATCTAAATCGATAGATAATGTTCTTCCACAAGAATTTGATCACCTGAACAGCTGTGATGGAGGTTAGAGGCTTTACTTCCTCCCACTTAGTGAGGTAATCTATTGCCATAATAAAATACTAACTTGTCCCGAGGCTATCTAAAAGTGCTCCAATCAGATCTAACCTCCAAATAGCAAATGGTCAAGGGTCCACTGCCAATGAGGCACCGGAAGAGGGCAATATTTGTATTTTCAAGCTGAGTTACAAGTTGTGGTATCACTTGACAAACTCCTTGGTGTTTTTTCTAATTGTAAGCCAGAAGTAGCCCTGGTGCAAGGTTTTGTGGGCCAAGTGTTGGCGCCTATATGTGCCCCACAGTCCCTTTGGTGGATTTCTCAGAGAATGTGTTGCCCCTCTTGTGAAGTTAGGCGTCATTACAAAGTGGAAACAAACCCTCGTCTATATATTTCATCTCCAATGATAAGGAATCATCTTTCTCAAATCCTGATCTTCCTTTTTTCTTCAAGGGTTCCACTAAGTGCACCCGTCTCAAGGTAATGTTTGATTGGCTTCCTTCAATTGTCTCTAGGGACCGCAAAGTGTATTAGGTGGATTGATGGTTCTGAGAGTTCTTTTGTCTTGACCTTCTACAATTTTTTTGATAAGGCATCTTCTATAGCATTTTATATCCTTGGGATCTTTTAAACCTACATGAGGTTAAACATCTTTATCATATCTTTTTCCATATTAAGGTACCTCTAAAGAGTGGGCTCTTTTGCTTTTGCCATTCCTATGAGTTGGTTTACTATTACTAAGATTCACTGTATATCTGTAAACGTCATATGCCCACCTAACCAGGCATCCGCAGCCAGTAAGGAGAGCTTCATATTCAGCAATGTCATTTGTTACCGAAAACCAAAACTTAACTCTGAGGGTGACTTCTAGGATGAGTGGACCCTTAAGTATAATGCCTACTCTCGGTATTCAGGTCTCGAGGCCCCATCAATGTACATTTCCCAAAAGGATTTTCCTTCTATCTCTTCTTCTTCTTCAGTTTTTTTCATCGGTGTCATTTTAGTGAAAAGGTCTACTAAGGCTTGTGCTTTTACAACTTTTCGGGCCTCATAGTGGATATCATATTCTCCCAACTTGATGCACTATTTAGCAAGTCTACCTTACTTATCTAGCTTTCGTAGGTTATCTTATAAAGGTCACTTTTTCCTGGCAATTATATAGTGCATTTGAAAGTAGGTTCATAGTTTTTGAAAAGCCATAACGAGAGCTAGGATCTTTTTGTGAAGTGTAGGATATCTGGGTTCGACCCTCTGGAAGTTCTGACTAACATAGTATACTGGCCATTGTTTCGATCCATGCCCTTAACAAGTACGACACAAACTGAGCCTTTGGTAATAGCTAAGTAAAGCATTAAGAGCTTCTTGGCCTCAGGCTGTTTTAGTGTAGAAAGGTGTCATAGGTAGTCTTTTATTTGTTGGAAGGCTTTGCGGCAATCATCCATCCATTTGAAGATGGCCTTTTTTTTTAATATCTAAAAAAATGGCTTACATCGATCACCAAATTATGAGAAAAACCATTCGAGTGTGGTTAGCCACTCAGCTAGCCTCTGAATGTCCATTTTGCTATAAGGATTAGGCATCGTAAGGATGGATTCAATCTTACCTAGGTTTGCACCGATCCCACTTTTGAAGGCCATGTAACCAAGGAATTTACTAGCGCCAACACCGAAGGTGCATTTATTAGGATTGAGTTTCATGTTGAACTGTTACATTCTTTGGAAGGCTTCCCGAAGGTCGTCAAAATGCTATTCTATGGCCCTACTTTTGACAATCATGCCATCTACATAAACCTCCATATTTTTTTCCTATCTAGTCTGCAAAGATCTGTTTCATCAGCCTTTGATAAGTATCCCCAGCATCTTTTAGGCCAAATGACATTTGCTGGTTATAATAGACTGTTTCGCCTATTGTGAAAGCCATTTTCTCTTCATCTTTCAAGTGTATTCAAATTTGGTGGTAGCCACTGAAAACATCCATGAAGGACAGTATTTTGAATTCCAATGTGGCATTGACTAATTGGTCTATAGATGGCAAGGGATGTGGATCTTTTGGGTAGACATTGTTAAGGTCAGTGTAGTAGATGCACATGCGCTAGTTCCTATTCTCTTTTTTCACAAACACTACGTTGGCAAGCCATTCGGGGTATTGTACTTCCTGAATAATTCTAGCCTTTAATAGCCTCTCAACTTCTTCTGTAATGAAGTCTTGCCTTTCCGGTGCGATGTTGCGCTTTTTCTACTGAACTGGTTAGGTGGAGACACTTGTAGTCTATGAATAATTATTTCTAATTCGATCTCATTCGGGGACCATGCAAACACATCTATATTTGCTCTTATTGAATAAATAATTATCTTGCCTCGGGTGGAATGTCCTTGCCAATCTTTATTGTCTTTCCGAGGGCTGTTTACAAGAGCTCGGTGTCTTTAGGCAGGGTTATGCCAGCCTCATTTTCCAAGGGTAACTCTTTTCTCCTTTTGGCCTTCACTGGTGTGAGCTCAATTTCTCTAGGCCTTTGTAGGTTACCACATAACCCTACCACAACAAGGCCTAGTCGATGAAGATGGTTGTTGAGGACGCAAAGGCCACCATGAGCCATCTGATGTTAGACTGGATATGGAATTGCACTTGGGCTGGTCTGTCGAGTATGGCATTGTAAGGTGACGGGGCATCTAGGATAAAAAATTCAATAATGTGGAAGTCACTAGCAAGTTCTCCTTTTTGGTCTTTCCACAGCAACATGAAAGATACCTTAACGGTCGTTATTGTGGGGACCTCTTTCCTTCCTATCCTGAAGGTGGGTCCGATCACAGGGGATAAAGAGGACCTTCTGACCATTCTTTTTTCCAACAAGTTAGCGAAAACAACATTGACGTTTGGCATTGTATCTAGGTAAACTCTTTCTACATCAAAATTTTCAATGCGGGCTCTTATTATGAGTGGATCCAAATGAAGGATATGTTAGTGTTCTGCCCAAAAGCCAATCATGAGATGATCGTATTTTGCACATTGAGTCAGAATACTTTGTTGAGGCAATATTCTAGGAATTGTGCTTGTTAATTTTGTTTCTGTGTGACATAATCAAATATAATTATAATCCTAGAATAATAGTATTCTTAAACATCCTGGTCTAGTATTATTGTGGAGTTGGTTGCAATAATACATAAAGACTAGCATATGTGGAGACTAATATGAGATGTGTAGTCTACATATTGGTACTAGTTGGAGAACTTATGTACTAGACCGACCCACCATGATAACGCTATATGGATCGTTATATGAGTGTCATAAGTGATTCTCATAGTGATCATAGTATATGTAGTCTTTTGACTAATGGTCATCAAGGTTCCCTACATATGAGTCACATACTTTGATATTCCCCTTTGTTGCTCATAACTGAGTAAACATGAAGGTGATTATTAGGTGTGTCACATATCATGTGGAGAGTTTTGTATGATTAAGATAAGATTTGTCCCTCCCCTGTAATGGAAGTGATATCTTCAGGCCTTTTGATTGGGTGAGACTGGGGAAATGCATGGTTGTACTTGGATGAGTTGATATAGGATATTAATGTCATCAGTTTTAGTCAATTTACTCAGTAATTATGAAACCTTAGATTGGACTGTACGAGAGTAACAAATTCCATATCCCATACTTGTCGTGCCCTAAACTGCCCCTGGCCCATTTGGGCCTGATTTTTTTTTTTTTTTTTTTTAAACATGCAGCGGAAGTTTTCATTACACAGAAGGGGCTTTTAAAACTCACTAAGACTTATGGGCACGAACCCCAGGATACTTATCGGTACTAGCTCGTTAAGTTCTTTAATTAAGGTTAAGTTGATGTGCTCTCAGAAACAAGCTAGTGCCTATGTGGATTTCATGTGTTCATTTTCATGGTCTTTACCGAGCTTAGCCAAGAATATGCATGGCAACTAAAACACCAACTTAAGTTTAAAAACTTATTTTCATGCATATGCTTTGCATGCTTATGCGTTTTGGAGTTCACTAGTGCACATAATCACTTAATGGCTTTAAATGCAACTAATGCTTAGGCATGTATTAATTCACATACGTGCATTTAAATTTCTTATTAGCCAAACTTTACACAAGCATCCAATTTCATGCTTTTTCTAAGTTTACTTGCATGTTCTTTACTAAATGAGCATACATAGCCAAACATTGCATGCTTTTAACATAGACATGGGCTTATGGGCCTTTTAGTACTTAACATGCATATGGCCCAAAATTAACCAAGAATAAAATCAAAATTTTTAAGTTCTTATTTAAGCCCAATTTCAACATGCTTCAAATTTCATGAAAACATAACCCATAAATTCATGCATGGGCCTTGGTAAGTCCACCAAGCAATAAAAATACCCGAAAATGTCCAAGTCCATAATACAAGCCCAAAGCCAAGTTTTGGCCAAATTTTAGCTAAGTCCATAATTTGGTCACTAAAGTTAGACCAACAAAAACATGCTTAAAAGCAAGCCATAAATTCACAAAGCCATGGAACACAAATTTCCACCTTAATAGACCTTGTTCCCACAATTCTAAGACTTCAAGTCCTGCACAGAAAGTCCACATTTTTTTAGCTTGTTTACAAGCAGCTTATATACTTAGAATACTTAGAATATTTTGAGCAATACCATACACAAATCCAACCTTAGAATACAGAAAGAGTACTCAAGACTCTTAGCTTGATCTTTCAAGCAAACCTTTACCTACAAAAGTAGAGTAGGGCGGGTGAGTTATAAAACTCAATAAGGATTCCGTGGCATCCAATGCCTAACTTATGGCCTCCAAGGCCTAACATATGCCAAGAATGTAATGGCAAAATAATCCTTATTCCTGCAAAGGAAACATAAAGACAAAGAAAACAAAAAGATACATGCATATAGCAATAATATCATAATCGGGGGTTAGCATGCACAACAAATCAAAGAAGCACACAAACACACGCCACTTAACACTTTGTTCACAGAAGGGCAGCAAGCATCCCTCAAGTTTTAGTTCATTAATTTCATATACTTAATGTTTCCGGAGAGCTCACTTAGCATAGGAATTAAGGTGGCCGCCTTAACTCCTAGCCCATAATGCTTGCTTACTTAACTTAGCTCATGAGCAAAACAGAATTGCCGAAGCAATAACATAACTTAAGCCCTCTTAGCACTCCTAGGATCACATGGTTCTTTGACCATCACCTAGGGGCCCGAATACTCACACAAAAAATCCATGGAACTAGGCCATGCAATAAAGTGAGTATAGGAATCCTTACCCACAACACCGAAAGCTTTATAAGCTTATTTTCCTTCGTTTTCCTTGCTTGTTGACTCTAGAAATTGTTTTCTAGCATAAGAACCAAGATGGGCCGAATTTTATTAGTAACCATAAGATACCAAGAAATCTTGGTGATTAACCCAAATAACACAAAATACCAAGAACACTTGGTGTACACTTACAGAACCTCACAGAAGAGGTAACACCAATTTATTGTGCTTGATGTTCTTCAAGCTTCTTCTTGATTTCTTGCTTCTAATGAACTTAGAAACTCAATCACACAAAGAGTTCCTTGAGTAGAGCTTAAAACCTCCAAGAAATGGAAATGGCCAAATTTTCCTCCTTGGTTTTCTTTGAATTCTTCATCTGATTCTTGCTCTTTATGGTCTTAGAGCTTGAATTCAACCAAGAATACTTGGTTTTAATTTGAGGAATGATTATTTCTAGCTATGGACGAATATTTGGATGAGAAAAGAGTTGGAAATGTGTTTGGAATGATGAGACTTGGTATGGAAGAAAATGGAGAGAGAATGAGAGAGTTTGAGAGCAAATGGCTTTGAATGAGTGGAGTGATTATGTTTTAATGTGTGGGAAGGTAATGGCCAGCCATATGGGAAGGAAAATGAGTGTATAATGTGCTTGGAAGGTGGGAGACAAGATTTAAAAGAGATGAAGACTAATTGGAAGACTTTTGTGTAAGTTTGGTAGAAAAAGTCAAAAGTAGGTGAAGAAAGAATCCAAGGTAATGATTAAGGGTGGGAGGTGGATTAAAATAATAGGATTTGGAGGAAGGTGACATAAAATATTGGGAATTGGAGGGGCATGGCTGGCTAAGGCATCCAAAGCCATTAAAATGGCATAATTCCCCCTTTAGTCCTCCAACTTTCTAAATTTGGGCAATTGAGCCCAACCACTAAAAATCCCTTTGTTCAATTTAGTCCCTCATCTTTAAAAACCACCATTTTCATTACTATTTCTCTTGGCCTAAGCCAAGCTTATTTTTAAGATGTTCAACACTCAATTATGCACATGCCATATTGTCTTCTCAATTTAATTGAGCTAAATTCCTAATTAAGGAAAAATTCTTATGCTCCAAATCCATTTAACCCGGGACCTAATCACTTTGGATTGTCCGGGCATTACAACACTCCCCTCCTTAAGAAATTTGGTCCTCCAAATTTCCTAGAAGTTTAGGGAAGATATCAGGATAATTCTTAAGCATTTCAGCTTCAACCTCCCATGTGGCCTCCTCCTCAGAATGGTTAGTCCATTGGACTTTTACCATCGATATCCACTTACTTCTGAGCTTCCTAGTGTCCTTTGCCAATACCCGAATTGGTTCTTCTTCATAGGTGAGATCTTGGGTGATGGGAACACTAGTGACATGTACCACTTGTTTAGGATCAAATACACACTTCTTCAATAGGCTTACATGGAATGTGTCATGTACATGTCCCAGCTCAGGCGGTAGCTCTAACTTGTAGGCTACATTTCCTACTCTTGCGAGTATTAGGTATGGTCCTACATACCTCGGGGCTAATTTTCCCCGTTTTCCAAACCTCATTACTCCTTTCATAGGAGATACTTTTAACCATACTTGGTCTCCTACCTGGAACTCCAGGTCTCTTCTTTTCTTGAGGTTGGCATATGATTCTTGCCTATTGTTGGCAGTCTTAATCCTTTCCTGGATTTGCTTAATCTTCCCAGTAGTTTCTCTTATGAGTTCTGGGCCAATTTCCA
The DNA here is from genome assembly GCA_039654915.1 of Aquilaria yunnanensis. Lineage (NCBI taxonomy): Eukaryota > Viridiplantae > Streptophyta > Magnoliopsida > Malvales > Thymelaeaceae > Aquilaria > Aquilaria yunnanensis. The sequence goes on along the minus strand of CM077597.1, from coordinate 23,030,856 downwards.
ACTTATCACCTGGCTCATGCCAGTAGTGTGGAGTTATGCATCTTCTTCCATAGAGTGCTTCATAAGGTGCCATGCCAATCACTGAGTGATGGCTATTGTTGTATGAAAACTCCACTAAAGGCAAGTGTTTATCCCATTCTCCTTGGAAGTCAATAACACAACACCTTAACATATCTTCCAATGTCTGAATGGTTCTTTCAGTCTGTCCATCCGTTTGAGGATGGTATGCAGAACTAAACTTTAACTTAGTGCCCAAGGCATGGTGTAAGGACTTCCAGAATTTGGAAACAAATCTTGGGTCTCGATCCGAGACAATATCGTCCGGTACACCATGTAGCCTTACTATCTCCTTAACGTATAGTTGGGCTAATTTCTCCAGGGAGTCTGTAAGGTTTATGGGCAAGAAGTGGGCTGCCTTAGTCAATCTATCCACTATGACCCAGATTGTATTACACTTTCTTCGGGTCAGTGGCAAACCCACTACAAAGTCCATGGATATGGATCCCCATTTTCTTTCTGGTATAGGTAAGCTCTGTAATTTTCCACCAGGTCTCTGGTGCTCCACTTTGACTTGTTGACAAGTCATACACTTAGCCACAGAAGCACCAATCTCTTGCTTCATATATGGCCACCAGAAATGGGATTTCAAATCCTTATACATTTTCTGAGCTCCAGGATGCATACTCATCAAACTGGAGTGGGCTTCTTCTAGGATTTGTTGCCTGATTCCATCCTTATTTGGCACATAAATCCTATCCCGGAAATATAATATTCCAGCCTTAAAGGAAAATCCTTGATACAATTTTCCTTGTTTCTGCCCAGAGATCCTGGGAATCTCCTCATCTTGAAGCTGAGCTTCCTGAATTAGGTCTTTCCACTCAGTCCTAATAGTTAAGACCTTTACTTGGTCCATTTCCCACTTATCCCAATCTTGGGCCAACCCAGATAAACTGAGTACCTCTGCCTCGGTAGGCTCTCCAGTGGCTTTGAGTATTCCCGTGTACTTCCTACTGAGAGCATCAGCTACCACATTGGCTTTTCCGGCCGTATACTCGATGACGCACTCAAAATCTTTCAGGTACTCAAGCCATCTTCTTTGCCTCATGTTCAGGTCCTTTTGTGTAAACAGGTACCTTAGACTCTTGTGGTCTGTGAAGACTTGGAATCTGCCTCCAAGTAGGTAGTGCCTCCATTGCTTCAGAGCAAAGATCACTGCCGCTAATTCCAGATCATGAACTGGATAATTCTTCTCATGAGGTCTTAATTGTCTTGATCCATAGGCTATTGCTTGCTTCCCTTGCATTAAGACACAGCCCAGCCCAACTCGAGAAGCATCCGTGTAAACTATATACTCCTTAGTAGGGTCTGGTAGAACCAGTATTGGGGCTGTAGTCAATCTTTCCTTAAGTTCTCGGAAGCTAGCCTCGCATTGCTCACTCCACTCAAACTTTTGGTCCTTTTTTGTCAATTGAGTGAGCGGAGCTGCTAGTACAGAAAATTTAGGCACAAATCTCCTGTAATAGCCAGCAAGTCCCAAGAAGCTTCTTATGTCCCTCACAGTCTGAGGTTGCTTCCATTCCAAGACAGCTTTAATTTTCTCGGGATCAACAGCTAAACCATGCTCATTGATTACATGTCCGAGAAATCCAATTTCTTTAGCCCAGAATTGGCACTTACTTAATTTGCCATATAATTCATGTTCCTTTAACAGGCTTAGCACCACTCTTAGGTGCTCCTTATGGGCTTCTTCATCCTTTGAGTACACCAATATGTCATCAATAAATACCACAACAAAGTGGTCTAAATGAGCTTTAAACACTCTTTGCATGAGGTCCATAAAAAAGGCTGGTGCATTTGTGAGCCCAAATGGCATCACTGTGTACTCAAAGTGACCATATCTGGTCCTGAAAGCTGTCTTTGGGACATCTTCTTCCCTGACTTTCAGCTGGAAGTATCCAGATCTGAGGTCTATTTTGGAAAAGACCTTAGCTCCCTTTAACTGATCAAATAGATCCTCGATCCTTGGGAGGGGGTACTTATTCTTAATGGTCAGTGCATTGAGCTTCCTGTAATCAATGCACAACCTAAGGGTTCCATCTTTCTTCTTCACAAAAAGTACAGGTGCTCCCCAAGGAGATGTACTTGGCCTTATGAAACCTTTCTCAAGCAACTCATCCAGTTCCTTCTTTAGTTCCATCATTTCAGGAATAGCCATCCTGTATGGAGCAATAGATGCTGGTGCAGCTCCTGGCACTAATTTGATCTCAAACTCAACCTCTCTTGCAGGAGGGAGTCCTGGGAGATCAGTGGGGAACACTTCAGGGAATTCTCTTACTATGGGTATTTTACCCAGCTCTATTTCTACTTCTGTTCCATTTAACCCTAGGTATTCACCTTTTAGTAATAAGGGTTTGTGTTCCACCACCTTTAAATGAAAATCTGGGACTAACCCAAGAGATTTTTCCAAAGATTGAGGTTTGTGCCCAGGCAGATAAAGTTGCCTAGCATGGCAGTCTATAACCACCCGATTGGCACTAAGCCAGTTCATTCCTAGGATGATGTCATATCCATTAGTATCCAAGACCATCAGGTCGGCTCTAAGCTCTAGTTCACCTAGCTTAAGCATGCAATCTTTTACCATATGGTATGTTATCATAACCTCATTCCCGGCAGTTTTAACCAGGTACATTTTATCTGTATTGCATACTTCGAGGTTTATATCTTTGACTAACTTAAAGGATACTATAGATAAAGATGCTCCAGTATCGAACAAAACTGATACTTCATAACCATTTATGGAAATGGTACCTTTTAGAGTCTTCCTGACCAGCTTAGCCTGGTCTATTTCTTCCTCATCCTCCCCAGCTTTGTTGACCTCTGGGTCCTCTCGTGCTTTCATCGATGTCTCAATCTGGAATATTCTTCCAGTAGCCTGAGGTTGTCCCCTCCTGGCCTTATCTTGGTCCCTTCTTTGTGGGGGTGGAGGCATATTGGGCCTCCTTATGGGCAATTGCCTCTGTGCCCATCTGTTATTAAACCCTCCTGGGGTCCTCTGATCTTCTCCCCTGACAGGACAGTCTTTTACCCAGTGATCCTGGGCACCACATTTAAGGCATCCGGAAGTGAGCCTATAACATGGCTTCTGGCCATGGAATTTTCCACATGTCTCACATTGTGGCCCATAGGGGGATGCGGTCTTCTCTCTTTTGTTACCCTTTCTTGGCTCATATGCCAAGCTTTCTCTGCCTCTCTTCTTAGAGAATTTTTGCATCCCACTAGTACTTCCAGGGCCATTCATGGCTTGCTCCCTGAATTCTTGCTCTAGGGCCATAGCCCTCTGTACAATGTCGTAGTATTTATGGGCTCCTACTGCTCTGAGTATTTGCCTCAGCTCTGGCCTAAGTCCCCGAAGGAACCTCTTGGCCTTAAGGTCCTCTCGATCATCGTACTGTGGTGCGTACCGTATGAGGTTACTGAATCTCTGTTCGTATTCCAGTACGGAGAGCTCTTTCTGCTCAAGCAGGTCAAACTCAACCTGCTTTTGGTCTTTCTGTGCTTCACCGATGTATTGTTGATGAAACACTTGTTCGAATTCGGGCCATCTCATTGCTCTTCTACTTTGAGCAGGCCGCCTAGCATTTTTGCTAGCATATGTCCTATGGACTGCTCTCCACCATAACTCAGCATTTCCTTCTAGTTTGAAGGTTGCCAGTAAGACCTTCTGAGAAGCGGAAACCTCCATTCTCTCAAAGATCTTTTCGATCTGGTTTTTCCAGAATTCTGCTTCATCTGGATTACAGCTTCCTTTAAATGTTGGTGGTCTTAGGGCAAGGAACCCCTCTAGTTGGCCTTCTCTTAGGCCTCCACTATTATCCATATTGGGCCTCCCTCTTTGGGCCCTCACTGTTCCAGTGGTGACAGTGAGTTGGGCAGGCCCATCAATATCTTCTATGTCCAGCTCTTCTGCATCTGGACTTTCTTCTTCTTCTTCCCTCAGTTCTTGTCTAATCTCAGATCTTATCTTTCTAGCTCTTGGGTTTCTCCTTTCCTCATCCTCATCATCACCATTTTCACTGGCTTGATCATCGAGTATAGGTTCTTTTCCTAGCCTCCTTCTTATTGGTGGCTCTCTTTGTTGCCCAGTAGGCTCTGGGACTTGGGCTTGACCCCTTGCCAGAATCTGCATGCTAGCTGCTAATTGGGCCATATTGGCCTGCATAGCTTCCATCATTGCTTCCATTCTTGCCTCTCTTCTTTCTTGGGCATCAATGCTAGGCCCAGTAACATTAGCCCTTACGAGCTCAGAAGGCCTAACTTGGGCCTCTGGCACAAAGCCAGCATTTTCATTCCCCTGATGGGAAGTTTCACTTTCATTTCGGCCTCGGTTCGTATTTCTGGTTCTCATCCTGGAATTAACAACAAGCAAGGCACACAATTGCTCAATATTCATAAATATTCATTAGTGGACTTAACCTATGTGGGAACAAGTCTATACTAAGAATCATAGACCAAAACTTTGGTCCTTAAGAGCAACTGTGCTCTGATACCAAACTGTCGTGCCCTAAACTGCCCCTGGCCCATTTGGGCCTGATTTTTTTTTTTTTTTTTTTTTTAAACATGCAGCGGAAGTTTTCATTACACAGAAGGGGCTTTTAAAACTCACTAAGACTTATGGGCACGAACCCCAGGATACTTATCGGTACTAGCTCGTTAAGTTCTTTAATTAAGGTTAAGTTGATGTGCTCTCAGAAACAAGCTAGTGCCTATGTGGATTTCATGTGTTCATTTTCATGGTCTTTACCGAGCTTAGCCAAGAATATGCATGGCAACTAAAACACCAACTTAAGTTTAAAAACTTATTTTCATGCATATGCTTTGCATGCTTATGCGTTTTGGAGTTCACTAGTGCACATAATCACTTAATGGCTTTAAATGCAACTAATGCTTAGGCATGTATTAATTCACATACGTGCATTTAAATTTCTTATTAGCCAAACTTTACACAAGCATCCAATTTCATGCTTTTTCTAAGTTTACTTGCATGTTCTTTACTAAATGAGCATACATAGCCAAACATTGCATGCTTTTAACATAGACATGGGCTTATGGGCCTTTTAGTACTTAACATGCATATGGCCCAAAATTAACCAAGAATAAAATCAAAATTTTTAAGTTCTTATTTAAGCCCAATTTCAACATGCTTCAAATTTCATGAAAACATAACCCATAAATTCATGCATGGGCCTTGGTAAGTCCACCAAGCAATAAAAATACCCGAAAATGTCCAAGTCCATAATACAAGCCCAAAGCCAAGTTTTGGCCAAATTTTAGCTAAGTCCATAATTTGGTCACTAAAGTTAGACCAACAAAAACATGCTTAAAAGCAAGCCATAAATTCACAAAGCCATGGAACACAAATTTCCACCTTAATAGACCTTGTTCCCACAATTCTAAGACTTCAAGTCCTGCACAGAAAGTCCACATTTTTTTAGCTTGTTTACAAGCAGCTTATATACTTAGAATACTTAGAATATTTTGAGCAATACCATACACAAATCCAACCTTAGAATACAGAAAGAGTACTCAAGACTCTTAGCTTGATCTTTCAAGCAAACCTTTACCTACAAAAGTAGAGTAGGGCGGGTGAGTTATAAAACTCAATAAGGATTCCGTGGCATCCAATGCCTAACTTATGGCCTCCAAGGCCTAACATATGCCAAGAATGTAATGGCAAAATAATCCTTATTCCTGCAAAGGAAACATAAAGACAAAGAAAACAAAAAGATACATGCATATAGCAATAATATCATAATCGGGGGTTAGCATGCACAACAAATCAAAGAAGCACACAAACACACGCCACTTAACACTTTGTTCACAGAAGGGCAGCAAGCATCCCTCAAGTTTTAGTTCATTAATTTCATATACTTAATGTTTCCGGAGAGCTCACTTAGCATAGGAATTAAGGTGGCCGCCTTAACTCCTAGCCCATAATGCTTGCTTACTTAACTTAGCTCATGAGCAAAACAGAATTGCCGAAGCAATAACATAACTTAAGCCCTCTTAGCACTCCTAGGATCACATGGTTCTTTGACCATCACCTAGGGGCCCGAATACTCACACAAAAAATCCATGGAACTAGGCCATGCAATAAAGTGAGTATAGGAATCCTTACCCACAACACCGAAAGCTTTATAAGCTTATTTTCCTTCGTTTTCCTTGCTTGTTGACTCTAGAAATTGTTTTCTAGCATAAGAACCAAGATGGGCCGAATTTTATTAGTAACCATAAGATACCAAGAAATCTTGGTGATTAACCCAAATAACACAAAATACCAAGAACACTTGGTGTACACTTACAGAACCTCACAGAAGAGGTAACACCAATTTATTGTGCTTGATGTTCTTCAAGCTTCTTCTTGATTTCTTGCTTCTAATGAACTTAGAAACTCAATCAGACAAAGAGTTCCTTGAGTAGAGCTTAAAACCTCCAAGAAATGGAAATGGCCAAATTTTCCTCCTTGGTTTTCTTTGAATTCTTCATCTGATTCTTGCTCTTTATGGTCTTAGAGCTTGAATTCAACCAAGAATACTTGGTTTTAATTTGAGGAATGATTATTTCTAGCTATGGACGAATATTTGGATGAGAAAAGAGTTGGAAATGTGTTTGGAATGATGAGACTTGGTATGGAAGAAAATGGAGAGAGAATGAGAGAGTTTGAGAGCAAATGGCTTTGAATGAGTGGAGTGATTATGTTTTAATGTGTGGGAAGGTAATGGCCAGCCATATGGGAAGGAAAATGAGTGTATAATGTGCTTGGAAGGTGGGAGACAAGATTTAAAAGAGATGAAGACTAATTGGAAGACTTTTGTGTAAGTTTGGTAGAAAAAGTCAAAAGTAGGTGAAGAAAGAATCCAAGGTAATGATTAAGGGTGGGAGGTGGATTAAAATAATAGGATTTGGAGGAAGGTGACATAAAATATTGGGAATTGGAGGGGCATGGCTGGCTAAGGCATCCAAAGCCATTAAAATGGCATAATTCCCCCTTTAGTCCTCCAACTTTCTAAATTTGGGCAATTGAGCCCAACCACTGAAAATCCCTTTGTTCAATTTAGTCCCTCATCTTTAAAAACCACCATTTTCTTTACTATTTCTCTTGGCCTAAGCCAAGCTTATTTTTAAGATGTTCAACACTCAATTATGCACATGCCATATTGTCTTCTCAATTTAATTGAGCTAAATTCCTAATTAAGGAAAAATTCTTATGCTCCAAATCCATTTAACCCGGGACCTAATCACTTTGGATTGTCCGGGCATTACAATACTCAGTCTTGATATCTTAGACAAAGGGACAATGACATATACGAATAATGATCATATATGTTTAGTCAAATCACTGACTATCTTGTCACTTTGGTAGCAATGATGTGTTGCTAAACACCACTCATTATTTACGATTATAAATGTGATTTATGATCATTGCCAATGTAATAGGAGCTTATTGGGTTGCACACTTAGAGCCAATTGGATTATTTGAGTACATTGGCCAAATTGTTTGGTATTGGTTTCGTGATAATTTCGGATTAATAATTGATCCAAAGGTTGGGCCACTATGAAGCCTAAAATGAAGCCTAATTAGATTAAGGTTTTGAAACCTATTAGGCTTTGAAGTTAAGCATCACTATATACACATCATATAGTACATATAGTAAGGATTTTGAGCCTAAGCCTTCCTAAGGACAAAATCAGAAGGGTTCTGAAAAGTTCTAGCCATACTCTCCTTTTGCCTTTCCTTGGACGACGTAAGCTAGCATTATGGGCAAAAAAGGAATGCACCTGCTGAAATGTGGTGGAGGTGTGGTGACCCAAGTGGTTCGTGTGGATACCGTAGAAAGCTTGAAGACATCAACTATTTAGGTTTGTGATTCGACTCAACAGTTAGGTGAAAGATCTTAGCCGACTAGGTATAAAATTTTGAACACCCAATTTACTCCATTTCACATAGATCTTGGAGGGTTTTGGTTAGTTTCTGCTATGCTTGTTTAGCTCTTAAAACCCTACAGGATAGCTATCTAGGATCCGTTAGCCTTCATTAGGATCTCCCTAGAGTCAGCCACCTCCAATTAGGCAATTTTTTGCCTTTTCTCTTTTGAGCCTACTGAGGGTTCTCCCTTGATAATCATGTGAACTACCCTAGTTGAGGGTCTAGGATTCCTATGGTCCCTTGGGGATCTTGGCCTCTTAGGCCTTCGACCCCGATCACGATTCTCGTCGTCATCCCTTTTATGAGGCCTATCTTTTTGCTTCTGACAAGTGGATGGTTGTCTAAACAAATATTCCTTCAGCTTTTCCACCCAGATTCTTTCTTCGAACAACCTTTTCAGCTGCCAACATTCTTCGGTATCATGGCCCATGTCCTTGTGATATCTACAATATTTTTTTAGGCCCTTTTTTCACCGAGGCATTGATAGGGCCTATCAAGGAACATGGTTCTCTTTTTCTAAGGCATCCGGGATGTTTACGTTGTCCCTGTTAGACGTGGAGGATGGGTTCTAGCTGAAAGTCACCCCTTGCCCTTTTCCTGGACCCACATTCTTTAGCCTTCACTTGGTCCTTTAGGTCCATCAGTCGGTTAAGCTCTTCGGCATGCATATACTGCATGGCTTGGTCGAGGAATTCCTTTATATCCTTTATGGGATTCTCACAGAGATCCCAGGCCAGCCTTGAGTCTCGCACTAGCCCTTAGGTAATGGCTACCAAGTATGGCTCCGAGGACAACCATTATACCTATATAGCTTCTATGTTAAACTTATGGATGAAGTCTTTCAGGGGTTCATCATGACCCTGCCTAATTTTTAGCAAATAGGAAACCATTTTTTGGGGTCGATTAGCTCCCTAAGAAGTGTGGCAAGAACACTTAGGAAAGGACCTTAAATAAGGAGAAGTAGCGCCCCCAGTTGGTCCCAAACCAAGGAGTAGTGGCTCCTGTTAGCATAGAACTGAAGGCCCTACACATAATTGCATTGGAGGCCCGTTTAAGCCTCATGGAGGTAACATACCTATGCAGATGCTTAACTAGATTGGTAAGGCTATAGTACAAGCCGATTTTAGGCGTGTGGAACCCATTGGGAGTAGGGGCATTGACTATTTTATCTATAAAAGGTTGGAGCCATAAGTGCTCCACATCAATTCCATGCCCAAAACTTTCCTTCAAGGGCTCAAGAGCCCACATGCGTTTCTCAATCTGATCAAGTCTTTGCAGAATAGAACTAATATCACTACCCTCAAGTCCCTCAAAATGGTCCAAGGATGACTACCGTTCATAAAACCGCATCCTTGGGGGCCGGCCTCGGGGAGGAGCCCGCCGTGGCTCCTCGAGCACCAGATAGCTTTCGGCAGCCTTCAGACTTTCTGGATTTTCTATTGCAATGTCACCCTTAATTGCTCAAACAGGTTATGTTGTAGGGCCTGGAACAGGTCCTCATTCATCGGTGCGGGGCCCTTTCCCTTGCAAAGGTCTCTTTGGAGCCTCACAGGGTCTTTTAGATAAATCCTTTGGGGTGCTTCTTTGCCTGCAATCCCTATGAACACCCCAAAGGCGATGGCTTTTCTACTCATTCTCTAGCAGGTCTTGGTTCTCCAATTGTGACCTTTCGAGTATTCACCATGTTTCCCACAGACGATGCCAAATTGATAGTTGATGGGATCATATAGGCCTAGCCCAAAAGCTTGATGAATCATGGATTGGTGACCTGTATACAAAGACAACTTTAGGGCCCTAGGAAGTGTCTCTAAGGGAAACCCTCTGATGCTCACGTCAGACTTCCACCAAGAATGAAGTAGTAAAAAGAGAGATCTAGTGTGTCATAACTCAGGATTGATAAATCGATGGGTTTATATAGCTAAGGGGAGCTCTGAGGAATTCATTTTAGGATAGGAATCCTATAGTCTATCTCATAGTTTTGGGGTACTGTTTCCATCTAGGGTGGAGTTCCCTTATGGACCTATTTGTGCTCTCAATATGAGCTTTTATTAGCTTTGCGCCCTAGATTTAGGCCTATTTCCTATGAATTGTTGATATATTCAACTGTATGTATGACTTCAATCATTTAAATATTTTTATACGCATTATTTCATAACTTATGCATATAATGTGTCTTATGCATACATACGTATATATTTATTTGAACACGTTATCTATATTTTCATACAATTTGTGCATAAATTTATATTTTTGTAAATGAAATGAAAGATTATGAGCCAATTCATTTTTAATGCAAGTACAAGAATCCATTGATTATAATGTTTTATATATTATTAAAATTTTATGAAGTTTTACTTTTTTAGGCTTTAAAAAAAATCATGAAAATTTAGTGACATCATAAAAACTTCATTTTTAATGGATTACCATACCTATATAATATTGACTTTCAAATGAAATTGATTTTGAGAAAAAAAATGTAAAAATAAAAATAAGTCATTTTAGATTATGTTGAATTAAGTTAAAATGAATTGACTCTAAGTTTTCTAAGAAATAAAAAAAAAATTGACCAGTAATAGTATAATAGTGATATGTACAATTCAAGTAACAGATATGTATAAATACAATGCAAAAATAAGGTTGGCGATATATGTTAATAGAAAATGACATTTGTGTTAAGGCAACAATTGGTCAAGCATAGTACACCAAGGATTGATAGAGGCACTAAAACAGTGAACTTTAAAACATTGATGACCTAAGGAGGCAGGAGTCAGAAGACTAGTGCGTACTCTTCATCATTAGTGGTTGTCAACAAGTTCAAAAATTTGACTAATGTAAGTCTCAATAGGGTAGGTCTAAGTATGGGTTAGGAACTTAGATAATGATTGATGCTAACAATGATATGCAAATATTAAGTGGTGCTGTTTGGAGAAGGAGAACGAGCAAGGGAAAGCAATGCGAATGATAAAAATGATGATTGTTGTTTTTGTAGATGATGCTGATGGTAATCTTATAGTACTCTTTATAGGTTAGTACGGATATTCTCGAGTTGGTTAATAGTTAAATTCCTTTTGTGTTACTCATGTTCATTCTAGGAAATGTTATTATGATTTTTTTAATAAGATAATAGCCAATAAGTTGAAATTTGGGAGATGGTTTAATGGTGGACGACATATATTTGGACCTATCAAACTCAAAATAAAAGATAAAGCAGTTTGATTTTAGGTGAAGTTACATATGTCCCAAAATTGTATCGTTGACCCTACTATATTTCCAAGGTTGCGTTACAAAGTGTTGTCTAGATAAAGTAACAATTGCATCTGGGTTATATCCTCTACAAGGTGATAAAGTCAAAACTTCAAGGAATTTGCAACAAAATGCACAAATTGGAGATGGTAGCTACCAACAACTCAAAATTTCACTTGCATAATCAACAATAAAGAGTGGTTTCTAAAGCGTATATATATGTAAGAGGAAAATCCTATGGTGTTAACCCTAATCAAGGTGTGGACTATGAATTGATTGGAATATGAATCTATAGTGGAAAGGCTATTGGAATCCGAAGTTCATTTTTGGAATTTCTTTTCAAGAAGCTTACATATGGATAACATTACTTGCAAAATTCTTTCTTGGAGTGCAAGTATGATCAGGATTAAGTAAACTTGGTTAACAGGATTCCCAAAATGCCAAAGACAAGACTTTTTATTTAATTAGTGGATTAAAACTATAAATACGTGGTATATTCATAGTGTTAGTATAAGATAAACACACTGTAATTTTTTTGGTAAATTTCATTTATGGTCCCTAACCTTTTTGAGTCATCCTAAATAGGTCACTAACCTTTATTCTGTAGTCTTAAAGTCCCTAACCTCCATATTTTTGTCCAATTGTGGTCATTCTGTCATTTTCAGGGTTAACTTGGACAGAATTTTTATGAAAAATGACAACATTGGTCCTATATTTTCTTATTCCTACTCAAATTACCCTCACGCTAATAAACTTGCTACTACAACCATCATCTCCCCCTCTCTCCCTCTCTCACAATCTTCGGCTGCCACAATTCCAACCCATTTACCTAAAATCACATCCTTGTATCCTCATTCCCATCTGCTACTTGAAGTCAGCCAATTTACCACTACATTTGTCTAGGTTTGCTCAACATCAATCTAGATCAAACACAGACAAAGAATTATTGAAGTTCAAATTTAAAATCTAAATCTCTCTTCATAAACCCGAGCCCATTAACCCAATTCCATCTGGTCATTGAATTGAATGATAGGAACGACAAAAAATGTAGTAGTAAATTAGGAAAAACATTTTTCAGGTATCTTAAACGCACTTGTGATTTTTTTTTCTTTTTTACAAAAGCATATATGTTTTATGATTTATTTTTTATTTTTTACGCTGGATAATAAAAAAATGGAAATTAATTTCAACTGGATGGAACCTTAATTAACCCATAATTTCAAATTAACATCTGACTAGAGCTTCAACATAACCCTGAAATGAAAACTATCTCTATGGAACAAATTTAGCATAAAACATTCTCAAATTAACCTTAATTATGAAATTGAGTAGTAGACATAAATCCATTACCAAAAACCAAATCAATCCTATATATATCATTTTTTTTCCCAAACTTGTCGAAAATTCTAAAAATGGCAAGCAAAAATCCACCATGCACACGAACAGATTCCAAAATTCATGTCAGAAACATAAAAACCAATATAAATATTCTGGACAAGATTCAACTTTCTTCACCAACAAGTCATCCCAAAAATGGTGATCCAAACCATAGCAAACCTTCTTTGCCTCCTAATCCTTTCCTAGCTCCAACCTTCTGCTTCAAACCAGTCTCGGTTTAGTATCAAACTCATCCCAAGTTACTCCCTACACTTCCTTTTCTTCCCGCTCAATCTCACCCACCATGAATGTCTTGACTGGATGATCAAATCCTCCATGGACCAAGCTCGGAACTCCATCTCCTTAGGCTCCAAAATGATCCATCTATCAGAGTCGCGAAAGGAATTTTACTTCGTAGTTGAAGTGAAACTGGGAAGGGATCCTGCCATCATTTTGCTATACATGGACACTGGCGGTGGGCTTACCTAGACGCAATGTGAGCCCTGCATCAATTGCTTTCAGCAGAAGATCCCCAAATACTCAAAGGATGCTTCTTCTACCTACTGGCCTCTTCCCTACAGCCACCCTTTTTGCTAGGGCCCCGACCACCATTACGACTGCATCGACGGCGCTTGTCACTATAATATCGGCTACATTGATGGTTCGAGAACCGAAGGTATTGCTTCTCTGGAGACCTTCTTCCTCCAAATCACAAGTGCAATTAAGATATCTAGATTGATATTGAGCAAACTTGGACAAATGTAGTGGTAAATTGGCCGACTTCGGGTAGTAAATAGGGATGAGGATACAAGGATGTGATTTTAGGTAAATGGACTGGGATCATGATAGCCAGAGATTGTGAGAGAGGGAGAGAGGGAGAGAGGGGGAGATGATGGTTGTAGTGGCAAATTTATTAGTGTGAGGGTAATTTGAGTAGGAATAAGAAAATGTAAGACCAATGTTATCATTTTTCATAAAACTTCTGTCAAAGTTAACCCTGAAAATGATGGAAGGATCACGATTGGACAAAAATATGGAGGTTAGGGACTTTAAGACGACAGAATAAAGGTTAGGGACCCGTTTAGGATGATGCAAAAAGGTTATGGACCATAAATGAAATTTACCTGTAATTTTTTTGTAGCAAACCTAGTCATAGCTGCCAAGAGTTTTGCTAATCTGTTTAGAGGTTTGAGAGAGATTCTTTGATGTTATAAGAGGGTGCACAGTGCTTTTGAATTGCATTTTTATTTCAAGGCATTGTTATTGTTGTACTTAGTTCATCAATCAAAATAAAGTACCAAGCTATGTCTTCATTATGCGGGCAAGTTTTTCCAAACTATGAAAATCTTTGTCATCTTTATTTTCTTGCTTTATGATTTTTCCATTGATTCTTGCTCTTTTAAAATCTAGAAATTAAAACTCATGTTAGGAGATTAGAAAAATAGGTACATTATTTTGGCTCAATCATGTTGTTACCTGTGCGTACTTAACCATAGGTATCATGATGGCTCTATTACAAGAGAAGAAATCGCACACAAATGCATATGAAGAAAAAAAACAACAAGAAAGAAGAATTAGAAACTATAGATAAACAACTTGTTCACAGTAATGAATTTTTATTGTCATAGGCAAAAGGAAGAAAATGGATTGAGCCAACTTTCCTTAAGCATAGATTTTGGATGATATATATAATTGTATGAATGAGAGAACTATATATCCTTCAAACTCTTTAAAGCTCGTAATGCTGGATGATTCAAATCCATCTAAATTTATTCTGCTTATGAAGTTAAAGACCAAAAGAAAGTACCTCTTTCAAACACTAGGGTTGGTGTGCCTAATAGATTCATAGTTTGCTAGGTTGTGGGTTTATTTCTTTCTCAAGAATGAACTATATCACTTTGAATAAAGCTCGTGCCATCTCACTACTAGAAACACAAAACATTATAAATGAAAAACAATCCATCGCTAATTTTTTTCCTTTTAGAGACAGATTACCGATGGACCGTGTATTCACAGTGGACTACTGATGGACTCCATTACTAATCTGTTAGTACTTCGTCACTAAAATTTAATGACTAGATTTTTACTGATAGATTGACTAGATTTTTACTGATAGATTGTCTTTTAAAGATGGATTAGCAATAGGTTATTGTCACTAAATCTATCAGTAATACCCATTTTTCTAGTAACATCCATTTCATTAAAGTATTGTGTGACTTTTTTCATGAAAAAAATAAATATTATTTAGAGAATATAATCCTAGTTCTAGAAAAATACTAAAACATATCACCCAAAAAAACTCCACAAAACATAGAAACGCTATTAGAACATAAAACTAAAGATACTCCAAAATATTGTGTGACTTAGATTATTCTCCCTCTGTCCTGTTTCTATTACAGCATTTTGCTTTGCACGTAGCTTTAGAAATTTCCTTGTTTTCCATGCATTCTCTAATTCTGTCCTTCTTCCTTCCTCTTCCTTTTGTCAATCTCTGCCAAATTCCACCCACCGCCCACATCTTTGGTAATGCCATCTGCCCTCCATCTCAGCTCCCCATCCTACGTCTCCACCCTTGCCTCCTACCTTATGTCTCTGGCCTCGCCTCAATCCTCATCTCTCTTCCGGCCTCAATTTGTGTCACATCGGGTCACATTGATTTTCATGGTCTCATCCACCTCTCTCATTCGCATCGATCCATATTGCCCTATCCCTATCTCCCATCTGCTTCGATTCATGTCACCTCATCGTCTATTCACTTCAGCCTCTCCTATCTAACCTCGATGCACATCACCTGGTCGTTAATTCACATTGCCTCATCAATTCTTTTCGACCTCATCAATTTGTGTCATCCTTGTTGATTCGAGTTGCCTTGTCAATTCACCTCATTGCCTTAGTCGATCACCTTGCCGATTGCTTGTCCTTCATCGACCTCCAAATCGCGTTGATCTCACTGTAATCTTCTCACACTAGGTTGATCTGATCTCCTCGCAACTAAGTTTTTGGTTTCTATGGGTCAGGGATGATAAATTTAGGGGTATGATAAATTTTAAAATAAAAGATTGAATAAGGATAGTATAGTAAATTTTCTATAAAAAATTTACTAAAAGAAGAAATCGTGCAATAGTTTTGCAACATCCCAAAAAGGAAAATTGTGCAAAAGTTTTAGAATAAAGGGAGTATCTGAAAAAAGTTCTTAAAACTAAAAGGTGAAATTGGGTAGTAATTGAGGTCACATTGCATGCAAGTGAAGAGATGAGAAATATGGAAAAGCTAGAAAGGATCGTATGGGAATCCTTCATGGAATTCAGAATAAGTAGGGATGTGTGTGTGGTGAGTGTGGTTGAATTAAGAATAACGGTGAATTAGATTGGGATAAGATGATCATCTTCATGTTTAATATGCTATATTGGATATTTTACCCATATCCTACTCTTCATCCATCATATGGACAATTTTAATACTAATATCCTACCCCACTTTTAGGCGGGTTGGTTGGGTAATACGCAACCACCTGCCACACTACATGTGTTCTTCTACTAGCTTTCAATAAATTCTTTTTACTAGACTGAAAAAATACAAATTTATGCAGCATACAAAACATAAGTACCATATAACACAAGTTTAAGCAACACAAACTTTTACTTTAGCTATAAGCATAATGTAGGAAAATAATATAGAAGGGTGTTGAGTCTTTTTGTTTCTTGATAAGTTGAATGTAAAGTTTATGTTAGTTGAATCAGGCTAGAATCGTTCTTCATTTTCAGGATCTTTTGCCGAGATTTACTATGTAAATCCTAGCCACTTGCCTAACGTTTAGTATTTACTTGAAAGTTAAGAAAAACATTTACTTAGTTCTAATAAAACACTTAAATTTATTAAACTAAGATAGTGGTTTCGCGGAATTTAAAGAAAACATGAATAAAATATGTGCAGCCGCATAAGAAAACATTTTAATTCTCATGCATGCACAAGTATTATATCATGCCAAACCATGGATGAAAACTACACTCATAGCAAGTAAATACTACGGCAACACAATATCTAAGTGTTTTGCCTATCAACCTAAGAAGGTAATGTCATGGGTTGATAAGCCTAACCTGAAATAATAATAATACATGCCACAGTTATGCTAAGTCAAAGTTAATACCAATAGACCTCCTACTAGCTACTACCACCATGCTACAAAATATTCATGACCCAAATAGTTGATAGGCCCACCTTTGCCAAGGAGAAAGAAACCCAAGCGATGAGTGACCCAAAAAGTCCTTGCCCAACTACCTTGTTGTACAAGGAAAATAAGTTCGGAGTTAGACTCTGACCATAAGTGCATACAACATATAAAAAAATGAACATGTAGTGTATGCAAAATGTACTTATGAGAAACTAACAAACAAGTATCAAATAATCACTGTGGATTATTTGGCTCCAGCACAATGTTATTTGCACATTAACAATAAGGGTAAGTATATGAAATACTTAGTAAGGCATTCTAAAACAAACAACACATAAGAACATCACACATAATGGACCATATGCATACATTGCCATTCATGCATAAACATTACTCATAAACTATATGAGCATGTCATGAGCTCTTATGGTATGGAGTATTATATAATGATCATCATATCATGCCCTTTTTGGTTCATAACTCCCAATACTTCACATACAAGCAAACATACCAACAAACAAACAAAAACACACATTGGTCTATTTTTGCCCTTGAACATGTACGCTTGCATTTGTCCTTGAGCTTGCCAGCTTTTACTAGCTCAAAACTCCCTTATTGCATACAGGAAAGGTTTAATCATATTTTGTATGGGTCATAGTGCCTATAAATGTGTCTTGCCCCTTCCCGAACTATTACCCTGATAGGCCCATGTGTATGCTTACTTATTGCCCAAGTCATTTATTGGGCCTAAGTGTCGTCCGGGCTTTAGGGTCTTACCTTGGGCTTCCTTTCATGGGTCATGCCCAAAATGCAACCCAAGGCCGAGAAGAAGCCAAAGGCCCCAAGATGCTCCCATGCAGCCCCATAGGTAAGCACGGCCATGAGCCTACTAGTTGGGTGCACCCTCGTGTGCCCATTGGGCATGCATGGTTGCATGCCCACCTGGCACACCAATGTGCACCTTAGCACACTGAACTCACCATGCTCTTTGGCACCCCAAAATATTTATGCACCTTGGAGCCCATGTCGCACACGTGCACACACATATTGAGCCTTTGAACATGGTCACAACACATGCACACCCAAACTGAGGCACACCTCTCTTGTGCTTGCCAAACCTTGAAGGTTCAACCACACACATCTACCAAGCATCCAAGGCTTGGTCCACATGTGATTTTACAGCCCATGCACCAAGGACACCACCTATTACCTAAAACTATGAGCTAGGTCCGCCTTTAGTGCCACATGAGCCCTCTTTGGCTATATTGATCACCTCGTGCCTTTTTTGCCCTACCATTTGTCCTAGATTTTACCAAGCTAAAACATGGCCAAAGCTTCTTAAAGAGATAAGGGCTAGAACACCTTCCCCTTGTGTAGATCCCCACCTTGCAAGCTTAAGTTTCAAGCACCAAAAGTCATTTTCTAGTCTCTTTGGAGTCCCTTAACTACATAGTAAAATAACCACTTGACCAATCAATATTTTTTAGCCTAGGTGGAACATTTTTTAGTGCACATAAACAAGCCAAAATGACCTCCTCACCTTAGTAGAATATCTCAAACCAAAACTCCTTTCCAAAGTTCCACGGTTCTCCTTCTTCTTACGAAGCTTAACCTCAACAACCAAGGGTTTTTATAAGAAAAATGTTGTTGTTTAAAGAAGAGGAAACTAAGATCTAGTAAAATAAAGTTTCTCACCTGAAAATAACTAGCCCAAAACTATGGCCACCTCTTGGAGAAGAAAGAAACCAAACTCCTAAGCCCTCTCTTGCAACAAACACACTATCTCCTTGATTTCTCACTTACAAGCTTTTTTTCTCTCATATTTCTTTCATTATTTTGGTGAGTTTCTATGTTTTTTAGGGTTTAGGACGTGATAAATGGGTAGAGGAAGAGGATAAAGTGAGCGGGAGTGTTTGGGGATGAATAAAGATGGAAAATGGGTGAAAGGGTTAAAATGGTAGAGGATTAAGGCCTTTACATGGTTAGTAGTGGTTTAGGCATTTAGCGAAGGAAAATGAGGGCTCTTCCACATTTTTGGAAGCTTATTTCCTGCCTCAAAATTAGGTAGCCTCATTTCCTAAAGTTTCCA
Source organism: Aquilaria yunnanensis (assembly GCA_039654915.1). NCBI lineage: Eukaryota > Viridiplantae > Streptophyta > Magnoliopsida > Malvales > Thymelaeaceae > Aquilaria > Aquilaria yunnanensis. The sequence continues at coordinate 23,011,992 of CM077597.1, read as the reverse complement.
ATAGATGCTTGGGGTGAAAGTGCCATTTAAGCCTTATAACCTTTAGTTAAAAGGAAATCACCTCCATAAAATACTCAAATATGTTTCCATTTGTACTTAAATTCTTAGATTTTATTTCCTCCACTTCCAACCATGTATTTTCATACCCTTGACCAGGTTTGAATATGGTTTACCAGGTCTGACTCGATTTGACCAACCAAAATTACCAAAATGCCCTTATTAGCTTTTATTGTAGAAAAGGCCTCAAACTTTGTCAATTTAATCAAACTTTACCAATTTTTACCAAATGGTTTCAAATACCACTTATCACCTTCATAGACCCATTTTGACCATATTTGAATTGAAAATTACCATTTTGCCCTTCCTTACTTCCTTAGCACGAAAAGGCCAATCTTTGGTCAAATTGAGTTCAAATTTCATCGAGATGTGCATTGCACCTCTAGAAGAACAATTCTATCTCTCTTAGTCACATTTGGATCTTTGAATTTCCAAATTACCAAAATTCCCCTAGTTGCCCTTGTGGTTTATTTACTTTAGATTTTTAATCTTATGAACTCCAAGGACTATTTGACTCAATAACTTGACTTAAACCTGGCTTGCAAGTGTAATCTTATCAAGGATTTTGTAAATAAAATAAATTAAATACCTGATAAAATGAGGATTCTAGTAGGTGTGTTCCTCTTATGCTTGTAGTGTTAGCTTACATCCTCCGATGAAATGCAAGGGGAGAGTGCGGCTAGAACCTTTCAAAACCCTTTTGATTTCATCCTTAGGGTAGAAAATCCTTACTATCTAATGTATATATAGTGAGGCTTAACTCCCAAACCTAATAGGTTTCAACACCCTAATCTAGTTAGGACTAATTTGGGCTTCATAATGGCTACCCAAATGACAAGATAGTCAGTGATTCGACTAAACTTCTATGATCATTATTCGTATATACCATTGTCTCTTTGTCCAAGATAACAAGACCGAGCACAAGATGTGAAATGTGTCACTTTCATACATCCCAATCTAAGGCTTCTTGATTACCAAGTAGACAAACTAAAACTGATGATATTGATATCTCATATCAACTCTTCCAAGCATGGCCATGTATTTTCTCAGTCTCACTCAATCAAGGAGCCTAAAGATATTACCCTCGTTACATAGAATAGACAAATCCTATCTTGATCATATAAAACCTTCTACATGATATGTGACATACCCAATGATCACCTTCATGTTCACTCAGTTACAAGCAACAAAGGGAAGTATCAAAATATGTGGCTGACATGTAGGGAACCTTGATGACCTTAGGTCAAAGGACTACATATAGCATGATCACTATGAGAATCACTTATGACATTCATACAACAATCCATGTAGCATTCTCATGGTGGGTTGGTCCAGTACACAAGTTCTCCAACTTCTACTTATGTGTAGACTATATATCTCATATTAGTCTTCACAGATACTAGACTTTATGTATTATTGCAACACACTCTACAATAATACTAAACCAGGGACATTTAATAATACTATTATTCTAGGGTTAATATTATGTTTGATTATGTCACACAAAAAAAAAACAACAAACACAATTACTAGAATAATGCTTCAATAAAATATCATGACTCAATGTGCAAAATACAATCATCTCATGATTGGCTTTTGGGCACAACACTACAGTTCCTAGATAGATGCATTATACATAAAAAGGAACATGTTTCTACTTCACTTCATTTCATGCTTGCTACTAAGTACAGTACTATTACGAACTTAGCATAAGTCCAAAATTTTACAGATGCAAGTTTTAGAATTATGTATCACTAGCATCTAGAACTGATGTAACTCAATTTTTTTTTTTTGTGAATTAATTGAATCATTTTAAACAAAGTGCAAAGCAACTATATAGAAAAAAATGCATCTCTTTAAAAAAATCCAAGTATCTTTAACCTCTCCAATGCCTTGGAACTTTCTTATGCAAATATGTAATAACACACTAACACACAGTATATACATGTGTATACGGGTCTAATATGGGCTTGGTGAAGCCTAAATCGACATCCTACCTGAACCTAGTAGGTGAGAAAAAATAAAACTCAACAGTGGCCTAAGTCCAATTGAAATAAGAAACCAAGCCATCGAGTCAAATGTACCCGGATCCTCATCAAGCGGGGATGTCCACTAACAACCCTAAGTAGAGTGGTGAATGGATATGATAGAAATGAGCTATGTGACTGTCATTAAGAGAATATTTGCTTTGATCTATGAATGGAAGGGCTGAAATACATACATACATACATAAATCTATGTATGCAATTTGCTTATTTGAGTCAAAGATAATGGGCCAAATGAAAATACTAAAAAAAGTAGGCATTCTTGCCTTGAAAACAAGATATTAATATCAGATTAATTTTGAATGATGATGAAATAATACACACAATACAATATTACAATATGACTATTCAAATCCATAAAAGATGTTCAGTTTCCTTTTAATGAACCTTGTTCCCAAGCCACCAAGCCATAGAAGATATCCTCATCAAGCGAGGATGTCCATTAACATCCCTAAGTAGAGTGGTGAATGGAGATGATAGAAATAAGCTATGTGACTGGCATTAAGAGAATATTTGCTTTGATCTATGAATGGAAGGGCTAAAATATGTACGTACATACATACATCTATGTATGTAATTTGCTTATTTTGGTCCAAGATATTGGGCCAAATGAAAATAGGAATAAAAGTAGACATTCTTGCATTAAAAACAAGATATTAATATGGGATTAATTCTGAATGATGATGAAATAATACACACAATACAATATTACCATATCGCTATTCAAATCCATAAAAGATGCTCAATTACCTTCTAATGAACCTTGTTCCCAATCCACCAAGCTATAAAAGATATCTTAATTAAGGATGTTATTGATTTGCCTTTATTTAGACGATGGGCAATAAAATGTGGTAAGGAATAAATTGTCATATAATGATAAATTACATTATAGTTAAGGGTAATTTAGTACTTATAACAAGATATCGCAACTACAAAGCCTTAACAGACTACCATTTTAGCTTGATTGGTGTTATTCATGATAAGCCTATAGAGATTATGAATTTTTTATATACTTAGAAGTAAGATAAAAAGGAGATTGTGAATTCAAATCTACCAAAAACAGAAACAAGTATGCATTTTTTTAAGGAAAAAAACACAAGTATACAGTAATGTCTTTAGATGAGATAAAACTTTTTTTAACAGTAAGATAAAGGAAATTTTATTCAAGATAAATACACAATACAATGTCAACCAGCAAGATGCTGGGCTTACTCCCAAAATTCTCTTACACTCCCCTGACAAGTATAATTATTTAACCTGTTTTTGCTACTTTAGAATAAAAAAACTTGCATACTGAATTGAAGCTCTATTTCTTTTCTTTTTCTGCATAAGTATGAGAATAAGATGAAGTTTTGTCTACTACCAAAAGTTCTTTTTTTTTGGAAATTTGCACCAACAACCAGTGAGTAACAATATGTGAATGAACTATCCTAAAAATGTAACACCTACAAAATCTGGCATTACATTGGAAGGCTTCAACGAAAAATTTTAAATATTGCTTTTGGCTAATTTTGTTTTTCCACTACAAGAATGATGTGATAGCGACTAAGCTTAGTGACTGAAAAGTCTATCATTGGGTAACTCACTAGATTACATGGATAGTCAAGCTGGCAACTAAAAAGGTTAATGGCGTACACTGTAGTCATTTTTTAGGTGATGTACGGTATGCCCAATATGATTGCATATGCCTTTTAAAGGCTAGGTAGATTTAAGGTTTGGGGTTTTTTAGGGTTTAGGGTTTTGGAATTAGGGTTTAGGGTATTAGATTTAGGCATTAGGGTATTTGATATAAGGTTTAGAGTTTGTGACTTTTTCAAGGTTTAGGGTTATTTAGGATTTAGGGTTTTGGAATTAGGATTTAAGGTATTAGGATTTGTGTTTAGTGTATTGAATTATGGTTTAGGTAGTGGATTTTGGGATTTAGGGTCTCTAATGTTTAATTAAGTTTTAGGCCTTGAAGTATTGAATTTATAGTTTATTGTTTAATATTGTTAAAGTTTATTACGGTTTTTAGGGTTTAATTAAACGTTTAGGTTTTAGGGTACATAGTTTAACATTGTTATGGTTTAGGGTTTATAATGTTTAATTATGGTTTAAAAGCTACGGGCCTAGAAGGTCTCAGGTTTAATTAGGCTTTAGGGTAAACCTTAACATTAAATCCTTAATATGACGAAACATGGTCCCAATACCCTAAATTTAATGACTTGTAGGTTCTTAGGGACTGTGATCCATCTCAGTTATAAGTGACTAACTATTACTCATAGGTGAATTAAAAAAATTTAGGTGTAACTAGATGCTTAACCTGCCCTACAAGAAGATATACATGAATTTTGTCCTGGCCATGCAAATCAAATAAGTAAACCAAGAGAGGAAAACTTCACCCGAGCATTTCATTAAAACATAATTAAAATGTGTCAAGACAATGAAATACTAGTTACTTAGACTTCAAGTAATAGTTTGTAAAAACTCTTTAACACTAGCATACACCCAAAAGTAACTTAATGGTCTTACATCACAATGTTTCCTAATAAGGGCAATGTCTTAGTACACAAGGTACTATATATATACAAGAAAAATCATAACTAAGGTCATCTACTTGAGCTCTCACCTTTAAACTATCAAGCTCTAAGTGCAAAGCCCTTACTTGCCCTTTTGCAACACTTAGCCTCTAAGCTGTCGAGGCATAAACACTTAGTCAATCCAAAACTTATCTCTCAATAAACTTTAAGATCTCAAGAATTCAAGTGAGAAGTACCTGTAAAATGGAGAAACTTAGCCTATAAGTATCTACTTAGTTGTTAGGCCTGACGTTAGCACCTACAACTTAAGGGAGTGAGTACATAATTGTACTTAGTAAGGATCCCTTAAGTTACCTCCAAGGAAAATAACAAGCAAGCATGCAAAATATGTCAAACGAACAAGCAATCAACCCACCGACAACCAACACAGCTAATAGACATACTAAATATGGAATGCAGATTATCTAAAATGCAACATGCACAATCCTTGGGACTTCTTACACTTGAGGTGCCTTATACTTGCTGTGAGCTCAAACGACATAGGTACTTAAGACACTGGCCCATGTATCCCAAATCCTTAACCTTCTTAAGTCCCACTTATAGGTCCTAGGTTGTCACCTTCTCTCAAATCTTGCCCCTTTTTTCTCATAATTTATTATGCAAGGTAGCCATATTATATGGTCCAGCTTGCCAAGCTCTTGGGGCTTAGCTTAGAGCTTTTTAAGGGCTTACTTATAAAACTACAAGGTTTGGTTGGGATTCTATTAGGTTTCGTCTTCATCGCCCAAAGGTCAAAGACCTCCCACTTAGTTTAACGAATAATCTGAAACCTACTTTAATTCCCTTAATGTTTTCTTAACAACTTGAGTACTTTAACCCCCTACGCACAGTTCCTTGCCCTACCTTAACTACACCACTTAACTACCATCTAAATAATGCATAATCTTAGGATTGAGTTTTAGAACCATTCAAGGCTACAAAACATCTTAGAGTTATGTAGGGATGATAACCGAGAGATTGGAATGTCCTTAGGGTACCTTGATCTTAAGGGGCATGGGCCTTGGCGACACGAAGCTATAGCCCTTCAGTTTCCATGAGTCCACTTGGCGACACAGTACCACCATCGGTGACATGGTGCCAAGGTGCACTCTGCCAACCCATCATCTTCTACAACCTTACACAAAACTTGTTCAATCTTCAAAATCACAAAGTCAATCTACATGGGTCTTATTTCTACTTCATTTCTACATAAAATACTATATATATTTTTTTCATTATTTAAGCTATAAAAAATTTAACCCTTACCTTAAATTCAACTACAATGCAACAATAAAATCCAAGCATGACAAACACACTTGAGCTCAACTTAGCTCTTTTGAGTTCCAAACCTAAAACCAAAATATTATGGCACCAAGAACTTGAAATTAAGACTAATTCTAGCTACTTAATCAACTTAGACCCAACTCATTCCAAGCCACGAAGCTTACCTTACGGTTTATGCCTAAAACATGCAATAAAGAATTCAAATGAAGCAAATGGACCAAGAATGAGCTAAAGGTTTCTTGATTTCACCTAGGGACCTTCAATTTTGCTAGAAATTTGTGGGATTGGAGAGGTTTGTAGCAAACAAGTTGCCAAAAAGAGAGAGTCACAAAAATCAAAATAGGAATAGATGGGAATAGTGGTCAACTCTGTGGTAAAATAACCCAATAGCTCTAGTGTAGCTTACTTCTTTTTTTTTCTTGCCCCTTGGTGTTCAAACTGTCTTTTGTTTCAATTTGGACACCAGACACACACTCAAAACTGTCCCTCCTTGGTCCCAAAGAGCATTTTTATGCCTCCCACACTTAGCCTCTTAGACACATAAGGCACTTAAGGCATACTTTTCACTTTTTCTTTAAATGGTGGTTATAATAGCTAGAATAACTTATGGTCTTAACTTAATTAGTAAAAAATTCTTAGATAACCTTAGTTCCATCAAAATTACAGTCATGCCACTTACTTAGGTCAAAATCACCGTTTTTCCCTTATTGCTCTTCGGTGTCAAATCACCCTTAAGAACTCATTTTTACTTTACTTTGCTTATTTTTCTTGGTGAAAAAAAACCTAATTTGAGGAATTCAAGTGAAAACACCTAAATAAAACATACTTACCGATTCAAGGCAAGTCGTTGATTAAGAGAGCTGTCACACTTAACCTTAAACCATAACCATAAATCCCTAAACCTTAAGCTGATACCTAAACCTTGTAACTCTAACATTGCAAACCCTAACACTATGCTTGAGCCTAATTAACCCTCAACCCTTATATTCATAACCCCATAAACCCTAAAGCCTACATATAACCCTAAACCCTAGTTAATCACCCTATCCTTAACACTAACCTTCATCAACCCTAATGTGCATAAATTATAACCCTTAATAAGTTTTAATAACCCTAACACTATAAATCCATAAATTGTTAAATGAAAGTCCTAATTGTTGATGGTAAATTTTTGTTACTTGTTTAGTATCTCAGTGATGATTCCAAGGAAGAAGCTTCCATATTTAGTATCTTCAATATTCAGTTAAGTCTCATATTTGACTTCCATATTTAGAAATTTTCCTATTTAGTAAGCTTAATGATTTTGGTAGACAATTGTCAAAATTACAACATTGTGAAATAAGATGCCTATATATTTGGAAAAACCTTATATTTAAATAAGTTAGCAAATTATTTAGTGAAAATTTATATTTAAAAAAGTTAAAAAATTATTATTTTTTTTAAATCAATTATTTTTTATTAATTTTTTAGCTCTCTAGGTATGGGAAAACCCATAAACTTATGCAAATATATGTTTTTTCAAATATATATATATATGTAAAAACAATGTTTATATTTAAAAAAAATTCTACATTTGACTAACTAGTGACTGCATTTAACTGCCTAGCGATTGCATTTAAAGGAAAAGCCACACGACTTACTAGTGGCCGCATTCAACTAAGTAGTAACTGCATTCGACTGACTAGCGGTTGAACTAGGCAATCGCTTTTCAATGGCTCGGTTCCCGTCTCCCTTTAAGACCTAATTGAAAATTCTTCTGCTTGCACGTTTTCCAGCTCTCTCTAAAATTTTTCTCTATCTAAGTTATCTTCTCCTTCTTGCTGATTTTTTGCTATGATTCTTGTGATTTTCAGGAAAGCTTGTATAAGATAAGAATTTTGGGTTATAAGGAGAAGAAGAAGAAGAAGCAGTGGCAATGGACAAAGAAATTTGAGAGAGAAAAAAAAAAAAGAAAAATAAAGTTTGAGAGAGCAAAAGAAAATAAATTATGTTTTAAAATTGAAAATACTAAATATTAGTTCAATATTAATAGTAGCTATTTGATTCTATTTCAATTTTTTTTCCATTATTTGATTATTCTATTTTTAATAATTAAAATAAGTTAATATTCATACCAATTCAGCATAAATAAGTAACAATTAATTTTTTTTTAAAAAATGTCTGGAGTGACTAACCTTCACTCACTAAGGTAAAAAATAAATCTTTCAATTGCTAATATAGCAACTGAATATGGTGGCCTACACATCCTAGCAATTGAAACTTGACTAAGCGTGTCAGTGGCTACATTCGTTGTTGTCTAAAGATGAGGAAAAAAGCCAATGCTCTCATCAATCACTCTCCAATCATATTAGGAGGTACTTCATGACTCGAATTAGACTGAAATGCCAGTAGCTATCTTGTATCTCTCTTATAGCTTTTTCTTCTAGGTTGTTATATCAATACATTAAAAAAAATACTCTATCTGTCCCAAATTTTTCTCAACATTCACTTTCCAAAATTGTAGAATATAAATGAAAAAAATTTATATATAAATGATAAATAAAGACATTAAGTTTCCGGATATATTTTTAAAATTTTTTTCTAACAAGCAATAGTATGAATAAATTTAAGTCAAATTATTAAGCAAAGTTAAATGTTTCAAAAAATATGTGATGGGAGGATTTAAAAAAATAGTATTTTACACTATACTATTCATAGCTTAAACTCTTTTAGATATAAACAAGGTTTTTTGTGCCTGCACATTGTGACGGTTCAATTCATGTCAACATTAAATATAAATATAAATAGTAGCAACCATTGATGACGGAAAAAAGTTTCATAAAAATGAGAAAAAAAAAGTAAGAATCGAGATAAAAAGTCAAGATAAAGTTTTGGGAGAAACATATTTAGCAAAAAGATCGTAAGTATTAAGAGATAAACCTTAGTGGTTAAAGTTTTGTTTTAGAAGAGAGAAATAATGTGAAAATTTTAATAAAATAAGACAAAGAGTGACATTTCAGTGACAAAAACTGAGGTTTAATGATTGATATATAAAAGAAAAAAAAAAAAGGTCCTCGAACCAAGAAAACAAATGTAAAGATTTGAGGAGTTAAAAGTAGGGATGACAATTGGGTGGGTCGGGTCAGGTTTGGCTCAGGTCATTTAGGTTCAGGTTTAATCGGGTTAGCATGTATTCGGGTCTAGGTCAGGTTATTTGGGTTTGGGTTGATTTCAGGTTGAGTTGATTTGGGGTTCGGGTTGGGTCAGTCCAGGTTTATTTGGGTTCGGATCCAATCAGGTCGGGTTATCGGGTTTTAGACCAGATTCAACTTGATTATCAGATTTACCTAGGTCACTGATGCATAAGCCGAAATGGCTGCATCACTTCAATTTTTTTGTTTAATTTTGATTAAAATTTAATTTAACTAGATATAAAAAATAATATAAAATTTATGAAGATATATTAATATGTAATTTATTTAATAAAATACTACCTCTATGCCAAGTTCTTTGTAACATTTACTATTCAATAATTAATCTATAATTTTTTTATTTTTAACATTTTAGTATATAAATAAAAAATGATTATATTAAATAATAAATAAATACATATAGTTTCTAAATATATACTTTTTAAATTCTTTTCTAACAAATAATCTCCCTCCGTCCCATTTTCTTTGCTCCATTTAACTTTTCTGACTAATTTGACTTGAATTTATTTATATTGTTGTTTATTGAAAAATTAAAAAAATATATATTTAAAAATCATGTATAAATTTTTTTATTTATATATTAAATTATTGAAAACAAAAAATTATAGATTAATTGTTAAAATATGAATGGTGTAAAAAATTTAAGACAGAGGGAGTAATATAAATAAATTTACTTCAAACTATTCAAAAAAGTCAATATTTCAAAGAATATGAGACAGAAGGAGTACTGTAATTTCTAAAATCTAATTATTTGTATCTCTATATCACCGTTTCAGTAATCATTTCTCATAACTCTCACTTGTTTGTTCTATAATGTAAAATAGATCAACAGAATAGAAAAAACTCATTCACATATATTAAATCATAATTTTTCTAAAGTCTTTGCCGACCATATATTTTATGTTAATTTAAGTTAAAATCAGGTTTTGTCGGGTTTAGTCATCGAGTCATTTCGGGTTCGAGTCAGGTTAGGTTCAAGTTCGGGTTTCCTCAGGTTTCACTTCAATCGGGTTCGGGTTCAGGTTGGGTTGGGTACAGTTGGGTTCGGGTCATTGACTTTTTTGGTCAAATCGGGTCAGGTCGGGCTTGGGTTCGAGTGGGTCAGGTGAGGTCTTTGGGTCAAGTCAAATTTTGTCATCCCTAGTTAAAAGCTTAACCATCAACCTAATAAAGAAAAAAATAAAGAAAAACATTGACTAAAAAAAATAGCTCGAACCATATCGAAAAGTAGATGACTCATATATAATGATTAAAGTTTTGTTTTAAAAAATAATAATAATAATAGCAACAAAAAGAGGTTGAACGAAATCATTATGGTTGATTAGAAAAAGAAAAGAAACAAACCATGGTTTCCAAGATTTTGCTTTAGAAGAAAAGAAATAAAAAAAAATTAGAGGCCAAAAGAACAAATGGGAAAACTCTAGTTATTAAGTTCTAGAATTAAAATGACAAACGAACAGAAATTAGGGACTACAATGTGAAAATATATAAATTCATGTACTAAAAATGTGTTTAACCACAAAGAAATGTGGAACAGACTAAAATTATAAAAAATGACGACAAAGGCCCTTGCAAAAGTGATTTCCATGTGAAAATGGATAGAGTTTAAAAAAATCAAACACATCCAGAAGATATAGTAAAACACAACAAAAACAAAAAAACACAATGTTCATACATAGTGATTTCTATTGTAAATGTATGGTAAAAATCACTTCCTTTTTTAGAATATAGTGAAGTTTTGATGACTACACCTTGTAGTGGTTTTTTTGTTAATAAATTTAGCATTAAAATAAATTTTAATAATAGGAAATTAAAATTTTCTCACCAATAAATTCATATTAATCAATTAAAATTTTGGTTTATTTCAATTTTTGACTTGGGCTATATTTATATTATATTCTTATCATTAAAATGATTATTTATGATTGAAACATAATACTGTGAAACAAAACATAGTATGTGTTTCAAAATGATACATATTTCTTATGTTATCAAAAAACAATTTACTAAAATTTTTCACGTCTTATTAACTCAAACTCCAATTTTCAATATCAATGAAAAATTTATCCAGAAAAATTTATTTTCAATTTTAACAATAATGGATTAAATTATTTTATTGAACCAAAGACCTTAAAGTAAATCATTGATACTATAAAACTTAATCATCAATAATGAAAAAAATGACCAAGACATGAAAATGTATTTAATTTATGCTAATCAATTAATGGCTTAACTATTAACTTAATAAAGATAAAAGGGAAAATAAAATTGACTAAAGTCAAATAAACCATAACTATAGTCAAAAGTTGGCAAATTATAGTGATTAAGGTTTCATTTCAGAAAACAAATATAAAGAAAGATAAAAAAAATGGACCAAGCCAAAAAAGGGAAAACTTTAGGTATTATGGGTTTAATAATTTTCTTAATAAATTTAAAAAATGATTCTTGGATTTATAATGTAGGATAACATTGCACAATATACATGCAATAAGTTGTTCCAAAATTTTACTTATTAATGAATCAGTGTTAAAATGAAACTTTTTAAGAATCAAGCACCTTTATAAAATACAAATTGTACACTATTTTAACTAATCAAAACTCTGAATCAAACATATGTAAAGCACTCATGCATTATGCAAATTATGCATTTATTTCAATTAATCAAAACTTTAAATCTAACCTATCTAACTAAACCTTTGAATAAAACCATGTAGAAAAAAGGATTTTGGTATTTAATATGGTTGATAAAGGTATGTCTCTCATTTTCATTTAATAATCTATCATTTTAAATTTAAAAAAACCATATTTAATTTTTTTTCTAAAAGTTTCCATGATATTGAAAAAGTTGGGGACTATTATGGCAGAATTGTTATATTGAGGACCAAAAGGGGGATTAGACCATTCAACCTATGAAGTAAAAAAAAAAAAAAAATCGAAACCGCGTGAGAGCGAGCTTGCCATAAATTGGAAAAATATACTCACAGTCCCTGTATTATTGGTTCTTGAAGTAGTAATCCCCAAACTCTATTATCTACCTATCTTACCATCACCAAAGAAGCAATCTTCACCCTATCTTGTAACAAAAGGTGAAAATTGGGGATCATTGTGGCAGACCTGAAATATTCAAGGACCAAAAGAAAGGTTTAACCATAAAACCGGGAAAAGCATTAAAAAAAAAACTGCCATAGTGGCGCAACTGTTGATAAACAATAATTATATTGTTGATGAATTGTAAAAACTTTCCTTCTTTAGAATATAGTATAATAAATTATGCATTATTTTAACTAATCAAAACTTTGAATCAAATTCATGTAAAACACTTATACATTATATAAATTGTGTATCTGTTTCAATTAATCAAAAGTTTAAGTTTAACCTATCTAACTAAACATTTAAATAAAAAAATATAAAATAAAAAAATTTTGGTATTTAATATGGTTAATTAAGGTAGGTCTCTTACTTTCATTTAATAATTTATCATTTTAAATTTAAGAAAACCATATTTTATTTTTTTCTAAACATTTCCATTAGATCGAAAAAGTTGGGGACTATTATGGCAGAATTCTTATATTGAGGATAAAAAGGGGGATTTGATCATTCAACCGTTGAAGTAAAAAAAAAAATCGAAACCGCATGGGGGCGGGCTTGCCATAAATTGGAAAAATATACTCACAGTACCTATATTGTTAGTTCTGGGAAGTAGTACTCCCCAAACTCTATTAGCAGACGATCTTACCACCTCCAAGGAAGCAGTCTTCTTGCTATCTCGGGACAGAAGGTGAAAGTTGGGGATCATTGTGAGAGACTTGAAATATTCAAGGACCAAAAAAAATAGTTTACCATAAAACATGGAAAAGCAAAAAAAAAAAAAAAAAAGGCTACCATAGTGGCGCCACTGTTTATAAACAGTAATTATACTGTTAATGAATAGTAAAAACTTTTCCTTTTTTAGAATATATTATAATATATATATTTGGGACCAACAACTCTATCTACTTTGTCATGCTTTATCTTGTTACTTATAACACAAATGAGAACGTATGAATGAGTTCAAAAACTTTTTCATGGGAGGGTATGGCCCGCTCCAATCTCCACCAAGTTCCGACATTTGTCACCCTATGTATGAAACACAAAGAAACACCATTATTTGATGTAGTGAGAAGAGAAAAGAAAAACAAACACTTCTTCTGTTTCACTTTAGCCGTTCCTTTTACTTCTTTTTACTGAAATTTAATTTAAATATTTATATTTGTCAATATGTATTAAAAAAATTAAAAAAATTATATTTGAAAACTATTATTTTTTAGTAAAATTTATATTTTTATTATAAATTTTGAAAGCAATAAAATAATAAATTAATTATTATAAAGTAAAAATGAGAGGCACTGGACAGAAAGAGGGAGTAATAGAAAAGCCACCAACCATGTCGTCGGTTTGAATGTCGGCGACCCGTCAGGATGCGTTCGTACATATCTTGAACCGCCGAAAGCTAAAATTGAGGAGGCAACCAATCACAGGATCAAAAAGGTCAACTATTTATCATTTTATTGGATAAGGACAAGCGTCCAATTTTCACAGTTGGCTTTTGGTCTGGGAGGGAATTTGCTAGGCTCCACTGAAAAAGTGGCCATAAGTTAATACACGAACGTGTGGTGACAAGACCCTTAAACGTTTTATACCCATCATCTGTAAAAATCAAAGCGACCAATAATAGAAAGCCAAAGTCTTTAAGACAGACATCAGAGAACAAGGCAAAATGACTAGATTCCGGAACCTTGTGGGGAGGAAAAAAAAGCCTAAATGCTTTCCACTCTCATAAAGTATTACCACCTGAACAAATAACACCTTTAATTATGGCTCATTATGACTTAGTCTCCAAAAGCATTAGTTTTGAAATACACATAGGTATACAAGCACCACTTAACTTCTGTTAAAAAAACCGTTAAAAAGCAGGAGATAAAATAGGAAAGACAAAATTGCTGGGAGAAAAAAGGGGATATGAAATCAAGAACCGGACAAATTTAAATTTTCATTTATTATCCCATTTAAATTGATTCATGCCTTATTAAAAAGTCTCCTTTAATATTATATTATTTCCGACCTCCTAGGCTCGTCGTATGCTTCCCGATCTTCCGCCTTGGCTCACCTCGTGCCAAATCCGCCGGTGCTCCGCCTTGGCTTCGATCCAACCGATCGCCAAGAAATTCAGGGAAATCGACGTGTCCATGGTCCATGCCAGACACGGTGAGGCCGTGGCAGTTCACTGGCTCCAGCATTCTCTCTACAATGCGATCGGACAGGACTGGAAAGCGATGAGGCTTCTCCAGCAGTTGTCCCTGCGGATCATCACGCTGGTGGAGCCACAACCCACCGCAGGTATCGTCGTAGGCCACCGATTGGCGACGGAGAGCGAGAGCGAGCGACGGATCAGAGAGCGAGAGCGAGCAGAGAGACTAGCTGAGCCGGAGCGTCCCATCTCCCTAACGAAGACTGTACCCATGCGCCGGGGGGAACATGTTCAGGATTAGCTGCGCCTGCGCCGTCAAATTACTGCTCATCACCACCTACGACGATACCTGCGGTGGGTTGTGGGTAGGACAAAAGGTGCGATTCCAAATTTCAAACATTTTTGGTTGGATTCGTGTGTTGTTTGTCACGATTTGTATTGTTCTATCTTCTTAGATTGTTTATCATAATCTTGATGTATTATTTGGTGGTGGGTATGTATGATCCCAAGTTCGATTTGTATGTTTATGTGATTGTGTATATGATCTCAGGAGCCATTTGTTTGTCTACTATTTTGTGTGAGTACTTCTGACTAATAGGATAACACATGTGGTCATGTATACTCCCACGTTCAAAATGTGTGATATGTATTATTTGGGTTCGATTTGTATAAATATTGTATGCGTGATTTGGGTCTCGAATTTACTGATTTTTTTATTTGTATTGTTTGGTGGTGTTTATGTATTAAACTGACAACCAATTGTATAAAACTGATATCTGAATATATTTTACTATCGGAATATATTTTGGTTATGCGAAAAACTGAATGAATAAACTTGTTTTTAAGTAATTACCATATTTATCACATTATATTTATTTGTTTCATTATTATTATCTTTTCAAATGAATTCAAATTTAAAATTTTCCCATAGCTAAAAATTTGAATAAGGTTAATACATTCCATAATTATATTAATTAAATATAACTTATATTAAGAAGTAAAAGTTACTATTTATACTTAAAACTAACAGAATTCTAACGGTGTTAATTAGGTGCTTATACACCTAGGTGCTTATCAGCAAACCTCCTCCAAAAGTCCCCAAACTGTTAAAGATCTAACCATTCAGTCCATGAAGCGGTTACATGACATTATGTGGGTTGCTCAGTCATCAGTTAGTAATGGCAACTTAAGTCTTTGTCTTGATCATGAACACCAGATTTAAAATTGACATGTACCAAGTTCCTAGCCTGAGTAGTCACACGGCCATTACCGCCTACATTGGGAGAGGAGAAGCTGAGTCCAAGTTCATGGCTCAACTTTGCGTCATTGGCACCTAAAACCTAACTACTGACTCAATTAGTCTTGTTTTTCATCCACCGCCATCACTAGCCTATATCTTCACTAGACCTGATCTGCTCTCCATTGTGCTGATATATCAAGGGGGAGATACTATCTGATCTTGCTACCCAGTGGCCCAACTCACCTAACTTGGGTTAGAGGATGTCGATTTCAAGCAATGAATCCATCGATGGAGCCACCCATAATGACTCTCATATGGTGTATTCTATGTATTTTAATTTATATGTTATCTTTTTTTTGGGTGGTTTTGTATTTTTTTTTTGGTACATAGGTGGTGAATTTGTATCTTATTTTAACTTGTTTTGTTTAAGTCCAACAAGAGTCATGGAGTGAGAGAAAATTAATATTTTAGCAAAGTTATAGAGTTCTATTGGTTAATTAATTTTTGTGTATATGTAGGCATATCCCTTAAAAATTTTTTCATTTTTAAGTTAATCATGAAAAAGTCATAGTGGTGCTTATGGTGTGTGAGAGAATTAATTAATTAATTAAGATGAAATCAGTGAGAAATAATTAATAACTCAACCATGTATGTAATTATTAGTATAATTCAATATTTATATCTAGCAAAAATAATAATGCGAGTTTATTAAAAAAATTAAATTTATTATTTTGTTTAAATTTCATTTTTAAGATATGCAAGAATCAAACATAATCAAATAAATAATTATATTTTCATACATATAATATTTCAAATAAAACATAAATTGATAAGTGAATAAATATAAATAAAGTATTCAAAATCTTATGATAAGTAAAATATAGAAAAATAATTATTAGTATCGTATCGAGTCATAGTTGAGAGGGTTATCTATTTAAGTAGTGATATCTTAGGATAGCAGGAGGTATTTAGGCCTAATGGAGACTTGAGCTATTAGTGACTTGACCACTTCAAGGACTAAATTGTTTGAATAGTTGACGAACTGAGTCGTAATAAGTCATGGTTGAGGAATTCATCTGTCCTAGTTATGATACTCTAGGGGAGAGGGTGGTATTTAGGCTGGGGAAAAAAAATAACTGGGGCACGCAACTGAATCAAATTCAAACCCAATGATGGTTGATGAAGAACAAGGTATACATTGTTGGTGAGAAAATGGAGGATGACTGGATAAAGCAGAGAGAGAGAGAGAGAGAGAGGGAGGGAGCAAACAGTGTGTTCCCAGACAAGACAAAGTGTGAGCTAGAAAGTTAAGTGCTTCTGTCGTCTGCTAATCTCATATTGTTAAGTGTCTGAACAAGTTATTAGTGCTGCTGCCGGCTGCATGCTAATCTCTTAGTGCCATCCTGTATATAACAGCTGCATGGTTGTTGAAATCTTGAAGTTATTAAGCTAATCAACGTTCAATATCGACATGGCAGGTTCCTTCAAAGCAATGTGGTTCTGGATCTCTCTGCTGATGATCTTGACAACGTGCTTAGGGGTGCGAATCTCGGCCACTAGCACGAGAAATCCTGCCAGCAGCAAGGTGTTGTTGCAGAGATTAGGGTACGACGAAGCCAAAATCGAGGGTTATAGAAGGATGATGTCTGCTGATCCCGATCGATATTCGCCTGGGGGACCGGATCCTGAGCATCACTAGCTAACAACATGTTGTAGTCTTACTTTGTGAAGAGATTTCATCATGTTTATCTCTCTTGTTTTAAGGTTAAACTTGCAGGAATTTAGTTTCAATTTCTATTACACATTAAGTCCACTTCTTCTTCTTGTTCTTCTTCTGTTGCTCTCATCCGTAAACGTCATGCATTACTAAAAAACCTCTACAATTCTACGTCTCTCATTCTTGATGTAGAGAAAGTTTTTTTTTTTTTTTTAAAAGAACCCCGACAAGAATAGTGCTCCTTTACGTTTCCTTCTTCATGGCTACATTCGATGCTCCTTATCTTCTAGACAAATGAAAGCCGTAGTGTTTGAAATGAATGAAGAGCAAAAGAAGCAGGATAAAACTTTTCTGTGTCATGGCCGCGGGGCCACTCTGCTCCTTTTAGAGCTTTCGAAGTCGATTGCCACACAGCATATCCAAAGATACGGCTACATCCAAATTTTGTGATCCCATTAAGCGTTTGTACTTATCACTTTTTTGGTCGTAGCTTTTACTTTCTCCCACTCATTTTAAATGATGTATTTCTTTGTACAAGAAAAATATAAGATGTATGTAATTTATGTTACTGTTTTTATTTTACCTTTAAAGCTAAAATAAAATAATTTTTTTTGAGTTTTGTGTAATTGAGAGTTTCAACGAGTATTAGGAAAATAAAATATTCTTTCTTATATTACAACAGATTTCATTTGAAATGATCGGCTTTTCAGCGGCCAAATTAACTTTTAGGTGACCGAAAAATATGGTGGCCAAATAGTGGCTAAAAACCTAGTTGCCAAGAGTTAGCCACCGTCTGATAACCGAATTAAACACAAAAAGTAAACGGTTGCCCAAACTGTCGCTAGCCAAATTGAAATTTAAAAACAATTATTTTGACCTAAAATTTAAATTTAAATTCAAAATTTAAATTTATTCATTAATTCAATTTAATTTTACACATTAATTCAAATGCATTGAAATTTTATCTAAATAGTCAGGAAGACATTTCATCCAATATTCTGGTGTTCTAATGTTTTGCTGGCAGTTCCTGCCGGCGGGGTGTCTCCACCACCAATGGAGGCCATCAACGCCAACAACCCCATGAACAACTTTGTTCCACCCAAAAATCTAATCTAAAACCAAAAGACAGAAAACAAATCGTTAGAAAATTGAATTTTAACTCAACATGTATAGAAATTTAAAAGGAATTTCAATATAGTTCTTTAGAAAAAGTTACAGAGATAGAGAATTCGAGTCAAACCATGTAATCAGCTATTTAAGGTCTGCCATCAACAACGGTCGGAAATCGCTCTGGCGAAGCTATAACTGTCAAATCCGCTACCACCTATGGAAGGCATCAACTCCTTTTGATCTCATGAACAATTTTCTTCAAAGGGCCATACCCAAAAAACCCAACATATAACCAAAAAATGCAAGAGAAACGGTTAGAGCATTAAAATTCAACTTAAGATTTAGCAAAATCTACGTGGAAATTAAAGATAACTCTTTAGAAAAAGTTAAAGATAACAGAAAAATGAAATCAAACCATATAAATGGCTGCTTGAGGGCCTCCGTAAACAGTGGCCAAAAATCGCTTGAAGGCGGCGTCGGTAGCAGTAGATGTTAAGGAGAGAAGCAAGAGAGAGAGATAAATTGATGCAGCAGATGAATGTGAGAGAGTGAAGAAAAAAAGAGAGTATTAAATTTAAGATTAAAAAAAAAAATACCAAGTGACCAGCGTAAGATAAATGAGGAAGAGGTGTACCAGTAACGAGTAACATGCAAAACATAATAGGGCAACATTACTATTAAAATCTGTACAAAAAAAAATTTTACTATTAAAAAGAGCTATTTCTGGGTATGAAAAGAGAGAGAGAGAGAGAGAGAGAGAGAGAGAGAGAGCGCTAGTTGCTATTGCCTCATCCGATGGTTGGCGCTGAAATTTTGAGTTTTCTAACTGCTATAGCCAAAGGCAAGTTTTACGGGCGGGCAATCTATGATGGAAATGTTCATCTGTTTTGAGACGGTACCATTGGAAAATTGCGACGACAAACTGTCAAGAATTTTATTGGTGACCCACTATTGTAATTTTGCTGCAGCAAGCCATCAAATTTGAAAATTTAAAAAAAAATGCTAAAAAATCTCTGATGACCTGCAATTAGAAGTAATGGAAATTTCCCTAAAAAAGAAATTGAGATTCATACGATAACAATCACTTCATCAAAGCCAAAATATTGCTAGGCTATTCCCAAATTACATTGCCTCGTCATTGTTAGCTCTCAAAATAAACACGCACATGTACTCAGTATTTTGGAGGCTAAAGTCAATTATTGGATTGAAAGCTACAGAAATTGAAAGCAAGCAGACCCCACGTTTTACATGACCTACAAATGTGGAGGAAGGATCAATTTAAATCTAAACAAATTACCCAACAACTGGGATATTATTAACAGAAAGCAGTAAATGAATAAGTCCTAAAAATATTGTGCTCCAACATATCCTCCCTTAAACTGAATTGTGGATCGCAATCAATTTACTCCAGTCATAGAACACATGCCATGCTTCTCACACAGCTTTAAGAACACTTCCAATTTAAGAGGCTTAGTCATGATGTCTGAAACATGTTCTTGTGTGCTGCAATACTTTAACTCAACTGTCCCATCTCTTGTAAGCTCATGTAAGAAATGGAATCTAACATCAATATGCTTCGAGTGCCCATGTAAAACTGGATTTCTTAATAGCTTAATAGTTGAGTTATGGCCACAAAAAATAGTAGTACTTACACCTTGAGCATGACCAAGCTTCTCAAGAATCCTTATTAACTAGACCCTTTGACATGCACAGGAGGTAGCAGCAATGAACTCTGCCTTTGTAGTAGATAACGTCACCACCGGCTACTTCTTTGAGGACCATCAAACAGCCCCTATTCCTAGCATAAATACATACCCTGATGTACCTTTCCGGTCAACATCCCTCGCATAGTCACTGTCTGCAAAGGCCACTAAGCTTTCATCATCACCTTTCTTGTAACCGATTCCAAACTCTACGGTCCCTTTAGATATCTAAATATTCTTTTAGCAATTTGCAAGTGCATCTTTGTTGGTTTTTTCATGTATCTACTTATCAAGCAAATTGCATACATAAGGTCAGGCCATGTAGTAGTCAAGTACATTAGACTCGCAATGATTTGCTTGTATGTTGTTGCATCAACCTTAGCTCCACTTCCACTCTTTGATAAATTACTCCTTAGAACAATTGGATTATTCATATAGTTACTTTGTGCCATGTGAAACCTTTTTAGCACATTTCTAGCATATTTGTGCTGACTAATGAAAATCCCATCTGCATTTTGTACAAGTTCGACTACAAAAAAATACCTCATTCTACCCAGATCAGTTATGTCAAATTCCTTTTTCATTGACACCTTGAATCTCTTAAACATACCTTCATCATTTTTAGTGAAAATAAGATCGTTACCATAGAGACTCACAATTAAAAGTTTACCTTCATCTCTAGATTTCAAAAACAGAGTGTGTTCACAAAAACATTTCTCGACCCCTTCATTGGTGAAGTAAGTTTCTATCTTACTATACGAGGCTCGAGGAGCTTGTTTGAGCCCGTAGAGTGCCATTTTAACTTTATAAACCTTATGTTATTCTTCTTGCTTCTCCTACCCTTAGGGTTGATCAATGAACATCAATTCATTTAATTCTCCACGTAAAAATGCACTCTTCACGTCCAACTGATATACGCACCAACCCTCATGAGTTGCAAGAGCTAATATGGTTCTGATTGTATCCCACCTAGTTACCAACACAAATACTTCATTATAATATATGCCATGTTGTTGCGAGTATCCCTTCGCCACAAGTCGTGTGTTAAACTTGTCAACTTCCCCATGTTCATTAAGCTTTGTTTTAAACACCCACTTGACACCTATCCTTTTTGCTACTGCTGGCAAGGTAGTCAGTTCCCATGTTTCATTTTTTTCTATTGCTCTCATCTCCATATCCATTGCTTCTTTCCATTTAGAGCTTTTAACTGCTTCTTCTAAAATGATAGGATCTTCTACTGGGGTAAACATCACTAGGTTGTGTACTGCTTCTTCATCAAATAAGCCTTCACCTATCACATAGTCTTCTATCTAAGCTGGTTATCTGCGGTTCCTCCCTTGATTTGGACTTTGTGAAGCCTCTTCTAGTGACTCATTTGATGATGAACCACTAGTTTCTTCACTTGGTACATTTGCTGGAATCTCTACATCTTGATTCTTGATCTCTTACTCATCTCCCTATTCTAGTACATCAGCTTGAATCTCTTCTGCACTCCTTCCTTAGTCACACTGCTTATCTTCAGCAAGCACCACATCTCTGCTAGTCACTACCTTTTTTAGGATTAGGTCATAATGCCTATAGGTTTTTTATTCCTAACTGACACCTAGAAGAACACATTTGAAACTCTTATTATGAAGCTTCTTTCTTTGACTATCGGGAACATGAACATGAGCCACACACCCAAAGACATGAAAGATATCAATAGAAGGCTTTATGTTGCTTCAAGCCTTTTTAGGAGTGACATCTTTGATAGCTAGAGTAGGACTCCAATTCAACACATAAATGGACCAATTGACTGACTGTGGCCAAAATTCTTTTGGTACCTCCTTTGCTGATAACATGTTGCACACCATGTTCATTATGGTACGATTCTTCCTCTCGGCAACTTCATTTTACTGTGGGGTATAAGCCATCATAAGCTACCTGTTAATCCCATTCATGTCACAGAATTTGTTAAATTCAAGTGAGGTAAACTTCTCACCTCTATTAGTTCTTAAGCAACAAATAGCATCGCCATTTTCCTTTTCCACGAGCAACTTAAACTTCTTGAATGTAGATAATGCTTCAGATTTTTTAGATAAAAAATATGCCAAAGTCTTTTTACTGTAATCATCAATAAAGGTGATTACATACCTTTTTCCACTATTTGACTTTGGAGTAATCGGCCTATAAATATCTGCATGGGGCCAATTAAAACTTCTTTGATGCCCTCCACAGGCCTTTCTTTAGTATTGCTTCTCGATGTTGCTTCCCAGTCATACAGTCACCACATACTTTTGATGGAACCTTGAGCATCAGAAAACCATTATCCATCTTCTTGTTGAGCAAAGTCCTCAACCCCTTGAAATTGAGATGTCCATACTGATAATGCCACAATTGTGTGATTTCTTCAGTTGTGACTTGGAGACAGTTTGATGTTGGAGGAATCATAGAAGCAAGCACCATAAACATTCTGTTGGCTGCCATCTGTGTTTGTATAAGTAAACCTCTTCTTGGATGATAAATCTTACACATCCCATGCTTAATGAGAATAGTTAAATCCTTTTCTTGAAGCTGACCAATGCTCAATAGATTATTTTTCAACTCAAGTATAAAATAAACTTTTGGGATCACTTGAGTTAATCCATCAACATGGAGCTTGACTTTTCCTTGTCCTATAACCGTCATCCTTGAGTTATCTCTGATCTTCACGGTTTGTCCGAACCTTTTGTTAAGATCAAAGAACCACTCCTTGTTGCCACACATGTGGTTACTGCAGCAAGAGTTGATGAACCATACATTCTCCTTTTTTGAGTCATTCGTCTCCACATACGTCATTAGAAGCATTTCTTCTTCCTTAGTTAATTCCACATAGTTTGCAGCTTTCTCCCAACTTGGTCATTCATATTGAAAATGCCCAAATTTGTGACATTTATAGCACTCTACAAGGGCCTTAGTAAGAGATTGCCTGCCCTACCTCAGCCTCTTCCTCTGAAACTGCCATGAGCTCTTCCTACTCTACTTTCATCTCTTCTTTTGGCCTTTTCTAAATTAGTGATGTTCAAAGCATGCTCTTCCTCTCTCTATCCTTGAATCCTCATTTCATGGACTAACAGGCTACTTTGAAGCTTATCAATGGTCATGGTGGAAAGGTTGTTGGATTCTTTTATCGAACAGACTACATAATTGAACATGGGAGTCATTGATATCAAGAATTTCTGAACAATCACACTTTGCTTTCAAGTCACGTGATGTCACATGCATGCAGCAAGGGTCCAATTGATTGTTTCTCAGTACTTTAGGGGATGAGTCATCATGATTCATACTTAAGGGGGTTATGTGGCTAAGTGTTTATAGTATAGGGGAGTGGAAGGTATTTAAGCTTTAAAAAAATTCAAGCAACTAGTTGATTACCCTAGACATGATGAATGCAAGCATAACTGTGCTTTCAAGTAAACAAAATAAACATTTAAAACCCCTGTCTAGGAAATTATAAAAAAATTTCTAAATTCAAGCAAAGTCATAAAAATAAGTCTGTGATACTTTAAGTACTAACTTATTGTGCATCATAACCGTAAAACTTCAATTACATTCCAAGAGCAAACATAGTGTTCATTTACATTACAAAGTCTACACATTTCTTGTCCATACTAGCCACATAACTTATCAATTCACATACATAATCTAAGATCATAAACTAGCTTACACCTGGGCTTAAGCTCCCATGATGAAAGCTTCTAATTATCCTTGTGCATTCCTAAGCTCACAACTACTTAAACCATGCAAATAACTTAGATAGCACATATAAAATGTCTAACCGAACATTTAAAATAAGTAATGACTCAAAAAATGTAATAATTGCAAAAAACTATGACATAACACCCAATATCTAGTGTTATGCCCATTAAGCATAATCTGCATAACATGGAAACTTAAGCCTTGAAAATTAATTAATTCTCAGCAAGGGATATATAACCTATAAAGAAATTCTTAGGACAATGCATATATAACAATGTATAATGCAATCTTATACAAGCTCATGATTTTACATCCTCGGGTCTTATCTAATGGCCACTAGAAGATGTTCTATTATGCGAACCAAACCTCAACTTAGTCCTACATCCTTGCAAGAACTTTGTTTTTGCCTTAGCAGGTGTGGTGACTTGCCACTTTTTTCTTATCCCTGTTCATACTATATAGGATTTATTCTTAAACTTGGTGGCTTAATTTATTATGCTAGATAGCTTAATTAAAGTGCTCTAGAAATTTAGAACCTCTCTTACTTACTTATCACTCAAAATCTTACTTAAGGTCCTTTTTCTTACTTAGGCCTTAGGTATTTCCTAGTCCACCTCTTAAATCTCCTAACAGATGCTTTAATCTCACCTCAAAAGTGGTTCTTGGACCCATTCAAAGGTCTTAAACATCTTAGGAAGGTCTAAGGAAACTAACTGAAGCATTAAAAATTCTATAGAAGGTCTTGAACATTAGGCCTTAAGGGGTTGGCATCGACCTCTCATCCCCAGCTCAACCTCCTGGTGCTGCAGCGCCAGCCTTCGCACTGCAGTGCCAATGTGGTCACACCAGGTTCCTTGCTTCGTGCGCCTTGCCCATTTCTTGAACTTCCTCCTCTTGTCTTGCCCCAAGGCACATTCAAAACACTTTTAACCTCTTCCACTTTATAAATAACATATGAAAGCATCCATTAAATACTTGGTATCATAAAAATTCCTTACCTAATTAAAGTTCACACTTGAAACACCAAAGCACGCAAAAGCACACTTGCATCTCCTTTGTAAATTAAGGTAGCATTTCTTGTTCCATCATAGCAAATCCATTGCTAATGCATTAAGAACATATAGTATAACAAGAATTTGAGCATAACAAATATTGATCATAGCTATAAACCTTTACCCTTTTTTGTGAGACCCAAAACTCCTCATTGGACCATTTGCACAATAAGCTAATCAAGCTTACAATTCACCCTTCAAAAGCAAATTCAAGCTTAGCACCAATCTTCTAACTTTCCCAGGCCTTAATCACCTTAAACCAACCATCATACTTAAGCCATAGCAAAAAATAAGGGCTTACAAAGGGGCGAAACATGTTTACAAACTTCCTTAAGCTCTATTCTCTAATTTGCACCATGAATCATCAATTTGGAGCTTCATTTAGATAGTAATGAATTAAGATTGGTTTAAGGGCACCTTTAGAGTGAAAATGGCAAGGGTGGAAGGTTGGGCAAGAAGACTTCCCATCTGTTGTTCTTATTCCTCATTTTTTACCCTTTGGCGACTCAACTTTTCCCTTGAATGTACTTAAGTATTTTAGTCTGACATAAGTGTTCATTTCTCACTTTATAAATGTAATTGAACTAGGAAGCCTTAAAACACTTTAAAATCTTTAATTGTTTATTTCAATCTCATTTATGGTATAAAATATGGGGTTTCTTGGCAAAATGGTAGCAAAATTTATGGTATAAATGTCACATTACTTACTTTTTGCTACATCAACCTACTAAAACCATTATCAGTATGCAAAAATGAGTTTCTAGTATAAAAGTTCATACTTACCTTAGTAATCTTGCCATTGGTTTTGGAGAGCCGTTATATTCTTCCTTCATTCAGAAATTTGATTCTCCAAATTCCAACTTACCTAAGCATCACCATTAAATGACACCCTTGAGCATCATGCTCAGTTTCTTTATGGCCTCTTTCGTACTATGGTTGAGCCATAGCACTTGAACATAAGTACTTTTTACTCTTTTCTTCTTGACTAGCAAGACAAGAAACCACTTAGAATTCTCTTTGAAAGAAATCCTTTCTTAGAAACATCACTTGTGGAAATAATATTTGGCCTCAATTTTCAAAGCTCTTTCTTATACTTGGAAAATATTTGGCCCATATATCTTTTAGAGCTCCCTTGCTTTAGTAAATCTTTTTCCTTGTATAAGGAATACCATTAAGAGTACTTTGTCCTTCACTCCCAACTTGTAAAGAACTTGTCTCCATTTTGATAAGCATGTTGGCTTACCACCTTTTTTCATTCTTATATGTAAGAATAAACTTCAGTAACCGCCATCTAACCCTTAATGGTTTAAAAAAATCTTGGTAATTTGTTACACTTGGGTACCTCACCTTTTGCTGGTGTGTTGTTGGTCTTACTGCCTCACAAAGATCTTGAGCACATGCTTTTTCAGCAATTTACTTTTTAACTTTTCTGGGGTAGTCCTTAACATTTTCAATGTTCTTAAAACCTTGCATCTTCTTAACCTTAAGGGTATTCATGACTTAAAACCCTATAATACTATCATAAGCACCTTGTTTCATATACCCCTTTTAGCACTCGAGTGCCCTTACACTTCAACTTCTCTAGGTAGTCCTTAGCATCTCTAAAGTTCTTGACCATTCTCAAGTTGCTTATCCAAAATTTTGGCCTTTGCTTCTAGATTATCTAGATATGCCCGATGAATTTCGTTACCTATAAATTTCCTTGACCATTACAGTCTTCCCTGATTGAAAGATTTTTTGTGATCTCATAGTCTTTCCCTCAAGTCACATGAATCTTTTAAAATTGATTTTCTTTATACCCAAAATCACCACTTGTTTAGGTACACTTAGGCACTTCATGTTACCATTATGCTCAACTACATCAATCTTGTTTCTGCTTTCCGTGCTCTATATGGTTCACTTTGTAGAATTTAGGTTACTTTGATTTACCTCTAACACTTATGCTCTTAGAGAAATTTCTTTTCTTCCCTTACTCCCTTTGGGACACTTATGCATAGCCTTCTAAATTTCTCTTTAGTGTATTAGATTATACAAATCATTTGGCCTTTCTTTACATGTTTCCTTCATGTCCATTCACACACCTTAATGCCATGTAGAAGATGTTGGGTTTCGGGAGCCAAACAGCGCAGCGGAATTTAACCGAAACCCTCCAGGATCCAAGTGAAACGGGGTAAACCGGGTGTTCGAAAATTTCATACCTAATTTTCGGTTGAGATCTCTCACTCAACTGTAGAGTCGAATCACAAAACCTGAACAGTTTCTCTCACTCAAGCTCTCTATGGTATCCACACGAGCCTCTCGGGATCACCACGCTTCCACCACGTCCCGGCAGATGCGTTTCTCTTGCGCTCGCAGTGCTAGCTTGTGTCCTCCAAGGAATTGCAAGAGAAGAGTGCGGCTGTCCTTTTGGGAGGCTAGGGCAAGGAGACCTATGAATTTCTCACTTAAAAGTTGTATTTATAGTGAGACTCAACTTCCAGGCCTAATGGGTTTTAAAGCCCTAATCCAATTAGGATTTAATTTCGGGCTTAATAATGGCTCAACTCCTTGGCCCATTATTAATACGAAATTAAAGTGAAACCATAACCCAAATAATTAGCCCATGTACTTTAATGATCCAAATAGCTCTATGTGTGCGACCCAATAGGCTCTTGCCATGTTGGCAATGATCATAAATCACATTTATGATCATAAGCAATGAGCGGTGTCTAGCAACACATCATTGCTACCCAAGTGACAAGATTGTCGGTGAATCGACTAAACCTTTATGATCATCACCGATATATGTCATTGTCCCTTTGTCCAAGATATCAAGACTAAGCACGAGACATGGAATGTGTCACTCTCGTATAGCCCAATCTTTGGTTTCTTGATTATCGAGTAGACCAACTTAAACTGACGACATTGATATCATATATCAACTCATCGGAGCATGGCCATGCATTTTCTAAGTCTTACTCTATCAAGGGGCCCAAAGATATCACTCCCGTTACATAGGAGGGACAAATCCCATCTTGATCATACAAATCCCTCCGCATGATATGTGACATACCCAATGACCTCCTTCAAGTTCACTCAGTTACGAGCAACAAAGGAAAGTATCAAAGTATGTGACTCACATGTAGGGAACCTTGATGATCTTAGGTCGAAGGACTACATATACCATGATCACTATGAGAATCACTTATGGCACTCATATAACGATCCATGAAGTGTTCTCATGGTGGGTCGGTCCAGTACATAAGTTCTCCAACTTATACCCATATGTAGACTACATATCTCATATTAGTCTCCACATATGCTAGTCATTATGTATTATTGCAACCCGCTCCACAATAATACTAGACTAGGGACGTTTAAGAATATCATTATTCTAGGGTTACAATTATGTTTATTACGTTACGCAGAAACAAAACAACAAACAAAATTGCTGGATTAATGCCTCAATAAAATATCATGACTCAATGTGCGAAAATACAATCATCTCATGATTGGCCTTTTGGGCACAACACTAACAGAAGACTTGCTCAATGCCTTTTTTAACTTGCCCTTGCTCTTAAAGGTTTAAGGTTTTTTACCCACTTGGGCATTTAGAACTTTCCACTTATTAAACAAAAACTTGGTTTTTGGAATCTCACATAACTCACTTAACCTTTCATCCTTGGGCAATAAATTATTTTCTTGGTTACCCTACTTCCTAAGAATTGCTTGTCCCACTTTCAGATGTTTACTTGGACTCTTAAGCACAAAGGTACCTTATTTACCCCATAAGATAGAGAGTTCCACTTCAAGTATTGATTAACTTCTATCAAGTAACTTAGGTTATGGGTAATACCTTCAGTAGAGTATAATTGAATCTTATGGACCTTTTCTTTAGAAAAAAAAAATCTTACAATCCATGTAATACCACCTTTTTGAACTTCATAGTAAATGACCCCTTGATTCACCTTGCATTTCCTTTGGCATATAATAATTCATGTGAGGAAACACACTTTGCATTGAGTTTAAAATGATTTTCTTGAGTCACCAATTTTCATTTTCCTTAAGGTCTTTCCTCTTCTTTAGAAATCTTATTAGGTGTCTTTTGGTTTCACTTCACTAACGCACTAGTAAGCAACTATATGAATTGTTTAGAATTTGAGCTATAGCTCCTTTAGGTCATTATTGGCTTATCTAAGGCCTCTTGATGTCTGGGATCCATTGCACATGGCTCATTGGCCCTTGGACTCAAGACACCCATTCCCTTGTCTTAGATATGGGTTACCAAAAAAGTTTTTTGATAATTTTCATTGTTCCACTTCATTTGGGCATTTGGGAATTTTTCTACTTCATCCTTAGTGCATTAGGGACCCTTAGAAACATCCCTTAATTCCCCAAACCCACTTATTCCAGCATTTAGCCACTATCCAGATGCAACTCCATTCTCTTTAGTGTCATCATTTTAAGTCTTTGATATACTTTTACAAGTCCTGGACACTTAGAAATTTTTATACACATATGCCGGTATTTCAAGAACTCTAAAAAACATCCTTTAGTGCTTTAGATATTGTATATAAGTGCAGTTTATTCATGCACTTCACTATCATTCTAGGCGGTAGCACTGTCACCACGTAGGCCAAATACATCTTGTAGCCCCTTGTAACTTCCAAGGTTTCCACAGACACTATGTCTCGCTTCTCCACATAATCAAGAACCTCCCAGCTACATCTCAAGCCCTTGCTTCACTCCTAACCATGCCTCACAATGATCATAAGGCACCACTTGCACACATGGTGCACACTTATGCATAAGAAGGTCTTGTTGTCTCCTATGCCTATAGGATTCTCTTAGGCACTTATGCCCCTCCACTTAGGCATCTCCTAAAAATCTGGGCACTTCACTTAGGTATTTTCTCACATCATTACACTGTTTACCATTCTCACTTGGGCATAAAAAATGCACACAAAGAGCAATAACCCACAAATTGAGTCATTCCCACAACTTGGCTTACATTACTCAGCTACCATTTTTTAATACTCTTAAGGCAGCTTAAACATAACCCTATCCCACTTATATGCATTAATGGAGCCAATTTAGCTTAAATTTTCTTACACTTTCCCAGGAGCACTTTTGGTCCTTATCATTGCATAATTTCTTGTCCAAGGTTTGCTTTGACTCAGCCCTTACCTTAGGGTCATATTATACTTAGCATGGATGCACTTTTAATTTAATTTTCTTTTTTTTTCTTTTTTATTTAACACCTTTTGCCCCTTACCTTTTGGCACAGCTATGATTCTTAGTGCTTTCTGACCCTTGTACTCCTGACTCCACACTAAGCTCCTTTCCTTTAGGGGTCTACTTACACTCAAAAAACTTAAAGCATTTTTTCACAATAGGTGACTTCACCTTCCACCAAGAAAATCATTATGCTACTTCAGACCCCCTTGAATTTCGTATATTCTTTAACCTTAGTATTTAGGTTTACCCTAACCCTTTAGTCCTTAAACCCCATTTACTCTTGGGTTCACTTCCTGACTCCTCGGCACCTTAAGTCCCTTAAGACTCCCATCTTACTCTATGAAGAGCATTACCCATTCTATATGGGTCACTTATACCCCTTTTGGGTTACCAACCCTGTCCAAGGTTGATTAGATCCTCATTTAGATCCCATCCATGTTCTTATGTTCCTACAACAAAACCAGAAAACATCCCCAAGGAGCAAAAAATATCTATCAAATAATCCATATACACGCCACTTGCATATAAAAAATAACATGAATAGGAACAAATAAACAAACTTCCACATAGCTCAAGGATATCCACTTTGACCACAAATACTAGACACTTAGCCTTTAGTAATACACTTTCAAGACGTTCTCAAGCCTTGCTCTAATACCACTATAAGGGACCTTGATCCTTAAAATGGTATCTTGATTTGACTCCAGTGTGGAGCATTCCCAGTGTCTTTAATTAATTGGGATATTGTGATGCCACACTTAGTTGTATTTGGCTAAGTTAAATAATTCTTTAAAACAAATTCATGCAACTATTTGATTACCCTAGACATGATGCATACAAGCTTAACTTCAGTTTCAAGTAAACAAAATAAACATTTAAAACCCTTTTCTAGGAAATTATAAAAAAAAATTATAAATTCAATCAAAATCACAAAAATAAGTCTGTGATACTTCAATTACTAACTCATTGTACATCATAATCGTAGAACTTAATGTACATTCCAAGAGCAACCATATTGTTCATTTCTGCTACAAATTCTACACATTTCTTGTCTATACTAATGACATAACTTATCAATTTACATACCTAATCTAAGATAACAAACTTGTTTCCACCTTATCTCAAGCTCGTATGATGAAAGCTTCTAATCATCCTTATGCATTCTTTAGCTTACAACTGCTTAAACCATGCAAATAACTTGGTTAGCACATATAAAATGTCTAACCCAACACTTAGAATCTCTAATGATTCAAAATATGTCATACTTGCAATAAACTATAGCATAACACCCAATCTTTGGTATTAGGCCCATTAAGCATAATCTGCACAACATGGAAACTTAAGGATTAAGAATCAATTGAATCTTAGTTAGGGACATATAATTGCAAAGAAAATATTAGGGCAATGGATATCTAACAATGTATAATGCAATCTGGTGTGTGTTCATAATTCTTACACCCTGAGGTCTTATCTAATGGCCATTAGAAGAGGTTCTATTGCATGAACCTACCTCAACTTAGTCCTACTTCCTTGCAAGAACTTTGTTGTTGCCTTAGTATGCATGGTGACTTGCTACTTCTTTCTTACACTCTTTTATATTGTATAGGATTTATTCTTAAACTTGGTGGCTCAACCTACTAAGCTAGATAGCTTAATTAAAGTGATGTAGAAACTTGAAACCTCTCTTACTTACTTCGCACTCAAAATCTTATTTAAGGTCTTCTTTCTCACTTAGGCTTTAAGTATTTCCTTGGTGACCTCTTGAATCTCCTAACAGATGCTTTAATCTAACTTTAAAGGTGGTTCTTAGACCTATTTAGAGGTCTTAGACATCTTAGGAAGGTTAGGGGAAACTAATCAAAACATCAAAAAGTCTGTATAAGGTCCCAAAAGTTAGTGCGCTGCTGCACCAAGGGTGGTGCCAACACCACAACCTCTAGGCTCCAACTTGACCTCTTGGAGCTGCGGCGCTTGTGTGGTCTTACTAGGTGCCCTACTTCATGCTCCTTACCCCTTTTTTACACTTCCCTCTCATGTCTTGCCCTAAGCCACTTCCCAAACACTTTTAACCTCTTCCACTTGATAAATAACACAAAAAAGCATCCATTAAACACTTGAAATCATAAAAATCCCTTACCTAATTAAAGATCACACACTTGAAACACCAAAGCATGCATAAGCAGACGTGCATCGACTTTGCAAATTAAGGTATTATTTCTTGTTCTATCCTAGCAAATCCATTGTTAATGCATCAAGAACATGTAGAATAACCAAAACTTGAGCTTAAAAAATCTTGACCATATATATAAACCAATACCACCTTTTATGAGACCCAAAACTCTTCTCTTTGGACCACCTGCACAATAAGCTAATCAAGCTTACAATTCACCCTTCAAAACCAAGATTCAAGCTTATGGACCAATCTTCTAACTTACAAAATCCTTAATCACCTTAAACCAACCATCAAAATTAAGCCATAGCCAAAAATAGGTGCTTATCAAGGGACAAAATGTGGTTACCAACTTTCTCAAGCTCTATTCTCTAATTTGCACCATGAATCATCAATTTGCAGCTTCATTTGGCTTGGAACAATTTAGGACTGGTTTGAGGGCTCTTTTAGAACCAAAATGGCATGGGTGGTAGGTTAGAAAAGAAGAATTCTCATCTCTTGTTCTTATCCCCTGTCTTTTCACACTTTGGTCCCTCAACTTCTCCCTTATATGCAATTAAGTCCTTTAGCTTCACATAAGTGTTTAATTCTCACTTCATAAATGTAATTGAACTAGGAATCCTTAAAATAGTTTAAAATATTTAATTCCCTAGTTGAATCTATTTCATGGTATAAAATTTGGGGTTTCTTAGAAAAATTACCATTTTTCCCTTTATAGCTAAATTTGCTCAAATGTCACATACTTACTTTATGCTACATCAACCTACTAAAATCTTTTCTTAGTGTGAAAAATTGAGTTTCTAAGCATAAAAATTCAAACTTACCATAGTGATGTTGCCATTAGTTTTAGAAAGCCATTATAGTAAGTGTTAAGAAACTGCCAAAGAAAGCCAAAGGTAAACTTTCATAAGGAGTAATGTACCTCAGGCACAAAGGAGGCAACAAACCTAAAATGTACCTAGGGTGGCTTAAGTGCCTAAGTTAGGTATAAGAGTTGCCAAATAAGTGTGCCATAAGCACTAATAAATGGTGACCTAAGAAACACCTAAGTGGGGCTTGAAATCCTAAGTGGGGTATAAGGTTGTGTTCAGTCCCACCAAGAGTTAAGTTCATAAATGTAAGGCTATGTACTCCTAGAAGTACCTTATAGGGAGCAAGAGGCTAATGTAGAAAAAGTAGCTTTAAGTTACATGTGCCTAAGTGAAAACTAGGAGTGTAAGGAAGTGCCTTGTTAAGCACGGTGAAGTGTTCACCCCATAGGCGAAGCCTCAAAGGAAAGGTCTCCCCGACGAGTACCTTAAGAGGTTAAGGGTTGCGGTAACCATAGTTAAGGTCTAAGAGTTTGAAGTAAGCTCATGGTTAAGGGCTATGGGCAACCATAGTAAGGAAAAGACCATGGGTAAGAACTGAATGGGATGTAATAGAAATTGCACCCAAGTTTTAAGGTTGGCTGAAAAATCAGAATTTGGAGGACCAAATTTTTTAAGGAGGAGAGAATGTAACTAAGTACCGACCTAGCTCGAACAAGCTAGGTAAGTGAACATCCTAGGTAAGTACATCATTTTATGTTTTATTATGAAATTCAAGCAAGTCAGTTAAGTTGTAGATGGTTTCGAGGTCACTGGAGGCACCTAAGGCTCATTGGGGGCATTTTGGTAATTTTACCCTAGATCGGTGGAAAATTTGTAAATTCAGGGAAAATGGGGTCATAAGTGTAAAATTGGCTTATTAGGAAAGACCATAATTTTTGTTGTCCATAACAACCAAGGAAAGTTGGTGGAAGGCCATAAGTGTACAAAGTTGAGATTTTGAGCTACGTGTTGTAACATGGACATCTAAGGCTAAAAGTGGCTTAAGCTAAGTTAAGAGGGCTAAGTAGACTTCCTTATGAATTATTTAAGAGTCCATGAAAAGTTAAAGAAAGACGAAAAAAATGTGGTCAAGTGGAATTTGGGAGGTTAAGTGACAAAATGAAAAAAGGTTATGGAATGAATATGCGAAAATAAGGATTTAAGAGGAATTTGAGAAGAATGATGGCCACTATTCACCATCCTCCTCATCAAACATGTTTTTCTACTTTCACCTCTATTGCAAAACTTTACAAGCTCAAGAAAACATCAATTCTTGGTGAAATTGAAGGCCCCTATGTGCAAGCAACCAAGCTCAAGCTAGGAGATGGTGTTTGTTGTGTTTTAGTGGTGTTCAAGGAAGTTTGAGCTCAAAATGAAGGTAATTGCTCCTTCCCTAGATTAGGTTTGGTTCTTACTTGATTGGGTGGCATATATTGGTCTTGCCCAAGCTTAATTAGGCAGAATTTATGTGCATTTGGCTTAGAATTTCAAAGTACACCATTGAAGCTTATTGGCAAATCGTGTGCAACAACTTGATCGGATATTGCATTTCAAGACTTGAGCTAAAGGATTTCAAGGTTTTTCTAAGTTATATTGATGCATTCTAGTTTTTTAATACCTTGGGAGTAAGATTTGGTTAAGCTAAGAGGTAGAAAACCACAGGAAAAGTCATGGGTAGCATGTTAAGGAAAAATGAGCATGAAGAAGAAGTTTTCTAGGTGATGCAAATGCTCTACTACCTTAATGCATTTAGATCATGCAATTATGGAGCTAGAACTTAGAGATCCGTATGCACAGGATCCATGGTGCATTCACAGTAATTCTTGAAGCTCCAAAAAAAGGATAATGCGAACACATCAAGCCTCTACTACATTCGCATAAAGCCCAAGTGATCCCAACTTGTTTCCTAAGTGTCCCTACATGTTTCTAAGGCCTTTGCATGGCTATACAAAGGCTTTAGTCCACTCTTGAGTTTGAAAACAAGGAATAGTGGCTAAGAGACCAAGTAACTTGGAGCTAGGAAAGCATGATGTATGCAAAAAAGGTTAGAGCCTTAATAACCTACATGATGGGTCTTGACCATGGGCACTAAATGCAACCTCATGAATGAATCTTAGGCTCTCAATGAAGTCTCACAGAGGCTAAAAAAGGCTAAGAGAAAAGGTTAAATGCCCAGTGACCCAAGAACCAGGGCATCGACCCCCGGGCATAAGTTGAACCCTAAATGGCCCAAACTAAGCTTGATGGGCTTGGTAAGTTGGAGTACATGGTATGTATGCCCACTAAAAGGGTAGTAGCAGGTGGAGAAGTAAGTTAGGTCAAGTTGTGAGGCAAAAGAGTAATGGTGCCTTAAGGAGATAGAAAAAGTCACTAAGGTAGAGCATATATGGGTCTTAGACAATTAGTGACCCAAGGTTTGGGGTTGTAAACTCTGGGCACTAAGGAGGACCCAAGGGTGCTCTGACCAAGTCTTGGACTTGGTCAGAATGAGCCACTAATGATAAGAGGAGTCACTAAGGTTAACTAGTCAGCGAAATAAAAGGAGGAAATATGTGGATAAGGATTGAGTGGGTGACGGCTTACTCTAAGGCGCTTGTAAATGGACGGGTAAGGATGTGTAAGTGATGACTTGCACAAAGGGAACTTGTTAAGGGACTTCAGAGGTAAAGGATCCTGCTGCGAGGGGCCAGTGTCCAATACCTCAGCTATATGAGCTCACGGAAAGATATGCACCCACGGCTGTAAGAGAAGTCTCAAGCGCATGTGCATATGCATGTACCTCATCCATCCAAACAAATTGTTTGCATAGCCAAAGCAACACATTCATATTTTCTGTGTAGGGTAGGTTACACAGTAGTTGCATATAGGGTTTTTAAACCTAAGGTACTAATTAGCGAATTGTAACCAAGTGGCTTGAGTTCCAATTACTCAGGCTAAGTGCTTCTATATGCCCCTAGGTTAGGCATTCCATCGCACTAAGTATTGTTAGTTCCATCGCATCATTGGCCATTCTGCAATAAAGTACTTCATCTTAAATGATCTTATGGTTCACATGGAAAAAAAAAATATCATTTGATGACTTCGAAGATCCATTGGCTGCAAATGTTGCAAAAATGTAGTTTGGAATCGTCTTTACAAACTTTATTGAAAAACTTAAAGATGAGGCAAAATTTATATTTAAGACTTTATCAATGAAGAAAAGACACTTAGAAGAACTTGTACATTGTTCACAAGATGCTGTTGTAGTGAAGTTTGAGGTAGCTGTGAAGGCAAAGATTGTTTATGCATACCTAATGATGCCAAAGTACTCTAAAGATCTAAGTGCTCCAAGCTTGTATGAAATCAAGGTTGATCACTTACATAAGTAGGAATCCTCATTATAATTGGAAGATCAAGATGGTGATGGACTGTCAATATTTACATGCAAGGAGAAATATACTTGGATGAAAACATCCTAAGTTCTTCAAGAGTGCTCAACCAATGAGCTACCAAGCTGAAAAGCTAACTAGATTGGGAGATATGATGAATTCAAGTTCATTGGATGAGCAAGGTGGAAATGTATAATGCTTAAAAGATGAAGAAGATGAAGGGATCAGCTACCACATCACCGACACATCTCCAAATGCTTAAGAAACTCAAGACACCACCATATTTGATGGATTTAAAACCACCATAGGTGGTTAGGAAGTCCATGATACTACATGAATACTTCCCAAAATCATACTTTACAATACATAATGTGGATCTAAATACCATATGCAATTGTGGAGACAATACACCAAGTGCTAGCCAAAGAAAACCTGACAAAGAAAGTATTGGAGAAAAAATTGACATGATTAGGGCGCCATCATCTCCAAACTCAAAGATTTCACTTTGATCATGGGGGTGAATGGAATCCCCAAGCTACCACAAGATGTTAGTCTAGCCCTGCTTTGAATGTTCATTGACCTAGGAGCTTACGAAAGAAAAGTGTTTCACAAAGAAGCAAGTAATAACAACATCACCTACATTGCCACCATCTTTTTCTATGAACAAGACTTGCAGTTAGGGCTTCACCAGCCATAATCAGCCTCTTTACATGAATAGATATTTGCATGAACATTGGGTTGAAAGGATCCTAATTGATGGTGACTTTACTATGAATATCATGCCTGTACAAATTTCAAAGAAGATCAATTTTTCTATAAAGGATATTTCTGGTAACAAATTGATCATTAAGGGCTTCAACTACATAGGGCAATATTCTGTAGGAAAAATCCAACTTACAATAGAGGTGCAAAAACTGAAGACATCTACTTTGCTTTATGTAATCGGAGCAAGCATTTCATATGAATTGTTGCTTATATGAAGTTGGATGCATGAGAATGGATTCATACCATCAACCTAGCACCAACGCTTGAAGCATGCCGATAACAATGGAAGTATCAAGCATGTCATGGCAAAATCTACCTCCTTTGACATTAAGGAAACTCATTTTACTAATGCTAAGTTCTACCTAGAAGAAAAACAAGAAATGAAGCCCAAAGCCTTTTCCATATTGGTCCCTAAAGTGAAAATCACCAAAGACAAGATCCCTTCCCTAATTAGCAAAACCATCCATAAGATCTAAAGTTCATTTCTTCATTGAAGATGCTAAAGTGCTAGAACAAGACTTAGTTCTACCAATTTTTTCACTCGTTAAATTGACCGTATCTGATCAACGTATAAAGGAATTGAAAACATTTCAAAATTTGAAAGTAAATGCATGGTTTGGCCCCAAGGTTGAAAATTTGTTTCAAAGTGTAAGTCAAGGCTGAACCCCGACAACATGGTGACTTGGATGTTATCCTTGGAAAGGGAAAACTCAGAGAAAGGCATGGCTTAGGATGTCAACCTTATAACCCTGCAGGGATCAAGATAAAGAGCGTGTCATGCAACCTGACAATGATCTAAATCTACAAGTATGATGAAGAGCAAGTAGAGTTGTAGGACAAACAAGAAGAGAAAGAAACCCAGGAGAATGTTCAAGTCTTGAATTTAAGCCCTTAAGACCAAGAGCTCTTACCATTAACACACAAAAAACCTTTAGTTTTACACCACTTGCACCAAATGAGGGCCTTCCAAAAATATCAGCAAAAAAAAAAAAGGCATTAAAGGCAAAAAAGGCAAAGATTTTACCACCTAGCATCCCACCAAGTTGGTAGTCCTCAAGAACAAATGCCCTCATGCAAAAACATTACACTTGAAGAATAACTTCAAGAAGAATTAAGCATGGATGACTTATTGGATGAACATGAGCTAAGCCATACAACTAAAACTTGTGAAAAAGGAAGCATAGTCGGTGGCATTTTTCAAGGATCTTTAAAGGAAAACATCAAATTGGAGAAGTCTTAAGAAGATTTCCAGGAAAGGATGCAAACTTTTTGAAAGACTAACTCTAAGATCAAAGCAAATGAAGGAAAACTCTTCAAAAAACTTCAAAACGCATTAAACTCAAGGCCATGCTCCTAAAAATAAAAAAATGTTAGACACATGTGCAACACAAGTATAAATTGTGAACAGAGAAAAAGAAAACAAAATGTCAGAAAAATATAATACTTATGTCCTACATGAGTATAAAGTATGTATGAACGAAATCCTAAAAATAAATGTAATACTCCTGATTCACACAATTATAAACTGTAAATAGTGAGATCCTTAAATAAATGTAATACTCCTGGCCCACATGAGCATAAACTATGATTTACTAAATCAAGAATTTTCCTTTTTTGACTATGTTTTTATCGATGCCTAGTTCAAGTGCATATTTGTTGTGAGTTTTATTGAAGGACTGAATGAATGAGATGATGAAATAAAAAATAGAAAAATCTTTATTCTATCCAAGAATTTTACTATACCTAACCTTAAAAGAAAAAGAAAATAAAGCTACATAGAAATGGTGGCTTAAGTCCCGAAACCAGTGTCTAAAAGCACCTTCTCAAGTTCCTTCCTTTGCCAATTTATTACTCCAACCCTAGATTCTCCTATAGCTATGTGATCTTTGATTTCTTTATGCCTCGCCTCCAAGGAATCAAGTGTTGTGAAAGACTTCAACTTTCATATTGAAGTCTATCAATTGTAGTCAATGAATTGGTCTTTTGTTGTTTTAGTTTCTCTTTCTAGGCATCAACCTTCTTCACATAGATAAAATCTAAATCTATCTCTTCATGTAAAGCTATTATTCACAAAGTATAAACTCCAAATGACACCTCAATAGAAGCAAGGTCCTTCTGATTTACCTATGGATCCAATGACTAGGTAGCTTCATACCATTATGAAAGGTACACCTTAACATCCTTTAATAAAGCATCTATCTTTTCAAATAAAGGGAAGCAATCCACAAACAAATACTTGGTAAATAATATCAAATTTTCATCCTTCTTAGAATACCACCACTATCCAAGTGAAGAAAACTTATTTTTCAAAGCACCATCAATTTTCTTCTTCAAGTAGTCTATAAAACCATGCAAAGAATCTTCTTAACAATGTCTACTGAGGCAAAAAATTCCTTTAACATACCAAAATCATAAGAGTTTATTGGTGCAACTTTGAAATTTCTATTTAAAGATGGAGGCTTCAAAACTATATCAACTACAGGTGCTTTACATAAGGAAACGATGACCCAGTCACTAGATGACACAACTTCCAATTCATCTTTATCATTCAAATTATCTTTGGTAGGACGATCAAATAATCCATCTAAAGCTCAGCTTTTTTCAATATCATCTACTAAGTCCTACTAAAAAAAAGGTGTTGCGATTCTAGTATATCAGGGAAGGCTGTAATAAGGAAAAAAATAGGTAGACTAAAAAAGTGGAATGAAAAATTTTAGTTGAAAAAAGAAAAGGGAAATACTAGCTTGCATTATAAGACTTTGGGGACATGCTAAGGTTGTTTCCAAAGCTTCAAATATAGGAAGAACATTTGTTGCTTGAAGATTGCATCCTAGGTTTTGATAAAAGTTGTTGACAAACTTTTAACTTGATCTTCTTTCTTCTAGGAACTATTGGCATCATTGTTATTGGACATTTTTTTTGTACTCATGCATTGCTCCTCAACTAAGTTTTGTGGAGCTTTGGCTAGAGATGACTCAAATCCCAATTTCTCACTCTCCAATAATGTCAAAACATGAATCCTTTCCAAAGCAGGGATTCTTTATTTTTACACCAATTTGTATAGCTCAAGTTAACCTATAAGCAAATGGTAGAAGAGAGCTTAGGGATGTGGAGCTTAGAACTAGTCCCAGTTTGAGTTAAGGACAACCACCCTTCATATAAGAAGTCAAGCTGAGAAGGAAGAGAAATGAATTTTCTGTTGCCAGGAAGCCTCTGAAAAAAACCATATTGCTGAGCAAACCTGTAAGGATTGTAGAGCTCTAAAATAAAGGTATTATTATAATGATATGTAAAGTACCCAGGACGAAGGTGTATCATCAACTCCATCTCGCAATCTTTT
The DNA here is from genome assembly GCA_039654915.1 of Aquilaria yunnanensis. Lineage (NCBI taxonomy): Eukaryota > Viridiplantae > Streptophyta > Magnoliopsida > Malvales > Thymelaeaceae > Aquilaria > Aquilaria yunnanensis. Next base: position 22,971,380 of record CM077597.1, on the reverse strand, counting down.
TCCATCATCAACATACTGCTCTAGAATCGCTCTAGCTGGCATAGGATTCTATTAGAAATCATGAGATGGAAATGCATTATGTAGCAAAGACTTTCCATCAACAACAAATCTTCCTAATATTGATAAGCATTAACATTCTGTGAATCCTTTAGATCAATGGGCAAGAAAGATCCTTGCTTATCTTGTCATAAACTCCTCATGGAAAATGCAAACCAACCCAAGCATAAATGAAATGACCGAGCAATGTTGGCTTTACCTTCCAATATCATAAGGCTCTTCTTCAAGTTGTCCAACCTTAGAAAGACCTCTATAAATGCATGCTAGGGAAGGAAGTACCAATCTAAATGTGACTTCCTATACAATCCTTGATGCAGCTTTGAAAGTTACAGGTTGCAAGTTATCACTAAAAGCAAGAATGTATAAGCAATGGCACAAAGCCTAGTAAGCAACCACTTTGAGCTTGTCACAATATTTTGGAGAACTGGGACACCCAAGCTTGGGGAAAGTCAGCAAATCAAATGAAGAATCAAAATTCTAGGAATACATCACAAGTGGTATCTAAATTTAAGGACTTTTAATGCATTGACCATTGGAACCATACTTCACTTGAGCTACTGCTTGGTACTACTTGGAGGCACGAGGATTAGGCATAAGATCCTTCACTTTAAACCAAAATTAAATCCAACAAATGTTAGGAATCCACTCTTTGCTCTTGCTATAAGCAATTTCTGAGTAGGCCTTGAAGAAATACATATAAATTTCCAGTAAGCCGTCCATGGTGTAACTCATGAGCTCTGTATAGCTTGGCACAAACTCTTCACAATCCTCTCCCTCGATGGAAATCCACTAATATCACGTATCTCTCAAAGTGACTAGGCCTCAACCAAAGATACATCCCATTCAGTCAATGATAGTCAACACGTGCAGCTCTAGTAGTAGACGTTATGTCATTAAGGCCATTCACCTATAGCAAGTGACATGTGCCAATAGTACATTCTTTAAAGCCATGAAAATATAGAATCTCATCCCTTGAATCAAGTGAAAAGCCCTACTTCAGCTAACAATGAGAAATAAACTCTGCAACATACGACCTTGGAATATCATGAACATTTTCAATAGGAAAAAGGAAAATCATAAAGACAGTATGTGATCGAAAAAGATGACATCTTCAAGGACCATATCCTTCCCCTGGGGATTCTCACTAGGCCTTGGCATTCCTGATTCCTCAACTCTATCTAGGTGTTGTATTTCTTATGAACCAACAGAATGATAGAAAACAAGGAGCTTAAATGGACTAGTGTTTCCTCTAGAACGTAGCTTTATAATGGCCTTCAAAATTACAAGGTATTTACCATCTTGGACTCAGCAATTTGATCAATCTTTAAAAGAATGGAAGCAAGCACAACTTTTGATGCACACATTTGGGCTAGTCATTAAAAAGGGACACAAGGAATTCTCCAACACTCAATGGGTGCAGCTCTACAAATCTCAAAAGAAAAGAGAGAGAAAAAATAAAGAAATCAACACAAATATTCTCAGGAATTAAAAAGGGATTTGAAAAAGAAGCTAACAATTACTATAAAGAAAGAATTATGGGTTTGAAGCTCACTGCAAAGAAGTTTGATTAGTGGATACAACGACAATGTGGAGCTTTTGTTGAAAAGAAAAAGAAGTGAGTAGAAGTTTAAAAGAAAAAAAAATAGAGAGAGAGAGAGAAAGAGAGAAAGAAACAATGATGCAGTGAGTGGCGTGAATAATTGTAGAACACATCTAGCCCCAAGATAAAATATTATAGAGAGAAAATCTCAAAATATTATTGAAAAAATTTATTCCCTCATGTACGTACATTTCATAGCCTTTACAAGGCTTTAGTTTTAACTCCACCTTAAAATACTTTCCTTACTGCACTAAACAACACAAATAGAAATAAGAAACAAAAAATTATTATGGCTAAGAAATCTAATCTTAATTGTTATCGTTTCCTAATTTAAGATCTCTATAAATATCATACTTGATAACATAATTGATAAGGACACTAATTAACCTAACAAAACCAAAAAATAACAATTAAACTACGGAAATAAAATATGCCTAACAATAGTTACGAAAGCCATGTTGATGTCTTTCAACTCTCAAGCTTATCCAACCAAAAAACACATTATGTTGGCTTGATGAAAAATTTTCAAAACCAAGAAAATCTAAGAAAACAAGTTTTGGCTTACAAATATTTTCCTCCATCAACAATTCTATAGATTCTATTTTAATCACCTTCATTTTGCATCCATCTTCTCTCCCATATATTTCATGTTTTAGGCCATTCTCACCTGAAGCTTGTTCGACCTCACCCTCAACCTTTTCTTGCTTATTGACTGGAGTGACTTTACTTGGCTTTCCACTAAAAATTGGCCCATCAATTTGCTCATTAATAATTTTCACATGCTGCTCCAAGATTTCTGCCTCCTCTTCTCTGCATGGACTACTACATGTAAAGTCATTGGGAACTAAATTACTCTTGTCAACATAGACTTCATAAATCTCCCTATTGTAATTCTTGCGAGTATAATCTCCATCTTGGTGATATTTTTGGAACAATATCTCATAATTCAAAAGAAGAAAATATTCCTACATTAATCACTTCATCCGATACCATATTTTGATTGGATATTTCCCTTGATGATACCCTCTAACTTGTAAATTCCCCCACCAAGCTAAAGCTTTCCCTTTAATCTCCAAGCAACATACTACACTTTTTTACTTTTAGGCATCATATTATGCTCAAAAAAATTTTCCACTTTGGCAATCCAATCTAGAAAATCTTTAATATCTAAATCTCTATAAAAGAAAGGGATGTCTAGCTTCAATAATTCTCTAGTCCACCACCTACTTCTGGCATGCCGTTTACGCTCAACAAGATTGTCATCATCATCTAATTCAGAATCATCAACGTACCACCATGATTTAAAAGAGTAGTCATCCTCATCTTCGTCTGATGACTCTTCCTCAACATAAGTCTAATATATAAGCAAATAGGCACAAAGAGATCTGCCAATAGGCTGATCAAAGGCGATATTCTCCCAAACTCACAACCTATCGTTACTTCAATTCCTATTTGTGTGAAAACTTTTAGCATCAAATTGATCAACAGAGCATCTGTCAAAACACAGGTATCTATGATCCATTTATTTTGCCCAAGATCTCAACACGCCATTTGATCCTGTGATCTTAGGGTTTTAGTCCACAATCAACGTTACAAGAACTGCCGCTTCTTCGACTGTGTCAGCTGCCAAGAGAAAGTGACGATTCCACCTGCTCTACTGATACCACGTAATGCAATGAGTTGCGTGAATAATAGTAGAACACGTCTAGCCCCAAGATAAAATAAGGAGTTTCAATCAAAAAACCCGAAGTTTAGAGAACAACTCTCAAAATATTATTGGAAAAACATTTTTCCCTCATGTATGTACATCTAATGGCCTTTATGAGGCTTTAGTTTAACTCCACCCTAAAATACTTTCCAAGCCGCACAAAACAGCACAAATAGATATAGGAAACAAAAAGTTATTATGGCTAAGAAATCTAATCCTAATTGATATCTTTTCCTAATATAAGATCTCTATAAAATTCCTATCTGATTATATAGCATAATTGATAAGGACTCTAATTAACCTAATAAAACCCAAAAATAACTAGTAAACTAAGGAAATAAAATATGCCTAAAAATAGTTACGAAAATTACAATAAAATAACAAAATGTAAAATTTTCTGTCCACATGAGAGAGAGAGAGAGAGAAGAGATAAAAAGAATAAAATAATAATGGACCTGGAACAAAAGCTTCTGGCCAAATAGAGAAGACACTTGCTAGACGCACTGGTGATCCCAAAAAACTTCATGCAAGCTCAACCTCCGGATGCAAGTATTTATTTGGAACAGGTGGTATCCAATCAAGGTAAATTTCTTTGCTAGGAAGGCGGTGAAAAGCAGGTGGCCACAAAACTCAACCTACAACTCAGAGGGGTCGGCCAGCTTTCTCTCCTTTGTCCACTATACAATCAGCAGCCAAAGTACACTTTTCATTTGATTGTGCAGTGCAACGTCTCCAAACAAGTCTGGAAGTCTGACTTCGCCTGGTGTGGATGCCAGTTACAAGGAAACGGGGACATTAATCAATTGCTAAGGTGGGACATAAACCAACTTCTTAGGTGCTCTTCTTCTTTTCAAGTCACGGCAAATGGCAGAGTACCTCGGGACATCATTTGTAAAGCTGCGTTGTGGTATTTATGGAAGGCCAGGAATAAACTCATTTTTTATAACAAGCAGCTTGATCTATTGGATATATTTGCCTTTGTTCAATTGTTATCCTACTTCTAGATAGTGCGAAGGTTAGGGAAGCCTTTTGTATCGTTTCAAGAATGGTGTCCCTTTCCTCTAACGTGTATCACTGCTCATTAGGGTCTTTGAATTGGGATTTAACTGTTTATCTCGTATTTCCACTACTTGTAGGTTGTAGCATTTTTAATAAAATGTTATGCTTGCCGATAAAAAAAAAATGAACACAAAACAAAATGAAAAAATAAGTAAAGGCGTATAAGAAACACATGCGCATGAGAAAAGAGTCCACATGAGAGTAGCAAGCAACGTAAACTCGAAACGAGAAAAGGTTCCACAAGAGTATAAGCTCGCAAAGAACCTGAACAAAGGAAAAAATTGGGCCAAATAGAGAGAAAGTTTTCAGGGATCCGTATTAATTATTAAAGTCCGACCTCAAGCTTTTGGTTAAGAATTTTACTAAAATGATGCTCATGAGTTTATAGGAGTTATTGAATTGATTCAATTAGATTTGTGAAGGCTAATCGGATTTGAAATTTGAGTCCTAATGGAGTGCACGTTTTTCTTTCAACTTAATTCAACTCCTACATGTTAAATAAGTCAAGTTCATTTGACACTGGAATGAGCAAATGCTTGTCTATTGCAGTTAAATTGATCTTATTTTTCTCATTTTTTAAAAAAGATTCACATAATTCTTTTGTTTTATGATGTCATATAGGTATCTCATAATCAAATATAATTACTATCAATGCTTGTACAGATTTATGGGGTAGACTGCTAAGCAACATATCAAGAATTAAGAACTCTTGTATATGAGTACCATAGAAAGGAAGATGGTGAAGTTTTAGACCATGTTCTCTTGGACAAGATCGTAGGAAACCAACAACTCATACAACTCATCCTTGGTCTTAAAAGTTGTCTTTCACTTATCCCCAAGTTGAATTCTAATTTGATGATACCCGCTCTAGAAATCAATTTTTAAGGACAATTCCGATCCATGCAACTGATGCAACATATCATCCAATCAAAGTATAGGAATGCTATAACCAATGATAATCTTATTAATGGCACGGCTGTCAATACACATCTTCTAACTTTCATCTAACTTAGGTGTCAACAATTAAAGTGGTAACCACACAATGACTCATGCTCCTTCCGCAGCAACTCTACTACTTTTTTTTGCAAAATTTCGCACTCCTGGGCCTTATTTTCTAATGAGGCAAGTTAGGCAAACTTACTCTAGAAATAAGATCAATATAGTGTTGGATATCTCACATAGGTGGAAGTTCATCAAGCGACTCCTCTGGCATCACATCTTGTAACTCTTACACTAGTGACTAAATGGCCCCTAGAACCGTCACCGCCTACGTCCCAGAAGTAGGGATGACCTATTTCACTACCAAAGTATAAAGCCCTTCAGCTTCCTTTATTGACCTGAATAGCTCAGGTACAAAATGGATAAAGGTAAGAAAGTTACCTCTTCTTTAAAAGCTTTGGATTGGGATCTCTTCTGCCGTTGAGGTCAAAGCACAAATTTCTTACCTTCTTCCTCCAACTTGTACATGTTATCCCATCAACCAAATTACAGCTACTACATCAAATTGCAATGGTCCACTAAACTACAACTGACAAACATCCATACCCAAGACATCATAGTAAATCATAACAAATTTTTGCACATTTGTATACGCATTATAATTATTTTTATCATAAATTCCCAAATATAAATTAAAATGTAAGAAAATAATCATAACAATTTCCAAATCTCACTCATGTCAGTATCATTTTCCAATTAAATATTTTAATTAGAGAAAATGAAATATCATCAGTTTTTATGTCAAAATATCTGTACTAGTTATATTTTGCCTTGTTATATATGTATGTATAGGGTACACTGATGTAAAATGGAAAAACAAAATTCTAACCCACAATATGTATCACATGCATACTGTGTTAAACCACAATTAATTAAAGAAAAACATATAGAAAAGTATTGGTGCCTAGAATACTGTAGCATAATGCATGATTTCAGACTGTGACCCGAAAAATTGAGAAAACTTGTGTGTTGCATACTTATAGTAAGTGATATTTCATTATGTATACCTCATTATTTGAGACACTGCTAATACCAATAAGTCAAATATCCTCGTCATTAGCAATTGCCAAAAGTTTAAAAGCCCCTGACATGGAATGTATTGTGGATGTAAATCTTGAGTGGGTGAGTGAGAAGAAACTCAAGAAAGGACCCAAAGTAGGCCTGACTTCAATACGGCAGAACATTTGATCCTGAAATCAAATAATGAACTTAGGGAATTACCAGAATGTTAGTGCGAAGCTCTACTTTCAGTGTTTTAAGGCATTTAAATAGTTATCCGGATTGATTATTATTATACGATGTGTTCCATGTATCTTTTTGATTTTTTCTTATTAATGTTTTATGTTAGGGCCTCTACACATAATCCTTCTACCTTGGATGTCATTCTCGAGCTCTAGCGCTCCCGCTTTCGTTCTTAACTGTCATTTCAACTCTTGTTTTCATAAAACTTTTACTTAAGTTTTAAAGTCACACTTTCTTGTGAATCCCGTTTTCTGATGCATTGGGTCACCTACTTAATTAGGATTAACTTGTAGCCCTATAAATACCTATTTTCGTTTCGTTGCTAAAATCATCATATGGATGATACCAATCCCCTTGGCTCAAATTAATTGAGTGATATCTCATGCATTTGTTCTGTGACTTACTAGTGTAATATGATAATTCCACACTACGTTTTACGTTTTTAAATAAAACCGCCAGAGCATTTATAATTTTTCTGTTAGAAAAAAAAAAGATAAACTAATATAAAATCCAACCAACTATTATCCATGTCAACCTTAGCATTGAGCTACCAGCAATTCAAAAAGGACCGGCCCTATCCTGAAACCTAAGCAAACCGAAAGTAGAAATTAAGAAACCATTCAATTGGAGGACAACATCAAAAAGCCAACTCTTTGACATTTTATTTTACAAGGACAAGCGTCCAAATTTCATAGTTGGCTTTTGTCCTGCACGAGGGTTTGTTTTGCTCCACAGAAAAAAGTGGCCATAAGTTACACTTGAACAAGTAGTGACACAAAAAACCTTCAAAGGTTTTTTTGTCCTTATCTGTCGAATGACAGCCACCAATGGATAGACTAAAGTCCTAAGATAAACACTAGGGGACGCGGCAGATGACTAGATCTTGCAGAAGTAAACAAGAAATTTACCTTTTAGACACTTGTGCAAGAAAAAGTAACACCAGCTTTTGGCACGGAACTGAAATTAGATTTGTGGGTTGGAGATCAAACCAATGATGCTTTGATGAAGACCGGATTTATTGTTGTTATTATGCTAAGTTGCTAATGGCCATTTTGGAGGATGACTCGAGAAGACGAAGGAAGGGTCTAAATAACTTAGTGCCTCTGCCGGCGCTAAGTCCATAGTTTCAACGGCAACAGTTGTATTTTATCATGTATATATAAGTGTTGCACGAAAGTTTGAAGACACTAAGCATATCGGTTCAACATTGTCACATGGCTGGTTTCTTCAAGGCATTGTGGCTCTCCATCTTTCTGTTGGCCCTTGCGGCGACGCGTTTAGGAGCGCCAGTCTCGACTGCTACCGGGAGAAATCCAGGTAGTAGCAAGGCATTGTTGCAGATACTCGGGTACGACGAAGTGAAAATCGAGGTTTACAGAAGGATGCTGCCTGCTCAACCGGATCGGTATCCGCCCAGTGGACCGGATCCTGTGCATCACTAGCAACAACTTGTTTTAGTATCACTTGGTTAATGATGTTGGAGTAGGGTGAAGGATTTTCCTGAACAATGTCATCACCCTTTAATTAGTACTACTTTTCTTCTGCATTTTAAGGTAGCGAAATAATACGACTGGTCTTTGCATTTTGGTCCGCAGGATTCACTTCAACCGTTGTCATGTAAACCCCAGTTTTCTCCTGTTTTGGTCGTATGACCCATATTACTAGCTCTATCGAAGTAAGAAAAAAAATAGTCCTATATATTTTGTTTCTGTCTACTATTACTATTATTACTAATGAACGAAAAGCCGGATTTGCCAACGAAAACTCTTAAACATGACAAAAAAATCCTTAAAGATGACAAAAAAATTCTAGAAAATTTTATATTAGCAGTTGTCTGGCATTCCCCCGAGAGTACGTCTTTCTGCTAACGAAAACTCTTAAAGATGACAAAAAAATTCTAGAAAAATTTATATTAGAACTAGCCACACAATCAAGACAAAGAAAATATATCTCAAATCCAAATAAGATTAGGGGTGTAAATTTCGGATTTCATGTTGGGTTCAAGCCAAAACTCAAGTTTCTGAGCTTATAAACAACTACCATTTCCTAGCTCAAATTGATCTTAACCCGAAAATTTTAGATTAGGGTTTGGTTGGGTTGGTTGAACCCGACATCTGCTCCCATTGCCACTATCTTCTCCTCCGTTGCTTTGTCTCCACTCCCCTTCTACCACCTTCTTGTTGATTCATGGCAATCTGAAGATAGACAACAGATGACAACGAATCAAAGGATGACAAGGTAGGGCAAGTGAGTGTGAGGAGAGGAAGGGCGGACGACGATCTAAAGCGAGATGACAGATGACGATGATCTGAAGCAAGACGATAAATGATGATGACAATCTGAAGCGGAACAATGGACGATGAAAAATCGAGGCAATGATGACAATCTGAAGCAAGATGACGGTCAAATGACAACAATTTAAAGTGATGTGAGCGTGATGTGAGGCTACGAAGGATAGCACAAGGGCTATTAGCGAGGCTGGAAGGTGATGAGGTCGAACAATCTAAGAGGAGAGGATGGTTAGATGTTTTGTGTGAATGACAAAAGGGGCTCTGAGAGCCTAGAGGTTAGGGTTAGGAGGGATAGTTTTGTGGGTTGGGTTGGGCTTAGGTAGTGGGCCTTAAATTTTGGGCTAAATCAGGGTTGATTTAGGTTTGACCCGAACTAACCCCTTTTTTGCTGCTCTAAATCAGGTCTGGTTCGGCTTATCCTAAATGCCACATATTTCATCCACTAACCTAACCTTAACCTAATATATAGGCTTAAGTTCCAAATTAGGGTCAAATGCTTTCTCCCCTAGATATTATAGTCCTAATTTTGGACAAGTCCATATGAGAACGGGATAAATACGTCTCAAAGCTAGACAAAATCTCAGAAATAGACATGTAATCAAATTGACACAAATGTATCTAAAATCTAAAAAAAAATGATCTCAAACTTGGATAAATACTTATCAAAACTAGACAAATGTATTTCAGAACAAGATAAATGAATATTAGAAATAGAAAATAATCAAGCAAAACAAATATCTCAAATCTTGGCAAATGCTTCTGATAACTAGATAAATACATGTTAGAACTAGACAAATGAATATTAGAAATAAATATACAAATAAAGCAAAATAATTGTACCTTAAACCTAGACAAGATGTTCTAATTCTAGATAAATGCATCTTAAAACTAATCAAATGTATCTCTTAAAAAATCGTAGAATCAAAACAAAATAAATGTACCTCAAATCTAAACAAGATGATTTTCATTCGAAACAAATGCATATTAGAATCCAAGGAACACTGACTCCAAATCCTTATGATATGACTTAAGTCTCCTCTCTTCCCTTTCTTACTCCTTGTACAGCTCTATTTTCTTTTTTTTTTCCTAAAGCAATACTGAGAGAGCCAATTTGTTGATCAAGAAATAAAAGCGTTACAAATCCAAAGAGGTTTAACCTTACCATAAGAAACTCTTCCTAAAGACTCTAAGCCCTTTTCGGGCAAGAGTCTAAGTAACCCAATTAATTATGCAAGAAATGAATGAAAAAGAGCATGAAATAAAGTAATTCCCAAAGCAACAAGCCTCATGAACAATGACTGCTAAATAAAATAAAGAAGGAAAATAAGAACTCTTAAGTTCTGAAGCCAACACCTAGGAGACTAATTCCAACATCACCTATCTAAACTCTTTCCACATAGCTTCCTTAAGACCACACAAGACTGCTAAAGCCTCCAAGCACAAATTGTCTGATCATGGGCAAGAAAACTCGACAAAGGTAGCAAACCTGACAAGCCCCTCGTAGTCTTGTTATTAGTATTGTGCCCAAAAGCCAATCATGAGATGATTGTATTTTGGACATTGAGGCATGATATTTTATTGAGGCATTAATCCAGTAATTATGTTTGTTGTTCGGTTTCTACATAACGTAATAAACATAATTATAACCCTAGAATAATGATATTCTTAAATGTCTCTGGTCTAATATTATCGTGGAACAAGTTACAATAATACGTAAAGACTAGCATATGTGGAAACTAATATAAGATATGTAATCTACATATGGATACAAGTTAAAAAACTTGTGTACTAGACCGACCCACCATGAGAATGCTACATGGATCGTTATATGAGTGTCATAAATAATTCTCATAATGATCATATATATGTAGCCCTTTGACCTAAGGTCATCAAGGTTCCCTACATGTGAGTCATATACTTTGATACTTCCCTTTATTGCTCGTAACTAAGTGAACTTAAAGGAGGTCATTGGGTATGTTACATATCATGCAAAGGGTTTTGTATGATCAAGATGGGATTTGTCCCGCCTATGTAACGGGAGTGATATCTTCAGGCCCCTTGATAAAGTGAGACTAAGAAAATGTATTGCCATGCTCGAATGCGTTAATATACGATATCAATGGCATCAGCATAAGCTAGTTTACTCGGTAATCAAGAAACCATAGATCAGGCTTTACAAGAGTAACACATTCCATGTCTCGTGCTTGGTCTTGATATCTTGGACAAAGGGACAATAGCATATACGGATAACAATCATAAAGGTTTAGTTGAATCACCGACAATCTTGTCACTTGGGTAGCAATGATGTGTTGCTAGACTTTGCTTATTGTTTATGATCATAAATGTGATTTATGATCATTGCCAATGTGAAAGGAGCCTAATGGGTCACACACATAGAGCCAATTGGATTATTTGAGTACATTGACCAAATTGTTTGGTCTTGGTTTCATGATAATTTCATATTAATGATTGGCCCAAAGGTTGAGCCATTATTAGGCCCGAAATTAAAGCCTAATTGGATTAGGGCTTTTAAACCCATTAGGCTTGAGAGTTAAGTCTCACTATAAATACATCATATAGTGAGAAATTCGCAGCTCTTGCCCTAGCTTCCTTAAGGATGCAATCAGAAGAGTTCTAAAAGTTCTAGTCGCACTCTTCTCTTGCCATTCCTTAAAGAATGTAAGCTGGCACTACGAGCGCAAGAGAAACGTATCTACTGGGACATGGTGGAGATGTGGTGATCCTGAAAGGCTCGTAGGGATACCATGGAGAGCCTGAACACGTCAACTGTTCAAATTTTGTGATTCGACTCAACAGTTGGGTGAAAGATCTTAACTGAGCTAAGTAAAAAATTTTGAGCATCCGATTTACCCTGTTTCACTTGGATCCTGAAGGGTTTCGGTTACATTTTGTTGCACTCATTTGGCTTCTAAAACCCTACAGTGGTATCAGAGTTACTTGTGAAACCCTAAATCAGAATTGAATGTTGAATCACATAACATGTTGTGTGTTCTAATGTTTTGATCATGATTAATTAAATTGATCCATGATACATAAAACCAAAGCTTCTAATGTATATACGAGATATATGAAGAAACGACACAAATTGGTTAGTAAGATTAACCTTGATTGATTGGTATGAGATACCTATGCGGATTAGGATTCTTACAATAGTTGCAAAACCCTAGCAGGGATCGGATTATGACTGTTCGGGCACCGAGAGTAGAGTACTTTTGGTGGCACGAATGACGGTAGTCTCGGGTGCTTAGTTGCTCAAAATATAAGTTCTCAGGCAATATAATTGTTAATCAAGGCAGCGAGACCACCGTATACGAAGCGCCACATTAATAAAAACTTGTTAATCAATGCGCATTAATTGTCATGCTATTTTGTTGAATGAGATTTGACATGATATGCTGATTGATGTGTGAAGCATGGTGCATGGTTATAGCCTTTGTTGGTTGTACTTGTAAATATGGTATGCGAGTCATGCCTTATTCTTGTTATTCTCATTGTACATTCTCTTCTCACCTTACTCCCCTTGAATGTAACTCAAGTTTTCTATTATTAATGTAATTGTACATTATGGGATCGTCCAAGGTGGTGTGTCCAAGGAGGTGACAACAAAAGGGCAACCAAGCAAGGAGAAGAAGGGGCTTGTGAAGACCCTTTTCTTTTCTTTTCTTAGGTCTTTTATGATATTCTCTTTAGCTTGAGAATATCGCATAGTTTGGGCAATAACCATGTCACGTTTACTTTGTTGTTAGCATGATATGCATGTTTTATATTTGTATGTGATGCATGCATAAGACAACTGGAGATAATAATTTGTGAGATCAAAAGGAAAAATCTCTCAAACAAAATATTAAGTCATTAAATGTGATGCCTTCCAAATGTTGGCACTCGTCAATACTTTGATCAACATTGGGTGGGTTTACCAAAGTAAAGTACCTATGTTCATCTTGGTAAGGTGCGATGGGATAATAGTGATATCTAAATTGCTAATTTTGGGTCCGACTTAGCTAAGTCATCCTAATAGGAGTAGGGACTTAAAGGCATAGGGTTGGGCTTAAGTTCATGAGATGAGCTTAGACATGTGTTCTTCACCCAACTACCCAAAAGTTGTATAAAATGCAATTGGCAAGGAGTTGCCTACCTAAATAAATATAACTTGAAAGAAAAGCCAAAGCTGACTCAGGTTGTGGTGAAATATGGATCTTGGCCCACTAGAATACCTTAACGCCGAGGTGTTCTAAAATAATATCGAGGGTTATTGTTTTGAGTAAAAAAGTGGGAGTTTCGTTTAATAAAGGTCCTTATTAAATGAATTAAAATGCATGACTCTTACACTGCATATTTACTGTTATAGATTACCACGGCACAAAACACATCGACACTTTTATTACGATCGATCCTTGAGAAGGAAAAACTAAATGGGACCAACTTTCTCAAATGGTACCGAAATTTAAGGATAGTCCTCAAGCAAGAGAGAAAGGCTTATGTCCTATAGCAGCCCATTCCGAATGAGACTACTGCCAATGCTCTAAGAGCTGAAAAGGATGCTCACAAGAGGCATTCTGATGATACTTTGGATGTTGCTTGCCTCATGCTAATAACCATGGAATCTGAGCTTCAGAAGAAACATAAGAACATAGGGGCGTTTGTTATGGTCGAACATCTCAAAATGTTCTTCTAAGAGCAAGCTAGGCATAAGAGGTTTGAAACCTCTAAAGCATTGTTTTAGTGCAAAATGTTTGAGGGAACCCCCCGTAGGTCCTCATATGCTCAAGATAATTGGGTATATTGAGAATCTTGAGAGTTTGGGATTTGCTCTTCAGAAATAGTTGGCTGCTGATATAGTCCTACAATCGTTGCTAGAAAGCTGCAGTTAGTTCATCATGAACGATAACATGAAAGACCTTGA